>JBBGZY010000053.1:5251666-5918333 GCA_037952925.1 Lithobates clamitans | reverse complement strand
GTAGAAAACATATTGGCCTAAACTGATGAAGAAATTAGATTGTTTACATTTTTTTTTATTGGGTATGTTTTGTAGCAGAAAGTAAAAAAATATTGTTTTTTTTTTTTTCAAAATTGTCTTTTTTGGTTTATAGCACAAAAAATAAAAACTGCAGAGGTGATCAAATATCACCAAAAGAAAGCTCTATTTGTGGGAAACAAAGAGTACATAAATTTTATTTTGGTAAAGCACTGCATGACTGCGCAATTGTCAGTTAAACAGAGTACCATACCGCAAAAGTGGCCTGGTCACGAAGGGGGGGGGGGTAAATCTTCCAGAGGGCAAGTGGCTAGTGACCCTGCATGCATTAGAGCCCAGGTCTAGACTGCAATGGATTCTGATAAAGAGCCAAATTCTTGAGATCACTGGATTTAGTTGACTTGAGTTGACAAAATTTCAGCTGCATTCCCCCTGAAGCAAATGTCTCTGCTCTGCTGGTTTCTATTGATATAATGAAATGTATTTGCATCTCTGGTTTGTCAAGTATGGATTCCAATCTATTGTGTGTTATACATTGCACCAAACAAAGCCAACCACACAATGTTCTTCTTCAACCAGAAAGACAGACTGCACCCATTCAAGGGCTCCGCAGGTTTTGCCCAAAGATGAATTCCTCATAGCAACATTTGTGGGCTCCGCTGTGCCACCACCTCAACATTCTGGGATCAGTAGGCCATGCCGTCTGTAAATGAAACGTTGTCTGTCTTGCGGATCATTGTTTACTAAAGTTAAAATGTTTTATTCTAGCACAAACTTTTATTACATTTTGGATAGAATTGGGAAAGCTTAGACGGTTCAGAAATACTGCTTTCTGTGTCCATGTTGGGGACAGGGGTGCCAACTGTCAGTAAATTCATGAACAGTGTGTAAAATCTGTGATTTTTACATCTGTCTGTGAATGTCCATTACGGTCATGAAGGGTGTGGAGTTGATTTACTAAAACTGGAGAGTGCAAAATCTGGTGCAGCTTTTCATAGAAATCAATCAGCTTCCAATTTCAGCTTGTGCAATTATTCTCTTAAGGACCGGAAGGATTTGCCCCCCTTAACGACCAGGCCATTTTTTGCAATACGGCACTGTGTCGCTTTAACTGACAATTGCACGGTCGTGTGAGGTTGTACCCAAACAAAATTGACGTCCTTTTTTTCCCACAAATAGAGCTTTCTTTTGATGGTATTTGATCACCTCTGCGGTTTTTATTTGTTGCGCTATAAACAACAAAATAGTGACAATTTAAAAAAAAAAACTTTTTAAAAAAAACATTTTCTTTGAATTTTTTCTTTGAATTTTTGAATTTAAAAAAAAAAAAACCCAAGAAATGTTTTTTTTATTTTTTGCTATAATATCCCCAAAAAAGAAAAAAAATGAATTTCTTCATCAATTTAGGCCAATATGTATTCTTCTACATATTTTTGGTAAAAAATAATCGCAATAAGCGTATATTGATTGGTTTGCGCAAAAGTTATAGCGTCTATAAAATAGGGATAGATTTATGGCATTTCTATTTTATTTTAATTTTTTTTACTAGTAATGCGATCTGTGATTTTTAGCGGGACTGGGACATTGCGTCGGACAGATCGGACACCTTTGACACTATTTTGGGACCATTGACGTTTATACGGCGATAAAAAAATGCTATAATAATGCACTGATTACTGTGTAAATGTCACTGGCAGGGAGAGGGTTAACACTAGGGAGCAATCAAGGGGTTAACTGTGTTCCCTCATGTGTGTTTCTAACTGTGGGGGGGATGGGACTGACTGGAGGAGGAGACCGATCGCTGTTTCTAATTACTAGGAACAGCAGATCTCTCTCTACTGCCCGTTCTGGCTCTCGTGCCCGTGATCGTGGGTGACGGCGGACATCGCAACCGCCGACCACATGCATCGGGTCCCCCGCCGTGCAGCTGCTATGGCTCTTAAAGGTGTCGAGGTACTGTAGTGTGTGATTATTCTTGCGCTACCATGTAAAAGGAGGAGCTAAAAGTTGAACTGCTGCCAGCACTGAATATGGGTCAAACCAAACCCATACAGCAATAGAATAAATATAGAAGTTGGTGCTGCGCTGTTCTTAACAGGATGAGAAAATATACTGCTAAAGGTAGCAGTACAAATATAGATAAAACAGTGAATAATGTAAATATACAAAATAATCGAAATCGGAAAAAGTATATAAAAAATATATAAAATCACTTTAAAAAAGCTTCTATAAACAATAGGTGCAATGTGGTGTATCACAGTAATCGGTGATAATGACAAAGTGCAGAGTGCAAAATAAATCAATAGTAACATTGAAACAGATGTGATAAATATCTAACTGGAATGGGTAAGGTAAGTATACAGTCACTATAAACCTCAATGAACTGTGCATGTAGGTAAAAAAATGTGCAAAAACAGCAATAATAAACTTAATGTACACAGTGCAATAAATATGTGTAAAAAATGCAAAAAACAGTGTGTAGTGAACATATAACCAAAAGACAGTGTCCATTGTAGAGACTGGTGAAATTCCAAACAAATCGACGGTGTGCAAGGTATAATAGGACTGGATGTGTAGTCCAATGCGATTAAATCCTCTTTCTGTGGCTGAGCATTACAATGTGCAAAGTAGTGCAGTAAAGTGCTGAAAAAAGGGGGGTGATCTCCTCTTCGTGCACAGGACACACACTGATGAGAAGTGTCCTCTTACCTTGCGGTAAAGAGGTAACCGCATCTAATCGCTGGTAATGGCTGCCTCTCACTTATGTTCCTGGACTGGATGGAATTCTTAGTAGGTCTTTGTCTCTCAGCAGAAGCAGGAGGGGGGTAAAGGAAAAAAGGGGCCAGATAATGTAGTAATTCCAATCAGAAGTTGGTGTTTATTAAACAGCAGTGAGGGTACTCACATATCTTACATGTCAAAACAAACGATACACTTATCTCCTACGAGCGGTGAGCTCGTTTGCATACATCAGTCTGGAGTGCCTATCCCAGCCTTACGCGTGACGTCACGGTCACGTGACTTCATCAGGGGATGCCCCCTCGCCAGAACACTCTGGTCAGTGCTCTCAGCCATTGGCTGAGAGCGCTGATTGGGAGTTGGTCAGCAGATATTTTTTGGTCATGACTCTTCGACAGAATCCGGCCGTATGGCTGAGTTCTGTTGGACCGGATGTCGTACACATGGGCTGAATGTTGGCTGGATTTTATTGAACTGGCCAATGCCACCCGAAATTTGGCCCATGTGTACTAGGCTTTAGCAAGGAAATTTTCCACACAGCTTAGTAAATGAGAAGAAGCTCTGCTTACAGCCACCGTCCAATGATATGCAAGCAAAAATGCTGTTTTAACTTCCTTGGATGTGATTGTGTATTCTTTTGTAACGTGAAATTTCACCACATTCAGAGAGCTTTTGGGAAAATTCCCTTGCAATGCGCAACTTCCGTTGCATAGTGAAGAGCTTATTTGTTTTTAGAAAATCAATCCCATTGTCTCTAAATTCAACAAAGAGGGTGTGCACAATATGTAGAGGGGAGTCCGTCCCACCTAATGCCGCATACACACGAGTGGACTTTCCGAATAAAAAAACTTGCCTACACGCGATTCGGGTCTGGTATGGATTTTGAGGGAAATCCCACGCCCACGTTTTCTTAAAAAAATGGCACGTTTCCCCCCCCCCCAAAATCCATACTTAACCCTTATCCAATCATGCAGCAGGAAAGGGAGGGGGCAAGCGAGCCCCCCCCTCCTGAACCATACCAGCTCAACATGGAGAAGTGCTTTGGGGCAGGGGGCTCTGCCCCCCTAAGCACCTTGTCCACATGTTGATGGGGACAAGGGCCTCTTCCCCACAACCACCAGCCAAGGTCTGCGAGTGGTGGGCTTATTAGAATCTGGAAGCCCCCTTTAACAAGGGGGCCCCCAGATCCCAGCTCCCCTATGTGAATGAGTATAGGGTACATAGTACCCCTACACCTTCACCAAAAAAAAATCCTTTATTTAAAAAACAAAAATAAAAAACAATGCCCCCCGATAGAGATCCATCATCAATCATGCTGCCTGCAGCCACCGCCGACCCAAAAAAAAGAAAAAAACAGTCTGGTCCCGTTGTCTGCCAGCTCCGCCATCTGCCAGTTCTTAAACAACTGTGGGATGGGGTTACCCACTGACATCACTGCATGGCCTCGCCCCCTTTTGACATCGTTGGCCCAGCCTGCCCCCAGGGTAACACAATAAATAAATACAAAAACTAAATAAATAAAGAAATACGACTAATACAAGGCCATCCACAACTCTGCCCCCAACTACATCACCAATCAAGTTTCAAAATACCAACCAAATCATTTACTTTGCTCCCCCCAATACCTCCTCCTCTCTACTCTCTTGTCACCTTCTCCCATGCTCGCCTCTAGGACTTCTCCAGAACATCTCCTATCCTCTGGAACACCTTACCCCAATATGTCCAACTATCTTCTAGTCTGTCCACCTTTAGACCTATCCTACCTCTAACTAATAAACTGTACTTTTACTTTCTCCATCAGCTAAAAGTTGGTACTGTTTGTACCATTTGACCCTCCTTTTCAGACTGCAAGCTCTAATGAGCAGGATCCCTCTTGTATTAAATTGTATTGTAACTGTACTGTCTCTGTCCATTTTGTAAAGTACTGCACAAACTGTGCTATATAAATCCTGTATTATAATAATGATAACTACTGTACTTGGATTCCCAAATGCCACTCTGTTCAATTATTGGGAATTTGTTTGCTAATATATCGTAAAGCACAATATGTTGGTCCACTTGAATGTTAAGACTTCTACATAAGAATTCAACTAAGAATGTTAATATAAGTAATAAAGAATAAATAAGTGGAAAGCACTGATGCTGTTGCATTTCTTCCACATGACTGGACACCTTGGCGATCAAAGACCACTAATTACACAAGCAGAAAAGGAAGTGGAACAAGATGAAAGACATGACTATTGGATAACAGATGCTTATTAACCCATACCAAAAAACCTTTATACTCCTATTCCCAATAACTGAGACCACACCAAATTCTGGAGTATAACAAAGGCCGTAGCAGCCTACTTTATTTTACTTAATAAACTTTATATCAAAATATATAAAAAACTCTGTCAGCTATAAAAAACGATAAACAACAAAAACATCTGTTATACAACCTGTTAACAAAAAAGAACGTTGGTCTGAGCAATAGTTTTTTCAAATCCATCTGATGGCCATAACCACTATAGCACTGCAGCCCTAAACCAAAAACTCTCCAAATAGGCCTCAAGCCGACAAGCTGGCTCAGAGACTGCCGTGACTGCAGTGCCCCATATCACTTCCCGGCTAACCTCCGTTAACCGGGAACCAAAAAAACCTCCGGACCCAAATCAACGTTGGATCCCCACTCTTACTTTTTCCGCCATCTTCCTTCCCTTGCCCAGACCAACGCCCGCCGCTGCCACGACAATTTCTCTTCCTTCACCTGTGGACACAAAAAGAAAAAACCACAAGCCCTACGACAATCATATAACTTATACCTAGGGAGGGTGGGCGGGAACTTTCCAGGATCTTCTGTTGTCCCTCCCAGAGCGGGAACCCCTTTTAACTGTCCCCTCCCCTAATCCTCCCTCCCCCTCGGCTCCACTGTAGCACAGAACAATTAACCCTTACCCTGTTCCCACTGTCATGGGCGCCCTTTGCACACAGCATTGCATGCTGTTGCTCCAGGCTTTTCTTGACTATTGGATAACAGATGCTTATTAACCCATACCAAAAAACCTTTATACTCCTATTCCCAATAACTGAGACCACACCAAATTCTGGAGTATAACAAAGGCCGTAGCAGCCTACTTTATTTTACTTAATAAACTTTATATCAAAATATATAAAAAACTCTGTCAGCTATAAAAAACGATAAACAACAAAAACATCTGTTATACAACCTGTTAACAAAAAAGAACGTTGGTCTGAGCAATAGTTTTTTCAAATCCATCTGATGGCCATAACCACTATAGCACTGCAGCCCTAAACCAAAAACTCTCCAAATAGGCCTCAAGCCGACAAGCTGGCTCAGAGACTGCCGTGACTGCAGTGCCCCATATCACTTCCCGGCTAACCTCCGTTAACCGGGAACCAAAAAAACCTCCGGACCCAAATCAACGTTGGATCCCCACTCTTACTTTTTCCGCCATCTTCCTTCCCTTGCCCAGACCAACGCCCGCCACAGCATCCCAATAGTAATACCTTACTCTTGGGTGCTCCTCCACACCCGAATAGCTCGTTCTATCCCATCCTGCACTCCCAAAGTCCACAAATCCGTCCCCACCTCGTTAAGATGAACCCCATCACGTCTTAGGTACCTCCATGTCTCAAATTCCAATTCCCTATGTCTTACTGCCAACCCCCCACAACTAACCATGAATTTACTCACTTCCCTATTGATCTTCCTCCTTGCTCTATTCACCCCCTCCACTGACCTGGCCATTCTCCAACACATGCGGGCAACCATGTCCGACCAGACCATGATCATTTTTGGAAATTCCTTCGTTAATCGCCAGACGTCAAATTTAATGTCTCGCGTGATGTCTATCATTGAGCGAATGCCAAGATCATTGCCGCCCACATGTATTACCAGCACGTCCGGAGGGCCCTCCCTATTGGCATAGCGTTGTACCTCCTGAAACAACCTGCCCCACAACATCCCTGGTATACCAAACCATTTTATACACACTTCCCGTCTATCAAAGCCTAACTGCCTACCCTCAGGTCGAGCGTCTCCCCTTCGTGCCCCCCAACATACATAAGAGTGGCCCATAATCCAGACCACACTGGGCGCCGCACCTGAAATTAGAAGAAAACAAAACCATGCTCAACATTGACTACTTAACTAATGTCCCACCGGTCATAAAACACTACCTCCCGTATCCGTACAATGAACTCCAAACAACCCTGACCCCTTACAATGTTACAGCCAGGTGCGGCCGCACATAAGATTGGAATCTGTTAGATTCCCACCGCCCAATCCGTTTTATTATTTCCACATCCATACCCAATCTGGCTGCCTCTGTTGCGGCTCCTATCCGAAAGGAATGTGATGAAAAATCCCGCTCCTGCAGTCCCAGCCCCCTCAAACATTTCCTAAAAACCGCTATGAACTGAAAACGTGATAACATATCTCCGTTGGAATGTACCAACAAGGGGCCCTGACGGTCTGGCCTAACATTAAAAAATTCCCTGACTGCGCCCGCTGGGCACTGGGGGGATCCCTTGATGGAATAAATTCGCACCACCCTACCTCTCCCCACTTGATCCGTTTTCGACTTCCTTAGGAATATTGATACCCCGTCATCCTCCAATATAACCTCCTTGAAGCCGACTCCCCCTTGCACTGTTTTTGAAGGGCTAACCAACTCCCCTATCCTGAATGCCCCAAAAAATGCCAACACAAAAGCTACTTTAAACAAACTAATTTCGTATGCTGACGAACAAATCCCCTTCAATTGTTCCAAAATACCCCCCAGTATTTCAAAAGTTACTGGCCGCCTTGAATCGCGCTGAACCGCTGCCCTCCGATAACCCTTCAACGCCTGTCTCACCCAAAAATCCTTGGTGACGTCGGGTTGTCCTTGCAGCTTAAAAAGGAAAGCCAAACCCGCTAGCTGTGTATTGATCACTGATACTGATGCACCCTCATTCAGTTTTTTTGCCAGATAATATAGTAACAGTGAACGTACTCCCTGTCCTATCAGCTCCTCCCCCAATACTCGCACGAAGGACATCCACTCCTGCCATACCTTAGTGTATGCTGCCCAAGTAGCCCCACTTACCGACCGTTTTATCCATCCCTCGACGATGCCAGTGCAATCTCCCACAGCCAGTCTGGACAAGGTACGCCCTGTTGCTCCGCTTCCGGCGCCAACACTCTGAACCTGTCCCACTGGAAGCGAGACAGCGCATCAGCAATCACGTTCTCCACCCCCGGTAAGTGAACAGCATGAATGAAAACATTCAGTTGTAAGCATCTTAACACTAAGTGCTGCAGCATCCTAATTACCGGCGGAGATGACGCTGTGACCCTATTTATCACTTGCACCACCCCCATGTTGTCCCCGTGAAATCGCACTTTCAGATCCCTGAACGATGCACCCCATAATTCCACCGCAAGCACAACTGGAAACAATTCCAGCAGCACCAGATTCTTAGTGAAGCCTTCTTTTACCCACGATGATGGCCATGGACCTGCGCTCCATTGCCCCTGAAAGTACGCCCCAAAACCTGTTGATCCAGCAGCGTCGGTAAACAGTTCCAAGTCAAAATTACTGACTGGTCCTGACATCCACATTGCCCTACCGTTAAAGGATTCCAGAAATGTATGCCAAACCCTGAGATCATCCCTATGTGTTTTAACTAAACGTACAAAGTGTTTTGGGGATTTTATCCCACTCGTGCTGGCCGCCAGCCGGCGACTAAACACTCTTCCCATCGGTAATATGCGGCAAGCAAAATTCAGCTTGCCCAAAACCGACTGTAGCCTTCGCAGTTGAACCTTTTTTAGTCCTATCAAACCTGCCACTTCATTTTTTAAATCCTCCAATTTTTCCCCCGGCAACCTGCATTCCATCGCATCCGAATCTAATACTATACCCAAAAACGTGATGACCGAGCAGGGTCCCTCCGTCTTTTCATCCGCCAAAGGGATGCCAAATCTTTCTGCTATGTGCTGCAGGGACGCTAGAAGCACTGCACAAACTCTAGAATCGGCCGGGCCTATGCATAAGAAATCATCCAAGTAGTGAATTATCGAATTCACTCCGGATACATCCCTTACTACCCATTCCACGAAGGAGCTGAATTGTTCGAAAAGCGCGCACGATATCGAACAACCCATTGGTAGGCATTGGTCAATGTAGAATCCACCACTCCAATGACACCCCAGCAACCGAAAACTCTCCGGGTGCACTGGCAACAGTCGAAAAGCTGATTCCACATCTGCCTTTGCCATCAATGCTCCTTTCCCATAGTGTCGCACCCACCTTACAGCGGCATCGAACGACGTATACGTCACTGAGCACGCATCCTGGTCTATGGCATCGTTCACGGATCCCCCTTTTGGGAAGGATAAGTGATGAATAAGCCTGAATTTATTGGGCTCTTTTTTGGGCACTACTCCCAAAGGTGAAACCACCAAGTCTGCCATTGGCGCCACCGGGAAAGGGCCGCTCATTCTACCCAATGCAACCTCCTTCTGTAGTTTTTCCGAAACCACTTCCGGATATTGCAGGGCTGACTTTAAATTTTTGGGTACTGGGGGTATGGTCGATAAATTGCACGGAATCCTAAATCCCACCGTAAAACCTTCTTCTAGTAACCGCGCTGCTTGTTTGTCAGGATACTTACCGAGAAACGGTCGCATCCTTTCCACCATCACCGGAGTCCTCCCTTTTGTTTCCAGCTTCTCCCTGACGACCTTTTCCTTGTTTAAAACACCTGGATGACGGATGTGTTCCCCCGCAGCCTGAGCACTCGTGTTTAAACTTACATGATCCTCCGAACTTACAGGCCCCCGAGTTATACTGCCAACAAACCCCTTTTTTGTTTCCAGCCGAATGTCCCTGGGTTGACGATCCACCGGCTCCCCCCTGAAAAAACTGATTCGGTGTTCTCGCCGTCGTCATCAAACGCATCCACAGGCTGATGTCTTTATGGTCCCAACGTAGTTCCGGGCGTACTGCTCTCCGCTGCCTGAACTGTTCGTCGTACCTCAACCATGCCGTACCCCCGTATACTCTATACGCTTCTCCTATCGCGTCCTGATAGCAGAAAAGCGCCGAACAGTGTTCCGGCTGTTTCTCTCCTATCACACTAGCCATAATTGCAAATGCTTGCAACCAATTCGTAAATGTCCTAGGTATCAGCCTATACCTCCTCTTCTCCTCATCCTCCTTTTTGGAATCATCCGGCTTAACTCTATCCAAATTGAATTTTTCCAAGGGCAATAATGAAAATATTTCTACGTACTCACCCTTCCACAATTTTTCCCGAACCTCCTGTTTCAGGTGAGCCCCCAACGGTCCTTCGTAGCACACGTACACCTCGCAGCGAGCTGCGTCCGCCAGCCTCACAATATCTTTTCTCCCTGCGGCCTCCCCTGACGTCGCCGCTTTGTCCTTCCCCTGCGCCGCCCCACTAGCCACGGCCTCTTGTGCAGGCACCGCGACCTCCGCTGTAACTGCAGGTGTGGTGGCCCCCCGCCCTGCGTTATCCCCTTCCTTCCCAGTCTGCGGTACCCAGGCGGCTATTGGCCCCCCCGCCGGCTTCTCTGCCGCCTCCAGCCTCTGCACTAGCTCCTTGATTCCCGTCAAAAACCCCAGAAAACCAGAAGCACCTCCTCCCATGTCAGTTCCTAGCCCCCTTTCTGCTGACCCTCTAGCCCCAGTTCCTGACATTGTTGCATTATTTAAAATAGCAATTTCAATATCTGTTGGTAACTCACCGGGCTGCATAGGTGTCGCCCCATCAGCCGACCGTCTGTTTTCTCCTGGCCCCATCCTCCTGGGCAGCTGGGCCGTCTCCTCTTCCGATCCGGACGTCTCTTCTCTCCCGCTCCGACCCGATTCTTCTCCCGCATCCGATGCTGGCCCGCCCGGGATGTTGACCGCGGCTGCCGCACTACCCGCAATCCTGTCCTTCCTCCGCGCAGCGAATCCACCCGTTGATTTCCGGACAGCCTTGCCAGGACCGGTGTGGGCTACCACAGTCCTGTCAGCCTCCGCTCTTGTTACTGGCATGCCTGACTTGCTCCTCCCTCTGGTCTGCCTGTCCCTTGCCGCCGAAACAGAAGGCCCGGGGACCCCTCCTGGCATGGCAGCGCCAGCGATGGCGGAGTTCTTCCTGGGGGCGGGGCTCGCGCTCTCCGCATGTCTCCTGCAGGTAGGCCTCTCTACCGTCCTCTCTGCTGCTGGGCTCTTCTCCTGACCTGACGGGGCCGCCCGCCCGCTGACCCGCTCTCTTCCTGCCGCTCTCTTTGCTGGGGGGCCTCCCTGGACACTGGACGCCATGCCACCCGGGTGCCGCTGTGACTGCAGAACGCGGTCCGGTGAGAACCGCTCAGGCGGTCGGGAACGGCGCGCTCTGGTGGTGCCTCTCTCCCCCTCACTGGGCTGTGTATTGGTACCCCGGACCGCGGAGGCGATCGTCTCCTGCAGCCACCCCGCACCCCGAACCGATGCTTCCTCCCTTAACTGGGCCATAAGCCTATCTAGCTCAGACATGCTGTGGGGCACAACCTACTCACTGAACTTTCCAGGATCTTCTGTTGTCCCTCCCAGAGCGGGAACCCCTTTTAACTGTCCCCTCCCCTAATCCTCCCTCCCCCTCGGCTCCACTGTAGCACAGAACAATTAACCCTTACCCTGTTCCCACTGTCATGGGCGCCCTTTGCACACAGCATTGCATGCTGTTGCTCCAGGCTTTTCTTTTGCTTCTGCTGTAACAGGAACCCTGGCCTAGAGAGCGTGTAGACATGGATTATAGGACTTCCCTGACTGTGTGTCATTCTGTTTATTCAAGCCTTCTGCCACTACCTCTGCATAGTGATTTCCATCCATTCCCTCCTGCGTCTTGTACAACCAATCATTCTTTGAGATATATTGCTGATGCTATAATGCAGATCTTTCATTGATGGGCTAGGGCAGGGGTAGACAACCTCGGCCCTCCAGCTGTGTTGAAACTACATATCCCATCATACCTCTGCCTCTAGGAGTCCTGCCTGTGATTGTCAGGGTCTTGCAATGTCTCATGGGACTGTTACAAAAACGCTGGAGGGCCGAGGTTGCCTACCCCTGGGCTAGGTGATATATTAAGGGGTCTGTTTTTGAAGAACTGGAGAGGGTAGCTTGAAGAGACCAGTTTATTTTCCACCTGAGCTATTTTTTCCGCAAAGATTTGTTTATTGGTGGATAAGTAGTGCTCTTTTTATTATACCATTACAGTTTTATACATAGTGTTGGAAATTTTACCAAGCACTCTAAGGTCCCTATCTCACAAAAGAGGACTAATTTAGACAGGAGCCAATTAACCTACCAACATGTCTTTGGCGTGTGATAGGAAACTTGAGGGAAAAAAGAAAAAATATGGAGAACATGCAAGCTCCAGGCAGGCAATGACCTCGTTGGGACTTGAACTGAGGACTCTAGAGCTGCAAGTCAGCACTAGTCACGAAGCCACTGTCATTATTATTATCCTGTTGTTGCAGAATACCTGTGCAGTAAAAAGAAATTGTTCATTTCTTTATTTGTTCGAATAACGGAAGTAGACTGCTTGGTATATCTTTTTTTTTTTTTTTAGGTAAAAAAAAAAGGCGATTGATTGTTTAACATTCATATGTTACCAATAAATGTCTTGCGAGCTTCCAAAATGTTTCTTTCTGGGTTGGGCAAGGAGCAGAAAAATCCCTGACATCTATCTATTCCTAAACACTATCTTTTCATTTTTTCCCCACGTATGCCAAGTCTGATGAAGTAATGTTGTTTCTATACTTACTGAGTTCTGCTGTGTGTTCATAGGTAATCTGGTAGTAGTCGGTAGGGATGGGCGAACGGTTCGGCCTGAGCATGAGTTTGGGCTGAACATTGGCTGTTCGCACGTCACCGAACAAATTATCGGGGCATTCGACCATTTGTTCGGCCTGCCGAACGACCACAATTCACTGCGCCGCAGTACAGTGCATTGAAAGGCCTGATTGGATGAAGCAATGAAAGCTTTGCCCAATCAGGGCACAAAGCACTTTTAGAGCCATTATTGGACGCTGTCATGATGACTCATTGCTCTTAGTCCCGCCCCATAAAAGTATTCTTTCAATAGTGGCCATTTTTAGTGTGATATCGTCATAGAGAGAGATAGAACAGAGCTCTGTTTAGTGCTACTAGACAGATAGTGTGCTATTGTGATTCTATTGTCAGTGTAGAATATCTGTTTAGTGTGAATCTAGGGATAGTTCAGCCAGTGTGAGTGAAGTGACCGTTTAACACAGTGGGGTTTATTTACTAAAGGCAAATCCACTTTGCACTACAAGTGACCTTGAAAGTGCACTAAAAGTGCACTTGGAAGTGCAGTCGCTGTAGATCTGAGGGGGACATTCGAGGAAAATAAAAAACAGCATTTTTGCTGGCACAAGATTGGATGATAAAATCAGCAGAGCTTCCCCTCATTTCAGAACTTCCCCTCAGATCTACAGCGATTGCACTTACAAGTGCACTTGTAGTGCAAAGTGGATTTGCCTTTAGTAAATATCCCCCTGTATATTTCATTGCATTACTGCAAGTTTAATGCCGTATATTTTAGTGCATTACGTGCAGTTTAACGCAGTTTATTTCAGTGCATTACTGCAAGTTTAACACTGTAAATTGTTGTGCATTAGTGCATGTTTAACATAGTATATTCCAGTGGGTTATTGCAAGCTTAGCACCGTATATTTTAGTGCATTACCTTCCGTTTAATGTAGTATAGTTCAGTGCGTTGCTGCAAGTTTAATGCTGTATATTTCAGTGCGTTATGTGCCGTTTAACAGTACTATTTCTGTGCTTTACTGCACGCCTAATGCAGTATATTTTAGTGCGTTACTGCAAGTTTAATGCCATATGTTTCAGTGCGTTACCTTCTGTTTAACGCAGTAGAGTTCAGTGCGTTACTGTACATTTAACACAGTATATTTCTGTGCACTACTGCAAGTTTGACGCAGTATATTGCAGTGCGTCAGTGCAGTTTTACTGCAGTATATTATAGTGTATTAGTGGAGTGTGTCTGTGTAGTGAGTACTCAAGTTAAAGTGCACCAAACACTACTTCCCATTGGTTAAAATGCATCCACATCTTTATTACATTTTGTCAATAAGCAACCCCCCCTCATGTCTGGGAAGACAATAAGGAGAGGCAGACGTTCCCATGGCACTGTGAGGGGGCTATTATTAAAGCAGTGAATGTGACATTGACTGCAAGTGTACTTGCAGGTACATATGTTTAACATGACAGTATTTGATTCACCTGCTTTATCATTATGCCCTTATGTCTATTCTCTAGAACAGTGGTCTCCAAACTGCAGCCCTTTGTTTCCTTTTGTCTTGCCATTGGGGCATTATTCCCCTCACTGTCAGCAACAGTAGAGAATCGTTTCTGCCACTGACATCAACAACGAGGCACTATTCCTCCCACTGATATCAATGATGGGGCACTCTTCCTCCCACTGACAACAATGGGGCACTATTCATCCACCTAATACCAGGGCATTGTTTACTCCCACTGACTACAGTCATCACCAAGTTTGAAGGACCATAAACCGGCCCTTTGTTTAGAATGTTTGGAGAGCCCTGCTCTAGAACTTCCAAAAATAATCACTATGGACCAACTGCCTTTTAGTGCAATTCTTCTTTCTGTTCCATTAGACAAAGGTGGATGCTATGACATTATCTGGAGCAGAGAACTCAGCTGTTACTTCTAGCTGTCAAGTACTTTTCAGGTATGATATTCATTTATTTATTTCAGGTAATTATATTGCATTGTTAATTTAGGCAGCACTTTACATATACAATATCTCACAAAAGTGAGTGCACCCCTCACATTTTTGTAAATATTTTATTATATATTTTCATGTGACAACACTGAAGAAATTACACTTTGCTACAATGTAAAGTAGTGAGTGTACAGCTTGTATAAGAGTGTAAACTTGCTGTCCCCTCAAAATAACTGAACACACAGCCATTAATGTCTAAAACGCTGGCAACAAAAGTGAGTACACCCCTAAGTGAAAATGTCCAAATTGGGCCCAATTAGCCATTTTCCCTCCCCGGTGTCATGTGACTCATTAGTGTTACAAGGTCTCAGGTGTGAATGGGGAGCAGGTGTGTTAAATTTGGTGTTATCACTCTCACTCTCTCATACTGGTCACTGGAAGTTCAACATGGCACCTCATGACAAAGAACTTGACAGCTGCAGCGGGAGGATCCGAGGATCCGACGCTGATGTCAGTCAGGAGGGGAGGAGGAGAGAGTTGGCCGGTCATGTGAGCACCAAGCGGCGTTCTGAAAACCGGTATATAGCTGCCTTTTTTTATAAGGCACAGACACTGGGGCAGATTACATTAATAGACAGAGGGGATAGTGTGAAAAATGAACAGTAATTTCAGCAGAAGGAGGTTGAGGGGGGCGGGCACTGACACAGAGCTGACAGGCAGGGAGAGGAGGGGGGAGAGGTGGACAGGAGACACAGCGGATGACAGAGGCACGTAAACTGACCATGGTGTCAGGGCTCAACAGCCATGATACACCATGGTCAGTTTACAGGGGGGGTGAGGGTATAGCCAGGCAGGATCAGCCAGGTTTTTTCAAGTGTTACAGAGGGCCAAATGACACACCACAAGAACTGTGCTGTATAACATGCTTTAAACTAAAAGGATCCATTTTTTTTTAGGGTAACAAACACTTTAATACATTGCACCATACCAGTCCTTAGATGAGGTTTGTTTTTTTTTAATTACTTTTTTTAGGCCTTTTTTTTTTTTTTTTCACCTGGTAATCCTGTAATAGACTTTCTATATCTTCGTGGATACACTCGCTCTTCCACTGTATCTATTATACCCAGATTGGACATCTCTATTACAGGAGGAGTGATGAGATTAGTGGTTATGCAACTAAGGTAATGTTGTTTTCTGCTTCCAGGTCAGCTCAGAGGAAGTGACAAGGGCACAGCGTTTCTGGCAAGACCAACGGGTATTTTCTGTACTCATAGAAGAAATCAAATGCAGCCACCAAGTCTGGGGACTGGTATGGTACAATATATTACATTTCTTGGGTTTAGATACTCTTTAACAAAAGTTGTACTATACAAACAAATTCTGACTTCAGTAAGTCATGTCAGCTTATCCTATACAAGGTATTTAAAAGATCACTATACCCAAAATAAAAGCATAATGCAAGAGTCTCCATAACTGTAGAGGGATTTAAGTATTTCATTTTTATGCAACATGTTATGAAGACTGTTTCCTTGTCGAAATAGCAGGAAATAGCAGGAACCAAAATGTCAGCGGGTAGGTTTTTTTTTCTTTACTCTATGGGAGATGTATATACTGTATGGGAAATGTGTAAGAGAACCTGCAGAAAGATCAGAAGTTGGTGTGGAGCAACGTGTGCATAAGGGATCACATATACTGTATATGTGAAACCTGTAATTTGTTCTCAACATATGTTCTCCTGCCCCAGTCATTTTTATTAGGGATAATTAATTTGACTCTGTACCTGACCCATGGTCACTGGGATAGGAAGTCAAGAGAGATCTCCCCAAGGGAGATACAGACAACACTAAAAGTCTAATAGATATTTGAATCCTTTACCTCTCTATTACAAAATAGTGGTTTATTGCAGTCTGTGTCCTTGTTGGAGAGATGTTTCCTATACATCTAAAGCTGGCAGCATGGGAATGTTTTGCGTAGCCCTATTGGCCTCCTCTCACCTGACTACCTTCAATGTAAAAATCAAAGGAGCTGGGTGGAAAATTGTTGGGCAAACTGCTGCTCAGGCACCTTGGTAGCCAGTAGGGTGGCTGTCATAATACGATAGACACAGTGGCTGATTCGCCAATCCGCACTGTATAGTGTTGTGGAAGAACTATTTAGGTGTGTATGGCCAATGTAACTATATTTTATACTTTAGCATGGGCGATTTGTGTATCCATGCTGTTTGCATTGAACAGAGTAAACCAGGGTTGCCAACCTCCTGCACAGTTTTTTTTACTGACAAAACATGGAAAATCTACTGACAGAACATATTTTTTTACTGACAACCTGAAAAAATGACAGAACTCCTATTAGAAAGTACAACAAAACAATCAATATTTACACAGTATAAACACATTCTGTAAACACTGACAATACCCTTAACAAGTAATTGGCCTGGTGTACATTAAAAAAACAACAGAGCGTGCCACATTATAAGCCACCCTGCTGGGATACAGTTGAAAAATAAGTTCTGCTATGCATGCCAAGGACAGCAATTGGCATTCATAGGGTACAGGGTTCAGGTGTGCACTGCTACATAGTTACATACTAGGTAAGGTTAAATAGAGACAATAGTCCATCCAGTTCAACCTGTGTAGGTGCACATGTGTCAGTGTCTATAATTATTTCTCATATTCCTGTATGTTGTGTTCTTTAAGATGCACATTCATAAGTCTTTTAAAAATATCTATACTCCACGCTGACACCACCAATCTGCTGCGTACAGAGTGCAGGGTTCAGGCGTGCGCTGCTGCATACAGAGTGCAGGGTTCAGGTGTGCGCTGCTGTGTACAAAGTGCAGGGTACAGGTGTGCGCTGCTGCATACAGAATGCAGGGTTCAGGTGTGCGCTGCTGCGTACAAAGTGCAGGGTTCAGATGTGCGCTGCTGCGTACATAGTGCAGGGTTCAGGTGTTCGCTGCTGCGTACAAAGTGCATGGTTCAGGTGTGCCTGCTGCGTACAAAGTGTAGGGTTCAGGTGTGCGCTGCTGCGTACAAAGTGTAGGGTTCAGGTGTGCGCTGCTGCGTACAAAGTGTAGGGTTCAGGTGTGCGCTGTTGCGTACAAAGTGCAGGGTTCAGGTGTGCGCTGCTGCGTACAAAGTGCAGGGTTCAGGTGTGTGCTGCTGCATACAAAGTGTAGGGTTCAGGTGTGCGCTGCTGCGTACAAAGGGCAGGGTTCAGATGTGCGCTGCTGCGTACAAAGTATAGGGTTCAGGTGTGCGCTGCTGCGTACAAAGTGTAGGGTTCAGGTGTGCGCCGCTGCGTACAAAGTGTAGGGTTCAGGTGTGCGGTGATGCGTACAGGAATGCAGGGTGCAGGTGTGCGCTGTGTACAGCGTGCAGATTATAGGAGTGCCCCTTTTTCCCCCAAATCATCCCCTCCCCCAGTACAGTGCTCTGTTCCCACCCCCAAATCCCTCTTCTTAACTGTACCTGATAGAGAAGAACTGTGGCAGTAGCAGAGCAGGATACCGCAAAAAAAAAACCCAAAAGCATTTGCGCATTTTGCCATGCGGAAAATGTGCAAAAAACATTCCATGATGAGCATGCATGACTCATGCACCAATAAAAAAGCCGCACTGTTGAGAACCAGGGCATAAACTTTGTATTTGTCCTTATTCTCTCAGCCATTACCATAATGGCACTCACAGACCAGAGCCTAGGGTGGCAAGGTTCAATAAGGCAGCAACAAGCCTCAAAAAAAGTGCAAATGCTAGTAACTGTTTGCTCCTCTGGCCCTTCAGGACACTTGTGAGAAAATTCAGCATAGGCCACTTTCACACAGTCCATGTTCATTCTGATCAGCGGGGGAACACATTACCTGCTGAATCAAAGCCAAAGGGTATGGATGTTCTTTTTGTGACATTGGTGTCAGTTCAGTTTTACCCACCTGAGATTTATGGACCCATGTTACGTCACATGTGCATGCGTTTACATCAAAATACCCCCAAACTGTGACGTTTATTTTAAAAAAAATATCAGAAAAGGATGCCCACCTTTTCCTTTTTTTGGACCTGGGCGAACTCATAGGTAAGTGCATGTAAAAGGACGCACATCTGCTTGCTAAAGACTACCATTGAGTTTCTGCCCAGATCCACCTAAAAAAGCATCGGATTGGACCGCCCATGTGAAAAGGGTAAATGGGTGCAGGGGGCACCTGGTTACATCATCTAGTGAAGGAACAGGATTCTCCTTTGTCACCATGCCATACCCAAATGTAAGGGAGTGAGAGCTAAAAAGCCTTTATACTGAAAAATCTGTAAAAATTTAATGAAAGCAGAACAGAAAAGAGATTTATTGTGCCTTACACATGTGAAATCACACAGAACCCTGCAAATGACCAAATTGTCAGATGAAAGAAGATACAGGCTGCAGTGCAAAGTTGAATATAACATAATACGGCATATATCGCATGTGTGCCTCTGCGGGGTCATTACGATGTGGCCCTATTCAAGGGAATGGGGTTGCTCTGGCCGGCCAAGCACAACAAGGGGGATGATTTTTGCCCTGCCAAGTGTTTTTTTTTTCTCTTTAAGTTACAAAACCCCATCACTCAATTCAGGAAATACAGAACAAAGCCACCCAGCAGTGTGGGGGTTAACGCAAGTGGCTAGACGCACAAATAGACCTATCCCACCCAGCTATATGTCTCTAGGGAGTGTAGGGGGAAGGGGTTAAGCAGCTGATCAAATCCCTTAACAGACAGAATGGTTTAAGATAACAGGTGACTGAGGCTCACTGGGACACACCTTTGTTTCACTAGTCCCATAATTATGGCACAGGTTCAAAAAAGCCATGTAATTTTCCTGTATGTTTTGCTTCTTTTCACAGTGTGCAGTTTCCTTGGTGATGGGGGTTTGTGGCTTTTAAAGCAAATTAAATATCTAGATAAGGGGGGAGGGAAATCAAATATAGGTGCCGAACATTAAAGATCTGGACACCAGATTATGCATAATAAGGTTTTAATGTTAAATTTCAAACAACTCTATATAAGCAAGTCTGTTTGCATTGGGCGAACATTCATGACTGTTCTTGGAGAGAAACTTGCAGTTGGGGGGGTCATGAAAAAAAAAAAGCGGTTGAGCTGCAATTTTACTGTCCAAGCACCCCCCTCCCCCAACGCTCCCCCTAAGCTGCAAGGGGTAGCCATACAGAATTACGGTAATTATCCCTGCTGTCACATTCAGTGGGCTGCACTGCCAACCCAAAGTGACCATTTCAGGTGAACGTCAGTTACTAGCCAACAGTGTTTAAATTATATTTGTGATTGTTTATTTAGTTCAAAGCAACAGGTTCACTTTAATCCCCCCACCCCAGCAGCAAATACTCACTTTTCCTTGATCACCCACTCTTCCGCTTAGCTGCCAGAAGCAGGAGATGCCCTGTTTGGTAAGCACAGGTTGTTATTTGATAGCGCCGCTGGTGTAAAATGTAGTGAGTCATACGCTCCTCCATACCCGGAAGTATAGGGTGTTTTTTTCCTTTTCAATAGCTAAACAGAGTGGCAGGGGAGCAAAGGAAAGGTGAGTATGTTCTGCTGACAAAGGGGAGGGGGTCGTTTGGGTGAAGCAACCATAGCTGTATTGACCTAGTTCAGGGGTCTCCAAACTTTCTAAACAAGGGGCCGGTTTACTGTCCTTCAGATTTTAGGAGGGCCAGAGTGACCAGTTGGAGTAGAAAATGCCCCAGCATCGGTGGGATTACACAGTTCCTGTAGTCAGTAGGAGGAATATTACCTAATAGTTTATATTAGTGAGGGGAATTATACCCCCTCACTGGTGTCAGTGGAAGCAAAAATGCCCCATTCTGGTGTCAATGAGAGGAATAGTGCCACGAGGTCCAGATAAAGGCAAACAGAAGCCACAGTTTGGAGACCACTGACCTACATGGGTAAAGCATAGATTTGCTTTAAATGTTTAGATCACCCAGGAGTTATATTTTGGTAATGTATAGATGTTGGTGGTTTAACACACCTACCAGTAGGGATGAGCTTAGGCATGTTCATATACTAGTCCAAACCTGCCTAAGGTATCCCACCAGGAACCTGTCACTGTAGACCAGTAATCATAAATGGCAGAGGCGTTCCCTGTTGCAGGTATACAAGGCAAATAAGGCTCCTTTCACACTGAGGCGCTAAAGTGCTAAAAAGCGCCCCGAAAGAGCTGCTCAATGCACTCCAGTGTGAAAGCCCCGAGGGCTTTCACACTGGAGTGGTGCGCTTACAAGGCGGTCAAAAAAGTCCTGCAAGCCGCATCTTTGGAGCGCATTAAGAGCGGTGTATTTACCGCTCCTAAAGCGCCCCTTCCCATTGAAAACAATGAGGCAGCGCTGCAAACCCGCCCACAAAACGCAGCTGCAGCGGCGATTTGCGGGCGGTTTTAACCCTTTTTTCGCCCGCTAGCAGGGGGTTAAAACTGCCTCGCTAGTGCCACTAAAACGATGGGAAAGCAGCGCTATATTTAGCACCGCTCTACCGCCAGCGCCCGCACGCTCAGTGTGAAAGTAGCCTAAGATATACCTGTGCTCAAATCCCAGTAGCTTGTATATGCATAAAATGTATTGCACCTGATAAATTATATGCATGTACAAGCTATTGAGATTTGAGCACAGGTATATCATTTTTCTGTTTCATTGCAGGTTGACCAGACCTGAACCTAGTAGCTTTCGCCCATTTTATGTCTGTTTGCCGCATGTTAAATTGCGTGTGGCCATAGAGGGATTTGACGCAGTTGGCCAGCTTAAACATGTATTGCAATGTGCGAACAAAAAATCCCTGTTTTGTATTGAAAAGTTTGCTAGAAAGGTATATGGCAGTGTGCAGAGGGTTTATCCAGATTTTCTAGTGTTAGCACATGTGCAAGGGTCATGTAGAGATGTGGCTGCCAGGTGGGGAGTGCCTCAAACGCCTATGATTGGCAATCTGCAGTGACAGCTCTCTGGTGGGATAGCCAATGCAGTTTCGGACTAGTATCTGAATACTAGTAGCAGAGCTCATCCCTGCCTACCAGTTTCTCATAAACTACAGCGATCCTGTTGGTGAAATCTCCTTTCTGGATTACCCAGCACTGCCATCCCCAACAAGCCATAATTTCCTCTCATTGCAGCAAGAGAAGACTCAATTGTCCATCAATAGGAAAGCCAAGTTCCCCTTGTTATGGTCATGGCAAGTATATAGTATAAATGGAGTTGTGGAGGCCTCTAGATCACTCTTCTCAAAAAAATATATAAAACCTACTGAGTGACATATCCAGCAATTTTGTAAGCCGTGTGCAAATTCAGTAACCTGTGACAACTGCTGAAAAATCACCTATCACCTATGTGGCCACAATGAGCTGGGAGCAATTCATAATATACCCTCCACTTCAATACCTTGATTGCAAAATGGATCATTGAAGATTTATGTATAAAGCATTGCACTTAGGAGCACCCATTTTTAAAACACTTGTAGGCCCCATTCACCCCTCGGCGTTTTGTAGCTCAAATGCTCCAAAATGCTGGAGGAGAAAAAAAATGAATTATTCTCTGTGTAGTTGGTTCATATCTCCATTACAGGTCGCCTGAAGCTCAAAAGGTTCTGGAGCCTTTTTTTGTAGCTTGAATCGGGCAGTTTGGTGCGTTTTTTGTTCTATAGAAATGCATGGAAACTCTTGATTCAAGCGTTTTTTAGAATTGTATTTTATTTTGTTGCGCATTTTTCTGCTCAAATGCAATAATTAAATAAAAATAAATAATAATAATAATAAATACCAGTGTTTAATAAATAAATAAATAAAAACCCTAACCCCTGCCCTTAATTCTAATAGTAAACCCCAACCCTAATCTTAACCTATAATCCTAACCCCTTACCTTAAAGTGGTTGTAAAGGCAGAAGGTTTTTTTTATCTTAATGCATTCTGTGCATTAGGATAAAAAGCCTTCTGTGTGCAGCAGCCCCCCTAGTACTTACCTGAGGTCCATCCAGATCCAGAGATGTTGGAGGAGTGTCATTGGCTCCTGCTGCTGTCAATCAAAGTCAGTCAGCCAATGAGGAGAGAAAGGGGCAGGGCAGAACCACAGCTCTGTGTCTGAATGGACACAGGAAGCTGTGACTTGGCTCGACTGCCCCCATAGCAAGCTGCTTGCTGTGGGGGCACTCAACAGGAGGGAGGGGCCAGAAGCACCAAAGAGGGACCCGAGAGGAGAGCAGGTGTGTATAACATGTTTGTTAACAAGACTTTACAATCACTTTAAAGAAGGTTCATGAATGAAGGTAAAAAACCTTCTGTGTGCAGTAGACCACCCCCCCCAGCCCTTATTAAAAACTTACCTGAGCCCCCTCTCAATCCAGCTATGTGCACGAGTACCTTGGCTCTCCAGGGATTTTGCCTCCTCATTGGCTAAGACAGCAGCCATTGGCTCCCGCTGCTGTCAATCACAACCAATAAGCCAATCAGAAGAGAATGGGGGCGGGGCAGAGCCGTGGCTCTGTGTGTGTGAATTGACACGCAGAGCCATGGGTCGGGAGCGCTCCCACTTGGGTGCCCCTTTTGCAAGTTGCTTGCACCGGGGGCACTTGGCAGAAGGGAGGGGCCAGAAGCGCCAGTGGGGGACCAGAGAAGAGGAGGATTCAGGCTGCTGTGTGCAAAACAGAGCAGGTAAGTATAACATGTTTGTTATTATATTTTTTTAAAGACTTTAATATCACTTCACCACTAACCTAAATAAATAAATAAGTTAAACCCTAAGCTTTAACCCCCTAACCCTTAACCCCTTACAAAAAATGTATTTTTTTAATAAATAAATATTTAATAATAAGTAGATAAATATGCTGAAAAAGCTAAAAAAAATACTAACAAATGATAAAACAACTGATATTTTTTTTTCTATTGTCTAATTAAAAAACGGCAAAGCTAAAAAATAACACTGTACACAAACGCTAAAAAAAACGCCTGAAAAAGCATTCAAAAAACGCAACGCTTGGGTATGAATGCAGCTACAATGCAATTAAAAGTGTCAACAAGCTGCTTAAAAAAGCTAATCACTTGGTTGCTCTGGGTAACTGCACATCATTGTACTGCAGTAATAAAATGGTTTTGGGTTATATTCAAAACAATATACAGCAGATGTTCTTTAAAAAAAACAAAAAAAAACCTCAATGTATGTAGAACTAAGCTCACAGCCTCGGTTTCTGAAAGACAAAGAGAGAGGATACCATGTTTACATGGAACAGCTCATCTGCCACACTGGGGAATAAAGCACCTGGTTGCTTGGCTCCCTTCAATCTTTATTACACAGTCATGACCCAGGATAATAGCTACCTGCTTCAAAAATAACCTGTCATAAATGTGCAGAATGATATTTATTTTTCATATGAACTGGTCATTTATATCTACTTATATCTATATGTGTTTAAATATATCTATCTATATGAATTTTTTTCCCCTATATACACATATATGCGACTGTGCAAATTTGTGCACTTATATAGTATTTGTCATTATAAGGCAGTATGCAATATCAACTGAAAACATCTATGAATTTGTTGGAGCACGCATATGCTGGGATATTAAGTCTGTTTATAAAGGTTGGAAATTTTCAGACATTAGAAAGTCCCTTGGATTAGTATAGCCCTATAGGAGAGGTTTTACATATTCAATGGACAATCACTCCAATAGTGCCATACTAATTCATAGGGCTTCTTTTGAAAAATTCCAGTGTCTAAAAACTTCCAATTGAATGTGGAAAAGGAAGGATGTTAGCCTGGCTCCCAAATTCAGACTAGTCTGTGCTATTGTGTTCCCCACAGCTACCTATGGTTGTGAAAGTTTTACCATAAAAAAATTAGACAGGAGGAAAATTGGTGCGTTTGAGCTATGGTGCTGGAGAAGGGTTTTGTGCATTCCATGGACAGCAAAGATATTAAACAATTAGCAAAACCGTGCACCTGTACAAATATAGCAAAGCAAAAAAAAGTTTGGTGAGACTGCAGACACCATAAAAGATATCCTTTCTATCACATGTAAAATTGTCTTATTGTATTGCTCTCAACTTACCAAAACACCTAGCCTAGCCCTGATGCCCTTGATGATGAAACCGGTCGGGCTGAGCCTCATGCTGACTTTGCTACAATGTAAAGTAGTGAGTGTACAGCTTGTATAACAGTGTAAATGTGCTGTCCCCTCAAAATAACTCAACACACAGCCATTAATGTTTAAACCACTGGCAACAAAAGTGAGTACAATGAAGTGAAAATGTCCAAATTGGGGCCAAAGTGTCAATATTTTGTGAGGCCACCATTATTTTCCAGCACTGCCTTAACCCTCTTGAGCATGGAGTTCACCAGAGCTTCACAGGTTGCCACTGGAATCCTCTTCCACTCCTCCATCACAGGGCTGGTGGATGTTAGAGAACTTGCATTCTTCCAACTCCCGTTTAAGGATGCCCCACAGATGCTCAATAGGGTTTAGGTCTGGAGACATGCTTGGCCAGTCCATCACCTTTTCCCTCAGCTTCTTTAGCAAGGCAGTGGTCATCTTTGGAGGTGTGTTTGGGGTTGTTATTATGTTGGAATACTGTCCTGCGGCCCAGTCTCTGGAGGGAGGGGATCATGCTCTGCTTCAGTATGTCACAGTACATGTTGGCATTCATGGTTCATGAACTGTAGCTCCCCAGTGCCGGCAGCACTCATGCAGCCCTAGACCATGGCACCTCCACGACCATGCTTGACTGTAGGCAAGACATACTTGTCATACTCCTCACCTGGTTGCCGCCACGCACGCTTGACACCATCTGAAGCAAATAAGTTTATCTTGGTTCCAGTAATCCATGTCATTAGTCTGCTTGTCTTCAGCAAACTGTTTGCAGGTTTTTTTTGTGCATCATCTTCTGAAGTGGCTTCCTTCTGGGACGACAGCCATGCAGACCAATTTGATGTGTGCGGGGTATGGTCTGAGCACTGGCAGGTGGACCCCCACCCTTTCAACATCTGCAGCAATGCTGGCAGCACTCATATACCTCCCAAAGACAACCTCTGGATATGACGCTGAGCACGTGCACTCAACTTCTTTGGTCGACCATAGAGAGGCCTGTCCTGAGTGGAATCTGTCCAGTTAAACTGCTCTATGGTCTTGGCCACCACGCTGCAGCTCAGTTTCAGGGGCTTGGCAATCTTCCTATAGCCTGGGCCATCTTTATGTAGAGCAACAATTCTTTTTTTCAGATCCTCAGCGAGTTCTCATGAGGGGTCATGTTGAACTTCCAGTGACCAGTATGAGAGAGTGAGAGCGATAACACCAAATTTAACACACCTGCTCCCCATTCACACCTGAGACCTTGTAACACTAACGAGTCACATGACACCGGGGTGGGAAAATGGCTAATTGGGCCCAATTGGGATATTTTCACTTAGGGGTGTGCTCACTTTTGTTGCCAGCGGTTTAGACATTACTGGCTGTGTGTTATTTTGAGGGGACAGTGTTGTCATATGAAAAGGTATATTCAAATATTTTTACAAAAATGTGAGGGGTGTACTCACTTCTGTGAGATAATATATATATATATATATATATATATATATATATATATATATATATATATATATATATATATACACACACACGATATTACCAAAAGTATTGGGCTGCCTGCCTTTACACACATATGAACTTTAATGGCATCCCAGTCTAATGCCCCGTACACACGGTCGAATTTTCCGACGGAAAATGTTCGATGGGAGCTCTGTTGTCGGAAATTCTGACCGTGTGTAGGCACCATCGGAATTTCCATCACACAAAATTTGAGAGCTGGTTCTCAAATTTTCCGACATCAAATTCCATTGTTGTAAATACCGATCGTGTGTACACAACTCCGACGCACAAAGTTCCATGCATGCTCGGAATCAAGCAAAAGAGCCACACTGGCTATTGAACTTAATTTTTCTCGGCTTGTCGTACGTGTTGTACGTCACCGCATTCTTGACGTTCGGAATTTCCGACAAGATTTGTGTGTGTGTGTATGCAAGACAAGTTTGAGCCAACATCCGTCGAAAAAAATCCATGGATTTTGTTGTTGGAATGTCCGATCGTGTGTACGGGGCATTAGTCTGTAGTGTTCAATATTGAGTTGGCCCACCCTTTGCAGCGAAAACAGCTTCAACTCTTCTGGGAAGGCTGTACGCAAGGTTTAGGAGTGTGTCTATGGGAATGTTTGACCATTCTTCCAGAAGCACATTTGTAAGGTCAGGTACTGATGTGGACAAGAAGGCCTGGCTCGCAGTCTCGGCTCTAATTCATCCCAAAAGTGTTCTATTGGGTTGAGGTCAAGACTCTGTGCAGGCCAGCCAAGTTCCTCCACCCCAAACTTGCTCATCCGTGTCTTTATGGACCTTGATTTGTGCACTGGTCCAAATCATTTGGTGGAGGGGGGATTATGATGTGGGGTTGTTTTTCAGGGGTTGGGCTTGGCCCCTTAGTTCCAGTGAAGGGAAATCTTTTTTTTGTTTACAAACGTTTTTATTGGGTACAAAAAATAATGGTACAGTACATTATATCATGGCACAAGAGAAATACAGAATATCCAAGTCATCATAGTTCGTCGTGTGTGACAAAATATTACATCTGATGAACAGATTCATTCATAAGGTTAATAACGGTGGTAATCATGTAGTAAATTACAGTATATTATGGTTTTGTTTTCTTTCTTGGATGTGAAAGGAATAAGGATTCTTATCACGGATTTAGGAGGAGTTCTGAGTGTTTAAACCAAGGGTTCCATTTCTTTTCCAGTAAATGTGTGGTATTGTATAGGGTGTGGAAACATTTTTCCATAAGGTAAATATTATTGATTCTAACTTTTAGTTGTGCCATTGGCAACAATGGGGATTTCCAATGGCAAGCTATAAGCCAGTGTGTATGGATACGCAAATTGTATGTACTAGTCTTAAGTGATGAATGTTTAGGCCCGTGATTGAGGCAGTGAAGGGAAATCTTAGTGCGTCAGCATACCAAGACATTTTGGACAATTTCATGCTCTCAACTTTGTAGGAACAGTTTGGGGATGGCCCCTTCTTGTTCCAACATGACTGAGCACCAGTGCACAAACAAGGTATATGAAGACATGGATGAGTGAGTTTGGGGTGGAGGAACTTGAGTCTTAAACTCAACCCAATAGAACATGTTTGGGATGAATTAGAGCAGATACTGCGACCCAGGCCTTCTCATCTACATCAGTGGCTGACCTCACAAATGCGCTCCTGGAAGAACGGTCAATCATTCCCATATACACACATTTCTAAACCTTGCGGACAGCCTTCCCAGAAGAGTTGAAGTTGTTATAGCTGCAAAAGGGTGGGCCAACTCAATATTGAACCCTACGGACTAAGACTGGGTTGACATTAAAGTTCATGTGCGGGCAGGCGTCTCAATGCTTTTGGTAATATAGTGTGTGTGTGTGTGTATATATATATATATATATATATATATATATATATATATATATATATATGGATTTTTTTCCCCTCTGCTTCATTGTTGTTTGTTTGTATGCACTGTCACTTTTATTGATATTCATTAAAGGTCCATGCATTTAGGTTAAGGTTCTATGCACGGTCACTTTATCTTTTCTATGGTTATTAAGGCTGATTAAATAGGTTACCTGCACAGTCGTTTTAGTAGTGTTTTGGTAAGTTGAGGTTGGTTGAGCGCAACACAATACGACAAAGATATTAAAAAAGCAAATAGTGCATAATACCAGACATTTCACTAGGTGGCAAAATGATAAAACTAGGGCTTATCTATTTCAAACATGTCATGCAATCAAATTTACTGGGGAAGGTAACTATCTCAAAATGGTTAAAGGAAAAATAAAAGCCGGCCACCAAAGCACACAGTGGTTGGACACCATAAAAGTTGACACAAGTCAGAACATGGAACAACTAAAAGAAGCATATCTAGAATGGAAAACGAGAGAGCTAGAGCATAGAATGGCACAGACTGACACAACTGATCAGATAACATCATGTTACTGATATTGTTGTAGCTAAAGAAGGCTTTAGGTTTTGGAGCACCTCTCCCTCACTGCAGTAGGGACAAAGCGACAACATATGGTGGTCCGCAGGACTTCTGCGGCAAATCAACATTGTGACGGATGTATACCACCCAATGTTTACTCACCAGTGTTGTTTCCAGTGTTGTTCTTAATGCACTCTAAGAGTCAATACTCCGTCCCTCACTGTCACCTACCCAACCCCCCCCCCCCCCCCCCACACACACACACACACACTTATCCTGCCTTTTCCAACCTTTCCTCTTCATTACTCCCCTTAAACCCCCCCTCTGTTGCTCTTTCTTGCAGACCCTTGTACACCAGGCTCTCTAATTCTAATTCACAGTGGTGTCCTCAGATACACTACCCCGTTGGGTACTAAAGCAGTGCTGTTCTATAGCTCTGTAGGTAGTGTCCTCAATTACACTATCCAGTTGGGTACTGAAGAATAATGTACAAGTAAATGTAAGAGATGACATCACTAAGGTAGCTAGGGAGGAGGTGGAATCCTTATGGGTAGATCTCCAAAGGGATATAGCTAAGGGGAAAATATTACTGGGGGTATGCTATAGGCCCCCTAACATGAGGGAGGAGGGGGAGACAGACCTTCTATCACAATTTGGATTGGCAGCAAGGATGGGAAGTGTTATCATAATGGGGGATTTTAATTATCCAGACATAGACTGGGCGGAGGGAACCACACATTCGTCTAAGGCTCGCCAGTTCCTAAATGTCTTGCAGGACAATTTCATGGTTTTGATTGTAGACACACCAACTAGAAATAAAGCGTTACTGGATCTACTGATTACCAACAATACAGACCTGATCATGGATGTGGAAATACGGGGCAATTTAGGAAACAGCGATCACAGGTCAATTGACTTCAGTATAAATCACACAAAAAGGAAACATAAGGGGAATACAAAGACACTGAATTTTAAAAGAGCCAACTTCCCTAAACTACGAACCTTGTTAGAAGGCATGAATTGGGATAAAATCTTAGGAACAAAGAACACAGAGGAGAGATGGGTTTGCTTTAAGAGCATATTAAATAAGGGCATTAGCCAATGCATCCCATTGGGTAATAAATTTAAAAGAGGGAACAAAAGCCCTGGATGGCTTAACTCCAATGTAAAAATGCATACAAAAGCAAAGGAGAAGGCCTTCAAAAAAAACATGGTTGAGGGATCATCATCAGCATTCAGACTTTATAAAGAATGCAACAAAAAATTTAAGGGTGTAATTAGGGCGGCTAAGATAGAAAACAAAAGACACGTAGTGGAGGAGAGCAAAAAAAAATCCCAAGAAATTTTTTTAAGTATGTAAACAGTAAAAAAGGGAGGACAGACCATATTGGCCCCATAAAGAATGAGGAAGGACATCTGGTTACAAAGGATGGGGAGATGGTGAAGATATTAAGATATTGAATTTATTCTTCTCCTCAGGCTTCAATAACCAAAACTGCAGTGTTTATCCTTATGACACATCACCTTTGGCATGGACCATAGGGTGAGTACATGGATTTGAAAACTGGCTACAAGGGTGAGTTCAGAGGATGGTGATAAATGGGGAGTACTCAGAATGGTCAGGGGTGGGTAGTGGGGTCCCCCAGGGTTCTGTGCGGGGACCAATCCTATTTATTTTGTTCATAAATGACCTGGAGGATGGGATAAACAGTTCAATCTCTGTATTTGCGGACGATACTAAGCTAAGCAGGGCAATAACTTCGTAGGATGTGGAAACCTTGCAAAAAGATCTGAACAAATTAATGGGGTGGGCAACAACATGGCAAATGAGGTTCAATGTAGAAAAATGTAAAATAATGTATTTGGGTGGCAAAAATATGAATGCAATCTATACACTGGGGGACCTCTGGGGGAATGGAAAAGGACCTGGGGGTCCTAGTAGATGATAAGCTCAGAAATGGCATGCAATGCCAAGCTGCTGCTAACAAAGCAAACAGAATATTGGCATGCATTAAAAGGGGATCAACTCCAGAGATAAAACGATAATTCTCCCACTCTACAAGACTCTGGTCCGGCCGCACTTGGAGTATGCTGTCCAGTTCTGGGTTACCAGCCCCCAGGAAGGATGTACTAGAAATGGAGCGAGTACAGAGAAGGGGAACTAAGCTAATAAAGGGTCTGGAGGATATTAGTTATGAGGAAAGGTTGCGAGCACTGAACTTATTCTCTCTGGAGAAGACATGCTTGAGAGGGGATGTGATTTCAATTTATAAATACTGTACTGGTGACCCCACAATAGGGAGAAAACTTTTTCGTGGAAGGGAGTTTAATGAGACACGTGGCCACTCATTCAAATTAGAAGAAAAGAGGTTTAACCTTAAACTATGTAGAGGGTTCTTTACTGTAAGAGCGGCAAGGATGTGGAATTCCCTTCCACAGGCGGTGGTCTCAGCAGGGAGCATAGATAGTTTAAAAAAACTATTACATAAGCACCTGAATGACCGCAACATACAGGGATATACAATGTAATACTGACATAAAATCACACACATAGGTTGGACTTGATGGATTTGTGTCTTTTTTCAACCTCACCTACTATGTAATGCGATTTGGCAGCCCATTCAATTGAATGAGCTGCAAATCGCACCAGAACAAACAAAAAATAGTGCATGCAATACTTTAAAAAAATGCGCTGCACCAAATCGTATGGCACTGTGGTACCATGCGATCTGGTGCCTGCAAATGCACTGCGATTAGTGTTTGGGGCGCCATTAACAATGTATTGGCACCTACAGCAGATTGCAAATGCAGTGCGTTTTGAACACTGTGCAGGAAACTTACTCAGAACGCTCCTTTCCTGCACTGCATTTTGGTGTAAACTGACCCTTAATACCTGTAAAAGACACACCTGCAGAAAAAAAGTTAGAAGATCTACATACCTTAACCCTAGCATCCACTCTGCAGAAGGTGATGGCATGGTCCTTCTGGTGGGACAGATTCTTGTAGCAGGTTCTTCTGTGAATATTTGAGATCCTTAGCATGTAGGAAAGTGGTGTTGTGTAGCAACCACCGCTGTCACACTAAGTGGTGGTACCACTCGAGTTGGTGACAGTATTGTTAGTGAAGATGCAATCTGCTGATTGCCCACTTACTTCTTGATTATAGCCAGAAGTAAACAGTGATCATGTGATATGGGCAGCCATTTTGGAATTAGAGAGGGTATAGATAGCTTTTGCTGGGTCAGTCTGGCATGCCCGCAGTGTGGGAAGCGTACTGTATAGTTAGGGACAGTGCACACACTGGCTAGGGAATAGTAGGCCTAGTGCAGGGTAAGGTTCCTGAAAACCCCTGTAGGGACTATGTTCCAGCCTGATTTGCCTGAAAGGCACAGCACCAGCACAACTTTGCATGGCTACTTTAAATCAGCCACAGGGCTTGTTTGAAGAGCATTCCTTGAGCACACCGTTGCCTGTAAGTTCTTTATAATTGTACAGCTTTTTTATGGAACTGTAAAGTGGCTTTTTCTTACATTCAGATACTTTAAGGATATATTTCCGCATTGCTGTACTGTTCATTATTCATTACATTAAACCAAAGAATTGCAAGAAGATGTTATCTAACCTGGTCCTTTTGAAATAATGCTACCCAGTTAGCGTGCCCACAAGAATTCCACAGGTTCCCGCTGCCCAGATGCCATGGGCGGAAAGAACATTTTCTTTTTTCCACATGTGTCGTTTTTTTTTTTTTTTTTACAGGTGTCAGGTGGTAATTTTCAAGATGTATGGGTGCCCTGAGATAAGTGCACATTGAGGAGACTAGAACAGGCAAAATCTGGAGCTGTCCTGAATGGAAACCAATCAGCTTATATCTTTCATTTTCAAAGCCTAAGACCCCTTTCACACTGGGGCGGATTGCAGGCGGTATTGCGCTAAAAATAGCGCCTGCAAACCGCCCCTAAACAGCCTCCGCTGTTTGTTCAGTGTGAAAGCCCGAGAGCTTTCACACTGAAGCGGTGCGCAGGCAGGGCGGTGAAAAAAGTCCTGCAAACCGCTTTTCTGGAGCGGTGTATTCACCGCTCTTTCACCGCTCCTGCCCATTAAAATCAATGGGACAGCGCGGCTATACCGCGGCAATACCGCGGCTATAGCCGCGCTGTACGAGGGATTTTAACCCTTTTTTGGCCGCCAGCGGGGGTTAAAACCGCACCGCTAGCGGCCGAATACCGCTGCAAGAACGACGGTACAGCAGCGCTAAAAATAGCGCTGTTGTACCGCCGACGCCCCCACCGCCCCAGTGTGAAAGGGGCCTTACTGAATGAGCTGAGGCCAGAAGATGATTGGTTACTTTGCACAACTGATCAATATTCTGTCTGTTCTAGTTTTTAATACCCCCCCCCCCCCCCCACCACCACCTTGTCTTTTAGTACAAGTTCTGCTTTATGTGATATTCCATAAAAGTTTTGTGGAATTCAATACACACAATTTTCTGCATTTGGATGTGGATATTTGCAGTGACAGCTGCATGTGTACTGTGGTGCCAGATACGTAAGTGAACAGGTATTTCAATAAAGCATATTTAAAAAAGAAGTACGGGCTTAAGAAAAAAATAGGTGGATGTTACACCAGTTCAATGCTGCATGTGTCCCCGGCCAGCTCTAAGACAGAGAACTGAGGGATCAAACACTGCTGATCGCTCAGCTCTCGATCTTCAGGCTGCAGAGAGCTGGTGACTGTCAGTCACTAGCTCTCTACTCTGCCCCTCCAGTGCTCACTGGAACACTGGGCTGTGGAGGGGGCTGGAGGGGCTAGCTCAGGATCTCAACGGCTTGCTGAAAGGCTGAGTCAGTTGCTGGTCCAGGCAACTGGGTGGATCCCGACTATATGATCGGGATCTTATTAGAGCCTGGACCGGCTCTGTGACATCAGCTGATAGCAGGCTTTAGCCCACTGTCAGCTGAAAACAGGTCATAGGAGAAGTACAGCCACAAAAGCTTTAGCTTGACTTCTCCTTTAAACCTAAAAAAATTGCAACTTACGAATTTTTAGATGTGGTGGCTGCATTTATTTTCTTTTTTAAAGCATAAGTTCACCTTTGGGAACATGTAACATGTTCCACTTGTTTTTAGGGTGGAACATGTAACATGTTCCCAATGCTGCAGCTGCTGCCCGATCTGCCGCACTCCCTGTGACAGCAATACAGGGAGAAGTTCCCCGTACTAGCTGTCACTTTTTTAAATCTGCGCGGCCATTTGGGGCTACAGCCGCATCATTTATTTATGCAGCTCTGTGTGTGAATGAAATAAAAGCCCCAACACCCTTTGCGACTGTCGGCTTGTAGTTCTCAATGAATGTAGAGCGCCGTGGCAGTTCATTGATTCTTCCTATCAGAGTGTATCTGCTTGCCCGTACGGGATGTACGGGCACACAGATACCCTGACAGATCTGGAGCAGACCTTCATGGCACCAGCTGGTGCCATGCTTTTCAGGCTCCAAAAAAAAATAAAAAAATAAATGCAGATTTTTTACCTCCATTTATTATTTTTTTCTAAAAAGTGAACTTGTCTTTTAAGGCTAAGTACATTTCTGCAAGTACCACATACACTATATTACCAAAAGTATTGGGATGTCTGCCTTTACTCACATATTAAATTTAATGGCATTCCAGTCTTGTAGGATTCAATATTGAGTTGGCCTACCCTTTAGCGCTATAACAACTTCAACTCTTCTGGGAAGGCTGTCCACAAGGTTTAGGAGTGTGTCTATGGGAATGTTTGACCATTCTTCCAGAAGCACATTTGTGAGGTCAGGCACTGATGTGGACAAGAAGGCCTGGCTCGCAGTCTCCGCTCTAATTCATCTCAAAGGTGTTCTGTCGGGTTGAGGTCAGGACTCTGTGCAGGCCAGTCAAGTTCATCCACCCCAAACTCGCTCATCCATGTCTTTATAGACCTTGTTTTGTGCATGGGTCTAAATCATTTGGTGGAGGGGGGGGGGGGATTATGATGTGGGGTTGTTTTTCACTGGTTTGGCTTGGCCCCTTAGTTCCAGTGAAGGGAACTCCAATTGGTATCTATGAAATGGGTTATTCAACACTAATCATGTTCACTAAATAAAATAGATGTTTGTAGCTGCAGGGTCTAACTGGCCTGGACTCACTTTTCTGAGGCATGAGGGATTTACAATGGTATAACACTGAAGGCGTGTCCACCAGTTTAACCAGATATCACTGTGAACATTGTAAATCTCTCCTCTTTTATGGTGTTTTTACCACTGATCTACATTCTAGTTACCTCTATAAAATGTTGGGTCTATAAATCCAAAAACTGAGCCGAATTTCCTGTTCTCTGAGAAGGATCGGATTGTCAACTTCCCTGTCACTGTTCCTCTGACACACAAGCTTGTAATTGCAACATAATTATATTTATTTTTCAAATCCCTCAAGTCCTTTTATTCTAAGCATATATTATCTATCTCATAAACTTGCTTGCAAATGTAATTGCTAACCTAAAAAACAACACAATTAATGTTACGCAGATTTTGGTGGGTGTCCTAAGATTTGAAATTTTTCATATGAATAAGCCACAAATGTGGCTTCATTCATGCAAATATAGTTGTCATTAGCATTTGGAAGCATACGGAAGTAAATATGATGGTTTTATTAATTTCCCACTTCAGTTTCTACTTTGTTTACATATCTGTAAAGACATAGCAAAGAAACTGAGTCTCTTTAAAGACCACCACCTGGCCCACTTTTATTCCCGTCTGTCACGTACCTGATGGCGAGCCTGACGTGTAGAGGAAGGCCTCCCGTACAACTCCGGCTCAAGGGCCGCTGGTAGTGGAACAGCTGGCGCTGGAGCACGGTGAGGTAAGAGTGCCTATGGAAGTCCCGAAGTCTGAGCAGGAAGTTGCCGGAACACACAGGTGGACGCTGGACTTGACTGAAAGCAGACAGGAGAGTCGCTGGATCACTGGCAGGTCTCGGCAGCAGAGAGACAGATCAGATGACTTGGCTGGCAGGAACGTGGTCAGGTCACAGGCAGATTCGGCAACAGGTAGGCAGATCAGGTACAAACAGCAGGCAGGGGAGAGGTCAGGTCACAGGCAGGTTCGGCAGCAGGTAGGCAGATCAGGTACAAACAGCAGGCAGGAGAGAGGTCAGGTCACAGGCAGGTTCGGCAGCAGGTAGGCAGATCAGGTACAAACAGCAGGCAGGAGAGAGGTCAGGTCACAGGCAGGTTCGATAATCGGAAGTCAACACAGGTAGCAAGAATTCAGGTACACGCTGTAGACCAAGCAGCAACCAGCCAGTACTAAGTCCGTGTTTAAATAGGCCGTCTGGCGCCAGTTCTGATGACAGGCGTGCGCGGACGCGCGATCGCGAACGCGCGCACTCGCGAACGCGCGATCGCGCATGCGCGCTCGCGTATTCGCCGATGCGCCCGTAGTTGTTCTGAGAATCCCTTGCTGGCGCCTGCACACAGGCGTATGCTTGCAAGCATTAGCTGTATTCTGCGGATGACTTCCCTGACATTGCCCCCCCCTTACGGGCAGCCTCCGGATGCCCAGTTGGTTCCTCTTCAGGGGATGACTGCGGAAGAAGGCACGTATTAAGTCCATAGCATGTACATTCCGCTCTGGTTCCCAGGAGTTCTCCTCCGGTCCATAACCTCTCCACTTGATCAGATATTGTAATTGACCCCTTCTCCTTCTACAGTCCATAATCGCTTCCACCTCGAACTCTTCATCTCCACTGACCATCACCGGTTCGGGTGGTCTAGACTCTCGATTAGGAAAGGGGTCAGGCAATGCGGGTTTTAACAAAGATACATGAAATACCGGATGTATGCTGAAGGATTCTGGTAGGGATAGCTCGTAAGAAACATCATTAATCCTTCTCCTCACAGGAAATGGCCCAAGGAATTTAGGGGCCAACTTCTTTGACGGGCAGGCCAGTCTCAGATTTGTTGTTGCCAACCAAACCCGGTCTCCTGGTTGCAGAATGAGTTCCCCTCTCCTCTTCCTATCGAAAGCTCTTTTATTATCCTGTTGAGCCTTGGTTACGGTTTCCTTCAACAGCTTGTTATTGCGATTGAAGAAGTCTACAGTGCTTTGGACAGCCGGTACTGAAGATTCAGGGACAAGGTCAGGCAAAAAGGTGGGATGGAAGCCATAATTAGAGAAGAATGGGGATTGCTTGGTGGCTGCATGACAGGAGTTGTTATATGCAAACTCGGCCAAGGGTAAGAGAGACACCCAATCATCCTGCACAAACGAAGTGAAACAGCGGATGTACTGTTCCAGCGTCTGATTGGTCCGTTCAGTCTGACCGTTAGACTGCGGATGATATGCGGATGACATGGAAAGTTTAATTCTTAAAGCTTCACACAGTGCCCTCCAAAACCTTGAAGTAAATTGGGTTCCGCGGTCAGAGACAATGTCGATGGGTACCCCATGGAGTCTAACGATTTCCTTAATAAATACTCGAGCAGTCTCAGCAGCAGAGGGTGTACCCTTCAAGGGTAGGAAATGAGCCATCTTAGTTAGCCGGTCTACTATGACGAAAATGGCTGTACAGTCTTCAGAGGGAGGTAGCTCAACTATAAAATCCATGGAGATCATGGTCCACGGCCTGTCAGGCACGGGTAAAGGTCTGAGCAAACCCCACGCCTTATTTCGGATGTTCTTACTCCGGATGCAAGTAATGCAGGTGTCTATATATTCTTTGCAGTCCTTCTCCAAATTAGGCCACCAAAATGTGCGTTGCATTAAGTTTATTGTTTTGCGAATGCCAAAGTGACCTGCTAGAGGGTGATCATGGCAGAGTCCTAGAACTGATAAACGGACTGCTTCTGGGACGAAGACCTTGTTCCCTTTCCAAAGAAGTCCATCTCTTGCCTGTAGCGTCTCCCTGACAGGATCAGGGGAGACTGCGGACGCCTGCTTCAACTGGGACATGAGATCGGACTGTAGTAACAGAAAATTTCCTGCTGGTAGGATGGTGTCAGGTACTGGTAAGACCTTTGGATCCTCGAACATACGTGATAGCGCATCAGGCTTGACGTTCTTTGATCCGGGTCTATAGGTGATGTGGAACAAGAACCTTGAAAAAAAAGTGCCCATCGGGCCTGTCGAGGTCTTAGTCTTTTGGCAGTCCTTAAATATTCAAGGTTCTTGTGGTCTGTATAAATCAAAATTGGATGAGCGGCTCCTTCTAACAAATACCTCCACTCTTCCAGGGCGGCCTTTATGGCAAGAAGCTCCCGGTCTCCCACGTCGTAGTTTCTTTCTGCTGGGGCAAGTTTTCTGGAAAAGAAAGCTACAGGGTGGACTAGATCCTTGGGACCTTGGCGCTGAGACAGAACTCCCCCGACTGCATTTTCGGAAGCATCTACCTCCAGAATGTAAGGTAGTGCCGGATCTGGGTGGCTTAGTACAGGGGCAGTTGTAAACAGTCCTTTAAGAGTTTCAAAGGCAGCCTGGGCCTCGGGAGACCAGCGGAAACGAGCACCCTGTTTGGTAAGTTGGGTAATTGGTGAGATGATAGCTGAAAAGTTCTTGATAAATCTGCGGTAAAAGTTAGCAAACCCAATGAACCGCTGGATCCCCTTCTTATCAGTGGGCGCAGGCCAGGTCAGGATTGCAGACACTTTTTGAGGGTCCATTTCAATTCCTCCGGTAGAAATGATCAAGCCCAAGAACTGGATACTCTGCCGCTCGAACTCACATTTCTCGGGTTTGGCATAGAGTCCATGTAAGCGGAGACGGCAGAGAACATTCTTGACATGCTCCCGATGGTCAGCAAGGGAGGTAGAGAACACCAGGATATCATCTAAATAAACAATAACGAAAATGTCCAGGTAGTCTTTGAAGACGTCATTGATGAAGTGTTGGAAGGTGGCCGGGGCGTTACACAAGCCGAAGGGCATGACGAGATACTCGTAGTGGCCAAAACGAGTACGGAAGGCGGTTTTCCACTCATCCCCCTGGCGTATGCGGATGAGGTTGTAGGCTCCCCTCAGATCAAGTTTAGTAAAAATAGTAGCAGAACGAAGTCTTTGGAAAAGCTCAGGAACCAAGGGAAGAGGATAACGGTTTTTCACCGTAATCTTGTTCAGGTCCCGGTAATCTACACATGGCCGTAGTGAATGGTCCTTCTTCTCCACGAAGAATATTCCCGCCCCGGCAGGTGAGGTAGAAGGGCGAATGAAGCCTTTCTGGAGGCTCTCATCAATATATTCCTTTAGAGCTGCTAATTCTTTCTCAGACAGTGGGAAAATCCGACCAAATGGAATAGCAGCCCCAGAAAGGAGCTCAATGGGGCAGTCGTACGCCCTGTGTGGAGGTAATGTGTCTGCTCCCCGCTTGCTGAAGACATCAAGGAACTCGTGATAGACCTCAGGCACCTTTTGGCAGAGCTCAGCATCAACGTCCATACACAACAGGGTGGTGGGTGCAGCAGTGGGATTGGACAGGCAGTGCTTCTGGCAGTAAGATGATTGATACTTGATACTGCCTGATTTCCAGTCCACCGCCGGGTTATGGGCCTGTAGCCATGGTAGACCAAGAATGACGGGGTACAGAGGTGAAGAAATGGCATCTAGCCGCAAAAGTTCCTTATGACCAGTAGAGGTCGTAGTTAACAGTGGGGGGGTCTCCTGGTTCACCAATCCGGACTTTATACGGGAGCCGTCAGCCAGAAATACGGTAAGTCCCTGCTCTTTGGATTGAAGAGGGATACCTTGTTTGACAGCAAATGCCAGATCAATAAAGCAACTGCACGCCCCCGAGTCCACAATTGCAGTAGCTGACACACTTCTCCCTGGGAGCTGAAAGGTAACAGGAAGTGCCAATTGAGCAGAAGTTGCTGGAGGGACCGCCTGACTTGCTGGAGAAGCCGGGAAGGATCCGCGTCCCTTAGCAGGACAAGTCCGTACATAGTGACCCGCTCTGCCGCAGTAGAGGCAGAAGTTGCCTTGAAGACGTCGTGTCCGTTCCTCAGGGGACAGCGACGGGCGAATCAAGCCTAGCCGTGTGGGTGTTACGGTTCCTAATGCGGGAGAGGCCGGCCTGACAGATGTTGGCCGAACAGGAACTGCTGACTTCTCCCGTCTGCGCTCTCGCAGACGACGGTCGATCTGGATAGATAATGTGATTAAGTCCTCCAGGGTACTTGGAGAACCCACACGAGCTAACTCGTCTTTTAAGTCCTCCGATAACCCCAGGCGAAACTGATGTCGCAGAGCAGCGTTATTCCAGTGGGTATCTGCACTCCAGCACCTGAAGTCTCTTATATAGTCCTCGACCGCTCTGCGGCCTTGTCGGAGTGCATGGAGAGAGGACTCGGCAGTAGTGGTTAGTAGAGGGTCCTCGTATATCTTGGACATTGCTTGGAAGAAAGAGGGCATAGTATTTAGTTGGGAGTCCTTCTTTTCCAACATACGATGAGCCCAGGCTTGGGGTTCACCTTGAAGTAGGGATATGATGAACCCCACCTTTGTAGTCTCTGCAGAAAAAGTCCGTGGCTGAAGTGAAAAGTAAAGCTGACAGGCATTGCGGAATGCTCTGAACTGGGTCCGATCTCCAGAAAATCTGTCAGGATTAGGTACTCGTGGTTCTGGGGATGTCATCATTGCAGCGGGAATGGCTGAAGAGAGCTGGGCTTGCACGTGCTCCACCAGACGCACATATTTCTCCTGCAGGGACTTGACCGCTTGAGTAAGGCCTGTGAGGCATTGGCAGACTTCATGTAGGGGAGAGATTCCTCCTGCAGGCTCAGTCATGGCTGCTTGGTACTGTCACGTACCTGATGGCGAGCCTGACGTGTAGAGGAAGGCCTCCCGTACAACTCCGGCTCAAGGGCCGCTGGTAGTGGAACAGCTGGCGCTGGAGCACGGTGAGGTAAGAGTGCCTATGGAAGTCCCGAAGTCTGAGCAGGAAGTTGCCGGAACACACAGGTGGACGCTGGACTTGACTGAAAGCAGACAGGAGAGTCGCTGGATCACTGGCAGGTCTCGGCAGCAGAGAGACAGATCAGATGACTTGGCTGGCAGGAACGTGGTCAGGTCACAGGCAGATTCGGCAACAGGTAGGCAGATCAGGTACAAACAGCAGGCAGGGGAGAGGTCAGGTCACAGGCAGGTTCGGCAGCAGGTAGGCAGATCAGGTACAAACAGCAGGCAGGAGAGAGGTCAGGTCACAGGCAGGTTCGGCAGCAGGTAGGCAGATCAGGTACAAACAGCAGGCAGGAGAGAGGTCAGGTCACAGGCAGGTTCGATAATCGGAAGTCAACACAGGTAGCAAGAATTCAGGTACACGCTGTAGACCAAGCAGCAACCAGCCAGTACTAAGTCCGTGTTTAAATAGGCCGTCTGGCGCCAGTTCTGATGACAGGCGTGCGCGGACGCGCGCGCACGCGGACGCGCGCACGCGTGATCGCGAACGCGCGATCGCGCATGCGCGATCGCGTATTCGCCGATGCGCCCGTAGTTGTTCTGAGAATCCCTTGCTGGCGCCTGCGCACAGGCGTATGCTTGCAAGCATTAGCTGTATTCTGCGGATGACTTCCCTGACACCGTCCCACATTCCTCTGCAGTCTTATGCCACGTACACACGAGCTGACTTTACGGCAGACTTTGCTCGGCGGACTTTTCGACAGACTTTACGATGGACTTTCTGAATGAACGGACTTGCCTACACACAATCCACCAAAGTCCGTCGAATTCGTACGTGGTGACGTACGACCGGACTAAAACAAGGAAGTTCATAGCCAGTAGCCAATAGCTGCCCTAGCGTGGCTTTTGTCCGAACTAGCATACAGACGGCGGACTTTTCGACCGGACTCGATTTCGACGGATTAATTTAAAACATGTTTCAAATCTAAGTCCATCCAACTTTTGAGAAAACAAAGTCCGCTGGAGCCCACACACGAATTGTCCGACCAAATCCCGTCTGCCGGGCAAAGTCTGCCGTAAAGTCCGCTCGTGTGTACGCGGCATTAGACTTGGAACCATAAAACAAAACAGAGGGCACACCAGCCTAGTACATTTATCCTCAAAAATGATATATTTTCTTTATCATACATCACGGGACACAGAGTTAGGCTATTATTCATTACCTACTGGGTTATGCGCCATCTCTAGGTGAATGAACACTGGTAGACAAAGTCTTAGACAGGAAGTCCGCACCTATATAACCCCTCCCAATCAGGAAGTACTTCAGTTTTTTACCAGTGTCTGCAAGGTGAATGGGAACGTTTGTTGAGTTTTTTGAGCTCCAGGTCTTTAGTCCCAAAACAGTTCTTAAATGAATCAAGGGATTGACCGATCAAATCCATTTAAAAGAAAGCTTATATGCTTAAATAAATGGTACCTGAAACTCGCAAAGAAGTCGCAAGCTAGCCTTCCTGATGGCTATCACCTCAACTAGAAGGGTGTCGGAATTGGCGGCCCTTTCATGTAGGGAACCATACCTAATTCTTCACCATAACAAGGTGGTGTTGTGTCCTATTCGATCCTTCTTGCCTTCTTTGTTCTCTCAGCCTCGTTTGGTGGAAGAGACAAACTGAATTCCTTGGACATCGTCAGGGCAGTCAGAGTTTATTTGTCTATATCTGCACAGATCTGAGGTTCAGACTCCTTTTTTGTTTTACCAGAAGGACCCAAGAAGGGGCAGGCAGCTTCCAAAGCTTCCATTGCCAATCGGGTCAGTTGGTTATTCAGGCCAAACGTAATGCCCCGTACACACGATCAGAAATTCCGCCAGCAAAAGTCGGATGTGAGCTTTTGGTCAGAAATTCCAACCGTGTGTATGCTCCATCGGACTTTTGCTGGCAGAATTCAGCCAGGAAAAGATTGAGAGCAGGTTCTCTATTTTTCGGTTGGAAAAAGTTCCTATCCGAAAATGCGTTCGTCTGTATGCAATTCGGACGCGCAAAAAAATTATGCATGCTCGGAAACAATTCAACGCATGCTCGGAAGCATTGAACTTCATTTTCTCAGCTCGTCGTAGTGTTGTACGTCACCGTGTTCTTGACGGTGGAAAGTTCAGAGAACTTTTGTGTGACCGTGTGTATGCAAGCCAAGCTTGAACGGAATTCCGTCGGAAAAATCTTGAATGAAAAATCTTGAATGAAAATCCGCTCATGTGTACGCGGCATAAGGCTCCTCCCTTCAGGATGAGAGCTCATTCTACCAGGGGTGTAGGAACCTTTTCGCCATTAGGTATCTGTGGCTCAGATTTGTAAGGCTGCTACCTGGTTTTCAGTGCATACGTTCACAAGATTTTATCAGGTAGATGTTAGAGCAGCCGAAGATTCAGCTTTTGGCCGTAGTGTACTACAGGCTACCGTTTAAAGTCTGAGGGCTATTATTGTTTGGCAGGGTGTCTCCCTACCCTCAAGGCTATTGCTCTGGGACATCCCAGTAGGTAATGAATAATAGCCTAACTCTGTGTCCCGTGATGTATGATAAAGAAAGTAGGATTTTTTCATCATACTTACCTGTAAAATCCTTTTCTTTGAATACATCACGGGACACAGAGGTCCCTCCCTTTTTTTGGGGATTTAGTTCTTGCTACAAAACTGAAGTACTTCCTGTATGGAAGGGGTTATATAGGGGCGGTCTAAGACTTTGTCTACCAGTGTCCATTCACCTAGAGATGGCATATAACCCTGTAGGTAATGAATAATAACCTAACTCTGTGTCCCGTGATGTATTCAAAGAAAAGGATTTTACAGGTAAGTATGACGAAAAAATCCTATTATTATTAAAAAGTGGTAAGTAATATATTCACAAGACAATAGGTGCATCAAAGCTTATCATAATACAACAACATTTAGTCCATGATACATCATAGATTGTAGCAGGACATTAAGAATCCAACAGGCTAATGCTCCGTACACACGGTCGGACTTTGTTCGGACATTCCGACAACAAAATCCTAGGATTTTTTCTGACGGATGTTGGCTCAAACTTGTCTTGCATTCACACGGTCACACAAAGTTGTCGGAAAATCCGATCATTCTGAACGCAGTGACGTAAAACACGTACGTCGGAACTATAAACGGGGCAGTGGCCAATAGCTTTCATCTCTTTATTTATTCTGAGCATGCGTGGCACTTTGTCCGTCGGATTTGTGTACACACGATCGGAATTTCCGACAACGGATTTTGTTGTCGGAAAATTTTATATCCTGCTCTCAAACTTTGTGTGTCGGAAAATCCGATGGAAAATGTGATGGAGCCTACACACGGTCGGAATTTCCGACAACAAGGTCCTATCACACATTTTCCGTCGGAAAATCCGACCGTGTGTACGGGGCATTACATGTTTCGAGGGGGCTTCCCTCTTCCTCAGAGCCCTGAGCTAGAGAGAAGCCCCTCCAAACATGTTAGCCTGTTGGATTCTTTATGTCCTGTTACGATTTATGATGTAACCTGGAAGCCGGTTGTCTTGTGAGTACATTACTTACCACTTTTTAAAAATAAAATATATGTTTTGAGGATAATGCACTAGGCTGGTCACCTTCTTTGATTTTTTGTTTTTGTTTCAGTGTACCCTGACTTTCCCTGTCGTAAGAGGGCAGCAAGGCGCAGCATGTCCATTAGGGCCAAAATGGGAATCTAGACAACTGTCACCTCTAGGGTACACTCTTAAGTGCAGGAGGTTTTGTATTTGTTAGTTTCTTTAGAAGTCTTAGGCATGGAGCTTACACATGGTTAATGATATCACCATCTCTCCCATGTGACAGTGTTTGAGCCTAGCAATTGGCTGCTCAGGCCTAGGCACTGCATCATGGGATGAGGTGGCACGAGCTCAGCTCCAACTAAGTGGTGGAGGGACCACTGTGGAGTGCAGGGAAGGTGAGTGGGTTTGGGGGACCCTAAAGAGATTCTGGTGGGCTTTAATGAGACTCTGCTGCTTGCCCTGAATTGGCAAAGTAACACAATCTCAATAACTTGCCAATACAGTCAATCCTCCTAGACCTGATATGGCAGTGTCTACTGGAGAGTAGACCACCTAACATTATCTAATCTAATATCTCTCGGGGAATTCAGTGGCGAGATTTTGGTTTAGTCATAAGGCTTATATATAGCTTTATCAGTTGTACTGTATGTCTGTAATACTTTACATCCACTAGGTTGTATTTCCTACATAACAATAAGGCCCAAAACATACTTGCTTCCAGCAAAAGCACATAAATACGGAGTGTAGAAGCATACCATAATTAACCGCGTGTATTGCACCATTTATTAAAATATATATTTAGTACACATTACCGCATGTATAGGTTGCTTAGTCAAACGAGACCTATACAGAGAAACAAAGAATTCTCCATTAAAAAAAAAAAATATTCAAAAATATGGCAAACCTAAATTATCCCTAAAGCATTATGGCAGTTATAGGCTGCCTTTAAAACACTTCCTCTGCAATGGCAAGGATCCTTGCCAGGTGCCACCATCTTTGCATCTGTGTTCAGCCATAAACCAGGCTCTTTGTCACCAAGCTCTTCCTCAAGTCCCCCTGATGTCTCCTGGCTGGTCCTGTCATATTATCTTTCTAGGTCTTTTAACAGGGACGTGCATTCAAGGGAAGCAGGTGAGGCAGAGCCACACCTGCCATGAACATGAAAAAACAAAACAAAATAACAAAAAAACAATCAAGCTTCGAGGGCTCCTGCCACCTATAGTTCCAGAGACACAGGGCTTCTTATGCAGCCTGTCAGAAGCTACATACGGAGCACCCAGTTTAAATACAAGCTGGCACACTCTGTTTGCAGCAGACTGAAAGGATGAGCTCACAGTGCCTCTCACTTCTTGTCAAAAGCACTGAGCTTAATGGACAGCTTGGAGCCTTGGACCAATGGTAAAGCACCATTGGAACAAGCTGTCCAATAAAAATGCTGCAGTGGAGGCTGTCCTCTCACTGCAGTGTCATAGAAGGGGGTATGCCTCTAAAAGACACATGTTCCCTTCCAGCCCAGCCCTCTTAACTAGAAGGAAAAAGCATGGGTTTGTGGGTATAAGATTTACCCATAATCCCATGTTTTTCTCACACAGTTAAGAGGGAGAATGAGAATGTGCTGCCTACTGAAAAGGTACTGTTTTAATCAAGCTAAATTATATATTATTATGCTATATGTTATAACATAAAAAAATAATATTTATCTATTTACTGTGAAATTACTGGTTTGAAGTTATAACTTCAAACTTCAGTAATTTGTCCGTTAATTCTTTTGATCGAAAATGACTCAGAAGAACCCCCAACCTAGCAATTTTTCAAACGCATTTTTTTTGTGGAAAAAAACTGTTTCATGATTCAAAAAAAAACACTAAAGTTAGCCCAATTTTTTTGTATAATGTGAAAGATGATGTTACGCTGAGTAAACAGATACCTAACATGTCACGCTTTAAAATTGCGCACACTTGTGGAATGGCGCCAAACTTCGGTACTTAAAAATCTCTATAAGCGACGCTTTAAACATTTTTACAGGTTACATGCTTACAGTTACAAAGTAGGTCTAGTTATATAATGATTGCTTTCGCTCTAACGATCGCGGCGTATGTAACCTGTGTGTATCTGGCTCTGATACTAGCCAGTGCCTCACCAGCCACTGACCTCACCGCACATCCCTGTTTTTTAAGGCATGGCTTTGGGCTTTGGCTACTTACAAATTTAAGATAGCATTCACTGAACTTCATTTATAAGCCTGAAAACTAACAAGAAATCCAGTTCTACAGATCAAATATTCTGTGCTTGTCAGTCCATTGCTAGGAGCATTTAATTTGAATTGAATTTGAATTTGCAAGATCAGGGGCGTAACTAGAAATCACAGGGCCCCATAGCAAAATGTTGTATGGCCCCTCCTCACCCCACAAAAAAAAAAAAAATGAACTAATGCCATTGAACAACAGATTACCACACCCAGTAGAGCTGGGCGATTTTCTCCAAAAAAAAATGTGCGATTTAAAAAAAAAAAAAAATCTCAATTCACGATTCGAATCGAGTTTTTTTTTTTTGTTTTGATAGACACCGCGGCAGTCCTGAGGAGCTGCGGGCAGGAGTTTTTAGGCGAGGCCGCGGCTTCGTCCTAGTACGCAGCGTCCGGCCTCGCGGACTAGGCCGAAGCAGCGGCCTCGCCTAAAAACTCCTGCCCGCAGCTCCTCAGGACTGCTGCGGTGTCAGCGCCAGTCCTGGTGAAAATAAAAAAATCGATTTGCTGAAAATTTTAATCGATTTGAATCTCAACTCGATTCAAGATTCAAATCGATTTTTCCCCAGCCCTAGTATGCAGCCCCTGAAAGACACACATGCATACCCTCATCATTACAGAGACTCCCTAGCAGTACAGACACCCCTCAGTGCAGGACTCAACCCCCCCATCAGTACAGACATCCCCCCAGTGCAGACCACCCCCCTCAGTACAGACACCCCCCAGTGCAGACCCCCCCCCAGCATTACAGACCCCCCAGCATTACTGACACCCCTCTCAGTGCAGACCCCCCCTCAGTGCAAACCCCCTCAGTAGTACAGACCCCCCCAGCAGTGCAGACACCCCCCCAGTGCAGACCCCCCTCAGTGCAGACCCCCCATCAGTACAGACACCGCCCCAGTGCAGACCCCCCCAGCATTACAGACCCTCCATCAGTACAAACACCCCCCCAGCATTACAGACCCCCCTCAGTGCAGACCCCCCATCAGTACAGACACCCCCCCAGTGCAGACCCCCCAGCATTACAGACCCCCCTCAGTGCAGACACCCCCCACCTCAGTGCAGACCCCCCCAGCAGTACAGACACCCCCCCTCAGTGCAGGACCCCCCCCCGCAGTACAGACACCCCCCCTCAGTGCAGGACCCCCCAGCAGTACAGACAACCCCCCTCAGTGCAGGACCCCCCCAGCAGTACAGACACCCCCCCTCAGTGCAGGACCCCCCAGTACAGACACCCCCCAGCAGTACAGACAACCCCCAGTACAGACACCCCCCAGCATTGCAGACACCCCCCCTTCTTACATACCTCAGAACAGTGCTGACAGTCTCGAGGCTCGAGCACAGGCTCCTCCTCCTCCTCCTCTGTGGATGTAAACAGAGAGGAGGGGAGGTGGCTTTGGTCGCTGAGGGACAGCGAGCAGTGCGGCTGCCGCTACCTAAGGGTTTCACCCCTCTGGCGGGTGTCACCCAGTGCGGCCCGCACCCGCCTACCAACGCCAGTCATCGGGCCCCAACTCGGCTGCGGGCCCCATAGCGACCGCGTGTTACGCTATGACGGTAGTTCCGCCACTGTGCAAGATTAATCTAAAGGTTAAGTCAGGTATCCAATGTCTAGAAAAAATTAAGTTACCCATAGAAATAACAATTGCACAATCTGACCATTTTTTTCCCTCAGATTGGATGATGTCTATGAGTTCTCATACTGCCACTTACCGACTTCCATTGGGACGAACAATCAAGCAGGTAGTTTAGCAAACATGTCCAAATAACTACTGTTTCTCCCAGCCTGCTCTGGTCACCTCCCTTACCTATCCACTGCTTTTACATGAACTTATTGGTTCAGCAAGGCAACCTTGTAGTTTTATGGAGAGCTTCTGCACTATGTGTCTGACCACGCTGTAATGTCTATGGGCATCTTGCACGCTGGAGTAAAAGCACCACGTTTTTTACTGATCTGAACACAGGTGTACTGTTGTCTATGGAACAATGTGCACAGCTGCGTAATACAGTGATGAGTACAGAGCAGTACCATAAAAATAGTCATTTTTATGCGCTTATATTGCAACACTGGCCCCTAGAAGAGGTTGAAGAAGAATTTTACATATGTATATGCACACACATTCACCCACCTTTTTGGAACATTTTACTCGGGACCTTTCTGTCAACAAAATCCTGAGGATAAACATTAGTAAATTATTATGTCCATGTGCAGGAGGCCTAAGGGCGAATTCACACCAAGACTTGTACAGGAAGGCCCTGCACATTCCTGTGCGATTCTCGTGCGGTGCGGTTGGATTTGAGGCCATTAATTTTGAATGTGCTGAATTGCACTGGACCGCACCAAAAGTAGTGCATGCACATCTTTAACCACCTGCTTACTGGGCACCTAAACCCCCCTCCTGCCCAGACCAATTTTCAGCTTTCAGCGCTGTCACTCTTTGAACGACAATTGCGCGGTCATACAACACTGTACCCAAATGAAATTTTTATATTTGTTTTCCCACAAATAGAACTTTCTGTTGGTGGTATTTGATCACCTCTGGGTTTTTTATTTTTTATTAAAAGAATTAAAAAAGACAGATATTAAAAAAAAAAAATACAAAACCGTTTTATATTTTGTTAATAAATTTTGCAAACAGGTCATTTTTCTCCTTCATTGATGTACGCTGATGAGGCTGAACTGATGGGCACCGATAGGCTGCATTAATGGGCACTGATAAGGCAGCACTGATGGGCACTAATAGGCAGCACTGGTGGGCACTGATGAGGTGGCACTGGTGGGCACTGATAGGCGGAATTGGTGGGCACTGAGAGGTGGCACTGATGGGCGGCACTGAAGGGCATTGATAGGTGGCACTAATAGGTGGCACTGATAGCTGACACTGATAGGTGGCAGTAATGGGCACTGATGGGTGGCAGTGATGGGCACTGATCGGAACTGGTAGGTGACACTGATAGGCAGCACTGCTAGGTGGCACTGATTGGCACCACTGGTGGGCATTGATAGGTGGCACTCGTGGGCATTGATAGGTGGCACTCATTGCTCTCACTGTTTTGCACTGATTCATGGCACTGTGGACACTGGTAGGTGGCACTGGCAGGCGGTACTGGTTGGCACAGATGAGGCGGCTTCGCTTCTTCCTCTTCGGGAACGATGTCCCTTGCACAGAAGCCAGTAATCAGCTTTTTTTTCTCCTCACGCTGTCAGCGTGAGGAGAAAAAAAAACAATTACTGATTTTCTGTTCACATCACATGATCAGCTGTCATTGGCTGATCACGTGGTATGGGGCCGGGATCGCTCCCCTTACTTCGATCTGTGATCACCCGAGTCTCATTGACTCAGTAATCACAGCGCGTGCAAAGTGGAGGGATGTCTATTGACGGCCTCCCGGCAAAGTAGATCTGCGCTGTAGCTGTCATTCGGTGACCTTCATGACCAGGCCATGTTTTGCAATACGGCACTGCATTACTTTAACTGACAATTACACAGTCGTGCGACGCTGTACCCAAATAGAATTTGTGGGGTTTTTTCCCACAAATAGAGCTTTTTTTTTGGTAGTAATTGATCACCTCTGCAGTTTTTATTTTTTGCACTATAAACAAAAAAGTCTGACAATTTAAAAAAAAAACAATATTTTTTACTTTCTGCTATAAAACATATCTAATAAAAAATGTCAAAAATCTAATTTCTTCATAAAATTTAGGCAGATATGTATTCTACTACATGTTTTTAGTAATTTTTTTTCTAATAAGCATATATTGATTGGTTTTCCGTAAAAGTTATAGCATCTACAAACAATGGGATATATTTATGAAATGTATATATTTATTTATTTTACTAGTAATGGCAGCGATCAGCGACTTATAGCAGGACTTTGACATTGCGGCGGACAAATCGGACACTAACTGACTTTTTTGACACTTTTTTGGGAACCAGTGACACTAATACAGTGATCAATGCTAAACATATGCACTGTCACTGTACTAATGAAACTGGCAGGAAAGGGGTTAACACCAGGGGCAATCAAGGGGTTAACTGTGTGCCTAAAATGTGCTTGGTTACTGTCGGGGAGGTGCTTGTACTATGGGAAGGCAGAGATCTATGTTCCAGCTTTTCAGAAACACAGGATTAATACCTTCCCTACTGACAGAATGGCAGTCTGCCTTGTTTACATAAGCAGACCGCCATTCCGCTTGTGTCCCGAATGATCGGCGTGTCCCGGTGGACACTGAGTCCACCAGACACGCTGATTGGCTCCCGCTGTGTCCAATCACAGCGGGGGGTGGGTCGCCAGCGGTGTGCCTCAGACCCCGGAGTGCATCACATCCTAGGTCGCCTATTTATATATATATACAGTATACGGTCGGCAAGCGGTTAAAAGATGCAGTGCAACCATATTGCATGGTACTTCTGTAGCATACAATCCAGTGCAGGCAAACACACTACAATTGCGACCTGAATTTGGGGTGTCGTTAATTTAACATTGACACCCCCTGCAGATTGCAAATGCCCACCGAACAAAGGCTTCCCATACCTCTACTTGGCAGAGTTTCCTAACCTGCCTGTTCAATCAGCAGCTGTTTGGAAGACTCAAAGGCCACCTAAAGAATTCGAATGACTCATTTCAGCTGGTTGAGGACCTGTCACCACTATGTCTTGTCTATGGCTACCCAAGGTGGAAATTTTTGTGAACAATCAGAATTCTTGTTTCATTATTCCATACAATTAAAGATAACACCAGATTGGTTGGTATTTTCAGAAACGCAAATGTTGTGCTAATTTCTTCTTTTTGTTTTTTCTCCTGTTTTCCTGATTTAGCCCCATTTGTCATTTATTTGCCAGAAGTAGATCTCCCAACTGCTAAGAAATGATGTATTAATGACGACGTATTAAAATGATGTTAATAACAAATTTGCAGATAGTGTCTTCCAGTAAAAAAAAAAAAAAATGTGCTGAACTGCTATTGCCAGGGTTTGTACACCATACATTTGTAATTTTTTTTAAACTGAAAATTGCTGTGTGCTTTGCCCACCCTGCACTAACAAGCTTGACATTAGATTAGGATAAGAATAGGTATTGGAATAATTTTCCAGCTGTCACACATGTCGTTTTAAGCTTAACCAAACAACTGAGCTTTATCTGGAAATGATCATGCAGCTCAACTTGTGTAGTTGGGAAGATCAATTTATACTCAATCACTGGTGAATATTTGATACAATTGGCAAATCTTTAGATTGTAAGCAATTGGAGTTTGAGCTTGTCATTAATACAGGATGGTAGTCAGATGGAAAATCCAAAACCCTCAACAATATTTTTTAAATTGCCTTATAGACATGCATGCTTAATTTTTGCACTCAAAATCAAGATTATTTTAAGAAAGCAATGGCAATTTGCAGGGAAATTCTTACATCACTGATCATCGATTAATGAAGATTGAGTAAGACTTTGAATAAGAACATGTATTGGAATAATTTTCTAGTTGACACACATTTTGTCCTAACTTTAACCAAACAACTTAGCATTGATATTATCATGCTGCTCCAACGTGTGTAGTTGGGGAGAGCAATTGTGATTTGACCACTGCTCAGCTAATATTGGACACAACTGTCAATTCTTTAGATTATTTGTAAGCAATCAGTGTTTGAGCTTGTTGTAGAAATGGGTTGTCTGATTCAAAATTCAACTCCTTAATGATTTTTTTAAATTAGTGTATAGTTCTCAATTTTCACACAACACCAGACTTATCTTATGAGAACAGTGTCAATTGGCAAGGAACCCTTAACATCGCTGATCAATGATTAAAGTCATTTGAGTATTTAAAGATTCTAAAAGTGTAGGTGCCAGTGTTCTACCCATAAATGACTTATGGTGTGGCCTATGAAATAACGGAGCATAAAAGTCACATTAATATTTCATTAACGTCAAATGGGCGTTAAGCGCCTCCTCCCATCTTGGTAAAGGTTTCAGTTGAGCGCTCTAAGCCAGCTACGGTGAGTAATTAGATAAGATATAATGGCCTGAACAGTCAAATGTCAGTTTGTTGACACTAGAAGAGTGAGGCAAGGTGGATGCAAATCAACAGTGTTTGCCCTACCCCACTGCACTCATGGAAACACCTGTCTATTCCACCTGCTTGTCTAGATTCCCATGTACAGCACAGTGCATTTTAAGGACAAGTGTTCAGCTTGGAAACGAAACTTTGTTGAGTCTGATATGCCAGTTTTTGTCACCTATTCTTTGCTTTCTTCTTGACGTAACCAGCGGAGAAGGTGTGTGGGGGCTGGAATGCTAGTAACGGGGGGAAAAGGGGCGGGAGAATATTCTCACGAAAGAACCTACATTACGCAAGTCAGTTCTGTGATGGCCTATCCCATCTGAGAAGGACACACCTAATAAGACTTTGAGCACGGAGATTGGTTTGTGGAAAAGAATGCACCTGTATTGGGAGGGGTGAAGACCTACATGTAAGCCAAGCCCTTAGCCTCCTCAGTCTCTTCTTGTTTCTCAGCTTAAACAAGCAACATCGCTCCAGGGCTCCCAAGAAGACGGAGAAGAACATCTTTCAACACTTGAAGACTGCCGTTTTTTCTCTTTATGTCCTTATTTGTCCTTTGTACCATGTGCCATTTTATGTAAAGCCTTCTAGCTTTACAGTTTTTTTTTTAAACTTTTTTTTTTTTTTTTTTCTGAAATTGTCACCTGGCTAAATGAGAAGGCACCAAGACAAGATATCTTGATGATGCAAAGAAAGAAGACTTTGATGACCATTTTGTTGATTTATTTTTCTCTTGTCCTGTTACAATGGCGCCGGGGGTATTTCCTTATGAAGAACTATTCTCTCTTCCCTTGGTGAAGTAATATTAATGCAGTTTTTTCTTTATGCTGGTTTCGAGGTATTGTTATACTGTTAAGATCATGTGCAGTAGAAGGGAAAATACAAAGAGCCATGTCTAGGAATATCTTTTTGGCTTTTTTGGTGTAAAGCTTTTCTTTCAGGTGGTTTGGAAGAATTGGTGCTTCTTTGAGATCAGATTTCATTCTAGTCTGTTTCTGCAATGCACAGAGTAAAGAGTATGAATTCAAACTCTTTAGCCCTCAACCAGCCCAACCAGTTAGGGCAGGTACTCACACGCAGCCGCAAGGCATTCAGTATTGGGCACAAAGGCATAGAAGCAGTTACATGAGATTTATAGTGGGGGAAGTGAGGGCGTTCTGGCTCTGAAAATGCACACGTATCAACGTGACAGTAGAGACGGAAGATTGGAAAGAGAAAAAAAAGATTTGTTCTATACATTATTGTTTATACTAGTGGTATGCATTGATGTAATTTGATTGTAGTGTTTAACATTTGTTAGTGCTAGTGAGGTATGTTCTAATATGTCTGCTTTGTTTTAAAAAAAAATGTTTGAAATTGTTGGTTATCAGATGTTGTGTTTAAAGCTCCTTTATGATGTTTGCTTTCATCCACGGTCTAATGGCTTCCTTGATTTTGCGGATGATTTGCTTGCTTTTCTGTGCCTAAAACTAGTCATAGATATTAGATTGAAATCTGGCCAAGAAATAAATGCTGAAAGATCTTTCTCCAGAAAGTTCTTTTCATAAATATGCATACTCAGATAGTGGCTTTGGAAAAGGAAGGGGAGAACAAGAAAGAATCCCCCAAACTGCCTTATCCCGTAGAAAACAACAGCTATCAGCTGAAAATTCCAGCACGGCCAATCATAATTTCCCCAGATGTCAAAAAATTAAGGATGTTTGTATTCCTGATGTCCATTGATTTGGGAGAACTCAATGAATTGTGAAGGCAGCTATGTCATGCTTATGGGTACCTTAAGGCTGGAGCTTGTCCCTTGTATGCCTGGAAGAACTTGCCTTAACCTGTAAAGTCTTGTTTTGTAGTAAACATACCCAAGACAAACCACAACAAATTAGATGGGCTGTATAAGGTGTCCACATTTTCTTTTGTTCTAATTTGCAGTACAGTAGTATATAGTAATAGCTCAGTATGGTGGTTGTGTAGCTGCAGAAGCAACTTCCTTGTTTGAACATATACATTGGCTATTGATGATGCATCTACATAGGGTAGCTGTGGTCAGATGATGTGTAAGAAACATGGTGCTTAGATGAAAGAACTGTTTAAATTGTGTGTATACCTTTCTCATTACACATTTATGAATCTCAGCATTCCCAAAAAGCATCTCTTAGTTTTGATGGCTTTTAAAAAAATAACTTTTGCATCATATGGTTCATACAATGTCTAATGAGAAAAGTTTTTCAGAAATATTTTTAGGCAAATTATTTATTGATATGCATATATGATTGATTAATGCTAATTTCCTGTCAGAATTGTTTTAAATAATCATATTTTTTCTTATTGAAATTCTATATGCATTGTGGACATGAAAAACAGGCATTGTTATATTGCATTTTTACTTTCAAAATGGCTTCCCCTCAGTCTGCAGTCTTAGTGTCTAGAGTCTAGAGAGATGTTTCCTTTTTAAAAGGTGAAATGGTTTAAAATCAACAAAAAAGTGTGTTTAGTATTAAATATAAAGGTCTGTGAGACAGATTTTATGACGTCTGATTGGCCTACCTTTGGTAACGTACCAGTTGCAATTAAGGGACTGCCCCCATGTACTGAATCCCGCCATATTCTAGGAAGTGCAATAGAGAAAGTTAACCCTTTAGTAACTTTTGGCCATTTATTAAGAAATGAAAGCTTAGTTAAAGGGAATGTGTAGGTTCGTTAGTCCCACATTTAACAAAAATGGGATTGATGATGAGACATAAGTTGTTCGAAGGTCCTACTGTAGAATTCTATGAAATACAAGAGCTTAGGTAAAATGTCTTTTGGCTGACAGGTTTCAGAATTCACATAAAATCTTGGCGGTTGTGACCAGACTCAGCATGTCTTATCTGTTTGAGCAGCAGATAAAGGTTTAGGTTTACAAGGCTTTGTTCTACACACAGTCTCTTTACTATTGATTAAGAATTGACACTGAGGGTTAACCAGCAGGTTAGTCTTTCACACTAGAGTCACATTCCTCTCTGGGGCAGGAGCTACCTTTGCAATGTATAGAAGCTTTAAAGGTCTTTATTTGATACCTGATACCGTGCAAAAGGCCAGGACATTGCAGCTTGAAAATAACATGGCTAAGGAATAGTCGCAGAGGGGGGAAGTTGGGCGGGAGAAGAGGAGCGGGCGGGAAGAAAATAGGTAAAGCAGGTAGAAGGAGATAATTACTGCTTATAGAGGTGGAGTCGAGTTTTAGTTAAGTTTCTTGTTTTGCTCTGTTCTTTATCCATTCTCTGCTGCTTTCCCTGAGGCCTGGTCACTGCTAATAACGGTGATGATTAACTAAGTGGGAACTGTAACCTGGGAGACCGTGAGGTGGGTTTTAGATTTCAGGAGGACCCATCGCTTGAATGAAGCCCAGCTTTAGGCACCTGTACAACTGTGAGCTTTAAAACTTTTTGTTGTCTTTTTATCTACATGTGTACCTTTTACCTGTCTTTTAAAGTACCACGTTGTTTCCTATTTACTTGTGTTCTTTGCTCTGAACCTTCCTCCTTCTCATTTTCTGTCTTTGTGCTAGGATGGAAGCCATAACTAGGTCTTATCTAACTTCTGTTATGTGATCTTGTGAGTCAGATAGACTTGTCTTTAGGGAACACTGCTGCACGCCACGATCTAGCATTCTCGGGCATTTTTGTACATGTTCTGATTGTGAAAGCACTCAGGGAAAGAACGAATTGGTTAACTGTACCTGAAGTATTTTGACCGTGTCCCTCTAGGTCTAGTTTATCTGCTAGTTAATTTGTATAGTGACGCGGAATTCTTAAAATCAAACAGGCGGCATATTAGCAATCCCATGCATGCCATATTGAATGCTTATTGGTCTCATTGTTGCATTGTGAAAGTCATTTGCCTGAGCTGTACATAAAGTTAAAGCAGTGCTGGAGATAAGCTAGGAGGGTGGACTATGTTTTATATGTCTACAGCAAAATGGCTGATCTGAAGATTCCATTTTAATGGACGTATATAGAAAAGAGGAACCTTTGCAGTTTTCAGAAAATGTGCCAATAGGAAAATAGGATTGTTCAGTCACACGACGCACATTATTAAAGATTATCTCTGCCCGTGGTTTCATTATATGATTAAATCGTATGCATTTTTTTTCAAACTGGAAGAAGGTTTATCTGATTTGACAGATAGTAGCAAGAATTCCTCAATTTCTTTGGGATTAAGAAGATATCTGTTGCACAGTTCCTTGCCTATGTTAAAAAGGGGAGTGCATTGCCACTGTGTTCAAGCTCCAACAATCAAACTGAATGTAAATTTACAGAACAGGCCAGAGCTGTTACTGGTTAAACTGCTTATAAGAATGAATGCATTACATATTAAATTGTTATAGGACAAATGGCAGTACAGTTAATACAATTAATATACAAATATACTGTATACAACGAACTAATAGCAAAAATAAATAACAAAGATGATAATTAATAGTTTTGCATTTATTACATTTTCTTATGCAGTGACTCACATTAATTACTATTTTTTTAATTTATTACATTTTCTTATGTAGTTACTCACAGCAACCAATAAGTAATTTTATCTAATTGACTACTCTTAAGCTGAATACACATTATACAATTTTTGTTGTTCAATTTCCTTTAGATTTACCTTCAACTATGTAGTGCAAGGGCCTACCTGACTGCATTCAATTTGAAAGTGTTTAGGTTTAACCTCATATTATATGGTTTTGGTAAATCTAAAAGAAAGGTGTACATAAAAAATGTATAAAAATTGTATTGTGTGTAGCCAGCTTTAAAAGAAAAGTTTGTTGGTTACTATGAGCTACTTCACCTTACACATCATCCTTCTCTATAGCTTTATCTGTGTGCATGTAAATGCATATAATTAATTACTGATGTTGTATTGTTATATTAAGTGTGCAGTCATTTGTTCAGCTTTGTTTCATAATGCCTACAAATTATCTACATTTCCAACAGAGAAAATACTGGGATAACCTAATTATAAAAAATAGTTCAATGAAATATTAGCATACATTATTGCTAACAAAATTACAATAATGGAATATTACAAAACTGAAAATAGTTGTGTTGCTGTTGCTATTACAATAAAGCAATTTGTTTTCTTAGATACAGTTGAAGAACTAATGGTAGTTAGTAAATTATTAATTTAAAGATTATCGGTATAAGCCACTAAAATGCATAGTGGAATATATAATGTTCTAGTAATAATACCCATTCATATCTTCAACATTCCCAGGTATGAAAGAGCGTACCGCTTCTTTCCATTACCCAATAATAGATCTGATAAGGATCCAAGTGTACCGAGTGACAGGTGTGGTATGAAGCCACATTGTCTGCTGGCATATATTGACAAGTAATTAATCATTAAAAGCACTGGGAAAATCTTCACTAAATAGTAGGACCATTATGTACCTATTTTTTTTTTCTTATCACTTAGGGCTAAGGGTTAAATGTTCTTATATTCCTGTAGTCTTAACAACCAAAATATCTTTTATATATCAATAAGCTGGGAGCTTTATAAGGATAGCAGGCCCTGCTGTAAGTATAGGCAGCTTTTTGCTAGGTCTATGATGCTTTGGAATAGACCATGCATTGCCATACGTGGACATTAAAACCCAGACGTAGAATGAAACGTTACATTTATAAAATAAGAGAAAGGTAATACATTGTATATGCTCTTTTTTAATAAGACATAGAGAAGAGTGCTAAATCATAGAACTCAGATTGTAGTTCCTTTAGGCTTAAATCCTGCCAGTGTTTGGATACTATGGGGTTGATTTACTAAACATGGAGAGTGCAAAATCTGGTGCAGCTCTACATGGTAGCCAATCAGCTTTTAACTTCAGCTTGTTCAATTAAGCTTTGACAATAAAACCTGGAAGCTGATTGGTTTCTATGCAGAGCTGCACCAGATTTTGCACTCTCCAATTTTAGTAAATCAACCCCTATGGGTTACTGTGTTGTGCATGTTGCCCTTCCTCATTACTGAATAAATATGGAGATATGGATGACATAATAAATGTGGAAAATTAGTTGTAGTTTAAATCACCAGGATGATGCTATGGCCTGATAGTCTAAAGACCTTGGAGCTGGGGTGAATGTTGCCCATATCAGGCAACTGTATTTGCTTGCTTACGTATCTGCAGTATCATGCTAGATCATATAAAATAGTCAGTGAACCACCACTCCCATACCTATACCAATTTAATAGGATTAGTTCAGGCCTTGTGATTGGGCACTGGTGCGGGCTGCTAAGCTCTAATCAGGTTTTCATGTGAATGAGTAACTATGTGGGCTCAGCTCAATACAATATTTCTTCATTAAGTGTCTGGAATCACTTGGTGCTCATTGGATAATGTAGGAGTATGGGGCCTAATGATGCAGATTGATATCTACTACATTTTGATTAGGTGTTGATCCAGATTGTTATTTAGAGTTTATAGCAACCAGTTTATTTACTTAAAGGAGTTGTAAAGGCAGAAGGTTTTGTTTTATCTTAATGCATTCTATGCATTAAGATAAAAAATCTTCTGTGTGTAGCACCCCCCTAATTACATACCTGAGCCCCTTCTCCCTCCAGCGATGTCCACGATCCCCTCAGCCATACAGGACACTCCTCCTGATTGGCTGAGACAGAGCAGTGGCACCATTGGCTCCTGCGGCTGTCAGTCAGCCAATCGGGGAGAGAGGGGGCGGGGCCAGGTCGGGGCTCCATGTCTGAATGCATACACAGAGCTTTTACTCGGCTTGAGTGCCCCTTGTAGGAAGCTGCTGGCTGAGGGGCACTCAAAGGAGGGAGGGGCTAGGAGCAGCAAAGAGGGACCCGTGAAGAGGAGGATCCAGGCTGCTCTGTGCAAAACTAACTGCACAGAGGAGTTAAGTATAACATGTTTGTTATTTTAAAAAAAACGAGCCTTTACAATGACTTTAAATGAGCAAATGTGCAGATGCTGTTAGGCTACATTGCCATCTTTGCATGTTTCATGCTTTACAGTTCTAGACTGGTGCGTTTCAGACACGTTTCACATACTTTACCATTCAACCCTATGAAGGTGTATTTTGCTGCACCAAACATGCAGCAATTAGGATTTGTTTTTTTTTTATTGCACCATTAAAGTCATAAATTTGTGAATATCGCCTAAGAGTTTCTTATCTACTTGCTAAGCTTATTTTAAGGCCTCATGCACACAGGACGTTTTGCTAACTTTCCTAGACTCCTCTCCTTCTGGCAGCAGCGTTTTGGCAGAAAAAAAACGCTTGACGCTTGTAAACTCCTGTAATATGTTTAATAGTGCCAAGTGCTTGGGCGTTCATTTAATTGACCAGAGTAAATATTTTTTCTGGCCATTGAGCTAAATTAATGCTCAAATGAGGAATGGTGAATTGAATACTGATACGGTGATCTTCACTACTGTGAATGGATCTGCTTTTGTTTAGGCCCTGATTGTACATGTGGTGAAAACAGAGAGCCATCATTAACATTATTTGTGGCATTAGGAGAAGTACCATACACTGAACCAAAAGAGAAAAATAGATAGAATGGGCTCTTACAGTGTACATGGTTGCAGTGCATAGAAATAAAACAGCTTTAGATGAAATAATGAGATTTCTTCTTTTTCATGCAGTAAAATGTTTGTGTTTTACTGAAATGAAATGAACAGGTATGAATAGGCCCCAGTGTATTTTTGATAAAGAACTGAACTATTTGCCCCAGGTTTCCTGAAGCTGGCAATACACCAAAAGGTGTTCCAATTCCGGTGATGGCTGGCAATACATGACAATAGCTAAATGTAAATGTTCCAGGCATATGATATCATAGCCAAATATGCTAGGTGGCCAGACTTTCATTACAAGTTGGCTCAGGGCTGGTTCACACCAGATGCAATCCATTGCATTTTGAATCTGCTTAAAAAACGCATGCACAAAGTTTTCCATCTATTTCAATGGCCCTAGTCTACACCAATATAGTCAACAAAAGTAGAACATGCTGCATTTTTTCTGTATGGAACGTATCTGGGGCGCAACAATACGCATTCGAACGTACATGTCATGAATTGAGATGAAAAAAAGGGTGGAAAAAACAGAATATAAAAACACATAAAAACCGCACCAGAACGCATCAAAAATGCGTGTAAACCCACATGCAGAGCACAGAAATTGTGGTGTGATTCAGCTCTAAGGCTCGGTTCACACAGGGACGACTTGTCAGGCGACCTAGTCGCCTGACAAGTCGCCTCCCGTTCTGTGCTATGGAACTGTTCTAAGGGGAGCAACGCAAGTCGCACCGACTTAGAAAAAGGTTCCTGTACGACTTTGGGGGCGACTTGGGGCGACTTGCATAGACTTCTATACAGAAGTCGTTTTGCAAGTCGCCCGGGCAGTCGGTGAGGCGACCTGCAAGTCGTGCCGCCTCTGGTGTGAACCGAGGCTCAGAGTGATTGCATACATAAAATAAGACTTCTGTCAACCAAACCATCTGATGCTCATTTCATAAGGCTGGGAATATAATTTGGTTCTTTGAGGTGGGAATTAACCAGCATTTTTTGTTTGAAAGCCACTTTCCTAAACACTGTAAGGGTCATGTGAGAATTGTCATTCCTGACAGTTCATATACTTTCTGCCATTGCTTAGAGTGACAGTGCCACTTTCTGCCCAGCCATGTTACAGGCACAGAATGGGTGTGTGACTTGGCAAGAAGGAACTAGGCTTGGCAGGAATGGAATACTGGCCCATTTATGAGATGTCAGCTGACATTTCTTGTATAATGGGAAGTCTGTCTATACTTTAGGGGCTGCTATAGAAGAACTGTAGAGCACTTTTGACATGAATGACCCTTTATTCATGGATCTACATCAGCAGTAGTCCTGTGCTTTTCGAAATCTGGGTTGGAGGAATTGGCATTTTTGAACATGAGGCTGAAATCATGTAGAGTTTATGAGGTTTATTTGACAAATGCAATTATTTGGTCATTTGTAAGGCTAGGTTCACACCTATGCAGGTTGCAGTTGATGCATTCTCCAGGTGCATTTTGCATTTTTCAATACACGTTTTTGATCCTTAGAAGTCTATGGAACCAAAAACACAACCTGCTGGTCCCTGGCCCTTTCCATAAAATGCACAGATGTGAACGTGACCATATTAAACCCATGTTAAATGGACTGTAGTGTGTTCGTGCAAAACTGAAAATGCACTAAAAAAATGCATAGGTGTGAACCAGGCCTTAATGGTTAATAATGAAAGTAAAATAGCTATATGCTGTTCATTTATTATGTTATCTCTGCATAGTCATTCAAGTTTTTAACACTGTAGAATTTGTTGGTAATGGCTACTGCAACACAATTTAAGCAGATTTAGGTGATGGCTGAGTTGCCTTTGGGTAAATGAATAATGTTGGAAATTTTTGGGTGTTGGCTCTCTGTTCACCATTAGCAGGGCATGTGGTGTTTTCAAGTTAAAGACCCAAGCATGCTTATACATACAGAAACCAAAGAAAAGCACACATCTCTCCATACAAATCTTCAGGTGCAGATGAATGACAGGTGCAGACCCCGGCTCACCACCATCCAATGAGAATAAAATAAAGAAATGGTCGCACTCCGAATATCCAAAAAGCTTGCTTAATGTACCTTTATTGTCACAAGTGTATCAGACAAACACAGGAAAAGCAGTTGACATGTTTCGCAAGCAGTAGCGAAACATGTTGCTTGTTGTGAACAAGCAAGCCATTGCTTGCGAAACATGTCAACTGCTTGTCCTGTGTTTATCCGATACACTTGTGACAATAAAGGTACATCAAGCAAGCTTTTTGGATATTCGGAGTGCGACCATTTCTTTATTTTACATGCTTATACATACATTGTTCATGTCTATGTGTGCACCAACTGAGATCTTTTGGTGGTTAGACCTTCTCTGGTGGCCAACACCATCTAATATCTTCAGCTACATTTCTTACTATGTAACCAATGCAACACAATTATAGGACACAGGCCTCATGACTCATTAGCACTTCTTCTAGAGAGAATACCAGGTTGGCCAGCTTGTTTAATAATTAAATAATGTGTCTGTGTCTGCCCAATGCCCATCCCTTTTCCCATTTCATACTAGTAGGTCCTCAATAGTTGCTTAGCACCTATGTCCATTAAGAGCAGACCATACTCTTGTTAAGCACATTGTAATCTGAAGATGATTGAGATAATGCAAAATACATTAATTGCCTCTTCAATGACCAACATGACCATGTTAAATATCTATCAGTAAACGCTGCTGCCTGCTGAATATAGAGCTTCCTTCTTTGTTGCATACAGCTTTGTTTGTGTGTCTGTTTATTTTACTCTTCAATACGACTGGCTTGTTGTACGCCCCTTCCTAATAAGTACATTGTGCAGTTGGCTGACTCAGAAAATCCTGCTTGCTATGGATTATAGTGTGGGTGTTCTTTACACCACTCACAGCTGCAAATCTACATTCCCCTCTTCTTGTCCGTTGAAAACCTGGAGGCCATTTTGTTCCTTTCTGTTATCTCCACGAGACAAAATGGTGATAATAACAAAACAATCTTTGCTAGTTCTTTTTAAGGCATTAGCCACCACTATGGGGAAGACTATTTTTGTCTTTATTAAAAAAAAAATCTTAAACCAGTATGACGTGCATTTGATATTTAAAGAAAATTTTATTAAATTAATAAGCTAATTACACCACAGTCACCATGCTGAGGTCAGTCTTCTGGAATATCGGTCGGGACTTTATTTTCTGCTCTGCATTTTTTCATCTGACGCCAGGATTTTTAGAAGTAAACTTGTGATTCAAAAATTCCACTTGCAAGGAATGGCATTGTGAATTACAGACGAGTTAGCATGACTAAACAAGTAGTTGGAAATACCTGAGGGTGAAGTAAAACCCAGTCTGAAAATGCAGTGAAAATTCCTTTAAGCTTTGTACTGTAGAAATGTTGTTATCTCCCCCTAAAAAAATTCTGGTGTTAATTTGCTTGAATGATCTTTCCTGTGTTTTTTTTTTTTTTTTTTTAATCTATCACGCGTTCTTTTTTGTGCATGGGAATCTGGAATGATAGAACTCCCTAATCTCTTATCTTCATATGGTAAGTGAGATCTAGTGCATGGCCTATAACTCTTTCTCTTTGTCTTTCCTCCCTAAGTCACACCTCCTACTTCTGACCTCCAGCCCACTGCTTGCACTTGCCCTCTGGGATCATGTGACACTATTGCCATCTTACTGGGCAGCATTGGATGATGTCTCTGTTTCTAATACTGCCTGGTAATGATGATTATGGTGTCCCACAAACAACATGGGGTAGCGTGGCAAGATATTAAGCAGCAAAAGGTTAGTGGATTGATGTGAACATTAATACCTCCTGTAAATGACCACAGTTATACAGTGTATAGGGACTATTTTTTCAAGGTTCACTTGTAAATTAATGGGTAGATTTGTTTTAAGTGCTAGCACAGTGGTCCCCAAACTCTCTCCTGTGGATTGGATGCGGTTCTTTGCTTGCTTCTAAGTGGTCTTTGGAGCACCATTCTCCCAATGAGCCCAACAATACAATATGCCATTTATTCCACTTACACCAGCAATGGGGCACTATTCCTCCCACTGACACCAACAACGGGGCACTACCTTTCCATTAACATAATGGGGCATTATGTAGTGCAACTCATCACTAAATTAATGGGTAGTTTACTCGCACTGGCATTGGGGCATTTTTTCAATTCCACTGGGTACAGCCTTGCCTCGATAAAGTCTGAAGTCAAGTGAACTTGTCCTTTTGTTTGGAAAGTTTGGAGACCCCTGTGCTAGTATAATGCATATGCAGGGAAAACTATTATTCAAATAAAATAATAATATATTAATATTTAATTGATTACATGGAGTAAAATGCTCATTGTTTGAATGTATGTGTTGAGTTGGTTATTTTTGATCCATTTAAAATACATATGGTACATAACTTCATTACTCATTTTTTTCATATATTTCTTCAAAAGAGGGTGTGGGGGCAGAAAAAAAAAATCCACTGCATTCTTATCATTTAACATTTTTTCCCAGTCTGTGGGCTACAGAACAACTCCCCCTGTTATCTAAATGAGGATAGGGGGGGGAGTTATGTAGTTCCAACACACTTCCTGTGGGTTCCAGTGACACCACTCCTCCATTGATAGTATGGACAGAAAGTGTGTTACTGGCAGGGTCATCAGGTGAAAATAAAGAACAACAAAACTAATGCAGCCACCTCATTCAAGGACTGTTAAGCTGCATCATAATCAGTTTATGTTCTTGGGTTTACACTTTAAAGTAGCACTGAGCCATTTTTTTGGTTTACGTACAATTAGACTATAGGTGATGACTGGTGTTCTGCAACTGAAGGACACAAGCGTGGACCTCTGTGGACATCTTACTAGACAGTGCTGGATTTATTTTACATTTTCTAACACTGTCTGGTAACGATGTTTAAAGAGTGGGCCAATACACTCCGTACGCCAGAAGATTCCTGGATGAAAATTTCAACAGATGGTGGAAAGGACAAGGTATGAATAAAATGTATTGCAAAATCATAGCATGACACCATGGCTTCATGGATAGAAACCTGTAAGGGCAATAATATGCAGGCAACAACCAGCCATGATAAATCACACTTAAATGACCTAGGGGTTATAATTGCATAAAAAATTGATTTAAAAAATGAAATATAATTAACATTCTAATTTGTATACAATATTATATACTAAAATACTTTTGTCATAAACTTTAAAAAAAATGCAAGTAAAAGTTTGAATGCTTACTGCATAAAAATGCATTTTTTCTTATCCATAAATGATTTTTACTAACTTTTAGTGTGTCTCTGAAATTAATAGTCAAATTCACTACAACAGGAAGAGTCAATTATCTAGCACAACCCCTCCCTCTTAGCACATCTTAGCTCTCTCCTCTTGTGGGAGTGTCTAATTATTCTTTGGGGGTCTAGCTGCCTTGTCCCTCCCTACATACCCTTTGAGGTAGTTGCCAGGGGTGGAGTGAAGGTGCATACTATAGACCAGTGATGGCGAACCTTGGCACCCCAGATGTTTTGGAACTACTTTTCCCATGATGCTCATCCACACTGCAGAGTGAATGAGCATCATGGGAAATGTAGTTCCAAAACTGGGGCGCCAAGGTTCGCCATCACTGCTATAGACTATCACTTGAGTGACAACTCTGAGTCTGCTGGGACTGCTGACATCACATCCAAGATGGCGGCACCTGACAGCATTCTCAGGGCTTTTGGATGTCTACACAACTGAGGCTTTTACAGGTAAATAACATGTATTATATACTTTAAATGCAGATAATCTTATGGGAAGATTGTTTTTGAAATGTATGGTCTGATTAAAGCTTGGTTGACGCTTGATATTTGCAAACCAGTTTTTTATTTTTTGAGTCTATGATATGCACATAACAAGGAAAATACTATTAAGTAACAAAATCATCACAAAGATTGAAAGATTATGACAGTTAAAAGACCATTTTGAGAAGTTTCCTAAGTTAAAAAAAAGAAAGCTTCCATAAGGATTCAGAATGTTTACTGCCCAAGTGGCAATTATGTTAATTACCTAAATTGAGTTTCACGTGAAGAAAGGAATCATTTCGGCCATTTTAATTGTGAAGGTACTGTACAAAACAACAGCTATGTCTGCAGAACATCCGCAGTTTCAGGTATAGTTTTTTGTTTTTGGTGTTGAAGATCTGTCAAAACAATCTTGGTTAGGCTTTATCTTCTCCATATAGCCAAACCGTTTTTTTTTTCTGTTTTGGATTTTTTGCTGAGTCCTGGTAGGGAAATTTTTCTTCATTTCCTGTCTTGGGGATACAACTGGAAGTGAGAAGAAATCTTACCAAAGTGTTCCGATGACAGCTTTCTAAGATAGGAGTTCCATTTTAGACAGTTGCCACAAGGCAGGGGTGGACTAGGCTGGGGGGCAGGGGGGAAATCGTCCCCCGGGCCGCTCTGATGACCTATGAAAAGGCTTCCAGACATGTCTAAAGGCTTCCTGGTGAAGAGAAGTAAAAAGTCCCCACCAGTGTCCTACTAAGTGCAGGATGAGGACAGAGCGCAGGCCACCCCTCAGGCAAGGATGGTATGTGCTGTTTCCAAGCAGAGGCTGGCTCTCCTTCCCTGGCCAGCCCTGACTGAGCCTCCCCCGGCTTCCCCCTGCAGCCCCCGGTCACCCCCTGCTGGCCTGTTCGGGAACCCAGAGTCGGTGCAGCAGGTGCTGTCCATCCCATCCTGCCCAGTGAGCAGAGAGTACCTGGAGAAGAGCTTTAGACTGGGATGGGGGTTGGGAGGAAGCAGGGAAGAGGAAGAGGGGGGCTCAGTCGCTGCACCATGGGCCTCTAGTTTGTACTTGCCCCCTGGGCCAAAAGTCGCCAGTCAGCCCCTGCCACAAAGACACGTCCCCATTAGATTGTCCATTATCTTTTGCTCTGGTGACAACTCTACAATTTAGGATTTTCCCTAATTTTGTGTCTTGACAATAACAACCAGCAGGATAAATAGGGTGAGCGTAGACCACAATACAATCTATAAAAAGGTAAAGGGGCACTGAACATGGATTTTCACAGGTTATCAAAATATAAAGTAAAATGAGTCATTACTTGATCCCAATTGGCCGCTATTCAGCAGCTCATCACAAAAAATAGGGACCCCTAGGAGAGGATATTCACCCAAGTTGAGAAATCCAATAGGTCAAAGAGAGCACCAAATGAAAAATCTTTAGGAGTCTAAAGTCTTTATTGTTCAACTGGTTGCAACCAGCAGGGCAAAAGACAGCCAACGCGTTTCAGGGGAAGCAGTCAACCCCTCTACATCAGGGCTGAGTAAAATGACAGGATGTTAAATGGACTTAACAATACTTGGAAGCAGCTTGGTTTGCAGGCAGATGTTGTAGACAACAGTCAGTGCTGGTATTCATAGTATATACTGTATATGCTACATTTACTGTGAATGTCAGCAATGACTGTTATCTATAACAACCTCTGCCTGCAAATCAGTCTGCTTACAAGTGTTGTTGAGTCCATTTAACATCCTGCCCTGATGAAAGTGGATCTGTGTGTGCTGGCCCTCCCTCTCCCAGTCTGAGTGCAGTTGTGCAGGGCATAACAGGAAGCTCTTTAGGTACCCACATTAGCTGTCTTAGTATATTTCAATAGATTTGAATAAATCCACAAAATGAGCCAGTTCTTTTTATATCTGCTTTATTTAAATGCTAATGGTTTCAAAATCAGTCTGTAAAAGCTTTAGCTACAAGCTGAATGATTAAAAAAAAACCTGTAACACAGGCTCACGTTAGTGGGGCAACTTGACTGTTGCTTAACAAAAAATACGCAGCAAACTCTAACCATACTGTTGGAATAAGTCAACACTATAACTTTAAATCAACACAGCTGCATTGTTCTGCTGTCACAGGCGGTTTGCCATGATTACATTACACAGAGACACACACCGGAGCCACAGTGGAGAAAACACAGGGAGATCCTGGAACACGGGCAAGGTCAGAGTAACAATGTTTCTGCTCATTTAATCTGACTCATTGCTTTACATACAACACCTTCTTCTCCATTGCTCTAAGGGCAACCTTACACACCCTATTTTTTTTTTTAAATTCTTTTTTATTGTTACACACCTTATTAAAAGCAAATGATGCAACAGATCAGTGTTGCCCGCAATGATCAGACCTTGTGCTCCTTATCATAGACAAGGTATCCAAAATGTAAAAAAAAAATATTAAAAAAAGCATACAACAAAAATGTCGTCACCTACCTCTGCTGTGTGAAATCTGCCAAAGTTCACAGCAGGTTCCAGTAGTGCAGTGACTTAAATGAGGGCGGACCAGGGGCGACCCATCTGTTAAGGGCGCCGCCCCCTCTATCCACGCCACCCCCTATATGTATACTAGATAGATTCATGCATAGCATGAATCTGTCTGCAGCCGCCACGGCCACCCCCCATTCATGCGTGCAGCCCCTTTCAGGATGCCGGGCGCATGAACTACAGCGGCGAGGGTGTTTTTTTGTTAAGCACCTGATTAGAGTCATAGGCTCTAATAGGCTTCAAAATAGGGTGGACTCGTGGTGCAGAGCATTGCGTTAGGAGCTTTTCTAACACTGAATTGCCTCTCCGCCAATCAGGAAGCGCGGGTCTGATACCCGTTTCCCAATTGGCTGAAAGATCAGGCGATCCTATTGGACGCCTAGGAGGAGGAGGGGGATGCACCACAGGAGGAGGAAGAAAGTTGCCAGACACGCTGCCCGCCCACTTCCTAGATAGGGTAAGTGCAAGACTTTGATGTCCCGACCGTCCTCCGGGGGGAGGGGGGGTTCCGATGTGGCTGTTTACTGCCCTCCAAAAGAAAAAAACACCAGCCGCCACTGGGGTGGACTTATCTCCACCTCATCATTAGTGAGTGATCAGACTAAATTAATTATGGCTTACAGCATGAAAACACATGTAGCTTATTATCTTTTAGAATAGGTAGTAGTTTATTTTTTTATTACAGGTACTTGTATAGTGTTGGCAATTTGCATAGCACTTTACATGTATATATTGTTCATTCACATCAGTCCCTGCCCTTAAGAAGCTTACATCCATATCTAAGGTCCCTAAAGCCTGGAACATACTATTAGTTTTTTCCTGGGTTGAACAGAAAAAAAAACCTGTCAGCTCTGGTCGGAGCCGCTGTACTAACCATGCAAAGTTAGTACTGTGATCTTCCACACTGAGCTGGACCCCTGCCCCCTCCAGAACACTCCAATCAGCTTTCTCTGCCATTGGCTGAGAGCACTGATCGGGAGTCGGTCAGCTGCTGGTTTTCAAGCATGCTCGTCCGACAGAACTACATACACATGGGCCGAATGTCAGCTTTTTTTTTTTTTCAAACCAGCCAATGTCTCCTGACATTTGGCCTGTGTCTACGGGGCTTAACTCGCATTTCTACATAGACATACTAGGGCCAATTTAGACAGGAGCCGATTAACCTATCATCATATCTTTGGAGTGTTGGGGCAAACCAGAGTACCCGGAGGAATCCCATGCAGGCACAGGGAGAACATGCAGACGCCAGGCAGGTAGTGCCGTGGTTGGGATTCGAACCAACGACCTTAGTGCTGCTAAGCAGAAGTGCTAACCACGTAGCCAATCTGCTGCCCAACCCCTTGAAATAAATTGTTTACAAATGGCATCTAAATTGTTACCCATTAGGCGTTATTCACATGGCCATGGTTAAGCACCCACAGGAATGCAAAATTGGGAGCAGTGGCTGTGTCCATGCAGCCTCTGTATCCCAATAGACATGAATGGGACTGCCTGCGCAGGGATGCATTGAACACCTGTGCATCCCATGTGGGCAATCACAGCCCTTCTCATGGATGTATGCTTAAGTACACCTTTTCGATAGACCAGGGAAAGGTTAAAACTCCTGTCAGTTTACTTCTATCTGTCTGTGTATAGTCAGGGAGCGTTCCGTTAACTTCCCATCCTGAAAACACAACAGGAAGTGAGGGGAATTCCCATATTAGACATACGTAACTTCCACCACCATATCTTCCCATTGGAAGATTCCCCTTATTTTGGTGACAGATCTAACATTTTGGATTTCCCATCACATTCTGACTTGGTGATGATGGTCTCCAGGACAAACACATAGGGTTAATCCCCCGATGGGGACACAAAAAATCTGTCAAAGGATCTAAGTCTTCAAACTACGGCCCTCCAGTTGTTCAAGAACTACAATTCCCATCATGCCTAGCCATGTCTGTGAATGTCAGAGTTGTACAATGCCTCATGGGATGTGTAGTTCCGCAACAGCTGGATTGAGGATCCCTGATCTAACCCTTCTGCACATTATCCAAAACTTAAATGTAATTTAAAGAATTTCTTTAAAGAAAACATGCAAAAATCAACCCAGAGTTATTACACATATTATCTAGCAAGCACTGTGTGGACAGTAACTTTCTAAAGAATTGAAGTTTTGCATTTTCTGAATCAGTAACACAGATCTATATACGGTCACATTTTAAGGCCAAACGAATGTGTTTTAGTCAATGTAGCTCAAATGTCTGTTGTATCCTTGTGGCATACTGAAAGGATAATATCTTTGCACATATTTGCGATTTGATTGATTGACAGTTCCATATGGCTGTCCTGGAATACAGGAAAAATAAGTTTTTTGATGAAAGTAGGTGTGGCTTGTTTCTTCAGTATATACAATTAAGAGATAATGCGATTCATTTAAACAAGGCAGTTGTTTAACAGGAAATAAAGATTTAGCGATGAAACTTTTGGGATGTATCTTGGAAAAGAAGGTCAAAAGCCAGCATAGTTGCAGTTGCAATGTTCTACTGTTTATTACGTTTTTGCCCTTTTTAATTGCACTTGCTTTGTCTAAAACCGACAACTGACAATAAATTATAAATGTTACACTTTTGGAGGAAAACAATTCAGATCACCCTATGGTAAAAATATATATTTTACTTAATGATATATCTATCTATTTTCAAATATAACTTCTTTCATAACCTATTATTTTATTCAAAACCTAAATCTTAATGCACCAAGATCCCTTTTTTTTTTTGTGGAACCTAAAATATTGGACCTTACGAAAAATATATATAAATAAATAATATATTGTTTTTAAAGGATTTTTTTGAATTTTTAGTGTGCTTGAGAAATTCACCTTGACTAGTAGAGTTTAATATTTTACATGCTGTCAAGTTGTTTTCATGGGTCTACATACCGAAGACTTTTTATAAGATCGGCCTCCTGGAAGAAGCAACGTGGGTAGCAAAAGCAGAATCTGAACGTTCTGAACTAGAAAATACTTTTCATGAGAAAATTCCAGCACTGGAAAGGAAACGACAGAAAAAAAAAAAAAGCTGCTGAACTTGTTTCTGCCAACGGCAAGTTAATACATGGAATTTGATATTTTTGTTATCTGCTTTTGGAAGCCCCGGTAGAGTCTGCAAGAGGTCAAAAGACAGAGTATTCTAGTTGAAAATGATTTTTGAAACATTAACTTTCTGGGGTCTAGGTGTTCTCCCCACCCCCACAAATTTAAAAATTGTTCCTTCCTTTATTTGCTAAGAGGGAAGGAGCTGATTAGACTGATGCAGGGAATAAAGCCTGCTTTTGTTAAACATTTATTTATCCAAGCCAAACGTGGCTACATTAGTCAGACTCACAAGGCAGCCCAGAAGAGGGTTGGGTCCTACAAGTGACATGCTTGATACACGACGTCAAAACCCTTAATATTGTCTCTTCACCCATTTCTTCAGGATAAGTAGCCCACATTATCGTACTTCAAGCCATTTGGGTTGAGATATCTTTCATTTGTCTTGGGAAAACAATATATGAATAAAAAAACAGTTCCACACCTGTTGGAATAATGACCTACAGCACTACTAGAAATTTTATAAGTTATAGGTATATAAGTTACTTTCATTAAGGTGTACGAATGTACTCTCAGGGTATACATCGAAATAATTGATCCTAAATCTTCATTTCTAATGTTTTTTAAAATTCAAATGCGAATGGACTAAGTATATTGTCTAAGATAATCCATAGTTTTTATGCTGCATACAAACGTACTTTGCTTTAACGTTTTTAGGCTAAAAGTTAAGTTGTGCCAACTATTACCCCTCTAAACAAAATCTTCTGTATTGGACCCTTTACATCATGCTGTATACTAATTATGTATTTATTGCACAGAATTTAAAGGAATAACTTCTTCATTACACAAAAGTGTTTGGCATCCCTTAGCTTACTGTGTTCCAGGAGAGCCGTATGATATTGCCAAAGCATTACAAAATAACAAGCCAAACATGGTAATTCTAAGAACACCTAAATTGCCATTGCCTGTCCATTGGCAGGTACAAGACTTCAAACATTTGGGGACGTTGCCTTCATACTATCGCTATTACATGTTTTTAAATCAGGATGTAGAACCACAAAACTTATCTCAAATAAAATATTTTTCATGTATTAGGTTATACCAATGGTTATTCAAGCAAATATGACTATATTATAGTATTAAATGTAGAAGTGGTAATGCATGTAATATTAGGAAGTGGTAATGCATGTAATATTTTATTAGGAAACCTATCTGTTGATAATGGTTAATTTGGTTGCACATACCTAAAGGTCATTCAAATGGAAGAAGATGTTGGTAGGTACAACATGGACTGGTAGGACATGACACCATCGGAACCTTGGAAGATGGAGGTTAGGTATAAACGTTTTGCAAAGACCTTCATCGAGGATGATTGCCTGTTGACCAGTGTCTTACCAGACAAGGTTAGATCTATGTACCATTGTCTAATACTGTCTGGTAATGCCGTTGGTTACAGTTGACCTAGTCTTCGGTTGTAAGCGTTCGCTGGCACATGAAAGTATTATGGTTTTATTGCTTTATTTCCAGACTATATCTGAATAAAAAACAGAAAGGGGAAGGCGGTAAGTAAAAAATGTGATGCATGGAGCAATTATACTTAGCCGTTAAGTGTGGTTCAAAAGTACAATTCATGAAAGCCGATCAAAGTACACCTTATCTCTAAACTCATAAATGTGATAAGCTGATGATACATGACTGCCATATGTAAAAAAAAAATATGTATTGGGTGTGTCAAGGCCGTGCAACTCATTTGATAAAAATCGTGGGGATGGATAACTCTGTACATAATATATTGTGCTTACAAATCTAATATTCTGACATTTAATAAAACACTTTTTAGATATGCGAATTACATAACTGCCAAATCTATACCATTTCCATTTCAATGTGTACTACTGATTTCCGACAATTTTATTAAAAAATGTAATTTTCATTGTATGTGGGTTCCTACTCCAAAGTGGCAATACCTAGAAACCAGTATTTGTTTTACATGTACCTGAAATGAATTTTTTTATTGAAATATGTGATGTATCAAGTGTAATAATAAAAATATAATAAACTCTGAAGATGTGTTAAGTATGATCTTTGTGTATCTGTTTTTCTCTGGACCCATCAAATAAAATGTTTCTATCTGAGCTGCGATAACAGAACTAAAGCTTAGTACACAATGTGAGTTTTTTTTTTCAACCCAGCGGGCTGAATGTAAAAAAAAACTGAAGCTCTCAGGAGGAGCCGCTGTACTAACTATGCAATGTTAGTACAGCGATCTCCCCTGCTGAGCTATTGTATTCTGACAGGGGGATGCCAGAATACACCAGTCAGCGCTTTCAGCCATTGGCTGCCAGTGCTGATCAGTAGACCTTTTTCGGTTTTGCCCCTTCGACAGAAGCTAGACATTCGTAAGCACACAGGCTGAATGTCTCTTGAAAAGCACGATATTTGGCCCATATGTACAGGACTTAAAGTGGAGTTCCACCCACTTTTACAACTCTTCAGCATCCCTCACTAAACTGTGCACTGTAAACAAATTGGATATTTTTAATTTTGTTTTCCCCAGCACCTACTGTATATCTGCTGTATTAATTTTTCACTTCCTCCTCCCTGGCCGCGGCCCATCGCATCATTTCCTGTTTGCAATGCCTTCTGGGAAGGGACGGCAACTTCCTCTGAAACTGCCGTTGCTATGGAAACCTGACTTGAAGCCTATTACACTGCTTGTGCTGCACTGAGCATGTGTGAGATCTGCAAGGATGAGATCCAGGAAGAAATACAGTCTGACTTCAGATGCCCACACAGGATGGCCACGGCCTGCTGTACATTTATAAAATAACAAACTACTGCTATAAACTAACAAAACAGGCCTTAGTTTACAGACTAACGTTACTAGAATACATTAAGCTTGTCTATTATAGGGGTATTTTTATTTAAAAAGTATAATTTCGGCCGTAAAGAGGACAAACAGAGGGGGAATCTCCCTAACTGGGGCGCAGACAGCAATTTTAGCTGACAGGTGTTCTAATCCCTCTCCACTTCATCCAAAACTCAAAAAAAAGGTTTTGCCTTTAGGCCCCATTTACATCTGGCGTTTTGGGATCTCAGCCCACAATCTCAAATCGCACTGGAATAAAAGCACCACGTGTGTTTGGGTGCCATTCATTATTAATGGCAGGTTTTGCTGCGATTGTCGTGCAATAAAGGGTGCGCTGCAATCGCATGAAGCTTGCTGCCCAGAAGAAGCTCCTGCTCCTTTTTGGGTGACAAGCTTTGCGTGATGCGGTTTTCTGCAATTGCAGCACAATTTATTGCAGGCAAAACAGCACCGCATTCAGGTGCCATTAAAAATGAATGGCATCCAAACACGTGTAGTGCATTTTGCCACTATTTCTATTTGAGATTACTGGTAGAATCGCAGCGATTCTGCCTGAGATCCCAAAATGCCAGATGTGAACGGAAGGCAGGTGTATTGATTTCAATGGGGACCATGCACACGGGTGAACAAACATGCACTGCGTTCAGATCTGTAACCAAAAATAAAACAATTTGCATCTCAGGACATTTTACATGCTTACTAAACACATAATTACATGTATACATAGATGAAAAAGTGCATTCTGGTATTGAAAAAAAAGCAGGAGGCTTTAAAAGTACAATTTTACGCATTAAAAAAAAACAAAAAAAACAAAACATATCTAAGGCTGCATTCACACCTGGGCGTTTTGAATCGCAGGCGATTCTGCCCATGATTTTAAAATGCTTTGCTAAAATGACAAATCACACTACGCTTGTTCAGGTGCCATTCATTTTTAATGGCACCATAAAAGCGGGTGCAATTCTGCCACGTAAGAATATAAATAGATAAGTCCGCGCAATTCTGCCACGTATAGCGGGAAGCTTGTCGCTCAAAAAGGAGCAGGAGCTTCTTTTGGCCGACAAGCTTCGCATGATAGTTTGCAAAAGGTTTTGCTGCCAAATTTGTACCACATCCCAAAATCCAGTATCTGAAAAGGCTCCATTCACACTAGGCGATTTGAATCAGAATTGCCACAATTCTGTCCACAATTCAGAATTGCGGCAAAATGCGGGACGTGTTTGCGATGGTGTGATTTTTGCCATGATCGTCGCATGACAAATGCCTGCAAAATCACGCAAACAAAAATGTGGGACGTGTGTCGCCCCAAACGAGGACTCCCTAGCGATTTTGCCACAATTACTGCACAAAAAAATTGTGGCAAAATCGTGCAAACAAAATCGCAGGATGTGTGTTGCCCAAAAGGAGTCCCTCAATTTTGTTTGCGCGATTTTGCAGGCATTTGTCGTGCGAGGATCGCAGCAAAATCACACTGTGTTTGGGATGCCATTGAGAAATAATGGCATTGCAAATGTGTCCCGCGTTTTGCCGCAATTCTGAATTGTGAACAGAATTGTGGCGCTTCCGATTCAAACCGCCCAGGTGTGAATGGAGCTTTTTCAGATACTGGATTTTGGGATTTCATACAAATTTGGCAGCAAAACCTTTTGTAAACTATCGTGTGAAGCTTGTCGGGCAAAAGATTCCGTCCGCGATTCGAAACGCCCAGGTGTGAGTGGAGGCTTATCCCATCAGGGGAGAAAAAGGTGACTCTACTGTACCAAGGGATGCTTTGTGCAATGTGGTTTGCCGTGATCCTGCCTTTTGATGCCATTGAAAATTAATGACACCTGAACAAGTGTGGTGCGATTTTTGTCAGGTTTGCGTTTTGGGATTGCCGGCAGAATAACAGCGATTCTCCCAGTGATTGCAAACGCCTCGGTGTAAACGGGGCCTTAAGGCAAGCATTTTACTGATCATTTATGCAGGAACTTTTGTTCCAGGAAAACCTTGCTTATATGATCGGTAATATTCTTTCAGCCATGTGCATGTACCCCTAACAATACAATCTAGCCCTAAATGTCCATATAAATAATATAAATTACATGTATTCTCAATCACTGAAACATTATATATGCATTAGCATGTCGATTTCATTTTAAAAGCCATGTTCAATATTTTTAAGTATAACTCCTGGTATAGAGTGACAATACTCTCTGTCCCCTGAGAAATGCCATGCAGTGGGGTGTATATAGACATGAAGTATCTGCAAAGAGTCTGCAGGAGATCAGCAGTGCTATCATACAACAAAGTCGGAAAAAATGTTAAAACAATATGAAAACCACACATGTCATTTATGTATAATAAATAGACAATGCTTTTGGTAAGTAATGTCATTCAGCTAGAGTTTCCATGTACTTCAATATACATACTATATCTGACCAAATAGGATATCACACAATTCCTGCCTAGCACCCACTTTTATATCTGCTCTTCTTTTTCAATAGAACATATAGAAGCCTAACTTCAAGGCTGTCAAAAAAACGATAAGAATGAGATTACCATGACACTTGGGTATAATAATAATAAACAAAAAGGATTCCTAAAAGTGGGATTTTAACCAGACCAGAAAAAGTGAGTGATGAATTATAAAAGTACAAAGTTATTCTGATATAACATCAGATAAAAGTTGGATCAATAAAAACAAAAACAAAACATAGCACCGTAGGACCAAACCAATGGATAACCTAACGATCAACTGTCCATTGGTGATAGGACAGAAGAAATTCACAAGAAACATGAAGCAAACATATGCGATTCACATGCAGTTCTGTACGGTGCGATTGCTTCCCAATGATTTTCAATGGACTGAAATCGCACCGCACCAAATCTAGTGCATACACTACTTTTGGAAACTCGCTGCAACCATATCGCAAGGTACTTCTCTATGCCATCTGGTGCGGGCAAATGCACTGCGACCCGCATTTGAGGTGGCATTAACTTAATATTAACACCCCTGCTGCAGATCGCAACTGCAGTGCATTTTGAACGTGGTGTCAGAAAGGCACGCTGCATTCTGGTGTGAACGGACCCTTATTAAACGCAGTCGCTCTGTCTGAAGGCAGTACAGTAAACAAAAAATTGTTATAACATAACTTTGAATTTGATAGAGTTGGCTGCATACATAAATACTAAAAGTATAAATAGAAATGGGATCAAATAATCTTACATTTGGAAAAATGCCATCAAACATCAAGCTGTTACAAATGGCAATCAAATAGGGGGCATGTGATTTTATGGAAAGAAAAGAAAAACAAGAATTCTGATCGGTCATTATGGGCAGCAATGGGAAATTCCTCACCACCCCATAGCAAAGGTGTGTGCAACAGTATATTATATATATATATATATATATATATATATATATATATATATATATATATATATATATTATTGTCAAAAGTATTGGGACACCTGCCTATACATGCACATGAAAGGGGTTGTAAAGGTATTTTTTTTATTTTTTAAAAATAACAAACATGTTATACTTACCTTCACTGTGCAGCTCGTTCTGCACAGAGTGGCCCTGAACCTGCTCTTCTGGGGTCCCTCGGCGGCTGTCTCAGCTCCTCCCCGCAATAATTAACCACCTTCATGCGAGCTCCCTCGCATGGTGGTTAGTTATTGCGGGCGCGCTCCCGTGATACAGCCGGCGGCTATAGCCGCTCGCTGTATCACTCGGCCCCGTCCCCCAGCGCGCCACGTCATTGGATGTGATTGACAGCAGCGCGAGCCAATGGCTGCGCTGCTTCCAATCCATCCACTGTAGCCAATCAGCGGCCAGGCTGAGCAGCGGAATCGAGGACGTGAACGAGCAGCCGAATTTCAAGGGGTCAGGTAAGTAAAATGGGGGGGCTGGGGGCGGCGGTATTTTCAAAAGTGTTTTCACCTTAATGCATAGAATGCATTAAGGTGAAAAAATTCATACCTTTACAACCCCTTGAACTTTAACGGGTAAGTTCACCTTTGTACACCACTATGCACCAATATAGCATTCATGCACTTTGTTTGCAAAAATATCAAAGCTTTCCATTAAATCTAGAGTCACTAACTTTTCTTGTCCTAATCCACGTTTCCAGACATTTCCATTAGTAATGCACTTCTGGAAGAATGGTCAAACATTCCCATAGACACACTCCTCAATATTGAACCCTACGAACTAAGACTGGGATGCCATTAAAGGTCATGTGTGTGTAAAGGCAGGAGTCCCAATACTTTTGACAATATACTGTATATATGTAAATGTACATAATATATGAACAGCTTGGTCAGTCTTTGGATGCTACATTTCTGTCACCTGTAAACAAAACATTGAGCACATCTCTGCCATACCTGCACATGGACACCACCCCCTATGCTGTGTCGATGAGGAGAGGGGGTTTTCTGTAGCCCATAAGGAAGGACGGAGTAGGGCTGACAACACTTCATAGGATTCTGGCACAGCAGAAGCCCCTTGTTGTCACCTCATACAGGAAGTTCACGGAATTTCAAGCAGATCAACAGGTATTTTGCATCTGTAATGGGTAAATTATGGGGAAATGTGCTTGTGTTTCAAAGACGTAATACATTTTTCACCCAAAAATACACCTTAAAGCTGAACTAAACCCATTGATTTAATTGCTTCCCAAAACACTTACACAAGGCATAGCTAGATAACTGTCACTGATCCTTGTGCATTGAACCCATCTGGCTTAAAAAGGCTGGTGTCATAACTAGTCACATTGGCTGCACCATGGGAACTGCAGATCAAACAGAGGCTAATGCCGCGTACACACGAGCGGACTTTACGGCAGACTTTGCTCGGCGGACTTTTCGACGGACTTTCTGAATGAACGGACTTGCCTACACACAATCCACCAAAGTCCGTCCAATTCATACGTGATGAGGAACGACCGGACTAAAACAAGGAAGTTCATAGCCAGTAGCCAATAGCTGCCCTAGCGTGGCTTTTTGTCCGTCGGACTAGCATACAGACGAGCGGACTTTTCGACCGGACTCGAGTTCAACGGATTAATTTAAAGCATGTTTCAAATCTAAGTCCGTCCAACTTTTGAGAAAACAAAGTCCGCTGGAGCCCACACACGATCGAATTGTCCGACCAAATCCCGTCCGCCGGGCAAAGTCTACCGTAAAGTCCGCTCGTGTGTACACGGCATAAGATGGCAGCTTCCTTGGCAGTATAGGGGAGGAAGGTTTAGTTCCGCTTTAAGTGTAATGGTGTCTATGGTTCCTTATATCTGATTGGAGTTCAGCCTTAAAGTGACCCTGTCATTAAAATAAAATTGCATAAAAGAGTTTCCTGTAAAAGAAGAGAATACTTACCTTTCATAAACCGGCACTGACAAATACTTCCTCTGAAGTCTGCCCAAAATCCAACACTTCCGGTGGTATTGATCTCCTGGTCCTCTACTCAGAGATTCCTCCAGCTGAAAGCTATTCAAGAGTATGGGTCTAGTAAGATTATTTACTGGTTTCTTTTACAAGGGGCAACTTCATTTTAGTGACAGGGTCACTTTAAGTTTTGATTGATGTTATCACAACACGTATGATTCAAAAAGTAAAGATGTTCTTCATTTGCTATGTGTTTTTACTGCCATGGTACCTGAGTAATGCACGGTTAAGTGAGACTATTTTGCAGTCCTAATCATTTTAAATTACAACATTGTAATTGTCATTACCATGAATCAGCCATTCCAGGAGGAATGAAAGAGTAGCTTTGTTCCATTGCTATTCACATGTATCAAAAGAGGTCTGCAGACGGCATTCTTCTGCTCGAGCCTCGATTATACCTCTACTTTGCTGAAATACTCTATGAGGTAACAATGTACACATTGATTTTAAACATTATCTTTAATATGTGGAGTAACAAATTCCCTGCCACAAGCAACAATGTCACATTATATCACCTATCGGATCTTTCCAAGTGTCCCATAGAATTAAAGGGTAAGTCCTTCCAAAAATATGATTTCATTTAAAGGAGGACTCTGGTGAGTCGAGTCACCACTTGGCTTTCTACTTATTTTGGGAACCTTAGTGGGAAAATCTCCCTGGTATAGGCCCTGGCCCTGTTCTCGTCTATCCCGGAGTCTTTTTTTGGCCTGCTAATTTCGTGGGGGCTTCTTCTAGATCAGGTGTCTTCTAACTTTCTAAACAAAGGGCCATTTTACTGTTCTTCAGACTTTCTGGGGGCTGGCCTGTGGCCATTGGGAGTAGAAAAGGTCCCAACAGCAGTGGGGAAAAAAAACAATGCCCTGTCTTTGGTGTCAGTGGGAGGAATTGTGCCCTATCGTAGGTGTCATGGGGAGGAATTGCCAGGGCCGTCGTATTAACATCATGGGCCCCTAGGCAAAGTAATGCACTGGGGCCACTACCAGCCTGCTGCAATTTACGCACCTACTCTCAAGAAATAAAATATAAATAGTTGAAAGAATTAAAAATATATTGATTAGTACTTTCAATAAAATCTATTTTAAACAATGACAAAACATGCCACTAATCAGCCCCGGAAGAATTTACGCCCTTCCTGACCAGAGCACTTTTTGCGATCCGGCACTGCGTCGCTTTAACTGACAATTGCGCGGTCGTGCGACATTGTACCTGAACAAAATTGACGTCCTTATTTTTCCCACAAATACAGCTTTCTTTTGGTGGTATTTGATCACCTCTGCGTTTTTTATTTTTTGCGCTATAAACAAAAAAATGAGCGACAATTTTGAAAAAAAAGCAATATTTTTCTACTTTTGGCTAAAATAAATATCCCCAAAAAATATATCTAAAATGTTTTTCCTCAGTTTAGGCCGATATGTATTCTTCTACATATTTTTGGTAAAAAAAAATCACAATAAGCGTATATTGATTGGTTTTCGCAAAAGTTAGTGTGTCTACAAAATAGGGGATAGATTTATGGCATTATTTTTTTTTTTTTTCTATTAGTAATGGCGGCGATCTGCGATTTCTATCGGGACTGAGACATTATGGCGGACACATCGGACACGTTTGACACTATTTGACGCCATTGTGCCGACGTATATCGCCATGCACTGGTCGGCACCAACACAAAGGGCACAGTACAGGGGGAGGCAGAAAGAAGCAGTACAGGGGAGGTCAGGAGAGCACAGTACTGATTCCGGAACACTGCCCAAAACACGGCCATCCTGGGACAGCTTATTAAAAAGCATGACTGTCCCACCAAATCCGGGACAGTTGGCAAGTATTATCTAATGCAAGATTATCATTTGGCCCCCATGTATTAAGACGGCCCTGGGAATAGCGTCCCATAATTGGTGTCATTAGGCCCGATTGTTGGTGTCATTTGGAGAAATTATGCTCCTTCATTGGGGTCAGTGGGGGGCAGGGATTATGCTATTATGCCCCAAGGGCCGTATCATAGGATGAAATGGTGCCCAAAGGACCAACTAAAAGTAGGCAGAGGGCCGCAGTTTGGAGACCACTGCTCTATACCAGTTTCATTTTCTGCAATATAATTCAATTTCCAGCAGCAGGGAGTGTGGGCCTCCTTTGTAATCATCTCAGCAAGTTAACTGATGTGGGAAAATAAGCAAAAACTGTATACGTTAAACGGGGACTGGCTAAATTTCAAACCATGCATAGCCACTGAGGTTAATTAGATTGACTTCTGTTCAAACGCCCCGACCAGCGCTGCAGGCAATAACGTTCAGCATTGATCAGTCTCCCCGATGTCAGATAACAATGACACAACTTGAATGTGTGGATGGGGGGAATTTTGTCAAAGTTAATTTTGTTCATCCAGCTGGTTGAACGAAAAAAAAATGTACTCATCTATGGCCAGCATTAACACTAGGCCACTGAGAAACAAAATTTTAAATGATTTCTCAACCTTTCTCAACCTTTTTACCCCAGGGGAGCTCTTGCAATCTTTTTTAAATATTGGCTAAACCTCTGCTAAAATGATCAGACCTACAGCTTACAGGACATTAGCATGATTAGTAAGTTGGAGAAAGTTTCAAAGTGGTATTAAAGTAAAAAAAAAAAAATTGACAGACAGGTTTTTTTTATGGCAGAAAAGGCCCTTCTCTAAATGCCTCCTTCTCCCTGAGTGGCACCATTGTGGCTCGGCCATTCAAGCAGCCGAAGGGCATAAACCCAGGAGGAAGACAGGGAGAAGATGGAAGCGCCACTGACAACACAGTGCTGGAAGGCTTCCTTTGACAGGTAAGTCTGTCATAATGTGCTAATTTGCGGTGTATACTACTAGCACTTTATGGCGTAAAGCTGCAGGGCCCACCAACAAATATACGAGTTTACTACTGCTTTAAATAAAATAATAATTTTGTATCTTGAGTACAGGTGAAGTAAATAATGCTGAGTATAATCTTTACATAACAACAATAACAACAGGAAAGAAATGTAGTTAGTGAAAATTGTGGTGTCCTCTAACATTATTGTTCAGAGTAAATGTAATGTAAATGAAAATTAATTGGTCATGACTCGTCAGTGAAAAATTGCCCTAGTACAATGATGGTCAGTGCAGGTAGGAGATTATTGTGCCATTGCTTACTGCTGAAGGGACCCCTAAGAAGGTTTCTTGGTTGAGACAGGCGGCATTAAGGCATTAAGGCTGGGTTCACACTATTGCGAATTGAATGTGGGTTTCTTCTGCATCCAATTCGCATGTCAGGAGATTGTGACCCGCTCTCAAGGAGTCCTGTGTGTCTTCTGGTCTGTTTCAGGTCCGAATTCAGCCAAGAATTTGGGCTGAAATCGGACCTAAAACAGTGAACAGAGACACGGTGGACCCCTGCTGTGAGTCGCTCTGTGCTGCGGTGTGAACCCAGCCTAAAGGGTCATTCCACCCAGAAGTGATACATTAGTTACCAGGGAGCTTGGTGGGACAACCCCTGGCTTCTTAAATGTCTTTGATATTCCAACATTGAGATCTCCCTGCCAAAGTACCTAAAGTTGTCTATACGCTGCTCAAATTATGGCTGATTCCTACTGGATCAACCAAAATTCGAGCAGTGTATAGTCCTCTGGTACTGTCTTGTTCAACAAAAGTTGATTGTTCAACCAACTTTTGTTGAAGTAGCCTGTCAGAAAAGTGTTGAATGAACAGTGACTGCAGCCAGGTATTCTGACAGCTACTGTCAGAATACAGCAGAATTTGTCCATTCGCACTGTTAACATAGATGGAGGAATCATTTAAGACTTCAACCCATAGGCTGAATAAAAAAAGTCTATCAGTATATGACCAGTTTGGGCGTGTTTGGACTGGGATCCCAGCCCACATGAGCAAGCCCATGAGGAAGATGTCTCCTGTATGTAGGGTTGTGACCTCATCCCTTAAAACCTGAACACATATGAATTACACAAGTTCTGAGGCTAATTTAGTGCAGATAATGCACCAAGTGAGTTTAATTACCACCTTAATCAGCCAGAGAACCTGTGTAATTAATATGTGGTCAGGTTTAAAGGGATGAGGTGGCAACCCTACCTGTATGGTCCAATCATCTGTGGCTGAGGCATTCTGGGATTGACCCCTACAGTTTCCTGATGGGCTTGTAGCTTTGAATCCTAGTCTGAACATGCCCAAGCCCATAACTAGTTCTTGTCAACTTTGAAGTTTTGAATGTTCCCAGCCACATTTTTGTGTACCAGCACATTCCCCAAATAAACATAAAATCAGGAAAGCAACAGTGGGAACCATTCATAATGTACAGACCCAGAAAATCAAGTCCAGAAGTCTCACTAATATAGTCCATGGAAGGGATAACGAAATTGTTCGGTAGTTGAAACCTCCAGCATCTGCCAAAAATTGCTTTACCAAGAAAGAATACTCACCCAAATCCAGGACTGAACGCTCTGCCATCCCACCTTTTACAAAGAAATTGCACTGACCCCTGAGAGTTAGTTCCCTCTAGTAACAAATCTAGAAATCGCTATATTTAATAATGTAGTAAAAACATGGAATATCAAGGCTATAAAAATGTGAAAGCAACATGAAAAATGTCAGTAACACAGCAGTAAATACTGAATGTTGGGCCCGGGTTCACACTGATGCTGGGTGAGACACTGCATGTAATTCGCACAGAAACCACAGCACATTCCTGTGCAAACTACACGCGGTGTCTCTGGGGTGCGATTTGAACCATGTATTTGTATGGCTTCTATCGCACAGCATTCGCACCAAACTCGTGCAGGACCCTTTTTTTGTCTGCAGCAGAATCGGATCGCATGGGTGTTCACACCCATGCGATCCAATTCTGCAAATCACACTGCATTTTTCAAACCGATTTCGGGGTGTCTTTAACTTAACATACACTCCGCAATCAGTTTGCATGAATGGGTTTGCGATTTTGATGCAATGCGGAATCCGAACCACATCTAGTGTGAACCGAGGCTGAAGGAAGTTAAAAGGAAATGTATACTATATACTCAACAACTACTGTCACCCTCCTACTTTGGAAGGGTGTCTGTCAGGTACTGGAATTCACATTGGTTCTCTCACTGCAAAGCAAATTATATTAATTCATCGTTTTCTGTAGCTCTCTACTTAAAAAGAAGGAAAAAAAAAATGAATTTCTTTTGATGCATGATTTTTTTTTTTTTTTAAATGCACAGAAAATTGTAAAAACAAAAAGCTGTCAGGAGTCCTTCTGAGCCTCAGGCGCCATTAACAAATGTGAGCTGGCCAATGGAGCGTCGGGGAGTGCTAAACAAACAGGAAAGGAATATATAATGGGAGACCTCCATTCAGCTGCCTAATTTTATTTACACATCTAACATTCTGCTTGTGAACTCCTTTTTCTTCTTCTAAGCGTGGCTCATTATCCCGCTCTTGTGATGGTTCTGCATGGGGAAGCCTTTGTCTTCTATTGTAATGATGGATAAACACATCACAAACAGCAGGGAATTTAATGACTATTAGAAAGGTGACCTGAGGGTTTAGAGCCAGTGCAGGGGAGCGGCCCTTTTACTGCTTTCATACATTTGTTTCTCCAGGTGATCCATTCAGTAGCTTACAGCAGACCGTCTGTGAGCTGCTAGATGCATTGACGTAAGAGCGCATTTGCATAAAGAGAAATGAGCTTACTGGCTGGATAAACAAACGGACGATCTAGTCAAAAGCATTAGGCAAATCCGGCTGTTGTTCGTTGCTGGGGTACTTTGGTAATGCAAATGCGGCACATCTCCTAAAGAAACATTAACGTCATCTGATACACCGCATATGTACCATACTGTGTATGAGCCCCTGATCACACTGAATGCGGCTTTGAAATGGTGCTTCTTCAGTGCAATTTCAAAACCGCAGGACAGTGCGTTTTCATCTACAGCATATGTGTACGATTTCATGCGCAGATGTTCATGCAAGTCGCACATGAAATCACAAAAAATAGTGCAGGAACTATTTTTCAAATCATGCTACCAAAAATTGCACCTATTAAGATGGTGTCATAGAAAGACATTAGATGCGACTTCAGGTGCGATTTGTAAATCACACGTTGCACCAGAAGTCACACTGGTGTAAACTAGGGCTCATGTGGGCATAGCCTAAAGCCCCGTACACACGATCAGATTATTGGACGAATTTTCGTCAGTTTTTTTGTATGCTGCTAGTCTCATATCAAAAGTGGAAAGTTTACTTACCATACGAAAATTCTCATATGACAGAATTCAACTTCAGAAGTGACGTAATGGGGTTGATTTACTAAAGGCAAATCCACTCTGCACTACAAGTGCACTTGAAAGTGCAGTCGTTGTAGATCTGAGGGGAAGCTCTGAAATGAGGGGAAGCTCTGCTGATTTTATAATCCAATCATGTGCAAGCAAAAATGCTGTTTTTTATTTTCCTTGCATGTCCCCCTCAGAGCTACAGCAAGTGCACTTCCAAGTGCACTCTCAGTGCACATGTAGTGCAAAGTGGATTTGCCTTTAGTAAATAACCCCCACTGTGTTCAATTGTTTTGTATGTATTCTTTTCTTTCTGAGCATGCGTAGTCTTGCTTTTATGATCTTTTTTTTCTGGATGAAAACTGTACTAATTAAATGAAAATCGGATGTTGTGTTCACATCCGGCAAGACTTTTAGAGCCGGCACATCCAGTTTTCGTAATCGGCTGTCGAAAGCACCGTACTAACGATCAGAAAATTGGCAGATCGTTCATCGGACTAAATTTTACTTCCGATTTTCTGGGGCTGTAGAGTAGCAATACACTGGGGTTGATTTACTAAAATTGGAGAGTGCAAAATCTGGTGCAGCTTTGAATAGAAACCAATCAGTATTTAGCCAGGAAGATGGGTGCAAGATTATGGATGTCTCATGCAGCGCCTACCAAAGCCCAATGGATACAGAATGTTAACACCACCCTCCTCAGAGAGCAACTAGCCTATCGTCACCACAGTGTGGCTCGGAAGTTTGATCCTATTTGGCAGAACTGGTTGGATGGCTCCAGTGCAGCTGGTTAGAGATAGACTGCTGCTATTGTAAGCCCTATGGGAAATACCATAGATGGCTACCTGAGTTTAGGACAGGGTTTCTCAACCAGGGTTCCTCCAGTGGTATAGGTGCAATGAAAAATCTGGACTGCCGCACTCCGGATTGGAATAATAAAGGTAAAATCTTCTTTATTGAAAAAATGACATGGTATAAAATACGTACATTGCTCTGTTGAAGTGATACATCATAACCGCTGACGCGTTTCACGCTCCCATAGAGCGCTTACTCATTCCTCCAGTGGTTGCTATGGGTTCCTTGAGAAATGAGCAATATCTGCCTCTCAGATAAGTTCCCACTGCCACCATTGATCTTTTTAGCTATTTGTAAGGGGGTAATTCTTCCCAGTGTCTATAAGTGTAAAGGGCATTCTTCCCACTGACCATCACACTAATGTATCATGAGTTATAGTAATTTTTAGCAGGTTTCCTGAGACCAGAAAGTTATATCAAGGGTTCCTCTGTGTTCAAAAAGTTGAGAAAGGCTGGTTTAGGGCATCAACCATTTGATAAATATATCCGTTAGGAAAGAGTTATGCCGCGTACACACGGTCGGACTTTTCAGCTACAAAAGTCCAACGGACGCTGACGGACTAAAGCTGGCTGGTAATCCGATCGTGTGTGGGCTTCTCCGGACTTTCAACTGACTTTTTTAGCCTCAAATCCAACGTACTTTAGATTTGAAACATGCTTCAAATCTTTCCGACGGACTCGAGTCCGGTCGAAAAATCCGCTCGTCTGTATGCTAGTCCGACGGACAAAAACCCACGCTAGGGCAGCTATTGGCTACTGGCTATGAACTTCCTTATTTTAGTCCGGTGTACGTCATCACGTAAGAATTCGACGGACTTTTGTGTGATCGTGTGTAGGCAAGTCTGTTCGTTAGAAAGTCCGCCGCAAGTCCGTCGAAAGTCCGCCAAAAGTCCGTCGAAAGTCTGTCGGACAGGCTGTCGGACTTTTGTAGCTGAAAAGTCCGACCGTGTGTACGCGGCATTACCCTAACAAGCCCACTTATAAACTTAGGTGGACTGTCTGGTTCACCCACCTTATATCTTCTTCATAGCTGGCCCCAGGGGCAGGGGAAGAGGAAAGGAAAACGCATGTTTTTGATGTTATGTTTTATTTCTCTTGTTTTATATGCCGCTATCCTCGATATGTATCTCATTAATTGTATTTATACACTGCGTGTCAACCTATATTACTGGAGATTTGACTTCAAATGTTGTATACACTGATATGACTAATTTACGTATTGTATTCTTGTTTGTTGGCAATAAAACATTTTTGATTTAAAATAAATAAAAAAAAAGAATAGAAACCAATCAGCTACCAGGTTTATTTGTCAAAGCTCGATTGAAAAAGCTGAAGTTAGAAGCTGATTGGCTACTATGCACAGCTGCACCAGATTTTGCACTCTCCAGTTTAATGCCTGGTACACATGATGAGATTATCAGAGGAATGATCGTCCATTTGTTTTGCATGCTAATCTCAGAATAAGCCCTGGTTCACACTGGAGCGTTTTGACATGTGATTTGACATGTCAAATCGCATGTCAAATCGGCGTAAATTGCCGCCAAAGGCACCGTCCTGCGACGCCACATCTGTGGCGCTGCACTGATTTCAAAAAGTAGTTTCTGTACTACTTTTTGCGATTTTGGGCTGCGATTTACATTGACATCTGTGCAGAAACCTGCACAGATGTCTCTGAAGTCGCGTCTGACTTGAGGAAGTGAAATCGTGTGAGTTCAGCTGAACTCGCACGGCTTCATTCCCACAGCTCAGTGTGAACCTGGGCTGAATCTGATGAGTTTACTAAAGTCACGAAAATTGGAGTACGACAAAATAAAAATTCGGAAGTGATGTCATGTGTTTTAATGCATTTGTGTTGCATTTTCGAATGACAGCTGTACTGATTAATCGAAAATCATGCGATCTGGCATCGTACACATTTTTTTTTTGTGCATGTCCGATCAAATAATATCGAATGAACTATCCTGATCGGCTCTCGAGAGCTCTGTACTAACGATCATATTATCGTATGATCGCTCCGAAATTGGTATTTTTCATACGATTTTCTGATCGCGTGTACAGGGCTTTAGGCTCCGTTCACACCTAGGCGTTTTTGGGCATTTTTCTGCTCTAAGCCTCAGCTCTAAAAACACCCAACAAGACAAATCCCATTCATTTCAATGGCCCCATTTCACATCTGAGCGTTCTGTCGCCTTAAGCAAAACGCCCGCCACTCAAAAAAGTACATGAGCTTCTTTTTTGGCAGATTACAGGCGTTTTACTGCTTTTCATTGGTGACCAGTCAACTTCAAAACGCCTGTACAAAAACGCCAGAAAAAACGCCTGAAAAATAGCAACTGTGAATGGAGCCTTAGTAAATCAACTTCATTGACTGATAAAAGTGAGCAATTTAGGAGGATCTGTGGCAATGACATGCTATAACAAGATGTTCACACCCATATGATCCGATTCCTGTAACATTTCATAATTCGCACTGTGATCTGTGAACCGATTTGGGGGTGTCATTAACTTTACATTGACACCCTCAGCGGTTTGCAGATGTCAGTGTGAACCAGTGTGCGATTCAGGTGCGATGCAGGAACCTGCACTGGAATCACAGGGTTTCCTGCATCGCACCAGTGTGAACTGGGGCTTAGACTTTTTTTTTTAGAAAGCTGATCAACAATCTCACCTTTGTATTGCTCAAAATTCAATAACAAGGAGTTCAGTTGTGTGAATCAACACCACATCCCCAATTGAATAGGAAAAAAACATTAAGAAGAAAAAAATTAGATTTTTAACGTGTTGAAACTTTCTCTCAGAATAAATTCACCAAAATACTTATATACTTAAAAATACTAAAAAAATACACCTTTATTTCAAATCTATTAAACGAATTTACTGAGGTAAAAATCCCCTAAAAACATAAACAAAATCCTGTAAACCATAATGTCGAAACCCCAAATGAGAGGCCATCCCCTATCAACACTACATCCTTTCACATTTGATCGAGAATAGAAGAAAGAGGAGATGTACCTCGTGCAGACGCGTTTTGCTCTATGAGCTTCCTCTGGGACTTGTAGGGGTACAGTTGGGTATGGTTACTGGAAGAAAAAGCATACATATGATAATATACAATCCAAAAAGTGCCATGCAATAAACAATATGTATCTTGAAGTTTATAAGTGTCAGAAACCATGAATCAGACTGAGACAGAAGTACAGTTAAATCACACTTGTTTAATAATAAAAGTAAATAGAACAAACGTAGTCAAAACATAGCCAAAGTTCGGTAACCGGAACAGATAGTCTGGCTTCCTGACTTTCTGGCTTGTCTGAGATCAGCGTAGTGGAACAGCAAGCAGGATCTGGAGCCAGAAGGAATATCAGCCAAGCAAGTCTTTAACAGGAACACAGGAGATAGTCTCTGTGATGTTGACCAAGGCGAAGGCAGAGACCATCTGGGCTGGACGGCTTAAGTAGGCAGGACTGATGAGCAGGATATCATCAACAGGTGAGTCACTGTGGAGAGATAGGAGCTGGCAATTAGCCAACAGCTGAGCGGCCAGCTCAGAAGAAGGAAGGGCTGAGCCCAGCCCTGACCGTACCCCCTCCTTAACGACCTCTCTCCCTCGGAGGACCACCAGGCTTGAGGGGAAAACATCTATGGAAATCACAGAGGAGGACAAGGGCATGTACCTCCGAGGATGAGACCCAAGAGCGTTCCTCAGGACCGTACCCTTTCCAATGCACCAGGTACTGTATGCTCCCACGGAACCTATGGGAGTCAACAATGGACTGTACTTCATACTCCTCCTGGTTCTCAACCTGTACAGGGTGAGGACATGGCACAGGGGTTGTAAAGTGGTTGCAGGCCAAAGGTTTTAATAAGGAGACATGAAATACATTTGAGATACGCATATTAGAAGGAAGAAAGAAAGAAGCCACTGGGTTAATCCTGCAAAGAATACGGAAAGGACCAATAAACCGAGGTGCGAACTTCAGACAGGGAACACAAAGTCAGAGGTTTGTGAGATGACAGTCAGACCCTGTCCCCAACCTGGTAGGAAGGCGCAGGCAGGCGTCTGCGGTCAGCATGGAGTCTGTACCTATCATTAGCATGTTGCAAAGCCTCCTGGACTTGTGCCCAATTGAAACGAAGACCACGGAGATGCTCCTCTAATGCTGGAATACTCTGCAGAACAAATGAGTCAGGCAACATGGAAGGTTGGAAACCATAGTTCGCCATAAACAGGGACAATCGGGAAGCAGAATTCAAGGCACTATTGTGAGCAAACTCTGCCCACGGTAAGAGGTCTGACTAGTTGTTATGATGGTCAGAAATATAGCAATGTAGGAATTGCTCCAAGGACTGAATGGCTCGTTCTGCGGCCCCATTAGACTGCGGGTGATACGCAGAGGAGAAAGCAAGCTGAATTCCCAACTGTGCACAAAAGGCTCACCAGAACCAGGACACAAACTGACTACCCCTGTCTGAGACAATCACCTTGGGTAGCCCATGTAAGCGAAAGATCTCCTGAGCAAAAATGGAAGCCAGTTCCTTAGAAGTGGGCAACTTCTTAAGTGGAATACAATGAGACATTTTCGAGAACCGGTCAACCACCATAAGGGTAACTGTGTTGCCCTGAGAGTTAGGTAACTCCACAATGAAATCCATAAACAGGTGGGTCCAGGGCCTCTCTCCATTGGGTATGGGTTGTAGGAGGCCCACTGGAAGGTGTTGTGGAGTCTTACTCTGAGCACACACGGAACAGGCAGCTATGAAGGCGATCACATCAGCATGTATAATAGGCCACCAGAATTTTTGGGAAATGGCCCAAAAGAGTTGATTCTTCCCAGGGTGGCCAGCAGCCTTGGGAAATGGTAAGTCTGGAGCATGGCAGTACGGAGACTCTCTGGGACAAAGCAGCGGTCACAAGGTTTCTCAGGAGGAGCATGGACCCGAGCAGCAAGAATTTTGTCACCCAAAGGAGAAGTGAGACTGGTGCGAACCATAGCCAGAATACGATCAGGAGGAATCACAGGAACCGACTCCATCTTGGAAGTGGAGGAAAGTTGTCGTGACAAAGCGTCAGCTCTTACATTCTTAGTACCGGGTAAGAATGAGACAATGCAATTGAAACTTGAAAAGAAAAGAGCCCATCGCGCCCTTCTGGGAGAGAGGCGTTTAGCCCCAGACAAGAATGTGAGATTCTTATGGTCAGTAAGAATAAGAACCGTCACAGTGGTACCTTCGAGGAGATGTCTCAATTCTTTCAAGGCTAAAATGATCGCTAACAGCTCTCTGTCACCAATCTCGTAATTGCACTCCGCAGGTGACAATTTCTTGGAAAAGTAGCCACAAGGATGCATAGCGCTCTCAGAGGTAGGACGTTGAGACAGAAGGGCGCCGACTCCAGTCTCAGAAGCATCATCCTCAAGGATAAAAGGTAACGTAGGATCATGATGTGCCAACACATGAGCAGAAGCAAAGGCAGCCTTGAGACTCTCAAAGGCCTTTATGGACTCCGGAGACCAACTCTGTGGGTTTCCGTCCTTTCTGATCATATCAGTCAGGGGCTTGACAAGAGACGAGAAGTTACGAATAAACTTCCGATAATAGTCGGCAAAGCCAAGAAAATGCTGCAGAGGGCGTAAACCCACTGGTCGGGGCCACTGTAATACCCCGTACACACGGTTGGATTTTCAGACGGAAAATGTGTGATAGGACCTTGTTGTCGGAAATTCCGACCGTGTGTAGGCTCCATCACACATTTTCCGACACACAAAGTTTGAGAGCAGGCTATAAAATTTTCCGACAACAAAATTCGTTGTCGGAAATTCCAAACGTGTGTACACAAATCCGACGGACAAAGTGCCACTCATGCTCAGAATAAATAAAGAGATGAAAGCTATTGGCCACTGCCCCGTTTATAGTCCCGACGTACGTGTTTTACGTCACCGCGTTTAGAACGATCGGATTTTCCGTCAACTTTGTGTGACCGTGTGTATGCAAGACAAGTTTGAGCCGGAAAAAATCCTAGGATTTTGTTGTCGGAATGTCCAAACAAAGTCCGACGGGGCATAAGACTGCTGAAAGTTTCTCTGGGTCCATCGAAAAACCAGCAGTGGAAATGACATATCCAAGGAATTGAACCTGTTCACAACGGAATTCGCACTTCTCCAAATTACAATAGAGATTGTTCTCTCTTATTTTCTGAAGCACACGCCAGACATCTGTGTGGTGGCTCTCCACGAACTTGGAAAATATGAGGATATCGTCGAGATAAACCACCACACATAACTGCAACAAATCTCGGAGTACATTGTTAATAAATTCCTGGAAAACTGCCGGGGTGTTACAAAGGCCAAAAGGCTTTTTACGAGGTACTCATAATGGCCTGTTCTGGTATTAAACGTAGTTTTCCACTCGGAGCCCCACTTATCCTCACGAGATTGTATGCCCCTCTCAAATCAAGCTTTGTGAAAACCGTTGCTCCCTTGAGGTGGTCAAACAACTCCGTAATCAATGGAATCGGATAGACATTCTTAATCGTGAAATGATTGAGACACCTATAATCAATACAAGGTCTCAGTTCACAAAGAAGAAAACAGCACCAGCAGAAGACGAGGAATTGCGGATGAAACCTCGAGAAAGTGCAAGCGCAATATACTCCTCCATGGCCTTATCCTCCAAGGCCGACAAAGGGTAAATCCAGCCACGAGGGGGTATGGCACCAGGTTGAAGGTCAATTGCGCAATCATATGACCGGTGTGGAAGCAAACTACCAGCTTGACCTTTGTCAATCGGCAACAGTTCTTGTACTCTGTTTTATGGACATGAGGCACTTGGCAGCAGAAGCAGAGCGTGCGGGAACGTCACATACCCTTTTAAAAGAAGCCACAAACATAGGGTAACTCAAGAAAACAGGTTTTTGCGTCTCCCATAGAGGGTTCGCCCAGTCCAAGGCTCTCTCAGAAAACAAAGATATCACAAAACCTACTTTGCTTCTGTCCGTGGGAAACGCCTGGGGCAGCATCTCAAAGTATATCTCAACCTGGTTGAGAAACCTTCTACATTGGACTGGATCGCCCCCAAATCGCTGGGGAAGTGGAGCGGAACCAGACATACCTCTTATAGAGGCAATATTTGAGGTGGGTGCCTGCACAGAGACTGGAGAAGCAGCAGGGATTCCAGGTGAGCTGTTTGTAACGCCATGACAAACTGATCCATGCGGTGATCCAAGTGGATTGACTGCATCTTCTGAATTCGTGGCCTTTGCCTACTGTTAGAAACCATGAATCAGACTGAGAAGTACAGTTAAATCTTGTTTAATAATAAAAGTAAATAGAACAAATATAGTCAAAACATAGCCAAGGTTCAGTAACCGGAACGGATAGTCAGACAAGCCAGAAAGTCAGGAAGCCAGAGATCAGCGTAGTGGAACAGCAAGCAGGATCTGGAGCCAGAAGGAATGTCAGCCAAGCAAGTCTTTAACAGGAAAGCAGGAGATAGCCTCTGTGATGTTGACCAAGGTGAAGGCAGAGATCATCTGGGCTGGACGGCTTAAGTAGGCAGGACTAACGAGCAGGACATCATCAACAGGCGAGTCACTGTGAAGAGATAGGAGCTTTCAATTAGCTGACAGCTGAGCAGCCAGCGCAGAGGAGGGAAGGGCTGAGCCCAGCCCTGACAATAAGACTTACAATAGATAATAAAAAGACAATATCCCTCAATGAAATATTTGGTCACAGGGCATTTACGATCTCCCCCAACGCAGTCCGAGGCATAAATGGTGTTAGATGGAAAACAGTGCAGAAGCAGAAACCTCAGGTAAACCTACAAGGGGCCCCCCAAAAAGCGCCCAAATAGGGGAAACAACAGCAACGCCCACAAAATTAGAAGGTCTAAACATGCAAAAATGGAAAAATCATTGTAGAGGAGGGAAAGAAAAGTGGAAGTACCTCCAAATAATAGATGACCATAGCGTACACACCTTACATGTGTGTCATAGAGTGTACACTCAAAATGCCTTCTCCCATGTATCCAGGCCAGATTACACCAATATAAAACAGATCTATAATGAAATGGATCAATAAGGGGAGGCTTAATACCTCAAGAGCATCTTCATACCACAACGTAATTATTTGTAAAGGAGGTCTCCTCTGAAGGGTTAGTTCACCCCGTCTTCATCATCATCATCCCGTCCTGCCTTGTTGCTAGGATGTTGCTAAGACACTCCCAGCCAATTCAAACCCTCTTGCATGTGCTGTCACTTCTCGTTGCAGTAGCTATGAACTCAGTGATGCTGTGACAGAGAAGATCATGGACCACACATGTATCAGGGTTTGGGAGCTCACTCCTGTGATGGAGGGGGTGAGCAGTATTGGCTGGGAGCAACGTCCTAGCAACAAGGCATGATGGGATGATGCTATTTCTGGGAGTTTTTCAGCCAGATCTTGTGAGATAAATAAATGGCCTACACCTATAACAAGGGCATTATTCCACAGTTTATTTTTATTTACAGATTTCTCTTACTTGCATAGGCAGTTTTTTGGCAAAGGTGACCTAACCCTTCATCATTTATGCACAATAGCGCACCTCCTGTGTGCATTGTTCTGATGTTATACAATGCTTAACCACTTGCCAACCAGCCGTCGTCATTATACTGCAGCAGGTCGGCTCAATCCCGTGAATCGCGGTAGCGGTACAGCGGTCCCATTAACAGCTACAGCGAGCGCCGCGGGGGAGCCGATGAGCGTGGCCAGCGGCCGCGATGTCCGTCAGCCACCCGCGATCGCTCCACAGAGAGCCAGAACGGGGATTTGTCAATGAAAACAAGCAGATCCCTATTCTCACAGGGGAGTTCAGAGTGATCATCTGTTCCTAGGGATTATATATTATAATATTATAATATATTATAATATGTTATAATCTTATATATTATATAGTATAACGTATCTATTAGATTTCCATTATACAATATATTATTTTACTTGCAAATTTTGAAAACATTTATTTATTTATTTATTTATTTTTGTGTTTGCAATATATTTGTATAAACTATTAGATATTGTACCCTTGCTGTACTATTCAATGAATTTCATTATTGAAAAAAATCTGAATAAAATCTTTGAAAAGGGAACAGCGATCTCTCTGTACTCCCAGTCAGTCCCCTCCCCCCACAGTTAGAAACACTCCCTAGGGAACACGTTTATAGAGCAAAAAAAAAAAACACAGGAGGTGATCAAATACCACCAAAAGAAAGCTCTATTTGGGTACAACATTGCACGACTGCGCAATTGTCAGTTAAAGCGACGCAGTGCTGTATCGCAGAAAATGGCCTGGTCATTGAGGGGGCAAATCTTCCGGTCCTTAAGTGTATACTGTAAATATCGAATTCAAAATTCAAACATTGCATTTCGTATCCTTCAGAAACGCTTTACTAATGCATGGCCAGAGCAAAACAAACGCCTAATCCGAAAGCTGGGTACGCACTACCAGATTTTTTTCATTCAACCCCGTGGGTTGAACGAAAGAAAACCTTTCTGCTCCGGTCAGAGCCGCTGTAATAAGACAGGGGGATCCCCCACCACCAAAACACTCCAATCATCACTTTCAGCCAATAGCAGGGCTGTCGGTCGGCTGCTGGTTTTCCAGCATGCACGTCTGACCGGCCATCCTCTGTCGGACAGACCAACATACACGCGGGCCGAATGTCGGACGTTTTCCTTTAAACCAGTGGTGTCTCCCGACATTCGGCCCATGTTCGAATCGAACAGCGAACAATTTGGGGTGTTCACGGCAAATTCGAAAGCCGCGGAACACCCTTTAAAAGTCTATGGGAGAAATCAAAAGTGCTAATTTTAAAGGCTTATATGCAAGTTATTGTCGTAAAAAATGTTTGGGGACCTGGGTCCTGCCCCAGGGGACATGGATCAATGCAAAAAAAAGTTTTAAAAACGGCCGTTTTTTCGGGAGCAGGGATTTTAATAATGCTTAAAGTGAGACAATAAAAGTGTAATATTCCTTTAAATTTCGTAGCTGGGGGGTGTCTATAGTATGCCTGTAAAGGGGCGCATGTTTCCCGGGTTTAGAACAGTCTGACAGCAAAATGACATTTCAAAGGAAAAAAAGTCATTTAAAAGTACTCGCGGCTATTGATGAATTGCCGGTCCGACAATACACATAAAAGTTCATTGATAAAAACGGCATGGGAATTTCCCACAGGGGAACCCCGAACCACAATTTAAAAAAAAATGACGTGGGGGTTCCCCTAAATTCCATAACAAGCCCTTCAGGTATGGTATGGATATTAAGGGGAACCCCAGCCAAAATTAAAAAGAATAAATGGCGTGGGGTCCCGCACAAAATCTATACCAGACCCTTCAGGTCTGGTATGGATTTTAAGGGGAACCCCGCGCCAAAATTTAAAAAAAAAATGGTGTGGGGTCCCCCTAAAAATCCATACCAGACCCTTATCGGTCACATTCAACTGAGCATGTTCTGTAATGTTAAACAGTCCAGTTGAATGTAGCTAACTCCTGCTAGCAGTATTTTAAAGGACAACAATAGCAATTGTTTATGATACACAGTGCTTTAGTAAAGTAAGGACGGCCATAGACAGATCGAAATTCAGCCGAACTGGCTGAATTTTGATCCATCTATGGGCAGGCTGGTTGTACTGAAGTCGATCTATCAATTGACTTCAATACAACCAGCCTGTCGGGTTTTTCTGGTGCGATCACTGCTGGCGCCTATAGCTGCCAGCAGTATTCAAAGTATGCTGATGGCAGGGAAACCTCCATCTGTCAGAATACAATAGCACAGCACAGGGACAGTCAGTGTTAAGCTGGCCTTAAACAGAGCAATTTTCTTTCCTGCAACCACAGAGAATCCCTCCCGTGGAGCCATTGTGTTCTCCTAGTGGGGGGAGCCATCCCTGCCAGGAGAACACAGTGCTTACTGCTAGTGGTTATAATAGCTGATAGCAATAATCGCATGTAAAATCTGACAGGCTGGTTGTACCCAAGTTGATCGATCAAACAACTTGTGTACACTCAGGCTACCTGTACATGGTTCGAATCTCCGCCGGTCTTTGCTGAACCAGCCAAGATTCGAACTGCCTATGGCTGGCTTTAATGGGGGAATCAAGAGATTTTCTTTCCTTCAAGCTGTGGTTGAAGGAAAAATAAAATTGCATAATCTATGGCTTGCTCAAATGTCATTTATATAGAGTTTAAATCTACTGCTGCATAGGGAATACCTAGAGAATTTTAATGAGTGCTTTGAGAGCCCTGGGAGAACTCATTATAATATAGATTTTCCAAAGAATTCCTCTTAGACCAGTCACTGATTATTTCTTTTCCTATAGACCCAACTATTTACAAAAATAATTACATCAGTTTGTCTGCATTTCAAGAAGAGGAAAAGTAGGTATTTGTCCTTAAGGTGTGTGGTTCAAATGGACTCAACTGATCTCATGTTAGCCATTGTGGTATACCAAGCTTTAGCTACTTGTAAATCTTCCAATGGGGATACTCATTCTTTTTGACAACTGTCTAGGATAGCCATTCTCAACCAGGGTTCCTCCAGAGGATGCTAGGGGTTCCTTGAGCTGTGGCTAATAAACCACCTTTTTGATGGTGCCTACAGAGTTCAAGGTTCATCATCACTTAGAAAAGTCAGCAGCATGACACAAAATATATTTTTAGCTGTCTTTAAGGGTGTCATTATGAGCACCATTTAGGGGAACATTCTTCCTATTGACCACCAGTATAAGGGGCATTGTTCTATTGACCCCTGATGAATTGGTTTTAGTAAGGGTTCCTCAACACCTGAAAATTATTTTTGGGGTTCCTCTACGGTGAAAAGGTTGAGAAAGCCTGGTCTAGGAGGACATTTTCCATATTTGGTCTTCCAGGATAGGAAGCGTTGGGAAATCTTCCTAATAGGACACCGACAGCAGAAAAATAAACTGACAGGGGTTTTAACCCTATCCCACTCTATCCAACTTAGATAGCTATACATACATTTTAAAGTATTTCTAAAGTCAAAACCTTTTACCTAAATTTTGAATAGAGTAGGAAACCCCTGTTTTTTTGTCATCTGTGTCCCATTGGGGAGGTTTGCCTTACTGCCTTCTAGACATAACAGGAGGTCAGAAGAAAACTCTTGAAAGTGAGGTTATGCCCTATTAGACACTTAGAACAATTGTCCTCATTGGAACAATGTCCCCCTATTCCTGTTCTCCTGATAATTTCGAGATTTTGAACTTTCCTTCACATTTCAGTCCCCGTGACAGTCATTGCCAGGACAAATAACAATGGTGAATCTCCACAAAAGGGCCACAGAGAGTGCCAAAAATGTAGAGGGGTTAACCAATCGCCACTCTATCCAAAACTATAAAAAAAAGTTTGGGCTGCATAAACATTTTAGGAGCCCAGGTTTTTTCAGGTAAGATCTTAGTAGCTACGCCCTATAAAACAGACTCTCCATGGTAACCAATAAAAAAATGTAAATGATGTAGCGCTAAAAAGTTTTAAATAAATAAACATAAAGTCCAAATTGCTTCTTGTTATATATTCTCTTCCAATGTCAATAATACATGCAATCTTCCACAATCTTCTTTAGTTCTTATCTTTTAGCTTAGTGCAATATATGTGCTCACCTCCCTTAGTGGACCTTAATTCTCATCAAGGTCATAAATGCTTGTATTCTCTGGACCACAGGTTAACTCCTCCGCTTTTTAATATCTCTTCTCCTCCACCACCCGTCACCATCCCCCTCTCACGGGAATGGATACATGCAAAAAAATATTAAAAGTATCTAGTGCTCTCTATATTAAGGAAAGTGATAAAAACCTGCTGGATCCTACTAACATTATCACAATATTCAATTTATCACATCAGGTATATAGCATTTCTGTGCGTACTGGCTGCTCACATCCTTTAATGGACCTCAATAATCACATCAAGGTCTAAAAGGCTTAAGTTGCTTCATCCCCGATCAAACCTCCTTCTCTTCCTCCTAAGCTCCCATATACCCAACCACATGCAAACAGAAATGGGACTAATAGTGTACTCCGCTATAAAACTTTATTAAAATCTTTCAAGAATTCCACTCACATTAACAGAGCACTCACAGTGCTATATTATGCGCATAATCAAATTTCATTCATAAAACCAATCAGTTCATATTAAGACATCAGGCACAAATTCATCTCACGGCTCCTGCAGCGTAGCTCTGCCCCTATATGCGTTACGCCCAACGGGCTTCCTCAGTATGACCTTGATGAGAATTAAGGTCGACTGAGGGAGGTAAGCACATATATTGCAATAAGCTAAAAGGTAAGGAGTAGAGGAAGATTGTGAAAGATTGCATGTATTATTGACATTGTAAGAGAATATATATTGAGGTAGCAATTGGACTTTATGTTTATTTATGAAAAAACTATTTTTGTGCTACATCATTTACATTTTTATAAGTCACAAAAGGTGTGGTGAAAAACACTTTGGATTTTTGGCAGCATTGGAATTTATGTTGTATACGTTTTCATGTATTTATTTGGGGCATAGCGCTGATTGTATTTTTATAGAATTTGTCTCCATGGTAACCAACTGACCTTACCAACTTTCACATCATAGACACAATGGGGAAATATAGTGTACAGGATAACATTTTAAGTCAACCGGTCAGTGGTGGCCCATCCATTAGGCCCCTTTCACACTGGGGCGGTTTGCAGGCGCTATTGCGCTAATAATAGCGCCTGCAAACCGACCTGAAACAGCCGCTGCTGTCTCTCCAGTGTGAAAGCCCCGAGGGTTTTCATACTGGAGCGGTGCGCTAGCTGGACGGGAAAAAAAGTACACCGCTCCTGCCCATTAAAATCAATGGGACAGCGCGGCTATACCGCCGGAAAAGCGCCTCTGCAGAGGCTAGCGGCCGAATACCCACGCTAAAGCGCCGCTTACAATAGCGGCACTTTACCGCCGACGCCGCCCCCGCCTCAGTGTGAAAGGGGCCTTAGGGGCGCTGCCTTCCCTAATCTATGCGCACAGCCCCCCAAAAAAAAAAAATTTTGACCACCAGCCGCCACTGCTACCAGTCTCAATGCAAGCTTTACTGATCTGGGGTCAAATTATTTTTGATTTAAGTTTATATTTTAAAACCATTTTGTGTATATATTTTGAATGATACAGGATTTACAGCACTATAAATTTTTTAAAGAGAATCCCACAGAAGTTCCTTGCCTTCAGCTTCTCTCTTTAAAGGAGAAGTTTTGGGTGACAAAAAAACAAACATTCATACTTACCGCCATGCTGCAGCATCGGCCCACTGAAGCTAAGCCTGAGAGTGGAGTGATTACATGACCACTGATCGCTCAGTTCTTGGTCTGCTCTGAGCAGAGTGTAATGACTTTCAGCCTCCGCTCTCTATTCTGCCCCTTTACCACTCACTGGAGTGCCAGGCTGGAGAAGGGGTGGACGCATCTTGCTTCAGCTCTCAGACACATGCTGAGAACCAGAGCCAGCTGTCAGTCAGTGCCTTATTATAGGCCCCAGGGCAACACAGTGCACTGGGGCCCTGTCTACACAATCACACACAAGAATAAAAATGCAAATTATCAATAAGGCTATATTTATTGGTACTTCCAACAAAATCAGTGTTTAAACATTAACACAACGTTTAGACAATATAACACGAGCTTATAAAGCAAGAAATTGAAAAACATGAAATTACAGATTGAAATGGGACAGTACAAAAGCACTAATTATTTATTAAATTTGCAATACTTCTTTATAGAGAATTCCTTTATAATTGGCTTGAAGTCAATGGTTTTTGATGGGCACAGCGGCAGCGTTTTATAGGCACAGTGGCAGCGTTTGATGGGCACAGTGGCAGCGTTTGATGGGCACAGTGGCAGCTTTTGATGGGCACAATGGCAGCTTTTGATGGGCACTGTGGCAGCTTTAATGGGCACAGTGGCTGCTTTTAATGGGCACAACTTGAACTTACTTAGACTTACTTGAGGTTGAGGCCAGCCTGGTGCAGTGCAGTGAGTCACTCACTCACAGCAAGGTAGCTATCTCTTTAGAAATGCTCCACTCCCTCTGAGCCACACTGTCGCTGTCTGAAGAACATGGCAGAGGTGGGCAGAGCTTGTTCACTAGCTGCAGAGACGGCACGCTATGAATGCTGGGGCGGCCGTGGCCTCGGCCTCTAAATGACGTCACTGGTTGTTAGCTAGACACCGGGCGGCCGGCTAGTCTAGCAAGTGAGCAACCAGTGCAGTGCAGTCAACTTCAAGTCAGTGTCGGCACCCCTCTGGCGTGGTGTACCCCGCCGTGCACCCGCCCAGGATCAGCCCTGGGTAGGGCCCTCTGGGCAAGTGGGGGCCCCGGGCAACTGCCCAGCGTGCCCAGTCGAAAAGACGGCCCTGCTGTCAGTCAGGAATCTCTGTGGATCCTGACAATATGCTTGGGTTCCTTTTAGAGCCTGGAGCAGCTCTGTGATGTCAGCCGCCAGCGGACTTTAGTGGCTGATTCCATGTCACAGGAGAGCACAAGTGCACTTCTGTGACCTGGAAGAAAGGTATGGCTAAAAAGCTTTGGCCATACATACTTCTTTTTAAGGTGAGGCTCTGTATGATCAGTTCATGAGTCATTCCCCTGATACAATAAGTTATGTGTGTAATTTTAAGCTTGAGTTATTGAGCCCTATATACAACAGGCATTTTTCAATAAAGCAGCAAGAATTAAAACCTGTAAAAAGAAGAGAGGATCTCCACCCGCTGGCTGGATATGTGAATATTTAATATCTGTCTGAATAAAGTAAAGTTAAATACAATTTTTTTTAAATCCTAAAAACAATAAAGGAAATATGTTAAAAGTCTATTGATTTAAACCCCAGCGCTCGAGGGGACTTTCATTGCAAATGTTACATGGTCAGAACTACACAGTTGGGTTTTCCACCAGTTACTGTATAGCCTTAAAAATCGTTATTGCTACAGCAGGAAACCTTAGTTCATAGCTAAAAGCCTGGAACTACCCTATCTTTGCAAGAGGTTATAAATCTGGTAAATCAACAGTAACCGTTTTAGTTACCGGTATTTGCTAAACTACAACCCTTTTTGACTGAGAACCTTGGACTTCCTGGTTCAATAAGGATCTATGTGTTAAAACTACTAAGTTGTGTATCTAACTACTACAGGTATATTTTGTTATGTCTCATGTGATATTCACTAATGCTTTCCATTTACTGTACTGTATTTTTTTTTCTTTATTTTCTGTCTTTTTAAACATATTGGATGTAATGAAATAATGTAGGGAAAAATATGAATAAAAAAATAAACAAACAAATTTCTGTGTTTTGTACATATGTACAGTATCTTACAAATGTGAATACACCCCTCACATTTTTGTAAATATGTTATTATATCTTTCATGTGACAACACTGAAGAAATGACACTTTGCTACAATGTAAAGTAGTGAGTGTACAGCTTGTATAACAGTGTAAATTTGTTGTCCCCTCAAAATAACTCAACACACAGCCATTAATGTCTAAACCGCTGGCAACATAAGTCAGTACCCCCATAACTAAAAAAGGTCCAAACTGGGTCTCAAAGTGTCAATATTTTGTGTGGCCACAATTATTTTCTAGCACTGCCTTAACCTTCTTGGGCATGGAGTTCACCAGAGCTTCACAGGTTGCTACTGGAGTTCTCTCCCACTCCTCCATGACGGCATCACGGAGCTTGTGGATGTTAAAGACCTTGCACTCCTTCACCTTCCGTTTGAGGATTCCCCACAGATGCTCAATAGAGATTAGGTCTGGAGACATGCTTGGCCAGTCCATCACCTTTACCCTCAGCTTCTTTAGCAAGGTAGTGGCCGTCTTGGAGGTGTGTTTGGGGTCGTTATCATGTTGGAATACTGCCCTGCAGCCCAGTCTCTGAAGGGAGGGGATCATGCTCTGCTTCAGTAAGTCACAGTACATGTTGGCATTCATGGTTGCCTCAATGAACTGTAGCTCCCCAGTGCCGGCAGCACTCATGCAGCCCTCACCTCACCTGGTTGCTGCCACACACACTTGACTCCATCTGAACCAATTAAGTTTATCTTGGTCTCATCAGACCACAGGACAGGGTTCCAGTAATCCATGTCCTTAGTCTGCTTGTCTTCAGCAAACTTTTTTGCAGGCTTTCTTGTGCATCATCTTTAGAAGAGGCTTCTTTCTGTGAGGACAGCCATGCAGACCAATTTTATGCAGTGTGCGGCATATGGTCTGAGCACTGACAGGCTGACCCCCCACCCCTTCAACCTCTGCAGCAATGCTGTCAGCACTCATACGTCTATTTCCCAAAGACAACCTCTGGATATGACGCTGAGCACGTGAACTCAACTTCTTTGCCGACCGTGGCGAGGCCTGGTCTGTATGGAACCTGTCCTGTTAAACCGCCATATGGTCTTGGCCACTGTGCTGCAGCTCAGTTTCAGGATATTGGCAATCTTCTTATAGCCTAGGCCATCTTTATGTAGAGCAACAATTATTTTTTCAGATCCTCAGAGTTCTTTGCCATGAGGTGCCATGTTGAACTTCCAGTGACCAGTATGAGATGGTGAGAGCGATAACACCAAATTTAACACACCCACTCCACATTCACCATTCACACCTGAGACCTTGTAACACTAACGAGTCACATGACACCGGGGAGGGAAAATGGCTAATTGGGCCCAATTTGGACATTTTTACTCACTTTTGTTGCCAGCGGTTTGGACATTAATGGCTATGTGTTAAGTTATTTTGAGGGGACAGCAAATGTACACTGTTATACAAGCTGTACACTCACTACTTTACATTGTAGCAAAGTGTCATTTCTTCAGTGTTGTCACATGAAAAGATATAATAAAATATTTACAAAAATGTGAGAAGTGGACTCACTTTTGTGAGATACTGTATATATGGGTATATGTATGTATATTTTAAAGAAGAATTCCAGGCATGGTATATTAATGTTTTACATAGTTACATTCGTCCAGCTTGGATTTTCTGAATGTATGCAAAGCATTCTCTGATTGGATAAGGTGGAGAGGCAGGGCAGTGACATCACGCACTCCACCTCATGCAATCAGAAAATGCTTTGCATTAATTCAAAAAAGCAAAGCATTTTCTGAATGGAACCTGGGCCAAGCAGCCAACCTCCTGTGTTCACAATGCATCAGACCAGCCACTCAGCATGGGACCTGGAAGCAAATGAAGATCACTGGAATAGCAATGTTGTCTACTTCAGTGATTTCCAGCTTCCAGGGGCATTGACCAGGTATTGTATATACATAATTACATTGTTCCAAGCTTTTACAACATTTACAATACCTGGAATTCATCTTTACAAATTGCCGACCGGCTCACGCCGATATACAGCGGCAAATTGGTTCGTTCCCGTAAATCGCCGTATGGGCATGTCTGTACCTTTAAGGGTGATAGCAGGGGCGCGAGGTCCGTACACGAGATACAGCGTACACGCGTGGTCATGTACACGAGAGCAGGAACAAGGATTTGTGTGTGTAAATAAATCCCTGTTCTGTCAGGGGAGAGGAGATTTATCGTTTGTTCCTACTAAGTAGGAACAACGCTATGTCTCATCCCCCAATCAGTCCCATCCCCTTACAGTTAGAACACACCTAGGGAACACACATTTAACCTCTTGATCGCCCCTAGTGTTAACTCCTTCCCTGCCAGTGACATTTACACAGTAATCAGTGCATTTTCACTGATTTAGCACTGATCGCTGTATAAGTGTCAGTGGTCCCAAAAATGTGTCAAAAGTGTCCGCCGCAATGTCGCAGTACTGCTAAAAATCGCCGATCACCACCATTACTAGTAAAAAAATAAGAAATAATAAAAATGCCATAAATCTTTCCCATAGTTTGTAGACGCTATAACGTTTGCGCAAACCAATCAATATATGCTTATTGCAATTTTTTTACCAAAAATATGTAGAAGAATATATATTGACCTAAACTGATGAAGAGATTTAATTTTTCAAAACATTTTTGGGGATATTTATTATAGCAAAAAGTAAAAAATATTGTTTTTTTTTTCAAAATTGACGTTCTTTTTTTGTTTATAGCGCAAAAAAAACGCAGAGGTGATAAAATACCACCAAATGAAAGCTCTATTTGTGGAAAAAAAAAGAACGTCAATTTTGTTTGGGTACAGCATCGCACGACCACGCAATTGTCAGTTAAAGTGACGCAGTACTGTTTTGCAAAAAATGGCCTGGTCATTAAGCAGCCAAATCTTCTGGTCTGTAAGTGGTTAGGTATATAAAGAACAAAGTATTAAAAGGGCAAAGGGCACACCCCTGACACACCCCCTTACATAAAGAATGAATACAGAAAAAAATATTGGTTAAACCTACAAGTGCTTTTGCTACATAGTTACATATATATATAGTCAGGTTGAAAAAAGACACAAGTCCATCTAGTTCAACCAAAAAATAAATAAAAATCATACAATCCCATATACACAATCCTATACCCACAGTTGATCCAGAGGAAGGCGGAAAACCCCAGCAAAGCATGATCCAATTTGCTACAGCAATTCCTTCCTGATCCCCCGAGAAGCAATCGGATTTTCCCTGGATCAACTTTACCTATAAATGTTAGTACGCAGTTATATTATGTACATTTAGGAAAGAATCCAGGCCTTTCTTAAAGCAATCTACTGAGCTGGCCAGAACCACCTCTGGAGGAAGTCTATTCCACATTTTCACAGCTCTTACTGTGAAGAAACCATTCCGTATTTGGAGATTAAATCTTTTTTTCCTCTAGACGTAAAGAGTGCCCCCGTGTCCTCTGTGATGACCTCACAGTGAATAACCCAACACCAAGTTCACTGTGGACCACTTATATATTTGTAGATGTTGATCATATCCCCCCTTAATCTCCTCAAGAGAGAATAAATTCAAGTCCTCTAATCTTTCCTCATAGCGGAGCTCCTCCATGCCTTTTATCAGTTTGGTTGTCCTTCTCTGCACTTTCTCCAGTTTCCAGATATCCTTTTTGAGAACTGGTGCCCAAAACTGAACTGCATTATCGAGATGAGGTCTTATTACCACAAATATTCCTTTATACTGCCTTTCACCACTTGCCAACCAGCTGCAGCTTTGCTCCCCTGCCTGAGTCGCCATATCTGTACGGTGGGCGCTTTAAGGGGTATAGGGGGCACACGCGGGCACGGAGCTACTGCGTGTGCCTGCTCGCCGTGATGTCCGCCAGGCACCCGCGATCGCTCCTGACAGAGACAGAATGGAGATCTGTCAATGCAAACTGACAGATCTCTCAGCTCTGTGAGGGGTGAGGAGACAAATCTGTTGTCCCTAATGCTTAGGAACAGCGCTTGGTCTCCTCCTCTGGGCAGTCCCATCCCCCCACAGTTAGAAACACTCCCTAGGGAACACATTTAACCCCCTGATCGCCCCCTAGCGTTAACCTCTTTCCTGCCAAAGACATTTATACAGTAATTAGTGCATTTTTATAGCTCTGATCGCTGTATAAATGTCACTGGTCCCAAAAAGTTTAAAAGTGTCCGATCTGTCCTCCACAATGTGGCAGTCCCACTAAAAATTGCAGATCGCTGCCATTACTAGTAAAAAAAAAAAAAATAATAAAAATGCCATAAATCTATTCCCTATATTGTAGACGCTATAACGTTTGCGCAAACCAATCAATATCCACTTATTGCGATTTTTTTTACCAAAAATATGTAGAAGAATACATATCGGCCTAAACTCACGAAGAAAGTTGTTTTTTTTGGGGGGGGATATTTATTATAGCAAAAAGTAAAAAATATTGTGTTTTTATCAAAATTGTCGCTCTTTTTTTGTTTATAGCGCAAAAAGTAAAAACCGCAGAGATGATCAAATACCACCAAAAGAAGGCTCTATTAGTGGGAAAAAAAGGACATAAATTTTGTTTGGGTACAACGTCACGCAACCGCATAATTGTCAGTTAAAGCGACGCAGTGCCGTATCGCAAAAAAATGGCCTGGTCAGGAAGGAGGTAAGTGGTTAACATTTACAAATGCAACAAATTAGAACTTGGAATGAAAGGTTTAGCACTAAAAACAGTTTTTCACAGATAAATAGTGCATTTTTACATCAGACCAAAATATAGAACAAATGAGGTGAAAAAAGGGAGAAAGGAACTTTGTTCTAAAAGAAGGGCATTCCCTCCAAATCAGGGACAAATGGTAACTATGATCTGGGCTCTCTTGTAGAGATGGAGGTTGCCACTTAGGCAGCATTTGTGTGGACAGACAAGTAGTGTGTATTATAAGGTGACCAGATTTTTAAAATGAAATCCGGGGACATATTTTTTTTTTAACTTTTAATGGCAGCAATCGACGACTCTTTGCCAGTCTCCGCCGCCGTCCGCCTCACAGCCTGTCAAGTCTAAAGCCCCATACACACCATCAGATTTTCTGCTGATTTTTTCCTTCAGATTTACCAAAACCATATAATATGAGGTCAAACCTTAGGAGTTTCAATTTGTATGCAATCAGGCAGGCCCTTGTACTACATGGTTTTGGTAAATCTGAAGACAAAAATCAGCAGAAAATCTGATAGTGTGTATGGGGCTTTACTCTTCAGGCCCCAGCTACTACTGGGTGGAGAGCAGAGGAAGATCACTCCACCAGGGAAGGCAAGGAGATAAGCAGGCAGGCGGCTGGCCGGGACTTGAGCCAAGGCAGAAGAACATGCGAGTGGAGCTGAATGGGCATGCGCCCGAAACTGAATAAATAGTCCCTCTGCTCTGACCAGCACATGATCATCAGAAAGGGGCACAGATAATGGAAAAAAATAAACTCCCATAAGCTAGTAGGAGCGGCAGAGGAGTAGGGGGTGCAATTCCGATTTTTTCTTTTTATTCTGCACAGGCTGTCTTTGAAATTGCCCCAGCCCATGTTCAAATCCAATCTGGGGACAAAACTGGGGACAAACTTAGTCCGGGGACAGTGTCCTCAATCTGGGGACTGTCCCCAGAAACTGGGGATGTCTGGTCACCCTAGTGTATTAAGGCCAGACTAGTCTAAACAGAAAGGATCTTGAACCAAACCAACATCTGAGAGAAACATGGGGGTTGATTTACTAAAACTGGAGAGAAGCTGATTGGCTACCATGCACAGCTGCACTAGATTTTGCACTCTCTAGTTTTAGTAAATCAGCCTCATGGAGTGAGTCTGTGCTAAAACAGACTGACAGCTGAGCACACCAAGCTCACACCAATAGTCAGCAGGTTAAAAATATTGTCTTGGTGTATCATGTCTTGTCTAATAAAAACAAAAGTTGCTATTAGGCAACAGTATTAGTATGGTATGACCGTCTCATGTTCAGTTCTGATCATGCAAAGCCTTGACACATTCTATTGACGGAAAAGCTTACCAGCCCAATTGTGCCCCATGCACGGTCCTACAGTAATGGCCAGAGAGGCAGTCCATCGAACTCCTGGACTAACTGCAATCAGTGGGAGGGAGTGGCAAGCTTCAACACTTCCAGTAAATGTCAAAACTTTGCTCAATCTGGACACGTCAGTTTTGCATCTTCACTTTTATGACAGTGTGCAGAGTGTTTCTTATTCATTCAAATTATAGTTTTATATACTGTAGGAATGTTTTCCGTTTCATTGTTTGTTTGTTTTTTCTGCATGGAAAAACATCATGGAGAAGAGTGAACACAAAAGATAATGTCAGTGGAACGGGAGGCACTGATTACGATCCAGAGAGTGACTAGAAGAGATACAGAAACGGGAAGATCCAGAACATGGGAGAGAAAGAGCGGAGCAAGTTCAGAAGGGGGAAATGCTGGTGAAAATGCAGAGCTGAGTGAACACAGAAGAGGAAGACAAAGTAAATGTAGGTGACAGGATGAGAGCAGGCACAGAATAGGAAAATATTGATAACAAGTGGGGGAAATGAGCATGCAAGGCCCTATATTTGGACAATGGAAGATACCATGTTAATCCCAGAGGGTCTTATGTGATGGGAAGAGGGGATTATTACACTTTTTCTCGGCTCCACCATTGACCAGTGCTTTAGGCCACAGCCTGCAGCTCTCTAAGCAAGGGCATCAGTGACTTAGTACCATCCGGTGCAAACATGGGAGTGATTTCACCCATCATTACCTTCTTTTCAGGAGTCCACTTCATTGTGAGACCTCACACCAGGGCACTGGACCTCAGAGATAGACTCAGTGTCCTCTTTGTACATCAGAGTGCTTAGTGTTCCCCCTTAAATCAGGGTACCCAGAGCATCCCTTAGAGTCCCCAGAGTTCTCCCTTACATTAGAGTCTGCAGAGTTCCCCCTTTCAGTGAAAGGGAACTCTGCCAGTTCAGATAAAAAAGGGGAACTCCGTGGATTCAGATGTAAAAGGGGAACTCTTGTTATTAACGTCATATGATTAGAAATGTTATTTAATGGCAAAATATATGTATAGTTTATACTATTTTTTCAAAAATTGCTGTGCGCCGCTAAAGTGTTTGGGTTGGATTTGAAGAAAAGGTGGCAAGCCTAGTGTATACTGAGGAGGAAAGTGGTGAAAAGTCACTTATCAAAGAATGGCCATAGACCTGACAGCAAAGTGAAAGCAGGGGGAGGAGAGACAAAGCCCCCTTGGAAGAAAGTGCAATAGGTAAGATAGAAACAGAGGGGGGGTAGAAGGGGGAAAGTTTTTAAAATCGAGAACAGCTGCTGAGAACTTTGAAAAGGGAAGCAGAACAAGGACAAAATCGAATGAAGCCATGCATTTATAAAATACAGGTACACAGGGGCGTAGGGAGGGGGTGGCTAGGGGGGGCTGAAGCCCCGAACCTGACCCCAAAAAGCCCAGAGTCTATGGAATGCTGCATTCCATTGTCAGCCCCGAGTGCCGGCGCCGGGACCGATCTGATTGTGAGTGCGGGCCGAGTGCGGCCGAAAGTAGCCTTCTGCAGGCTCCAGAAGGCGGGAACGCTACATCCCCGCTCGGGCGGGCGGCTTTCCTCTCCTCTCCTCCTCTCTGACGGTGACAACAAGTGACTGACTGCCTGCTGTGACCGCACACCGCGGCTGAGGTAGGTCAGACACGCAATGTATGTATAGTGGTCAGGGTATATAGGTCAGTGGTCCGTGTATATAGGTCAGTGGTCAGTGTATATAGGTCAGCGGTCAGTGTATATAGGTCAGTGGTCAGTGTATGCAGGTCAGTGTATACAGGTCAGTGTATGTAGGTCAGTGTATGCAGGTCAGTGTATGCAGGTCAGTGTATGCAGGTCAGTGTATGTAGGTCAGTGTATGTAGGTCAGTGTATGCAGGTCAGTGTATGCAGGTCAGTGTATACAGGTCAGTGTATACAGGTCAGTGTATGTAGGTCAGTGTATGTAGGTCAGTGTATACAGGTCAGTGTATACAGGTCAGTGTATGCAGGTCAGCGTATACAGGTCAGTGTATGTAGGTCAGTGTATGTAGGTCAGTGTATACAGGTCAGTGTATACAGGTCAGTGTATGTAGGTCAGTGTATGCAGGTCAGTGTATGCAGGTCAGGCAGGTCAGTGTATGTAGGTCAGTGTATGCAGGTCAGTGTATATAGGTCAGGCAGGTCAGTGTATGTAGGTCAGGCAGGTCAGTGTATTTAGGTCAGTGTATATAGGTCAGGCAGGTCAGTGTATGCAGGTCAGTGTATGTAGGTCAGTGTCAGGCAGGTGTTTTTACTGGTCAGCATTGATAGGCAGTGGTAAGTCACACAACCCCACCATGCAGTGTATGTAGGTCAGTGTATATAGGTCAGGCAGGTCAGTGTATATAGGTCAGGCAGGTCAGTGTATGTAGGTCAGGTAGGTCAGTGTATGTAGGTCAGTGTATGCAGGTCAGGCAGGTCAGTGTATGTAGGTCAGTGTTTACTGGTCAGCATTGATAGGCAATGGTAAGTCACACAACTCCACCACGCAGCTCAAAAAAAAGCCGCGCCCCATCCCCCCCCCCCCCCGGGTTTTGGACTTCGGGCTGAAGCCCCTGGTCTTTTTGCCACCTAGCAACGCCCCTGCAGGTACATGTAAAGTGATAGTGAAAAAGTGAATCTGTCCTGATGCTACCTTTGTCATCTTCTGTACAGCAGACTGGGAGATGGAGGGCATGAGTAGGAGGTAGCCATACTGTGCTGCAGGCACATGTGCTAACAAGGAGTATAAGAAGCATGCCGACAAGAGGAGAGAGCAGACTGAGAAGTGACGATGGCCTATATGATGTTGCTGCACTTTCATTGTCTTCTCAGTGGGCTGTGGTTGAAGAAGTGGCACCACAATATTCCGTAGCTTCTCAGCGTCACCCTTTTGCTGTTTGGTAGGTGGGGTATGAATCAAAGTGACTGAACAGAATTAAAGACTCTTTGCAAGATAAAGAGTTCACAGATTGATAGTTCAAATGTGGTATTGGAATTCAGCTTTAAGAAAAAAAAATGTAATTTACCACTAATAATGGCAGCTTACAATATCAACATGTGACACAGAGGATCCAGCCTATAACATACCATAACATAAGCACCTAGTGACACCACAACTGGTTACTATGTATAGTCCTAACATTGAAGCCTGTTGGTTGCATGGTACAGCTAATGCATTGTTAGTTGTTGTTACTAGATGCTGTTTTATGTTATTGCAAAAAGGTCTCCTGTGCCCGGACTGTCTCCAGATGACAGATAACACACAGAAAAACATTTCATGATGTCACAAGCTGGATTTCTTTGCAGAACAAGAACTACTACAAAAATACAAAGTGAAGCCCCGACCTGAACAAAAATGAAGCTACAACCATCCAGCATGAACTGGAACAGTAACCCATTGGAAGAATGGGAAATGTTTGGACAACACGCTAATTGCAACTTCAAATCTCCTAAAGCAAGAAAAGAATACAAATTCTGCTATTTACTAACATGGGTTACTGTGATGTTACGGAGTATATACTAACATGGGTAGGAGAGAAAGGCAAGGACCTTTACAATATGTGGGAAGGTCCCTGGAATTCGAAAAGAAATCTGCCTCCTGTCCAGGCAATAAACACCTCCACAAGCCACACAATTTACTCCAGCATGGAAGAGGTATTATTTACCTCCATGTTTCTTGTCACCAATATGGAGGTATCAGAATGTAAAGGTGTTCCGCTTAAGAATTTGTTGCATGCATCAGAAATAATAAGAAAAAGCTCACATGGCTTTCATGAATTTGGAGCAGGACTTGCTAATATGGACATAACACCAGAAAAGTGTCTCCAATGCTTTGGGGTTCTTTCCTATGGGGGGTGCTTTAAAACAAACAGCTGAGCAGCGGTTTTATTGCCCCTCAGCCGCCCAGCCAAATGCTTACATTACAGTCTGACAGGACTGTACACATCCCACGGTGATGATGCTTTGCTTCACGTCTACAGTCAGGCTGAATGAGTTCAATGGGAGTGTGCTGTGACCATGAGTCAAAGGCTATGATTGTGCTTGCGATGTGATTTTTAACTACAAAATCTCCTTCGGATTAAAATAAATGTTCAGGAGGCATCAGAATGACCTCCTGAATGCCTGCTAGTGCTAACTACTGTAGATCACTTTTCAGAGGGCAGTAAGCATTGCCACCTTTCTGAAAGAAGCCTTATTAAATTGTTCCTCATTGTGTCTACAGGAAAGCAAACAGCTCATCATTGCTTATTACACAGGGGGACACTTTAGCATTGTGTAGGGGCTAACGAAACTAATCAGGGCAGAACCCAAAGTATCAGTGCTTGTTCTCAATTCATGTACCTGTCACAGACATGTATGGTAGAACCCTGGTTTGAGGGTAACTTGGTTTGAGAGCGTTTTGCAAGACAAGTAACCTTTAAATCAGAGGCGGACTGACAATTCATGGGGCCACCAGGCAATAGGATTTTATGGGGCCCCCAGGCAATCAGAGATTATTCGGCCACACAGTATTCACACACACAGTATACAATCACACAGTATACACATACATGTACACACAGTATACACAGACATGTTTCTATTGGCTGAGAATGCACTGGAGAGGTGGGGCAGCTATAATCTCGGGATTTTTAGACCAAAAGGATGTCGGTAAGGGACATTTCAGAGACAGATGTAAAAAAAAATGATTTTTTACTGAGGCTGGCAACCCTGATGGGGCCCCCTAGTGGCCCAGGGCCCTCGGGCAGTGCCCGAGTGGCCAAATGGTCAGTCCGCCCCTGCTTTAAATACATTTTGACTTGATATACAAGCAATGTACTGATATAAGAGTAGCGTCATATCACAACTGAGTATAAAAGAGAAGAGAGGCGCCTCTAAGTGTAGCAATATGGTTACATTTAATGAAGGTACAACATTTAGCAATAACCGCCTTAACCTCCGCAACATCTCCAGAATTCGACCCTTGCTGACTAATGACACCACAAAGCAACTTATTCACTCCTTGATTATTTCCCGCCTTGACTACTGCAACTCTCTCCTTAATGGCTACCCTTAAGCAGGCTATCCCCCCTTCAGTCTATTATGAATGCTGATGCTAGACTAATACACCTCACTAATCGATCCGTGACTGTCGCCCCTCTCTGCCAATCTCTTCACTGGCTTCCCCTACCCCACCATGTAAAATTCAAAATGCAAACCATAACATACAAGGCCATTCACTACATTGCCCCCATCTACATCACCAACCTCATCTGCAGATATTGCCCAAATCGTCCCCTCCGCTCCTTCCAGGACCTCCTGCTCTCTAGCTCCCTTGTTACCTCCTCTCATGCTCCCTTCAGGACTTCTCCAGAGCCTCTCCCATCCTCTGGAACTCCCTGCCCCAGTATGTCCGATCAGCCCCTACCCTGTCCACCTTTAGGAGATCGCTGAAAACTCATTTATTCAGGGAAGCCTATCCCACACCCACATAACAACTGTACCCAAGCCACCCCAATCAAATCAATTTCTGCAGCTATTACCTTTTGTACCACCACCCCCTCCCTTTAGAATGCAAGCTCTACGAGCAGGGCCCTCCTGTACCTTTTGTATTGAACTGTACTGTAATTGTGTTGTCCCCCCTATACATTGTAAAGCGCTGCGTAAACTGTTGGCGCTATATAAATCGCCTATAATAATAATAATAGTAGGCGAGGTTGAAAAAAAGACACAAGTCCAAACTATGTGTGTGATTATATGTCAGTGTTACATTGTATATCCCTGTATGTTGTGGTCGTTCAGGTGCTTATCTAAAAGTTTTTTAAACTATCGATGCCCCCCGCTGAGACCACCGCCTGTGGAAGGGAATTCCACATCCATGTCGCTCTGATGCCGTGTACACACGATCGGACATTCCAAAAACAAAATCCATGATTTTTTTCTGACGGATGTTGGCTCAAACTTGTCTTGCATACACACGGTCACACAAATCTTATCGGAAATTCCGAACTTCAAGAACACGGTGATGTACAACACGTACGATGAGCCGAGAAAAATGGAGTTCAATAGCCAGGGCGGCTCTTCTGCTTGATTCCGAGCATGCGTGGAACTTTGTGCGTCGGAATTGTGTACACACGATTGGAATTTACGACAACGGATTTTGTTGTCGGAAAATTTGAGAACCAGCTCTCAAATTTTGTGTGACGGAAATTCCGATGGAAAATGTCCGATGGAGCCTACACACGGTTGGAATTTCAGACAACAAGCTCACATCAAACATTTTCCGTCGGAAAAACCGGCCGTGTGTACGGGGCATTACAGTAAAGAACCCCCTAAGTAGTTTAAGGTTAAACCTCTTTTCTTCTAATCTTAATGAGTGGCCATGCGTCTTACTAAACTCCCTTCTGCGAAAAAGTTTTAGAGGCGCCTCTCTTCTCTTTTATACCCTGTAGCTCCTGCTGGATTTTGCTTCTAATCCCCTTGTGGAAGCTGCTAAATGTGGATGGACATTTTATGGTTACACAACCTATCACATTGCTATAATCTTTTTATATGGACTATAAACTGAATAAATGGTTGCTGAACTAATGATCTGAGTTTCCATTATTTCTTATAGGGAAATTCGCTTTGATATACACGTGCTTTGGATTACAAGCATGTTTCCGGAACGAATTATGCTCGCAATCCAAGGTTTTACTGTACTTGAATCTGGCGGTGCTGGACACTGAGGTTGGAGTTTCCATATTGGATACTCACTCACTTGCTGCCTCCTTCCCCAGCCACTGTGCCCATCACACTGACAGGTGTATGGCTGAGGAGTATTGTACTAGGGCTGGGCACAGCCTAATGGGGAACTGAGAGGCTAGATCCCCATCAGTGATTGTTAATTGAAAGCGCATGGCAGTGACCCACTCAGTGACACAAGTCATGACATCATCCCTATTCCCAGCCCCTTTTCTTACATATACCTTTAGCCCAGGGAATATCCCAGCTGACAATTGAATGGGGCCACAAATAGAGTGCAGGAAGCTGTCACATTCATGACAGCTTCCCAGTCAGTGTCGGATTGCCAAGTAGGCACTGGCCTATGGACCCCATGCCGTTTAGGGCCCCCATGATAACGGATCAAGATAATATTGATTTGATCTTGAAAGAAAATTACAATGAAGATTACTGAGTTATTACAAAGGATAGAAGAAATGAATCAACTCAAAGAAAGAAAACTTTACATTAAAGACCCTATAGAGAAAATACTGTATTATGGAAATGTATGTAAAAACAACCTAAAGTACATAAACAATAGACATTAGGTTCACGTTACAGTTTGTCTCTTAAAAGTGCATCTTTTTTTCAGCTGTCAATGTAATGTACAGTAGTGATAGTCATCTCCATCTAATGCCTGACATGCACACTACCTAATGTGTAATGTTAAGTGCAGAGACACTGCACTCCTATCAGCCCATATGCTAAGTAAGGATCAAGAACGGCCTCAGCCTCGGCTCCTCACAGGCCATGTCCCCTGATGCATTTTGCTCCACCCACAGGGATTAGTAATCGAGGTGACACCCCTATGACTAAGCCATGTGGGCGGAGTAAAACAAGTCAGTGTCATGGCCTGGGAGGAGCCGACGCTGAGGCCGTTCTTGATCCTTACTTAGCATATGGGCTGATAGGAGTGCAGTGTCTCTGCATTTAACATTACACACTGGGCTTGGATCACCTGAACATCACCATCAGCACTTGGAATGGCACTCTAAGTTTCTTTATGGGATTGCAGTGCACACTACTTAGTTCAATGTTATCCCACTAGAGCTCACACATGAGAAACCTCCAGAAACCTGCAAGGGGGGCACCAAAGTTTCGACTGCCTAAGGGCTTCCACAGAGTTGAATCCAACACCGGTCCCAGTGCAGACTTGCCCCACTTGCCCCACTGAGTTCTGGCATCCCTCTGTACTTCACCTCAGAGCTGGCCTTAATTATTTTCATTTTTCTAATCTGTGAACTAGCAATTATTTTTCAGGAATCTGCTGCTGCCTCCCTAACAGGTTCATAGAGCGGCTTTAGTCAGAGCTACCTGAATTTGTCAACACTGGTGCAAATGCTTACCTGAATTTTGTGCAGGTAGTTCCTAGGGAACCTATCACCAGAAAACTGTTGTAATAGCTTTATTGAATTCCCTAAGTGCAGTCTGCTGTCTCCACTGCAGGTGGTGCTCAATTGCAGCGGTAATGCAGAGACAGAGGAGGTCATGGGGAACAGGGTTCTTCTATGGTTTCCTAAGTCACTGGGGAAGCATTAAAATTGGATTCTGGATGCCCATGTGACTCTGGCAGCTATCTTAGGTGTGGCAGAGTCTGTTTAAGACCCTGGTCCCCGGATTTGATGCTGCATCCCACCTACACCCAGACTGTGGTTAAAAACCCCCACCCAACACAAGCTCATTTATTGCAAAGAACAAATTCCACAGCAGGGTGCAAAGTGTAAACCAGCTGAAGAGTTTTCGTCAAAACTAAAATGATGGAATGAGAGTGTCGTGATCATCCCTGGAGGGCCCGCTGGAAATAGCCCGGGTGTCCCTTACCTGTTCAGAGGATGCCAGCCCAGGTACCAGTTCCAGAGAACACCAACAACACATGGGCTCAGTCTAGGAGTCTCTTTTTAAGATTTAAGGAGTATTTGAACACAGGTGGGTAGAGGGAGGAGGGTGCAGGATACCCCAAAACATGCAGGCACTAGAGGAGAGAATCTTAAGCAAAGTCCTTCACTAGCAGCCTTAAAGTGGTTGTAAACTCCCATCAATTAATTGTACCTATAGGTAAGCCATAAGGCTTACCTATAGGTACTGTAAATATCTCCTGTATATGCAGCTGATGATGCCATTTGCGCATGCGCTCTGAAGGAACTGCCACCCATGCCGTTCCTTCAGAGCCCTGTGTTGTAAACAGCAGCTCCCCCACAAATGCGCGGGAGTGACGTCACGTGGCTCCAACCAGTCACACAGCCGGAGTCCGCGGATCCGGAAGGAAGATGGGTGAGATGGATGCGGCCTCCAGCACTGACAATGCATTGGTGGATGGCTTCGTTTGCAGGTAAGTTTCACATAATGTGCTAGTATGCGATGCATATTAGCACATTATGCCTTAAATTTGCAGGTCAGAAAAAAAATATCCAGCGGTTTACTTCCTGTTTAACCTGCTGGAGGTAGATGGGACAGCTAACTTGTCTGAGTCTCTGTAAGAGCAGTCACAGTCCTTGTGGCAACCTCTGGCATCTAAACTTCAAAGCACATGAACACCTGGAGCTCTAAGCAAAATGTTCTACTCGCAATGTCCAGAGACAGCTCCTCTGGGACATTCTTCAGTGAAAGGGGTCCTTCTCTAGCCCAGCTTCCTAAGGTTGTGTCCAGCAAATTCTCCTTAACTCTTTCACTGCCACAGCTGTTTTTGCTTTTTGTGCACACGTGCTTAAAAAATCCTTTTAGCCCAGAAGATTACATAAAACCCCCAAAATATTATATATTTTCTGAAAGCAGACACCTTAGAGAATAAAATAGCGATAGTTCCATTTTTTTTATGTCACACGATTTTACCGCAAAAGTTTAGGAAAAGCAAAATTGCAGTAAAAAGCAGTTAATGTTAGGGCACACAAACACAATAAATGACCCAATTTTTTGGTAAAATGTAAAAGACGAGGTTACACCAAGTAAATAGATACCCAAACTTGAAATTTGCATGCGCCCATAAAAAGGCGACAAACTTCAGTGCCCTATATTTTCCATAGGTGACACTTTAAAAGCCCCCCATAGGTCATCAGTTTAGTGTTACGAATAAATGAGATGACAATCCTGCGCTACCTGATAGGCCATGTGCATTCCAAATCTTATCCCTAATATCAAGGCTGCATGCAAATACTTGTATTCCCACAAATTGCTACAACAAAATAAATACAATTTTGCTGCGCCTCCTGGGTGCATACGAAAAACTTTGAATATATCTTACTAATAGTTTTATATTAGACGTTTTTTGTATGCACCCAGGAGGCACAGCAAAACTGTTTATATTTAGTGTTACGGAGGAGGTCTGGTGCTAGAAATATTGCTCTCACTCCGGCGTGTGTGGCGATATGTAACACGTGTGTTGTAATCTATGTTTTCATGCATAGGCACCCTTGACGCATGTGTTTACATTCATACATGCATATATGTGGAGGTGGGGCCTCAGAATTTTGGGGGGGGGGGGAATTTTGTTATGCTTGGGTGTAACTTACATTTTTTTACAATTTTTTTTATTACTCAACTTTTTATTAATCGCATAGGGGACAAACAGTCTCCTATGTGATGATTTTTTTGGTAACAGGTCCTCTTTATTGAGACATCCAGGGTCTTGCATTCTTTCCCTAATTTGCTGGCCGGGGACACCGAGAGGCAGATCTGAAAGTGACTTCAAACATGTCGCCTTCTAGGTCAACAACAAGGAGGGAAGGAGAGTGGATATGTGTCTGCTCCCTCTTCTCTACCCGGCAGCACCGGCCGGCGCTCAGCCAATGATTACCAGCTGGACGCAGAACATTCCTTCCGCTACAAATCGCACTCGCCTAAGTCATCAGTTTGAATGTAGCCTCAAAGTGGTTTTGAAGGCTGAAGGTTTTTTAACCTTTATGCATTCTATGCATGAAAATAAAAAACCTTCCGTGTGTGGGGGCTCCTGCAGCACCCTCAATGCTTACCTGAGCTCTGTTGTGGGGAGAAAAGGCCGATAGGTGCTGGTCTTTTACCCAAATTAGGGAAATCTGCCAACATCCCATAAAATACTCAGATAGAGAACAAGGTTACCCTAATTAGTACTTTTTAGGCAGAATAGAGAAGTAGTAAAAGAGTGTAACTAAAGATATATAAAAATTACCAAAAGGTATTAGTATACAATCTAAAAAACATGGCCATGGAGGTCAATAGTAAATCACATCATAAAAAACATAACATGATGACACAAATTAGTATCTGTACCCGACCTAAATATTGGTGTCAAATCTCCAACCGTGAAAAGTATTATTAAATATTTATCTATAATGTTTTTAATTTTATTAAATTCCAAGGCAGTTACAAAAGTGACTGAACTTGTTTTCCTGTCATTAGAACTCTTACTACTACTATTACTCAGGCTCTTCTTACGACCAGCATTCTCCAAGAGGATAATTCTATTTTTCTCCATGGCGAGACGGGCTGCTCTATCTATATTCCATTTGTCGTACTCTCGTGAATGAAGTCATGAGGCTATAATATTGCACTCCTTATTAAAACCTTCCTCAGTAGAGCAGTTACGTCTGGCCCTGGTGAACTCCCCCATCGGAATGGATCGTTTGGTGTGTGCAGGATGGCAACTAGTAGCCAGAAGTAAGGCATTGCCTGCACATGCCTTACGATAGGTGCAAGTTGTAACCAAGCCCTGAGCTGCAAAGCCTGTTACAGTAAGATCTAAAAAATTTATGGCATCCTTATGACTGTCAAAGCTAAATTCCAATTGAGATGGTTTTTGTTCGCCAGGGATACAAGTGTAACACAGTCCATAAGGGAACTATCCCATACAATTAGCAGGTCGTCTATATAGGGACCATAACTAACTATAGAACCTGCACATGGGTTGTGTCGGGAGAAAAGGAAACTCTCTTCCCACCAGCCCATGTACAGGTTTGCCAGGGATGGTAAAAAACGGGCCCCCATCAAGGCCCCCTACATTGCAGATAGAAAACTCGATCAAACATGAAATAATTGGGAAGCATCGAAAAGTGACCAGATCGGGTCACGTGTTACATAGGCGAAATATCACACCTAATGTCCGTGGTTACTATACCAACTCCTAAACACCCAATTTTATACATGATACATGCCCCAATCCAATTTAGCACTAGACAGAAGGCTTGTTATTATAGCTAATACTTAACATTAACGGATCCAAAACAATCAAACCTTATGTCTTAACTAATACTTGTTTTCTCAACTTTTAGACTTGATCTCCAGCTTAGTTATATACCCATATTTGTTCTAACCATAACTGTTTTACCATTGATTGCAACTGCTAACGGGTTTTACCAACATCTTGTTCAACAATATTGTAAACCTTCACTAAAATATTGTAGAAAAAGAAATAATTGTGGCTGAGAAGAAATTTAACTGCCATAATTATGAACTCTCTAATGCCGCGTACACACGACCGTTTTTTCCGTCGGAATGAACTTTGACGGTTTTTTCTAAGGAGTTCCGTTGAAACGGACTTGCCTACACACGATCACACCAACATCCGATCGTTTAGAACGCGATGACGTACGACGGGACTAGAAAAAGGATGTTCAATAGCCAGTAGCCAATAGCTGCCCTTGCGTCGTTTTTGGTCCGTCGGAATAGCATACAGACGAACGTTTTTTCTCCTGATATTAATTGATTCCGTCGGAAAGATTTAAAACATGTTCTATTTCTAGGTCCGTCAGAATTTTCTAAAGTAAAAGTCCGATAAAGCCCTGATTCCGTCTGACCTTTTGTGCCGGAAAGTCCGGTCGTGTGTAGGCGGCATAAGATTAGTGTCATAAGTACTGTAACATGTAAGATGATGTTCAAGGGCTTTAATTGCAAGGTCGTGTGGAATACAGGAATATAGTGACTTCACATCCATCATGAGCCACTGGTACTCCTCCTTCCACACCACTTCCTGTAAAAATGTCAGTACTGATGTAGTGTCTTTGATATAGCCAGGTAACTTACAACCAATGGTTGAAGATACTGGTCCCTTCCCTTCCTAATAATACAATGGTAACATCGAGGGTTTTTAAGTTGGTTGTATCTGGTAGTAAGTAATGCCGTGTACACACGACCGGACTTTCCGGCAGAAAAGGTCCGACAGAATCATTCCGTCGAACATTCCGATCGTGTGTGGGCTTCATCTGACTTCTTCTTTCTAAAATTCTGATGGACCTAGAAATAGAACATGTTTCAAATCTTTCCGACGGACTCAATTCCTATCGGGAAAACCGTTCGTCTGTATGCTAGTCCAACGGACCAAAAACTATGCAAGGGCAGCTATTGGCTACTGGCTATTGAACTGCTTTTTTCTAGTCCCGTCGTACGCCATCACGTTCTAAACGAATGGACTTTGGTGTGATCGTGTGTAGGCAAGTCTGTTTCAACAGAACTCCATCAGAACTCCATCGGAAAGACCGTCAAAGTCTACTCTGACGGAAAGTCCGGTCGCGTGTACGTGGCATTAGTGGTACTTGTCCCTGAGCCGGTGTAAGTTGTGGCTGGGGGCCTTTCATGGGTAACAGATACAACCAGTGGAATAAAAAGAAAATAGGCCTTCAAAGATCTTTAGACCAGGTAGGATTAGGCTGAGGTTTTTTGTTAATAGGTTACGTATTGCATGTATTTATGCATTTCGACTGTTTATGGAATTTTTGTATTTCAATTGTTTGAAAGAATAAACAAAGGCTGCTATGGCCATTTGACTCCAAAATTTAATATGTCATCTGGTCAATTTGGGAGGGGAAGGAAGAGGTCATTTGTTTAATGTTATAGGTAGTCGGAGTCTCAGCAATCTGCACATCCATCCGTCATGAAAATTAAGAGTAGAGAAGGTCGTCTCCTGTGAGACAATTCCTGGATGCTTTGAGTTGAGTCAACAGGAGAAAGAAAATGTTTCCTCAAAACAATATTACGTATAAATCTGTTGACATCTTGTAAGGTACTAAAAATATCAAAATGAGATTACGGAGCAAAAGACCGACCTTTAGAGAGCAGGGAAGTTTCTGCGGATGTGAGAGAGGCTTTTGAGAGATTTACCAAATTTTGGAAAGTGTCTATGTCCTGGGTCTCCTGTGTCAGTTCCGTTGGCTTCTTGTTTGCCTGGAATGGGTAGTCCTTCTTGATGCTGTGTCTCCCCCCCTTGTTTTTCTTCTTTTCCTTGCTCCTTTTTTTTCTGCTTGTTTGTCACCATACCGTATTGGTTTTTGGAAGATTCCTTTGAAAAGACTGATGACACTGAACCTCTAGAATCAGATGTCCCTCTATCACTCATACAGTCTGATAATTCCGATTGTGAATCTGACACTTCAGGGGAACTGAAACTCACGTGTCTCTGACCTCTTCTCCGATAACTCCTTAGTTTTTTAAAGATGGAGTGCGGTCTATCGTTCTTATTGCAAACATAGACAGTACCTGTTTGATAATCCTGTAAGTCTCTAAGGTACTTTTGACACTCATGATATTTTGTTCCAATAAATTAAGTGATGTGGTGAGATCTTCATTCAATGAGGAATAAATCTGTGATTGTTGAAAAGCTCACTGTGAAGGCTTTACAGTAAATACGCTTGATGTTATGTATGGAGTTACGGCTGCTTCTTTTTCTTGATGACCGTTTATATAAATTTCAAAATACTAACCACAACATACAAGGTCATCCACAACATCGCACTTAGCTACATCACCATCCTCATATGCAGATATCGCCCAAATCATTCTCTCCGCTCCTCCCAAGACCTCCTGCTCTCCGGCTCCCTTGTTACCACCTTTAGGTAATCCCTGAAGTCTCACCTATTCAGGGAGGCCTACCCAACTTCCACCTAAAAACTGTACTCGAGCCACCTCCATCAGATCACCCCCCCGCAGCTATTACTTTTTGTACCACCTCCCCCTCCCTTTAGATTATAAACTCCATGAGCAGAGCCCCTCCTGTCCCTTCTGTATTGAACTGTATTGTAATTGTACCGTCCCCCCTCTACATTGTAAAGCGCTGCACAAACTGTTGGCGCTATATAAATCCTGTACGATAATAATATTAAAGGGTGGCTCCATAGGATGCGGCAAGAGAATGGAGCCACCCTAAAACAGGAAACCTGGGGCAGCGGTCATGGTACCAGCTTAAACTGAAATATAGGCAATGATAAGAAAAAAGATAAGAGATGAGGGAGTAAAATCACTTTAGGCCTGGTTCACACCTAAGCGTTTTTTAGTGCATTTTCAGCTTTGCAGAAATGCACTACATACTATTTAACATGGATTCCTATGGGTCACGTTCACATCTGTGCGTTTTCCACCAGTGCATTTTTTGGAAAGGGTCAGGGACTTTTTTTCCGTAGCAAGTTGCATTTCTGGTTCCATAGACTTCAATGGAAGTGCAGCCGAAATGCGTCAAAGACGCATCAAAAGTGCAGTGCTTGCATTTTTGATGCATTTCTGCCGTGTTTTTGCTATTTTCTACCACAAGACACATCCCAAAACATATAAAAAATGCATTAAAAACTTGTCAACAACGCTTGTGAAAAAAATGCAAAACACAGCGGGAAACACATCAACTGCAACCTGCAAAGGTGTGAACCAGGCCTTAATGATTTTTACTTTTTCAGCAGGTCTGCAGCAAAGTGTATTTCGTGAAGTTGACAGTTAATAGTCCCGTGACCTTAGAGCAGACTATTTCTCAGCATACAAGGAAGTAGAGCGGCAGAAGTAAACCACACCTTGTTGTATTAGTTAATGATTGGCTACCAAAACAATTTGGGTATTGAGGATTTATATATAGATCTTGTAAACTGAGATGATAGCAGGACAAAAGATTTTTCACTGTGAACGGGGCCATGTCACTTAGCAATCTATATTTTTTTACTCAAAATAAAACAGCCGGCTCTAACCCTTATGTTTGTTTGCAAATAGGTTTAAAGGGGATTTCCAAGAAAAAACGTAAATGTATTTTATTGGGGTGTTATGTGATAGACCAGGGCTAGGCAACCTTTTGAGCACAGTGTGCCGAAAAATGTTTTCAAAGAAATTGAGCATGGCGATTTTATAACAAGAAAATGTCAACTTCACACTCTCAATCAGGAAAAAGATTTTTTATAAAGTAAATGCTGTAGACTACTTGAGTAGTAGTGAGAAATCAACATCCTGCACTATCACACTTTAGATCAGCCCCAATTCATGCACCTTCACACCTCAGATCACTGTCCCCCCTGCACATCTGCCCCACCACTGTAACTCCTGGACATCTGCCTCACCACTGTACTACCCTGCACATCTTCCCTACCTCTGTACCCCCCTGCTCATCTGTCCCACCACTGTAACCCCCTGCTCATGTGTTCCACGAAAGTACCACCTCTATCCTCTGCACACCTGCCCCACCTCTGTACCCCACTGCTCCTCTGCCCCACCGTTGTAACCCCCTGCTCATCTGTCCCACCAATGTACCTCCTTTCTCTTCTGCCCCACCACTGTACCCCCCTGTACATCTGCCCCACCTCTGTACCCCCTGCTCTTCTGCCCAACCACTGTAACCCCCTGCTCATCTGTCCCACCAATGCACCTCCTTTCACATCTGTCCAACCGCTGTACCCCCCTGCTCTTCTGTCCCACTGCTGAACCTCTTTCTCATCTGCCCCAACACTGAACCCCCCCTGCTCATCTTTGCTACCACTGTAACCCCCTTCTCATCTGGCCCACCACTGTAACCCCTTGCTCATCTGCCCCATCACTGTAACCCCCTGCTTTTCTGTCCCACTGCTAAACCCTCTTCTCATCTCTCCAACCACTGTACTTCCTGCACATCTGCCCCACCACTGTAACCCCTTTTCTCATCTGCCCCACCACTGTACCTTCCTGCACATCTGTTCCACTGCCGTACCCCCATGCTTTTTTGTCTCATTACTGTATCACCTTCTCATCTGTCCTAACACTGAACCCATCTGCTCATCTGTCGCACCACTGTAACCCGCTTTCTCATCTGCCCCACCAACGTACCTCCTGCACATCTGTCTCAACTCTGTACCTTCCTACTGTTCTGCCCCACCTCTGTTCCCCCTGCTCATCTGTCCCACCAATACACCTCCTTTCACATCTGCCCAATGGCTTTACCCCCCTGCACTTCTGTCCCACCGCTGAACCCCTTTCTCATCTGCCCCAACACTGAACCCCCCCTGCTCATCTGCTCCATCACTATACCCCCCTTCTCCTCTATCCCACTGCTGATCTCCCTTTTCATCTCTTCCACCACTGTACCTCCCTGCACATCTGCCCCACCACTGTACCCTCCTACTCTGTCCCTCCATTGAACCCCCTCCTCATGTTTCCCACCACTGTAACCCCCTTCTCATCTGGCCCAACACTGAACTCCCCCTGCCCATCTGTCCCACCACTGTAACCCCCTGCTCATCTGCCCCATCACTGTACCCCCTGCTTTTCTGTCCCACCGCTGAACCCCCTTCTCATACCTCCTACCACTGTACCTCCTGCACATCTGCCCCACCACTGCACCCCCTTGGTCTTCTGTCCCACCACTGTAACCCCCCTGCTCATCTGCCCCATCAATGTACCCCTTTTTTTATCGGCCCCACCACTGTACCTCCCCGCACTTCTGTCTCACTACTGAATCACCTTCTCATCTGTCTTAACACTGAACCCATCTGCTCATCTGCCTCACCTCTGTACCCCCCTGCTCTTCTGCCCAACCTCTGTTCCCCCTGCTCTCCTGCCCCACTACTGTAACCCCCTGCTCATCTGTCCCCCAAATACGCCTGCTTTCACATCTGCCCCACTGCTCTACCCCCCTGCTTTTCTGTCCCACCACTGAACCCCTTTCTCATCTGACCCAACACTGAACCCTCTTCTCTTCTGTTCCACCTCTGAAACCCTCCTGCTCATTTTCCCCACTGCTGTACCCTCCTGCTCATCTGCTCCACCGCTGTACCCTCTTCTCATCTATGATATGTAGAGTGGTGAAAGGAAGCACAGATGAGACACATCTACCTGTCCTGGCACACTCATCTTGCTGATCCACCTCTCACATCCAGCCCATGTGCTTGTATGTGATGTCACAAACATCTGGAATGTATGCACAATGATGAGCTTAGGTCAGGGGCATTTTCTGAAAGCAGTGGGCCTGTATGCAGGATCATAAGTTGGGCCCCGCAGTTGAGAAAAAGTTGGGTGTGATATTCATTGACCAAAAAATATTAAATTACTGCGCTTCCCAATAACCCAAGCTGCAGTTCTAATTTGTAGGTAACAAAAATGCATAAATCAAGATAATCAACAGAACCGCGCTAACAGATAAATTATAAAAATGTGAATAGACCACAATTTGCGAAAAATAATAAAACTGATCTCGCAAAATGCAGCAAGTTATTAAATGAAAAACACACAGTGTATAATCCAACCCAGATTGTGATACCTGGAAACCATATGTGATTTAAAACAAAAATAGGTAATATATAAATAAGTGAATAATGGTGACTAAAATAAGAAAAAGTCCTTGAGGTCAATTAAATCCACAAATGGTGATTGAAAAGTTCGTCAGCAAGCACCCAGTGAAAAAATCTACCACCTGTAAAGATGCACGCTTACCAAAGATAAGCTTTAACCCAGCTTATATTGGAAATCCACTCAGCAGGGACACCACCATCAGTCTCATCTCAGAGGAAGGACAACCGGAACTCTCCATCCAAAGAAACCGAATGGTCAGCAAGGGGAACCCAAGGAAATGAAAGATACATTCTCCATAGTGTGAATCCGTATAAACAATTTATTAAAATGAAGGATAATTGCACTTACATCAGAAAGTACGATTAAAAGCATATATCATGGAACAGCCGGCCGGCCGGCCTGCATACACCCGTTCACAGTGGGATAGAAACGATGACGTCAGCGCGTCTGCCTTTGGAAGGCATTATTATTTTTCGCAAATTGTGGTCTATTCACATTTTTATAATTTATCTGTTAGCGCGGTTCTGTTGATTATCTTGTGAGGCTTAAAGGGACACAGAGTGCAGGTGTTCAGTAGTAAGTGACACAAAGGTTCAGGAATAATTTCAACAAAGTTTCCAGAAGCTCAACAGTAATTCCACAAACTGTCACCTGATTGTGGTTTTCTCAATTACAGTGAAATCCCATCTTTCTGAGATTGGTAGTGGCAACCAGGCGAGTCATCTTCCTCCAGATGGTGGGCGGGGCTAGCAGGGCTGTGTCTGGCTTTAGCAGTGGCCAATGACAGTCCTCCTTCTCCTGGAAACAGGGACTGCTGCCCCCCCCCCCTTAGCAGAACTGCACCCAATCTCTTCCTCATCACAAAAGCTGATGATCGCAGCTACAGCAAAGTTAGAGAGCAGAGTTAGAGCTTGCGGCACCAGTCCTGGGGGTTGCCTACCCCTGTGATAGGCCAACACAAAGTGGCACATAATTGTGAAGTGGAAGGAAAATGATAAATGGTTTTCAATTTTTTTTTTTTACAAATAATTATGTGAAAAGTGTGGCGTGCATTTGTATTCAGCTCCCCCGAGCCAACACTTTGTAGAACCACCTTTCGCTGCAATTACAGCTGCAAGTCTTCCTGGGGATGTCCCTGCCAGCTTTGCACATCTAGAGAGTGACATTTTTGCCCATTATTCTGTGCAAAATAGCTCAAGCTCTGTTAGATTGGATGGAGAGCGTCTGTGAACAGCAATTTTCAAGTCTTGCTACAGATTCTGAATTGGATTTAGGTCTGAACTTTGACATTCTAACACATGAATATACTTTGATTTAAACCATTCCATTGTAGCTCTGCCTGTATGTTTAGGGTCATTGACCTGCTGGAAGGTGAACCTCTGCTCCAGGCTCATATCTTTTGCAGATTCTAACAGGTTTTCTTCTAAGATTGCCTTGTATTTGGCTCCATCCATCTTCCAATCAACTCTGACCAGCTTCCCCATCCCTGCTGAAGAAAAGCATCCCCACAACATGATGCTGCCACCACCACGTTTCACGGTGGGGATGGTGTGTTCAGGGTGATGTGCAGTGTTAGTTTTCCGCCACACATAGTGTTTTGATTTTAGGCCAAAAAGTTCAATTTTGGTCTTATATGACCAGAGCACTTTCTTCCACATGTTTGCACATGTTTGCACATGTTTGCTGTGTCCCCCACATGGCTTCTCACAAACTGAAAACGGGACTTCTTATGGCTTTCTTTCAACAATGGCTTTCTTCTTGCCACTCTACCATTAAGGCCAGATTTGTGAAATGCACAACTAATAGTTGTCCTGTGGACAGATTCTCCCACCTGAGCTGTGGATCTCTGCAGCTCCTCCAGAGTCACCATGGGCCTCTTGGCTACTTCTTTGATTAATGCTCTCCTTGCCCGGCCTGTCAGTTTAGGTGGACGGCCATGTCTTGGTAGGTTTGGTTGTGCCATACTCTTTCCATTTTCAGATGATGGATTGAACAGTGATCTGTGAGATGTTCAAAGCTTGGGATATTTTTTTCATAACCTAACCCTGCTTTAAACATCACAACTTTATCCCTGACCTGTCTGGTGTGTTCCTTGGCCTTCATGGTGCTGTTTGTTCACTAAGGTCCTCTAACAAACCTCTGAGGGCTTCATAGAAAAACTGTATTTATACTGAGATTAAATTACACACAGGTGGACTCTTTACTATTTACTAATTAGGTGACTTCTGAAGGCAATTGGTTTCACTAGATTTTAGTTAGAGATATCAGAGTAAAATGCATGCCACACTTTTCACGTATTTATTTTTTAAAACAGCTTGAAAAACATTTATTATTTTCCTTCCACTTCACAATTATGTGCCACTTTGTGTTGGATTATCACATAAAATCATAATAAAGCACATTTATGTTTTTGGTTGTAACATGTGGAAAATTTCAAGGGGTATAAATACTTTTTCAAGGCATTGTAAAAGTACCATATTTGATTACAAACTCTCTAAATAGTAACATGAACAGTTTTCATCTTCCAGCAGCTCACTAGTACTATTGCTTATTAGATGGGTTGATATTGATTTTTCTAAACAATTATTATTTACTACTTGAAACAAGATCTTTCCAAGGATGTCTACTCATCATACAAACAGGGTATGCATAGTGTTCATGTCATTATTTTGTAAAGATCTTTTGTAAGAAAGTTATTTTGGTGGTCAGACCTGTGGACCAGCAAGTTTAAGCCCCATTCATGTTTCAGCTGAGTGTCTTTGGTCACTTTTCAGGTTTAAACATTTTTTTTTTTTTAGCCAATGGAAAGCTAGTTATTAGACATACATTTTTTCAGGCACTCCCATTGAAGTCTTTTGGGGCCAAAACCCATGACTCTGCTCCCAAAAGATGCTCATGTACCTTTTCAAGTGACATGCTTTAACCACCTAAGGACCAAGCCTATTTCTGAGATTTGTTGTTTACAAGTTAAAAACTGATATTTTTTTTGCTAGAAAATTACTTAGAACCCCCAAACATTATACATTTTTTTTCTAACACCCTAGAGAATAAAATGGCGGTCGTTGCAATACTTTCTGTCACACCGTATTTGCGCAGCGTTCTTACAAGCGCACTTTTTTTGGAAAAAATACACTTTTTTGAATTAAAAAATAAGACAACAGTAAAGTTAGCCCAATTTTTTTTATATTGTGAAGGATAATGTTACGCAGAGTAAATTGATACCCAACATGTCACGCTTTAAAATTGCGCACACTCGTGGAATAATGACAAACTTTTACCCTTAAAAATCTCCATAGGCGATGTTTAAAAAATTCTACAGGTTGCATGTTTTGAGTTACAGTTACAGAGGAGGTCTAGGGCTAGAATTATTGCTCTCGCTCTACCGATCACGGCGATACCTCACATGTGTGGTTTGAACACCATTTTTAAATACGGGTGCTACTCACGTATGCATTCGCTTCTGCACGCAAGCTCGTTTTTTTCTTATTTATCTTACCTTTTATTTTTTATTTTTACACAGTTTTTTTAAAAAAAAAAAAATGTCACTTTTATTCCTATTACAAGGAATGTAAACATCTCTTGTAATAGACAAAAACATGACAGGACCTCTTAAATATGAGATCTGGGGTCAAAAAGATCTCAGATCTCATATTTACACTAAAATGCAATAAAAAAAAAAAAAATGAAATTGTCATTTAAAAAAAATCATTTTAAAAAATGGCCCTTTAAGAGCTGTGGGCGGAAGTGACGTTTTGACGTCGCTTCCGCCCAGCAATTGTATGGAGATGGGTGGGGGCCATCTTCCCCTCACTCGTCTCCATACCTGATAGGAAACAACATGCGATCGCCTCTGCCGCTGTCGACGGCTCCTATAAGCGGCGGAGGGCATTGGATTGCGGCGGGAGGGGGGGCCCCCTCTCCCGCCACCAATAAAAGTGATCTTGTGGCGGACTGTCCGCTGAAGAAGAGAATACCAGGGTTATGGCAGTTAGCTGCTGCCATAACAACGATATTCTCCTTCAAACAGCCGACGTAAAACTGCGGCGGGCGGTCCGTAAGTGGTTAAGCTTCAGGCTTCAATGTGAATAAGCACCTTTAAATATAATGGAAATTTTAGGGTTGAGCATTGAATGAACGTTTCAAATAACTTAGATGTGAAGGAGGCCTAGTTGATTTTAAGGTGCGATCTTTCACGCAGGCAAACTGCATTACTCTTCATCCTAGCTATAAAGTTGTGTAGCTCCCTCCTAGTTGGGCTGCTAGGGAGATTTAGTTTTTGGCTTCTGCTGTAACCACAGGAGTGGTGATTGTTGTGTTTGGTCTGCTCGGAGTGTCACAGGCTTAGAGTTTGATTACTTCCCCTGCCTCCAGAAGAAGTTTTTAGAGCTTAGGGTGGGAGGATTTCAAATGTCCAGTCCTGAATATTAAGCAAGGCCTAGCCAATCCCTGCCCAAACTGAGCTAGGTTGCTACTAAATTGGAACTTAATTCTCCCAATACACATTGATTATTGTTAATTGTCCTGCTGTTAGCATTAGTAAATAGGTAGGAAAGTATATCAAATTTTAGTTAGATTCAGTTTATTTCGAACATGTATTTACTTGTTAAAACTTTTTTTTTTAGTTTCTTCAGTTACTTCCTGTTTTTTTGCCTAGGCAAATTATGTCATACATCCCAAGAGTCTTCAGGAGGAGAGGAGAAGAGGAGGGGTTTTCTCAGTTAAGTACACTCTCCTGCATGTATGCTTGAGTTAAGGGCAGGTGGATTCTAGGAAGTAAATGCTACATGAATCATTTGCCCTTACTCAAGATGGCCTTGGCCAGAAATGCTAGGGGAGCGTTTTTCAAAATGATTTCTCAACAAAATAAAGCATAGAGACAAGGATGGATGAGGGAGTTTGGTTTAAATATTAAAAATGAATTACATACAGGCATACCCCAGTTTTAACCACTTCAGCCCCGGAAGGATTTACCCCCTTCCTGACCAGAGTACTTTTTACAATTCGGCACTGCGTCGCTTTAACTGCTAATTGCGCGGTCATGCAATGCTCTACCCAAACGAAATTTGCGTCCTTTTCTTCCCACAAATAGAGCTTTCTTTTGATGGTATTTGATCACCTCTGCCGTTTTTATTTTTTGCGCTATAAATGGAAAAAGACTGAAAATTTTCAAAAAAAATGATATTTTCTACTTTTTGTTACAAAAAAAATCCAATAAACTAAATTTTAGTCATACATTTAGGCCAAAATGTATTCGGCCACATGTCTTTGGTAAAAAAAATGTCAATAAGCGTATATTTATTGGTTTGCGCAAAAGTTATAGCGTCTACAAACTAGGGTACATTTTCTGGAATTTACACAGCTTTTAGTTTATGACTGCCTAGGTCATTTCTTGAGGTGCTAAAATGGCAGGGCAGTACAAACCCCCCCCAAATGACCCCATTTTGGAAAGTAGACACCCCAAGGAAATTGCTGAGAGGCATGTTGAGCCCATTGAATATTTATTTTTTTTGTCCCAAGTGATTGAATAATGACAAAAAAAAAAAAAAAATTTACAAAAAGTTGTCACTAAATGATATATTGCTCACACAGGCCATGGGCATATGTGAAATTGCACCCCAAAATACATTCAGCTGCTTCTCCTGAGTACGGGGATACCACATGTGTGGCACTTTTTGGGAGCCTAACCGCGTACGGGGCCCCGAAAACCCAGCACCACCTTCAGGATTTCTAAGGGCATACATTTTTGATTTCACTCCTCACTACCTATCACAGTTTTGAAGGCCATAAAATGCCCAGATGGCACAAACCCCCCCCCAAATGACCCCATTTTGGAAAGTAGAAACCCCAAGCTATTTGCTGAGAGGCATGGTGAGTATTTTGCAGCTCTCATTTGTTTTTGAAAATGAAGAAAGACCAGAAAAAAATTTTTTTTTTTTCTTTTTTCAATTTTCAAAACTTTGTGACAAAAAGTGAGGTCTGCAAAATACTTACTATACCTCTCAGCAAATAGCTTGGGGTGTCTACTTTCCAAAATGGGGTCATTTGGGGGGGTTTTGTGCCACCTGGGCATTCCATGGCCTCCGAATAGGCAGTGAAGGCAGTGAAGAGTGAAATCAAAAATTTACGGCCTTAGAAAGCCTGAAGGCGGTGCTTGGTTTTCGGGGTCCCGTGCGCGGCTAGGCTCCCAAAAAGTCCCACACATGTGGTATCCCCGTACTCAGGAGAAGCAACAGAATTTATTTTGGGGTGTAATTCCACATATGCCCATGGCATGTTTGAGCAATATAACATTTAGTGACAACTTTGTGGAAAAAAAAAAAAAAAAAAAAAATTGTCTCTTTCCCGCAACTTGTGTCACAATATAAAATATTCCATGGACTCGACATGCCTCTCAGCAAATAGCTTGGTGTGTCTACTTTCCAAAATGGGGTCATTTGGGGGGGTTTGAACTGTCCTGGCATTTTATGCACAACATTTAGAAGCTTATGTCACACATCACCCACTCTTCTAACCACTTGAAGACAAAGCCCTTTCTGACACTTTTTGATTACATGAAAAAATTATTTTTTTTTGCAAGAAAATTACTTTGAACCCCCAAACATTATATATTATTTTAAAGCAAATGCCCTACAGATTAAAATGGTGGGTATTTCATTTTTTTTTTCACACAGTAATTGCGCAGCGATTTTCAAACACATTTTTTGTGGAAAAAACACACTTTTTTAAATTTTAAGGCACTAAAACACACTATATTGCCCAAATGTTTGATGTAATAAAAAAGATGATCTTAGGCCGAGTACATGGATACCAAACATGACATGCTTTAAAATTGCGCACAAACGTGCAGTGGCAACAAAATTAATACATTTTTAAAAGCCTTTAAAAGCCTTTACAGGTTACCACTTTAGATTTACAGAGGAGGTCTACTGCTAAAATTACTGCCCTTGATCTGACCTTCGCGGTGATACCTCACATGCATGGTGCAATTGCTGTTTACATTTGACGCCAGACCGACGCTTGCGTTCGCCTTAGCGCGAGAGCAGGGGGGACAGGGGTGCTTTTTATTTATTTATTTTTTTTCTTTATTATTTTTTTGCTTTTTTATCTTATTTTTAAACTGTTCCTTTCATTTTTTTTCTGACCACACCAAGATCGGTGTGATAAAATGCTTCCCCAATTTCCCAATGGCGCTGTTTACATCCGGCGAAATCTAAGTCATGAAATGCTCGTAGCTTCCGGTTTCTTAGGCCATAGAGATGTTTGGAGCCACTCTGGTCCCTGATCAGCTCTATGGTCAGCTGGCTGAATCACCGGCTGCATTCTCAGGTTCCCTGTTGAGACAGGAGAGCCAGAGAAAAACACGGAAGACGGTGGGGGGGGGGGGGGCATTCCCTCCCACGGCTTGTAAAAGCAGTCTAGAGGCTAATTAGCCGCTAGGATTGCTTTTACATGAAAGCCGACCGCTGGCTAAAAAGAATGATACCAAGATGATACCTAAACCTGCAGGCATCATTCTGGTATAACCACTCAAAGTCGTGAATGGCGTACCAGAAGACAAAAAAATGGTTAACAATAAAGCACAGTAAACGGTAAAGTATAAAAAATTGCATACCTGAAAAACAAACATGATAAAACATAATAACAATAAAACAATGCAGAATAGAATACAGTAGAAAAGAGCAGAACAATAGAGAGAGAATAGAGAGAGAGAGAGAACAATGAAACGACAACTATTTTTTTTTTATTTTTGTTTGTGTTTTTTTTTTTTTTTTTTACACTTTTTTTTTGTAACTGTAACTTTTATAACTGTAACCAATTCCAGGTTCGGGTCTCTCAAAATGCGATGGCATCTTGGGAGACCCTGTGAAAGTGTGCCTAGTCTGTGCAATGCTGTACCCTACACTAATACTCAACTAGTGAATGGTAGCGTTCAAAACATTCACCAATGCAAAGACCAGGATTGTCAGGACAGGAGGGACAATAATTGCGAGTGTCACGTCTATATCCGCGCTTGCTGCAGACACAACATCTTTTTTGGGGGGGTTCGTTGGGTAGGGGTACTCGGGAGGACATATACATGCCTCTCATGCAGCCGACTGCATTTGGTTGGGGATGTGAATGGGGGAAGTACGGGCGCTGCAGAAGCGGTGGGTTCCCAATTAGGATTGGCGAATGCAGCAGTAAGGGCATTATGGGCACGACAGGCCTATGTTTGTCTTCTTGGTGGCAGCGGGACACTACTTGTGCTTGTCATCTCACCAGCTTGAACTGCACTTATGGGACTCGCCACGTCACCACGTGTTACTGCAGTGCTGGTATGACTACGACCGGGGTGTACTAGGCCGCTGGCGCTTGCCAGTTCACCAAAACGCTACCAAAAAAAAGTGACAGTGATCGATCGATACTGCACTTGGGTGGGCTGGGCTGGGCCGGGCGGAGGGGCAAAACGCAGGTGCTAGCAGGTATCTGGGCTGATCCCGCTAACACTGCGTTTTTGGGAACCCTAAACTGCTGGGGACGCTAGTATAGATCTGATCGGATCAGATATTGATCCGTTCAGATATTATACCACTAAGGGAGGTGTACGGTGCGTGCGTGGGTGTTAGCGCTACTGGCGCTAATCTGACGCTGCCTGGGGCTGGTTCTTGCCAGTTCACCAAAATGCTACCAAAAAAACTGTTAGCGATTGCAGGGATCAGGCCTGACTCTGCGAACGCTGCAGTTATGCGTTTAGTGCCTTGTAAGTGACAGTGATCGATCCATACTGCACTTGGGTGGGCTGGGCTGGGCCGGGCGGAGGGGCAAAACGCAGGTGCTAGCGGGTATCTGGGCTGATCCCGCTAACACTGCGTTTTTGGGAACCCTAAACTGCTGGGGACGCTAGTATAGATCTGATTGGATCAGATATTGATGCGTTCAGATACTATACCACTAAGGGAGGTGTACGGTGCGTGCGTGGGTGTTCGCGGTACTGACGCTAATCTGACGCTGCCTGGGGCGACGCATATCACCGCCGGGCAATCAGGGGGCTAAACCTTTATTCGGTAATAAACGGCGGGTGCCCTGACACTATAAAAAATAAACGAACTAACCAGCGTCACCCGTAATGGTTATACGGTGATCAGTGGTCAAAGGGTTAACTAGGGGGCAATCAAGGGGTTAAAACATTTATTAGATAGTATATGGGGGTCCCTGTCGCTATAAAACACTGACGGCGAACCTAAATATTTACGTTCCTAACTAGCGTCACCAGTGACACTAATACAGCGATCAGAAAAATGATCGCTTAGCGACACTGGTGACAGGGGGTGATCAAAGGGTTAAAACTTTATTAGGGGGGTACCCTAGACCTACAGGGGGCTACCACTCACTGTCCTACCACTGCTAACTGTCACAAACTGACACTATGCAGTAATCAGGAAAAAAAAAAAACCTGCTTGGTGTCAGTTTGGGGGGGGGGGGGGGTGATTGGGGGGGGATCGGGGGGCGATCGGGGGGGATCGGGGGTGTAAGGTATGCCTGGCATGTTCTACTGTGTTGTGTGTGTGTTTGGTGCACTTACATGTCATCTCCCCTCGGCGCTGGAACGGAAACTGGCCAGCCGAGGAGAGATGACATCACATCCTCTGCCTCTGTGTACTATACAGAGGCAGGGGATGTTTCTCATTGGCTGGGAGCGATCGCGAGGGGGGGGCCACGATCGGATGGCCTCCCCCTCGTCTCTCAACTCTCCCAGCCAAATGCCGACCGCAGCTGGCACCGGGGGGGGGGGGTCCGATCGGACCCCCCGTCCGCGGGAAGGCAATCACGTACCAGGTACGTGATTTTGCCTGCCCGTGCCGCTCTGCTCACGTATATAGGCGTGAGGCGGTCGGCAAGTGGTTAAGTACACAATGGGGTTTATTATTTTATACTAAAGCAGGAAAGGCTCACTTCTGCATAGAAACCAATGAGTTTCCAGGTTTTATTACCAAAGCTTAATTGAGCAAGCTGGGGTTAGAAGCTCATTGGTTTCTATGCAGAAGTGAGCCTGATTTTGCACTTTCCAGCTTTAGTAAATAAACCCCATTGTGTACTTAAAAGTGGGGTATGCCTGTAGTGTATTTGGTTTGTGGTGCTCAGATACAGTGAAGATCCGCTTTAAATAGTCTGGGACCCCTGAGTTGGTCTTTTTCCCCCTGTAGGGATGGATCAGTGAGCTGAGAGAAGAGGGGCCGCCAGCCCCTGGAGCCCTATAGTCTGAATACTGGACCACTCTAAAAGAGGCTGCACCTACGGACTGTCTATGTACCAGTATACAGTGAGGAAAGCCTTTACTTGTGCTCATACTGATTCATGGTCCATGGACTGTTCTGGTCTGCCTTTGTTTGTGTTTATGCTGCTTCATGTTCCCCAGCTGTAAACCATGTACACTAGTCTGCCTACATTAGTGCTACTGCTGCTAAGTAAGGAGTGTGCTCTACTAGCAATATATTTCATTTTGGAGTATCCTGCATCAACCCCAATCTCTTCCCAAGTTATACTAACAAATACATATTTAAAAAGGAACCCCTAGACTGATCAATGAGCTGGAGTAAATGGGCTGTTGTTGCTGTGTGCCTGGTTGCCTTTGCACTCTTCGGGAAAGAACACGTCTACACTCAGCAGCTCCTACGGGGGTAGCGCTACACACGTCCAATTCCGAGACCGCGAGACGTGTAATGTCCATCATAGGCGCTGCTGGGTCCAGGAGGAGGCGGGAATGACACTACGGCCACGCTGGGCACTGGGAGATCCCCACTGAGCCGCTCGCTCTGTGTAAATGGGCAGGCGGCTCTTCTATCCTGATTCCTGGCTCTGGCTGCCTGGTGCCTGCAAGGCTCTCTGTGTGGTGGTAAATGTCGGGGCCTGGGATGAGTGTACTCCGACACAGGTAAGACTGAGCAGCAACCTGTGTGTCAGATAGGTCAGTCATGTATGTCAGGTAGGTAAGTCGTGTCAGTTATGTATGTCAGTCAGATCAGTCATGTATGTTAGTCAGTTCAGTCATGTATGTCAGGTAGGTCAGTCATGTATGTCAGGTAGGTCAGTCATGTATGTCAGGTAGGTCAGTCATGTATGTCAGGTAGGTCAGTCATGTCAGTAATGTATGTTAGTCAGGTCAGTCATGTATGTCAGGTAGGTCAGTGTATATGTCAGGTAGGTCAGTGTACATGTCAGGTAGGTCAGTGTACATGTCAGGTAGGTCAGTATATTTGTCAGATAAGTCAGTGTATGTCAGATAGGTCAGTGTTAAGCAAGTAAGCCTATCACTCTCCCCGAGCCCACCCCCGACCAACCCATCTCACCTCCCCCGGTCTACCTCCGGGCTAAAGCCCCTGGTCTCTTTCCCACCTAGCAACACCCCTGGGCATTGGTGATTGTAGAAAACAAATACAGTGTCATCAGTGGTCAATGTGAAGAAAAAATTGTCCAGGCATTGGTTAGCAGTGCAAGGAAAAGATGGAGCAGCTTCAGTGGGAAGTAGGAAGAAACTTTTAAATAGCCTGGTTACATACGATTCTGTGCTTTAGTATCCTCACGTTATAGTAAATCAAGGACAAAGACAGAAAACATGATTTTCCCGGTTTCCACATACAGTCTCCTGTGACAACAAAAGCAGCTGGGGGCAGGCAGCAATTACTACCTTTTGTCTACTCTCTATAGCAAAATGCTAATCGTGTCTAAATTTCCCTAATTGGCATAGTAAACTCAAATTTCTCTTACTAATATTGTATACTACTCAGCAGATGGTGATGTTACCCATAGGACCTAATTAGACCCTTTTGTTTCTTAATTATCTGTAATACAACACTTTCAACTTTCCTTCCGTATTTTTCAAATCCATATACAATAAAACATGGTTCCAGCCTATACAAGGAAAATAACACATTTTAAAGTTTTTAGCAAGGCTCAGAACACTGTAACTGGGTCTTTGAAACAAAAAAGACCTATTCAGGAGCTGCCCTGCACTGTTGCACAGGCTCATGATCTAGGTGGGGTTGGATAGGTAGGAAAGTTCTATTGGTGATTAGAGCTTAAAGGAGTGTGGTTGAAGTGGGACGGTTGGGATGGTGAATAAGGCTAAAGGGAACATAGCTACTTTGAAGTTAAATTTGGCCTAACCTTCCACTCTCATAATTATAATTTTAAGAATTAACTTTGGAGCTGTGGCTGTCAAGCAGTGACAGTGCCCAGAGGCAATACATAACTGTAGGCTGGGCCTGAATTAGGTACCTTGTATTGGGAGGAAATATTTGCACACAGTTTATAGCATACTAATGTATTTTATATAAATGATTCACAGCTTTGTTGTAGCAACAAAACTGTTCTTCAGTACCAATACAAGCAATCCAGATAATATACATTAGCAACTCCTATGGGGGTAGTGCTATGTCTTCTGGGTCCCCACTGCTGCACAGCCAGTCACATAGAATTTCTTTCACACATTCCAACACAGAAAACAGTCCTTGGCTTGTTTTTGATGTTTTATTGGGGTTGATAACTTGGATAGGGTAAGGAATTATGGGATGTCAAGAACTATGAACAAAGGGACACTTCCTCCCTATTTACAAAAAAAGTCCTCTTCTTCCTTCCTCCTGCACAAACTTGGTATTCACTGCACAGCACCTGCTGTTTACTAACTAATTACTAGTTCAGCAAAGGCCCATTACAGACGGACAGGAACTCCCAGTCTCTTGATAAAGTAGTGCAGTGAGAGTGAACAGCTGCAACCAGCCACACCTGGCTGATCTTCCTCCCAGTCCTCCTGGCTGACTTCTGGCCCCTTCTCAACTCGCTTCTACACTTATGGAGAGCTCCCAGAGCGCGGTTAGATCATGACTTAGCACTACGCGGTCTTTAAGAGACGTCTGCTGCAGATGGCAGCCTCTCCCGTTGTCTGTCCCTGCACTGTGCTGATCTACTCACTGTCTCTCCTTGCTCCTTCCCGCTGCCTCTCCGGCACAAATCCTTCCACTGCCTCCTGTGTTAGGATCCTTTCAGGCCAGCTTTCCTGGGCACCCGGCCGAAGGCAACCCTCCCCATAAGGGGTCCCCCCGAAGCCACCGACAGCCTCTCCTCAGCACTGCTGCTCCATCTCCCCCCCCCCCCCGACTCCCCTGCTGATATGGCCCATGTCTATTTATGGGGTTGTCTCAGCCCCTGCCCGTCCACCTCTGGGGATTGGCTGATTGGTTATTCATGGCAGCTCCTCCTAACCCCTGCCCTCTAGTTCTAGAAGGTTCTGCAACCTTCCAGACATCAGGGGAGGCACCAGAGAGCTGCCAGAATGAGTCATCCTGGCCTCGTTATTCCTGGCCAGAAATATGCCTTTTCCTACTCTCAACTCTAGTAGCACACGCTAGAGGGTGCTACATACAATATCAGTTTACGGTATTTATTGCTGGAGGATAGCTTCCATTACCAGTGATAGCGTCCCTTCTTTGAATAGACAGATGATGTTTCTGCACTCTGCATTGGCTCCATGCCTGTGCACCCCTCACTGGAGTGTTTGGAGTGAAGAAGGCTCCTTCCCTGAGCGATCTCTCCTCGTCTGGATATTTGCCCAGTGCTAAACACTGTCCCTCACAAGCAGGTTCCTCTTCCTACCACACACTGGCCAGAAGTGTGCCAAAATGACTTGGGATTCCTTATTTAAAAGGTTCCCCCACCCAAGATGGCTGCCAAAGTCTCTTAAGAGTTCAATGTCTACTCAGACTACCTTCCTTTCTCAAGTCACTGTACGAAATCTCTGAGGGGCCAGTTTCCTAATGAGATTCCTCTTCCCATGCAATATGGGTACTAGGCCGACTACTAGTGGAAAAGCTAACTGTACCTGTCTGCATAGGCAGGTCATCAGTAGCATCCCCCCCCAGTCAGCACAGGGCACCGAAGACGCTGGATAATACAGCTATGACCACAACCTTCTACAGGATAGAAAAAGCAGTGTGTCATTCCTACACTAATATTCTTTATTATTGAATAGAATAATGCTAATATAACTTTCTCTGTTAGCCAATAGTAGGCCAGAGTTTAGGACTGCTGATCCGAAATACTGAAAATCATACCAAATAGCTAGAGACTTTTGTTGCTAAAGAAGGACCAGTCAAGATAGTGTTCCTGAGAAGTGTAGGTAAATCTCATCATAGGAAAAAAACATCAATTAAAACCCAACAGACATTCTAAACATTCATATTTTTATTATACAGGATTTACTGCATATAGTGCCATCAGTTTGCGCAGAGCTTTACAACATGAGGGTAGACAGTACAGTTACAATACAAATCAATATGAGAGGAATCGGAGGGCCCTGCTCGTTAGAGCTTACAATCTAAAAGGAAAGGAAGAAAAGTTATACAAAAGGTAATAACTGTGGGGGATGAGCTGATGGAGAAAACAAACATACAGTTATTAGGTGGGGGTAGGATAGGCTTCACTGAAGAGAAGGGTTTTCAGGGATCATCTAAAAGAAAACAGAGTAGGAAATAATCAGACAGATTGGGGTAGGGAGTTCCACAGGATGGGAGAGGCTCTGGAAAAGTCCTGGAGGTGAGTATAGGAGGAGGTGACGAGTGAGCTAGAGAGCAGGAGGTCTTGGGAGGAATGAAGAAAATTATTTGGTTGGTATTTTGAGACTAGGCTAGTGATGTAGCTGGGGGCTGAGTTGTGGATAGCTTTGTAAGTTGTTGGGCGTGTGGAAGCCAATGGAGGGATTATCAGAGAGGAACAGCAGACACGGAGCTGTTGTTAAGGTGGATGAGCCTGGCAGCAGCATTCATGATGGACTGAAGGGGGGATAGCCTATGTAAAGGTAAGCCAATGAGAAGGGAGTTGCAGTAGTCGAGGTGAGAGATGACCAGGGAGTGAACTAGGAGCTTTGTGGTGTCATTATTCACCAATCTATTCAGAACTTAAAAAAAAAACAACGTTTTGCTTGGACTTGCTCCTCCTTCCTCTCCCTTTTCCCCTACCACTGAACTCCTACAAAGGATGATGTTTACAAAGAATTAGTATTGTCTGAGAGATGAAATATGTGCTACGTTGGAATAATACATAATTATCATAGGCTTGCGCAGGGGGTGTGAAATGAAATACATATCAATTGATTCCATATTTTTATGGAATCAGTTGACATGTATTTCATTTTTGGTTTTAATATGTTTTTACTATGATGTTAAATAAACTTGGATTTTTATTCAATTGAATGCTCTCAACCACTCCTTACTAGATTGCAGTCTATCAAAGCACGTACATGAAGCATTTACGCTGCAAGCAGCATTGAAGATTGCTTTGAACCAAAATAAATGTATAGTATATACAAATATACAGGAAACATCATTTTTCAAATTTGTAGATGTTGGCTAAAAAACATTTACCGCGCCTTGTACTTAGTACAGGTGCAAAAATGTGCTGTGATGAATATATTAACAGAGTATACAGCAATCTACAGTATATACATTTATAGGTATAAAAAGAAAGGATAGGTGCTAGGTATGTTGTTAGGTAAAACAGAGTGTAAAATAAACATAATGTCGCGTACACACGATCGGACTTTCCGCCAACAAAACCGTGGATTTTTTTCCGAAGGATGTTGGGTCAAACTTGTCTTGCATACACACGGTCACATAAATGTTGGCCCAAAATTCCGAACGTGGGAACGCGGTGACGTACAAGACGTACGACGAGCCGAGAAAAAGGAAGTTCAATAGCCAGTGCGGCTCCTTCTGCTTGATTCCGAGCATGCGTGAACTTTTGTGCGACGGACTTGTGTAGACACGATCGGACTTTCCGACAGCAAAGTGAAGTTGGCTGAAAATTTGAGAACCTGCTCTCAAACATTTGTGGGTGGAAATTCTGACAGCAAATGTTCGATGGAGCATACACATGGTTGGACTTTCCGTCAACAAGCTCACATCGAACATTTCCTGTCGGAAAGTCCGATCGTGTGTACATGGCATAAGACTTCCTGAAGACGCTAATCACGGCGAAATGTACGTCGGAGCACATAATCTGTCACTCCCAGGTCCTGTCTGTTACCTTACACCAGGCTTTACCATCCATAGCGAGACGTGGAATGCACGCCATCGCCATAGGATCAGCCTTATCCGCACACGCTGTTTACACCCAAAGCCAGGCCTTTGTTATTGATTTTAAACATTCATTAACCACTTCCCCACTGGGCACTTAAACCCCCCTCCTGTCCAGACCAATTTTCAGCTTTCAGCGCTGATGCACTTTGAATGACATTTGCGCGGTCATGCTATACTGTACCCAAATTAAATTTTTATCATTTTTTTCCCACAAATAGAGCTTTCTTTTGGTGGTATTTGATCACCTTTGCGGTTTTTATTTTTTGTTGAAAAATTTTAAAACGACCACATTTTTTTTTTTTAATTTATATTTTTTTATATTTTGTTATAAAATTTTGCAAACAGGTAATTTTTCTCCTTCATTGATGTACGCTGATGAGGCGGCAGTGATGGGCACCGATAGGTGGCAGTGATGGGCACTGATGGGTGGCAGTGATGGGCACTGATCGTCACTGGTTGGTTACACTGATAGACAGCACTGCTAGGTGGCACTGATTGGCACCACTGGTGGGCATTGATAGGTGGCACTTGTGGGTATTGATAGGTGGCACTCATAGGCATTGATAGGTGGCACTGGGGGGCACTGGCAGGTGGCTTGGCAGGGGGTACTGGTGGGAACAGATGATGCAGAATTGCCTCTTCGGGACCGATGTCGGCGCTGTCAGCGTGAGGAGAAAAAAAAAGATTACCGTGCTTTTGTTTACATCATGTGATCAGCTGTCACTGGCTGACAGCTGATCACGTGGCAAGGGGCCGGCATCAGTCCCTTACTCGGATCAGTGACTCGGTGATCACAGGGCACAGGGAGCGTGCAGAGGGGAGGCCGTCATATGACGGCCTCCCGGAGATTCAGGTCCGCGCTGTGACCGTCATTCGGCTATAGCGCGTTCGCCAAGTGGTTAAAATACTACACTATGAGACTTCCAATCATGTCTCTTGTGGAGTCATTTTTTATGTCCTAGTTCCAAGGGGCCATTGGAGTGGAGTGGTGTTGGCAGTAGGAATCAACTTGGTATTCCAAATGCACATTGTGACCTTCCTTAAAAAGGGGTCAAACACCTCCGGTGAGCTGCCACCTTCCCATTGAGCACTCATGGTGGAAGAGCTACAAGCTTCATTTAAGAGCAAATTGTTTTTTTGGTGTTGGGAATTTTCTAGTTTTCATATTTAATTCACCCTGCAGTGTTGTATGTTTATGTGCATTTATGTTTATTTTACACACTGTTTTACCTAACAACATACCTAGCGTCTATCCTTTCATTTTATACACACCACTATTGGTGATTCGTTCACCTTAAAGGGGCAGCTTAAATTGTTTATCCCCCACTAATAGGGTGCCAAATGTTGGATTACATTCACAACATATACAGTTATATACCTGAATTTGGGGGTTCAGCATCCAAAAGGACAGTCACCTAAAGGTCAATCCACACACCTGTGTTGGTTTTAGGGCTTTCCTGACCACTTTTATTTGCACATAAAAAGATTGCAAGGGTTTTTTTTCTTGGCAAGGTATATTTAGCACACAAATGACACTATGGGGATGATTTACTAAAGACAAATGCATAGTGCACTGTGCAAAATGCAGTTGCTTCAGAGATTAGTAATTGAGCCGAAGCTCTGCTGACTTTCATCATCCACTCATGTGCAAGCAAAAATGTTATTTTTTATTTTATTTTCCTTGGATGTGATTGGGTACTTTTTGCAAAGTGAAGCTTTACCTCAATTGCTAAGCTCTGGAGCAACTGCACTTTGCAAAGTGCCCAGTATATTTGCTTTTAGTAAATCAACCCTATATTGTTGGGACCCTGCCCTAAGTAAGATTTTTTCCTAAATGTGTGTTCCTAGGCTATAGTCAGTTTAAACCTATTTGAGAGTTCTGCTTTCTGTAGGTTTTCCTCTAAGTTCCAGTTATTGTTTGATTCTGTTTGCTGTTGGGGAGTTTCCCTGACAATGGTGGAAGAGGATCCAATAGCCTGAGTAACAAATATTTATATCTCACTGGCCAACCACTAGGAGATTCATTACCAGTGATGAATTCTGAGGGAGGGTATAAATGTTTTGGGGGAACTTTCTGAAAGTTTTCTTGCCTCCAAGGCTTTGTATAAATTGTTGTAGAGATGTGTAGCTTTGCTCTGACCTCACAGGGCGGCTGCCTGGAGAGGACACGTGCTTGAGGAAGGCCTGAGTTCAAGGCCGGTAAGCTTGCACGGTTTGTCTGGTATTTACTTAGTAACAGAGATGGTAAAATCTCCAGAAATTTTGAAGACATGAGGAAAAAAAACCGTCCCTGTTTGTTTAAAGTCCGACCGTCCAGAACGCGGTGACGTACAACACGTACGACGGGACTAGAAATAGGAAGTTCAATAGCCAGTAGCCAATAGCTTCCGTCTCGTACTTGCTTCAGAGCATGCGTCGTTTTTGGTCTGTCAGAAAAGCATACAGACAAGCGGTTTTCCCGATAGGAATTGGTTCCGTCGGAAATATTTAGAACATGTTAAATTTCTAGGTCCGTCTGATGAGGCATACACACGATCGGAATAGACGATGAAAAGCTTCCGTCGGACTTTTTATGTTGGACATTCCGCTCGTGTGCACGCGGCTTTAAGCTATACATGAGAACAGGTAACCAGCCCCCCCCCCCCCTTTCACTCAAAAGCAACAAAAAATGCAGGATACCATCAAGATAAAAAAAAAACAGGATTTGCCCCTTAGCACCAATAGCAAATAAAAAGGTAAATAACTGGGATTATTTGTGCCAGTAGGATATGGACATTTGGGAGTGTGGGGTCCACTTCAATATTTAAACTCCATAACAAGGTTTAACTTTTAAATGGTGCTTAAAAAAATTGAGAAAAGATGACACAATGGGGTTGATTTACTAAAGGGAAGAAGACTGTGCACTTTGCAAAGTGCAGTTGCCCTCTGCAAGAGCAGTTGCTCCAGAGCTTAGTAAATGAGGAGAAGCTCTGCTGACTTCCATCATCCAATCATCTGCAAGCAAAAATGCTGTTTTTTTCATTTTCCTTACACAGGATTGGTTACTCTTTGCAAAGTCAAGCCTTACCTCATTTACTAAGCTCTGGAGCAATTGCACTTGCAGAGGGCAACTGCACTCTGCAAAGTGCACAGTCTATTTGCCTTTAGTAAATCAACCCCCATGTATACATGCAATTTCATCTATTCCATTTTCTGACTTACTGCTATCATTTTCCATTTCTTCTTCCTTTTCATATCTGTCATTTTTTTTCAAGATTTGTTTGTCTTCAGCTGAGAGAACTTGCAATAATTTAAAATGTTACATGAAGTCACAGAAATCTTCATGTTATATAGTTTGAATACCATGTCATAGATATATTATTTATCATTGTAAAAGAAAATACTCAACACTTTTTTCGATTTTCCAGAAAACGTTTTTTTTTCCCAGTTTTTCATTTTTTTCCAGACCTTCCCATCTCTACTCAGGAGTGAAGCTAAAACTTGGATATGGGTGACCATCTGACGGAATGTCCATAGAAGCTGGGTGCGAGCGTGGATGTCACAGGAAGTCTGGTGGTTCATCCAGGGTGTTGATGTGCTGCTACTGCTTTACACTCTGATGAATACAGAGGTCTGGCTTATAGGGTAAGTTCACCTTTGTACACTTTTTTTTTTCTAAATTCCAGCTCCCCTATGCACCAATATAGCATTCATGTACTTTTTTTGCAAAAATATCAAAGTTTTCCATTAAATCTACAGTCACTTACTTTTCTTGTCCTAATCCATGTTTCCAGACGTTTCCATTGTCTTTTTCCTGATCAGACTTTAGGTCCTTACACAGGAAGGAGTTGACCAGCTGACCTCATTAGCACACATCCTGCATCATCCACCCTCCCACTCCCAGGTGTATGTTTTTTAAATGAAATTCAATCAGTGACCACCCTTCTCACTAAATACACAATCAGATTCCATAGTGTATGGCCATCTTTAAACAAGTACATAGGGGGGAGAGGACAGAAACACTCAGCTGTCAAGCCCCGTTCACGGCTCTGCATAGCGGGATCTCCCACATGAGTTTCTTTTTTTTTTTAGCTGGGGGGGAGGCGTTTTGGAGCATTTTCACTCATCACACATAGGGGAGACCATCCACCTGAATGGGTTGCCCTTCACACAGCGATCACCTCAAAGAAGCTTCAGAACTATATTTTTGAGTGGAGCTTGGTGCGTTTTTACTGCGATTTATGGTGCAGCGCATTTCTGAAATGCAAGGAAATGCACAAACGGGAATGGAGCCTTGTTGTTCTTGCACCAATTTCACAATCTTCCTATTCACATCTAGCATAGTGGGAGCGCACATTTTGTGTCTCGTTTTTCCTGTGACACGCATAGGGCAGCCTGTTGATTTCAATTGGCTGCACTACATGTGGTTAATGGGATATTTTGGCGTTTTGTGGGTTGTGTGTTTTTTACTGTGCGCTTTGCAGCATTTGCCCCTTGTTTTTTCACAGGGCAAAGTGTGTGTTTGCTTCTGTGTTTGGTGTGCCGTTAATAATTAATGGCACTGATATCGCAACTATTAATTTTAGGTGCATAAATATGGCCATACACTATGCAATCTGATTGTATATTGTGTATTTAGTGAGAAGGGTGATCACTGATTAATAGCATTTCATTTAAAAAAACATGCATTTCAGGGAAACAACAGTGAAATCCTTGGCAATAGGCGCTATCGGAGCTTTCCCGTGCACAGGTGCAGTAGAACAGAGGTTTGGCACATGCAGGTGCGTGACAGAATGGGAAGGCACGGGTGCGATGACGTGTGCATAGCGTCTAATTCCCATAGAATTGTCCATAGACCCAATTCCCTTATGGACTATAAAAGGCTGCCTATGATTTCCCTTCATTGCTGGATTGTCTTCAGCTCTTCCAGTGTTCCTGAACCTGATCTGTTTCCTGTTGTTCCTGTTGTGACCCAGATTGCCCTGTGACCTGCTCTGATCTTCTCCTACCTTGACTCTGGCTTGTCTTAAGGATCTTGCTTCTGCTTAAACCTGCCTGACCACCTGTGAATGACCCCGGCCAGTCTTAAGGACTTTGCTTCTGCTTAAACCTGCCTGATCACCTGTGAATGACCCCGGCCTGCCTGAAGGACTTTGCTGTCTCTTATGTACCATACTTGACCCGGGTATGCCATACAAATTCCACTTGAAGCAGCTGCAGCCTGATCAACAGTGCTAGAAGGAAGAAGACATTACTAATGGAAATGTCTGGAAACATGGATTAGGTCAAGAAAAGTAAGTGACTGTAGATTTAATGGAAAGCTTTGATATTTTTGAAAAAAAAATACATGAATGCTATATTGGTGCATATTGAAGCTGGAATTTAGAAAAAAAAAGTGTACAAAGGTGAACTTACCCTTTAAAGGTTCCTTTTCTTTATATCTTCTGTAAGCATTTTGTTGCATCTATATACTGTTCTTTTTGGGCTATCTTTTGCCAACTCCCTCTCTCTCTTTCTCTGGGTGTATTGGCTATAATGAACTCTGTTAAAGTCTTTCTTAAAGCGGGAGTCCCGCGAAAATTTTTTTTAGATGTCAGCAGCTGCAAATACTGCAGCTGCTGACTTTAAAAATAAGGTCACTCACCTGTCCCGGGGTCCAGCGATGTCGGCACCCGAGACCGAACCGTCCCTCGATCCTCGGGTGCTGCCGCCGCCATTCTCAGTGAGGGAATCAGGAAGTGAAGCGTTGCGGCTTCACTTCCCGATTCCCTACTACGCATGCGCAAGTCGCTCTGCGCTTTCTCAATGGTCCCCGCTATCTCCTGGGACCTGTGTCTTTCCCACGAGACAGTGGGGGAGTGCGGGAGGGGGCGTAACTCCCATGGGAGTCTACTCCTGGAAGTGGGTGCAGATACCTGTCTTAGACAGGTATGTGCACCCCCCTCCCCCCTGAAAGGTGCCAACTGTGACACACGGAGGGGGGGAGGAATCCAATGAGCGGAAGTTCCACTTTTGCTTTAATGTGACACTCCACTAAAACCCTCACTCCACTAAAAGTCAAGAGTCTAACCCTAAGGTGAAATTTCATCTCAATGAGCCACTTGGGGGTACCTTGCTGCTTTCAGTGGGTAAGGGGTGCTACAGTATGTTTTAAAGCCTCCTGGCTAGCTTGTTCATTGTTTTCTCTCTAAACAGGGAATGAGATGAGCTTATCTGGTGTGGCCTAACTGGTGTGGCCTAACTTCTCATTGAACATTCCATTGACTTTGTCATACAGGAATCCTGTGGAACATCTAAGGATATTCATCTCAAGTAGAGACAACTACAATGCTATTATTGGTAAAATGCGGAGATCTGAAAATAGTATATCAATTCCCCTTTATATAAAGAAGGGCACTGACCTCCTTCTATCTCTTTAGGAATGACAGCTGAACCTTTATTCCACTGTTTTTACAGTGCCTGCTTAACTGAAGTTTGGTTATAAAAATAAAATGGATTTTAGAGGGAAATGTTGCATTCTTTAGTTACATTACAGAACCAGATTAACTAGAAATGTTCTACATCTGTCAGCCATGTGAAGAATGAAGAAAATAGGTGCAGTCGGCCATGACTCCTTCCTTAGTGGAAGGTTTACATAGACACAGCACTCCTTCCATAGAATTCCAGTAATACCCAGATAGCAAATTATTTAGTCTGTCTACTACAATGACTGCCCATAAAGGGGCAAATATTTTACCAAAAAGACAAAACTTGCATGTCTTTGAATAAGTGGCCAGGATGATACTTGACCAGTGTGACAGTCAGTGTTAATTTCATCGACGAAAATAGCACTATTTTAGTGTACTAAAATACTTCTAAAACGAAAACAAGTCATATGACTAAAAACTAAAACAATTCAGATACGACTAAAACTAAAATGCCATTTTAGTCAAAAGACTATGACTAAAACTAAATTGAAATTTGAAGTCAAAATGAACACTGGTGACAGCAGCACATGCTCAGTAGTTTGGTGCTTCCCTCTTCAATGTAAAGTATGGAAAGCTTGGCTTTAACTCTTGGCAAAATTTATCGATAATCAATACCTCTCATAGCCAGCCTCACTTTTTAATCATGCTCAACATATTCTATTTATGAATAGGTAGCAAACGTGCCATGATTATTTGGCCTATATTACTCAACTATTTTGTTAGCTTTATATGTAGCTACTATATATAAATCACAGAAATGTTAATAGGTAACTTTTATAGAGGATATCTATTCTTACGTGTAACATTTCTCAAACAAGAGGCAAGTCACACACTCCTTGGTTCCAAGCCAAACGGCATACCACATGCAATGCAAGACTAGCTGTAGGTGTGCTTTGCACGTAAAAAAGCACAAAACTACATTTTTTGGAGCTGAGAGTTGTCCTTAACCCAAAAGAGATATTAACCCCTTAAGATCCAGACACCTTCTTAAAACAGGAAAGCAATCCTATTTTCCCAAGCACCGTTTTAAAGCTGAAATAAACCCAAAACCAAAAATGTAATACATTGCAGCTTACCAATCATTAGATGTGGTGGCTGCATTCCTTTTCCTTTTTTGTAGGCCTTTTCCTTGTGTTTTCACCTGGTGATCCAGCCAGGAACACAACTACTGTATTATGCCCCGTACACATGAATGGAATTTCCGTTGGAAAAATCTTGGATGGTTTTTCCAACGGAATTCCGCTCAAGCTTGGCTTGTATACACACGGTCACACCAAAGTTCTCTGAACTTTTGACCGTCAAGAACGCGGTGATGTACAACACTACAACGAGCCGAGAAAATGAAGTTCAATGCTTCCGAGCATGCGTCGAATTGTTTCCGAGCATGCGTAATTTTTTGCGCGTCTGAATTGCATACAGACGAACGCATTTTCGGATAGGAACTTTTGCCGACTGAAAAATAGAGAACCTGCTCTCAATCTTTTGCTGGCTGGAATTCTGCCAGCAAAAATTAGATGGAGCATACATACGGTCGCAATTTCCGACCAAAAGCTCTCATCGGAGTTTTGCTGGCGGAATTTCCGCTCCTGTGTACGGGGCATTAGAGTGAACAGCAGCATTGTCAGTTGGGGGGGTGGGAGTTAGATGGACTAGTAGATTCACACTAACAAATTGAAGCCAAACTACAGCTAATACTTTATAATCGGTTACAGAAAACAGCTTTAGTTTCCTATTGGGATAAAGGTTTTACATAAGTAAAGGCTGATTATTGTACTGATTATTGTACTCACCCCTGTTAGTGGGCAGCTTGTTCTTTTGAAAACAACAGACTTACTGACTGGATCGCCAGATGAAAATAAAAGTAAGAAAACCTAAAAAAGGAAACAAATACAGCTATCACATCCAAGAATTGGTAAGCTGCAATATAGTAAATGTTTGCTTTTGGGTTTAACTACTTCTCACCCGACCAATGTACATAAACGGCCGGGTGGGAGCTGTCTCCTTCTGAGGGACGTTCAGGAACGTCCCTCAGAAGGAGGGGGATGCGCTCGTGTCACCCGGACACGGCGCATCTCCGATCGGCAGGAGGGCTCTGTGATTTGCCCTCCTGATCACATGACAGCCGTGTCCAATCACAGCCATCATGTGATGTAAACACAGAGCCACTTGCTAGGCAATCGGCTCTCCTCTCCTCACACAGAAGTTGTCAGTGAGGAGAGGAGAGCGGATCGCTGCAGCCGGCTGGTGATCAGTGAGTATGAGCTGTTTTTTACAGCTTTTTACTCACTGATCACCAACCTAGTGTCAACACACAATGTAAACACACACATGTCCCAAAAACACATGTCCCCAAATAATAAAAACACCTGTCCCCCACATATGTCCCACTAAAATCACATGTCCCCAATGATTATCTGCACACATATGTCCGTGATCAACTGCGCACATCTGTACATGATCATTTGCGTACATCTGTCCGTGATCACACAAATTATTATACACCTAACGGAAAGTTTTTTACCAAAGACATGTAGCAGAATTCATTTTGGCTTCAATTTATGACAAAATTAGATTTTATTTTTTAAAATAGAAAGAAGAAAATATTGTTTCTTTTCCAAATTTCCTCTTTTTTCGATTATGTCGCAAAAAATAAAAAACAGAGTCGTGAATAAATACCACCAAAAGAAAGCTCTATTTGTGCGAACAAATTGATAAAATTTTCATTTGGGTACAGCGTAGCATGACCGCGCAATTGTCATTGAAAGTGTGAGAGCACTGAAAGCTGAAAATTGGTCTGGGAAGGAAGGGGACGAAAATGCCCAGTATTGATGGGGTTAATACCACTTTAACTGCTTGCTGACCAGCCTCTGCAGTGTTACTGTGGCAGAATGGCACGGCTGGGCGAGACAACGTTACCTTACGTCGCTTCGCCTTTTAGCCACTAGGGGCACTCGCCCGCAGCGATGACCGCTTGGCACCCACGATTGCTCGTGGCAGAGCGAGAACCCGGATCTGTGTGTGTAAACACACAAATCCCGATTCTTTTAGGGGAGTAGAGACAGATCGTGTGTTCCTACTAAGTATGAACACCAATCTCTCTCTTCTCCTAGACAATCCCATCCCCCCACAGTTAGAACACACCTAGGGAACACAGTTAACCCCTTGATCGCCCCCCTAGTGTTAACCCCTTCCCTGCCAGTGACATTTATACATTAATCAGTGCATTTTTATAGCACTGATCACTGTATAATTGTCAATGGTCCCAAAATGTGTCAAAAGTGTCCAATTTGTCCGCTGCAATATCGCAGTCCCAATAAAAAAAAAAAAAATTGCAGATCACCACCATTACTAGTTAAAAAAATAACAATAAAAATGCCCTAAATGTATTCCCTATTTTGTAGACTCTATAACGTTTGCGCAAACCAATCAATATACGCTTATTGGGATTTTTTTTTACCAAAAATATGTAGAGGAATACATATCATCCTAAACTGAGGAGAAAATTGTATTTTTTTTTTAAATGTGGGATATTTATTATAGCAAAAAGTAAAAGATATTGGGGGTTATTTATGAAAGGTAAATCCACTTTGCACTACAAGTGCAAACTACATATGCAAAGTGCACTTGAAATTGCACTGAAAGTTCACTTGGAAGTGCAGTCGCTGTAAATCTGAGGGGAAGATCTGAAATGAGGGGAAGCTCTGCCGATTTTATTATCCAATCATGTGCAAGCTAAAATGCTGTTTTTCATTTTCCTTGTATGTCCCCCTCGGATCTACAGCGACTGCACTTCCAAGTGCACTTTCAGTGCAATTTCAAGTGCACTTTGCACTTGTAGTTTGCACTTGTAGTGCAAAGTGGATTTGCCTTTAGTAAACCCCCATTGTGTTTTTCAGAATTGTCGCTCTTCTTTTGTTTATAGCGCAAAAAATAAAAACCGCAGAGGTGATCAAATACCACCAAAGGAAAGCTCTATTTGTGGGAAAAAAAGGACGTCAATTTTGTTTGGGTACAGCATCGCATGACCGCACAATTGTCAGTTAAAGCGACGCAGTGCCGTATCGCAAAAAATGGCCTGGTCATTGAGCAGCCAAATCTCTCGGGGCTGAAGTGGTTAAAGTGCTATCCACTGATGCCAAACTCCACCACATCATCTGGTCCCCTTATGTCCCAGTAGTTTATTGTCATGTTTAGTTGGGGGTGATGTAGGACTGGAGAAACTTTTTAGCTGATAATGATGTGGAGAACTATAGTAAAATAGTGTTAATATAGCAGTTAAGTTGTTCCCAAAACAGGGGTTTGCTCCACCCACTGAGGAACTTGGATGCAAAATTTAGGTGAAAATGAGCACCAAAAAGACAAATTGATAAGTGGTTGGGGGAAAATGGTTATCTTTTATCATCGGTTGAATGCCAACACGTTTCAGGAGTAACAGAATCCAACTTTTTTAGGGCTTGGATGTGCAGAAGAGTGACTGACTTGAGGAGACTGTATCTGCTATACCAAATTTTCAGTGAGTGCGTCTGTTAGTAAAGTCTTATGCCGGCCATACACTGAGCAAATTTCTTTTCTGCAACCACGGGCTGGCGGGGGAAGCCACTCCTGTTGGGAGAAGACAGTGATTATCACTAGCGGCTATTGCAGGCACTAGCGATAATCGCAAGAGAATTCGGCAGGCTGGTGGCACCCAAGTTCATTAAACGATCAACTTGGTACATTCAACCAGCACATTAATGGTTCGAATCTCAGCCGGTTCCTACTGAACCGGCTGAAATTTGAAACATGTACGGCCGGCCTTAGTCTAGTGGAATGTGGAGGCAGCAACTATAGCGCAAAACATTTATATTGACCAAGCAATCTCTGCATTAAATCCAATTAAAAATTCAAACACTCCCTTTCTACTGCCTTCTACTACCTCCTTTCTCCTCTTCCCCCATTTCCTCCTGTACTCTCTTTCTTATCTCTATATCTGTTTTCCCCTTTTTCTTAGTACTCGGTTGTACTCAGACGCTCACTTTTTTCCTTTATCAGTTATGCATTGTGTGACATATATAAGTATTGTTTTTGTAGTAGTAAGGCCATATACTCATACCTCCATGTTATCCTGAATTTCCCACATCAGGTCCTTTCTCTCCTCCTTCCCACACAGAGGAGTGATTGGGTGCTGTATTTGAATTCGGCTATAGAGCTATCCATGAGATTTTTATATAAGCCCTCCCATGTTTATTTTACCTCGAACAGGGAAATCCTGTGATAAACGACTAACATTAGACCTGAATTTTTTGACAGACACTTTGCTCCTAAAGTGTTTGTAAAGTTTCAATAAAAAAAAAATAAAAAAACGTCATACTTACCTGCTCTGTGCAGTGTTTTTGCATGCTCGCCCCCCCCCCCTTTCCTGTCCTGCCGGGCTGCATGCTCGAATAAGGGTCTGGTATGGATTCTGACGGGGACCCCACGCCGTTTTTTTTTTTTTTCTTACTTTTTAATTGTCTGCTTTTTTTTATAATCAGCTGTCAGCGGGAAGATCGGCTGACAGCTGATGAGTCATTGCTGATGAGTCATTGGTTATTAAGGACGGCTTCCCGGCCCGCTTCTTAGCAAGCGGCTCAATGTGGTAAATTACTGCAACAACAAATGCAGTAATAACTTCAAAGTCGAACAAGTACCGCATTCGGTGTTTAGCTACAAATTCTTAATGAATTGAACACTTGAACAATTGTTCCTGCATGCAGTATTTTACCGCATAACATTAGCCGTTATTTAACTCTTAGTAAATCGACCCCTATGTGAAGTGCTTTGTGTTTTGTTATCAGCTGTTTTTCCTTTTGTACTTTTTTTTTTTGTTATTGTTTGTTTTTGAAAATCTGGTTAAAAAAAAAAAAAGTACCTGATTAAAAATAAAATGCCATGTTGAATGCAATTTAAAAAAAAATAGGTGTGTATTGCCCTTTTGTTTGCGTACAACAGCTGGGGATTCAGGCGGGAAAACTGGCTACTTTGGGCCAAATAGTTAGCCCTGTCCACAACCCTGTCCACAAATGGCAAACAAGCTGAATTCGAACCAAACCTGAAAAAAATCTGTACTTATTGGTTACAAAAGGACAACACTCTCCAGTTTTATTCGTACCACTTATAATAATGAGGATATGTATATTACAAAATCCTAAATCTTCAAATGTTATAAATTGGGTATTACAGCAAAATCCGTTGAATATCGAAATAATATTACCTATATAGCCCTGGTTAATGTATTACTTACTCTTTTACAGAGAGTGAATACATCGGTTTGGCAGCGTTTGTTTTACAAAGAATTGGAGATTACCATTCATAATCTTGCTGCCAAAAACATATATACTGTTTCTAAGCAACACTTCAAAAGCTTTCCTTACCTATTGACATAAAGCATAATGAAGGTAACTCTTTAGCTGTGATCTTAAAAGCCACTACAGTTTATATTTGAGATTTATGGTAAAATAGACCTAACCATTCCCGCCCAGCGCCGGCATCCCTTTAACGTGGTCTTTACTCCTGGGGGAGTGGAAAGGACTGCCAGATCACGTAATCGCTGTGATTAATTGTCACAGTGGTCACACGATCAGAGCGGGCCCCGCTCAGTCCAGATCATTACTAGAGACCTGTCTATGTGCTCTCAGCATAGAAATCTCAGATGCCCATGCGTGGTGTGTGGGCATTAAAGCCCACCCCCTGTCCGCCAGCTGCACTTAGCTATTTGCGACTCCAATGTCTTTTGTATGTATATATTTTTATGCCTAATAAAAATTGTTATTTGAAAAAAAAAAAAAAAAAGCCCACCCTCTTTGCCGCCGCAAATATGCATTAAGTGGGCAGCAAGAGTTTAAGTCTTTTTATGATCTAGTCTTTTTCCCATCCCCTCTCTCCTATCTAACCTAAACTGCTAACATCACTTCCTTCCCCTTGCACTCATCTGATGATGATTGAAGCTGGCCATAGATGGAACAAATCTCGACCAGTTTAGCAGGGATCACCTGAGATTTAATCCATCTATGGGCAGGCTGGTTGTACTGAAGTTGACCCATCGAAAGACTTCAGTATAACCAGAATGTTACTTTTTTTGCATGCGATTACTGATGGTGGCAATAGCTGCCAGCAGTAATCATTGTGTTCTACCGGCAGGGAAGGCTCCTCACTGGCAGAACACAACAGCACTGCGGGAGGGATTCCGCCATCAACACATTTCGTGTTGATGGGGGAATCAGGCAATTTTCTTTCCTGCTCAACCTGTGGGTGCAGGAAAGAAAATTGTATCATTTATGGCTTGCTTTCTAGAAGTCTGGTGCCACCATGACTCCCGGTGTCAGGTCATAACAGAAAGGTGGAACTTGCATGTAAGTTACTGATTGGGCTACCTGTGGCTGAACAACAAATCAGCTGCACTTCCTGAACACAGATGCCATCTCATATCTAGCTCCCAATTGCACCCTTATTTGGAAGGATTGTCGTTCTTTTGAAACCAAATCTCTCTATTGCTCTTTCCTCTTAAAGAGGAAGTAAACCCTGGTGGGTTTTACTTTCTCTTTATTTCCCTGCAAAGGTAAAGTATAATGGGCTACTATGCATCACATATAGCCCATTATGTGTCACTTACCTGAAACAGAAGCCTGCAATGTCTCTGTTGTCCCCACTAGCAGGGAGCGTCCATCTTCGCCCCTCTTCCTTCCGGGGCCGCGAACTCCGGCTCTGTGACTGGCTGAAGTCGCGTGATGTCACTTCCGCGCATGCGAGCGGGAGCCCCCAGTCACGGCATGGACCCTATTAGAAACGCCATGATGTGCCCTTTCTAAAGGGCACATGCGCCAATTTCATTGGCACATGCGCCGTAATCATTGGCGCTCAGCTTTTTAGTAAATATCTCCTAAACCGTGGAGGTTTAGGAGATATTTCAAGAACCTACAGGTAAGCCTTAATACAGGGTGTACAACCACTTTAAAGCCCCATACACATGGGTCGAATATCAGGTGGCATCGGCTGGTTCAATAGAAACCAGCCGATATTCAGCCCATGTATATGGCAGCCGGTTCAACAGCAGCCATCCGGACATCCGGCTTCTGTCAAAGGGGCATGACCGAAATCGGCATTCGATCAGCGCTCCCAGCGCAATGACCGATGTGTTCTGGCGGGGGCGGGACGTCCCCCTGTCAGAACACAATAGCTCAGCGGGGAGATCCTATACTAACATCGGATTGTTTGTACAGGATCTCCTTCAAGCTCTTCAGTTTTTTGGGGTTGAATGAAAAAAAAAAAACGGATAGTGTGTCATGTCAAGGTAGTAAAGTTCAACTTCTTTTGATTTAAAGACCTCTATAAAATATCAAACAAAAACATTAAAGTGAACCAAATATAAACAATGAATAAGCAAAATTCTACAGTAAATAAAACAATCGATGCAGCCACCACCTCTAAGGACTAGAAAGCTGCCATATAGAAAATGTTTGCTCTTGGGTTTAGATAGCATTTTTACTTGTAAATAAATCTTAAATTGTTTCAAATTGTCTGGGAATATTCATCATAATGGGGAATTTATTTTATCATGTATAGAAGGCGTCTCTTTTGTCTCATGAAATTATAGCACAAGGCCATCTCAGATCCCTCGGGGCCCTTGTTGACATGTCAACACTATGCTGCCAAATCTGACTGGTTTGACCACATTTCTCAGTTTGTATTTGACCTATATTTCCTCAATCCAGTATTCAGAAAATATTGAATAAATACGTACAAGTCTATTATCCACTAACGGCTACAAATTGTTAACAAATTCAGGCCCGTGCTGCTCTTTTCTGGACAAACCCAGAACCCAGAACCCAGAACCCAGCAACAAGTAACTATTATCATTTGTAATCCATATATAGAGGATTATACATCTTTTTACATGCACAACTAAGAATTTGATTTAGTAACGGATTTGAACATTTTTTTTATATTGTTATTTTCTGTAAATGTTATACTTGCTAAGACAAATATAGAAAAATAACATACATTGTCTATAAGCTTGGTTGTAGAAATGAACCAAAGGCCAATGTAAAACCTAAAATAGATCAACGTAACGTAACTTTAATAATTGTATGCAATAATGTTAGGCGCACAGGGGTTGATTTACTAAAACTGGAGAGTGCACAATCTGGTGCAGCTGCTCATGGTAGCCAATCAGCTTCTAACTTCAGCTTGTTCAATTAAGATTTCATAATAAAACCTGGAAGGTGATTGGTTTCTATGCAGAGCTGCACCAGATTTCAATGTCAAGAAGGAGCCACAAAGACCATTTTGACAGTCATTCATGGTAGCAGGGCCAATATGGTCCCAATGTAGCTTGGTGACATCTTTGTTCAATTTTCAACATAAAAAACTTGGAGAAGGAATACTACTAGGACACGTGTAGGCAGGTGCTGTTCAGTTGAAATATTGGCTCTGATGCTCTACCAGGTTAGCAGGTCAGAGGGGTGAGATAGCAATCGTAAGGTTGCTCACTCACTTCCTAATTTGGGAAGTAAAAAAGTCTATTGACTGCTGTTGCTTACATCCGTTGTTAGGGAAGCCCATCAAAGGACTTTTATTCCTCTGTACAGGACTCCTATGGCCATCTTGGGAGAGCCGTATGTCCTGATTTTACACAAGTTCTCCTGAGATCTCAGGGTCCATCTTGGACCCACAGAAGATTTATATGCCCTGGTGAGGCCATAGGGCATGCCCACACTGTGGGAGTAGGTATGGAGAGGAGCCTGTCTTGTCAATGACAGTTAGGTTTAGTGCAGGGAAAGACTCTCTCTGTATAGGGATAGTTTAGGGACCTGGATCTAGAGTTGCCACCTCATCCCTTTAAACCCGAACATATATTAATTACATAGGTTCTGTGGCTGATTAAGGTGGTAACTAAACTCACTTGGTGCCTTATCTGCATTTAATTAGCCTCAGAACCTGTGTAATTCAAAGGTGTTCGGGTGTAAAGGGATGAGGTGGCAACTATACCTGGATCCCCTACTCTATTGTTCCTGGAATGGGTGACACACCCAGCTCCACTGTTCAAATAGCATTCAGGATCATTCCTGCACACCAGTGAAGTAAGATAGAAGCTAAGATACCTCCCTTGTCTGGGTTTCATGGCCGGGATCCCGCTTAAAGAGGTTGTAATCCTTGGAAAAAAAAACAAAAAAACAAACCCTACAAGACAAAGGCATAATGAGCTAGTATGCATTGCAGATGATTCATGTTGCATTCACTTCCTGGATTCCATCTGCCCTTAGCTCAGGTATGCAGACGGGGGAGTGCTTAGCTGAGAAAACCCCTCTTCCCCTCCTGAAGACACCTGTGATGTATTACATCATTTGCCTAGGCCTTGAAACCAGAAACTAACTGAAGAAATGTTAGAAAAAAAGTTTAAGCATGGGTTCACACTGCTGCGGTGCGAGACAATCGCAGCACATTCCTGTGCGAATTACATGCAGTGTTTCCGGGGTGCGATTTGAGCCATGGATTTATATTGCCCAAATAGAACCGCATTCGCACCACACTGGTGCAGAACCCTTTTTTTGTCCGCACCAGAATCAGATCGCATGGGTGATCTAAACTGGTCTAATCAGATCTGCAAATCATGTTGTTAACTTAACATACACTCCGCAATCGGTTTGCATGGACGGGTTGCGATTTAGATGTGGTGCCGAATCTGCAGCAATTTCACTGTAAATTCACACCACATCTATTGTGAACCCAGACTAAACCAAGTAAAAATGATATACTTTCCAATCTATTTACTAATAGTAGCAGCATAAGGATTAAAAATAGTCAATGTTGATTGAGAGAGTAAAGTGCCACTTTAAGCACCTTGTCTTTCGCACCCCTTTGAACAGTTATTGTAATTATCATTTTCCACTGCTGACTATTTGGCAGAGTAAACCTGAAAATTGAAAAGAAAACTGCTGTCAACTGTTTCCTCTGCACCAAAACTGTTGTTGTCTAATGCCTTTGCACCCTAGCAATTTGCAAGCCCCGCCCACATTTTGGAACAGTCAGAAGGATGATGGAGCCATCATCCTCAGGGGTGGAAGTGGCGAGAGGGACAGCCGTAGTGCCTTATGGAGCGACCTTGGCACCAATCATAACATTTAAAAAAACGTCTCTCTGGAAGATTGGGTTGAGAGGCTGGAGAGTTAAGCCTTCTTATTCCAAATTCCTGTGGTGCATGGAATATGCTGCAGCGAGGGGTATTTTGAGTAGGATTTAGTCCATGAGCAGCTCATATAGGAAGAAAGATGATATCTTATGTTTTTGTGTGGACTAATAAAGACTGAATGCTTGTACTCATTGTGATGCATACTTTTGACTTCAGGTGAAGGAGTCCTCAATGACCTTGGGACAGGAGCAATACTTTTCCACACTAGATCTGACCAGTGCATACTCATAGGTCACTGTAAAAGAAGGGGACCATGAAAGGACTGCTTTTATAGCCCCTCCGGGGTTGTATGTGTTAAAATGATGCCCTTTGACTTGACCAGTGTTCCTAGCCATTTTCAAAAACTGATGGAACGTTGTCTTGGAGACTTATGCTCAGTTCACACCTAGGCGTTGTTGGACGTTTTTCTGCTCTAAAGTATCATAAACACGACTGGATTTTCCGACGGGAAATATTCGATGTCAGGCTGTTGGCGGAAAATCTGATCGTTTTTACGCTCCATCAGACAATTGTTGTTGGACTTTCCGCCAACAAATGTTGGCTAGCATGTCTGCAAAATTTCCGGACAAATGTCTGTTATCGAATTTTCCGAGTGTGTGTACACAAGTCCGTCACACAAAAGTCCAAAGTACAAACATGCATGCTTGGAAGCAAGGACAAGCTAGAAGCGGTCGGTCTTGTAAACTAGCATTCGTAATGGAGAATTCACATTCGTGACGCGGCAAATTATGAAATCTCGAAATGCAGCGCACATTCTCTTCTTCTTTAATGGGATAATAATGAAGCTGCTTTGCTGGTGATACTGATGGAGTTATTGCAAACAAATTTTCAAAGGCTATTTTTTTTCTAGTAATATCAAGAATAATATTATTATGCTTGTTGTTTTTTTATTTGGGCAAGTTACCACAACACCATTATCCTGTAGTTTTTAAGATCAAAGATACAACTATGTTGGTGTCAATTTTACATTGCATTTTTTTTGTAAATGTAACTGCCTACTCCCAAACTGTCATTTGAAGTAAAACACATAACCAAGTATTATTCTCCACAATTTTTTTATTGTGCATTAAAAAAAGAAAACAAATAAAATGAGACATGCTATCTGCCAATAGAACTTAATCAAAAAGTGCATTCTATGCATCCAAAAATATAGAAAATATACTAAATCAAATCATTATTCAACCAAAAAGATAATGTCAAAGCAATAACTCCAAGGCCAATAATAAATAACACGTTATCTCCTCCGATTCCGCAACATGGCTGGTTGACGAACGGCCATTCAGAAACGAACTGAAAAGCACAAACTGAAAAGCGCAAAATGAAAAACACGAAAAGAAAAGCGTGAATCGACACTCAAACTTCTCCTAACACGGAATTAGCAGAAAGAGCCCAAAGGGTGGTGCTAAAGAGCTGAAAAACCATGTAGTACACCATGTTCGTAATTGTTGGCCAACAATTGTGTGACCGTGTGTATGCAAGACAAGTTTGGGCCAACGTAATAAGTAAGTAAAGTGCAGCGCTAATTAAATGAAAAAAAAAACAGTGAATATATCCCAATGGGAAATTGGGGTATATATAAGTGCAAATACAATAAAATTATTAAACCACAATATTGTTGAAGTGTAGATCAACAGTGATAGTGTATATAAAGTGCATATAGTCCATGTATGACATCAAAATGGTGACTATAAATGAGTGTGAACTGGTTGTCTGTAGATAATCCACCACCGTAAGGAAAGAGGCTTACCAGACAGGTTGAACCCAACAAGGCGTATGCCTGATGAGTCAACCAAGCTTTTGGTGTAACACACCCAAGGAGGTACAGCAACCACGACTTCCAATCTAGACCGAATCGGATGTGGGTCCGTGACGATTATGACATCAGTGAGTATCCATCATATGAATAGCAACCGGAGTAGGTGAGCAGCTCCTCTCAGTGTGACATATAGCAAAAGGAGAAAAAATTGGGCCACATAGTGTGATTCTGTTTAGATGTAAAACATTGATTAAAAATGCTAAATGGTCACTCACATTTGAGAAGACATTAAAAGCGTTTGGATAAAATCAAAGCAACGCAGTGGCATCAGCAGAGCCCGTCCCAACGTTTCGTCCTAAAAAGGCATCGTCTGGGGTTTGAGACAACGCTCTTCGGACAAAATTCCACGGTTTTGTGGTCGGAATGTGCGATCGTGTGTACGAGGCTTAAGTCTCAGCTTTAAAAACATCCAACAAGACAAATCCCATTCATTTCAATGGCCTCTGTTCACATCTGAGTGTTCTATCGCCTGAAGCAAAACACCCATCGCTCAATAAAGTACAGGAGCTTTTTTGGCAGATTACAGGCGTTTTACTGCTTTTACATTGGTGACCTTTTAACCTTGAAAACGCCTGTACAAAAACGCTGCAAATCTCTGCAAAATCGCCCGAAAAAACGTTTGAAATAACACCTGAAAAACGTAACGTGGTTCACATCTAGGCATTGCTATTTTACATGCGTTTTTCAGACGTTTTTTTCCGAATAAGGCTGCATTCACACCTGAGCGTATCGTTTTCAGGCGCAAAGTCGCGCGTTTTACCGCACTTTTTACATTTTTTTTTTTTGCCGCGTTTTTTGCTGCAATTTTTTACAGGTCAAAAGGTCACCAATGTAAAAAGCAAAAAATGCCTGTAATCTACCCAAAAAGAAAATCATGTACTTTTTTGAGCTTCAGGCATTTTGCTTAAGGTGACAGAACGCTCAGATTTGTACAGGGGCCATTTAAATTAATGGTATTTTGCCTGTTAGGCATTTTTGAACTTTTGAGATGAGCGTTTTATGAGCTGAAAGCACTCAGTTGTGCATGCAGCCTATGCATTAAGGCTCTGTTCACACCTAGGCGGTATTGGGCATTTTTCTAAAAATGCCCAATGAGACAAATCCCATTCATTTCAATGGCCCCTGTTCACATCTGAGCGTTCTGTTGCCTGAAGCAAAACACCCATCCTTCAAAAAAGGACAGGAGCTTCTTTTTTGGCAGATTACAGGCGTTTTCTGCTTTTAACATTGGTGACCTTTTGACCTGTACAAAATCGCGGAAAAAATCGTGTGACTTTCTGCCTGAAAACGATACGCTCAGGTGTGAATGCAGCCTAAGATAAAAAGTCTTCTGTGTGCAGCAGCCTCCCTAATACTGTCCAGCAATGTCCAGGAGTGTCTCGGCCGTCCAAAATTTACCCTCCTGATTGGCTGGGACACAAAGTCAGCTAGTCAATCAGGAGAGAGAGGGGGTGGGGCTGGTTTGGGGCTCTGTGTCTCAATGGACACACGTAACTGTGACTCGGCTCGGGTGCCCCCATAGCAAGCTGTTTGCTGTTGGGGCACTGAACAGGAGGGAGGGGCCAGGAGAGCCGAAAAGGGACCTGAGAAGAGGAGGATCTGGACTGCTCTGTGCAAATCCACTGCAACAGGGCAGGTAAGTATAACATGTGTTATTTTTGTAGAAAAAAAAACTAGACTTTACAATCACTTTAAGGATGCAAGCGTCCAGCAGCCTGCCCATGTAAAGGTTGCATAACTGTGGTATCCTGGGCTTTTTTTTTCTCAGAGCAGAGAATAGGTGCAGGAAACCCCCCCCTTCTAAGTAAATTCTTGTCTCTGCCCCTACCAATCTCTGAGCACCGTCCTTTAATTCCACTCCCTACCCACCTTCCAGTACCAACCCTTCCAGGGAAGCGGGTAAGGTGGTAGTGGGTACAAAAGGGGATTAGGACAGGATAGGAAAGGGACAAGGATGGTAAGGTGGGAAAGAAAGAGGAAAAGGGAAGGTGTATTTACCAGGGTGAACCCCCTTTACCCAAAGCCCCCCAGGAAATAAAAGCTATCACCATGACGTTTCTTAAAATGTATAAGTGAGGAGTCAGCCAGCAGCAATAATAATTTTATCCTGGTGTCTCAGGGAATCCTTTATCTTATAGGTTTTAATTTGGAAGATTTTGTTGTAATTTTTCACATCATGTCTTTTACATAAATACAATAAAACCTTGAATTGCATAATTAGTTCCAGAAACATGCTTGTAATCCAAAGCACTTGTATATCAAAGCAAATTTCAACATAAGACATAATGGAAACTCAAATGATTTGTTCCACAACCATTTATTCATAAGTCCTTCAGTTTAAAAATCCATATTATTATTATTATTATTATACAGGATTTATATAGCGCCAACAGTTTATGTAGCGCTTTACAACTTGAGGGTAGACAGTACAAATACAATGCACTTTGATACAGTAGGAATCAGAGGGCCCTGCTCCTTAGAGCTTACAATCTAAGAGGGAAGGTCAAAAGATACAAGAGGTAAAAACTGTGGGTGATGTGCTGATTGAGAAGATAAATGTACAGTTGTTAGGTGGGGGCCAGATAGGCTTCTCTGAAGAGATGAGTTTTCAGGGATCGTCTGAAAGTGGATAAAGTAGGAGAAAATCGGACGGATTGGGGTAGAGCATTCCAGAGGATGGGGGAGGCTCTGGAGAAGTCCTGAAGGCGAGCATGGGATGAGGTGACAAGGGAGTTTGAGAGCAGGAGGTCTTGGGAGGAGCGAAGAGAACGATTAGGTTGGTATTTTGTGACTAGGTTAGAGATGTAGCTGGGGGCCAGGTTGTGGATGGCTTTGTAAGTTATAGTTAGTATCTTGAATTTAATTCGGTGACTGAGTGGCAGCCAATGGAGGGATTGGCAGAGGGGTGTAGCAGACGATGAGCGGTTTGTGTGGTGGATGAGCCTGGCAGCAGCGTTCATGACGGACTGAAGTGGGGATAGCCTATTTAGAGGTAAACCAATGAGGAGGGAGTTGCAGTAGTCGAGGCGGAAGATGACCAGGGAGTGGATTAGAAGCTTTGTGGTGACATTGGTTAGGAAGGGGCGTATCTTGGAGATGTTGCGGAGATTGAAGCGGCAAGCTTTGGATAGTGATAGAATGTGGAGTCGAAAGGTTAGTTCAGAGTCCAGGATTACACCTAGGACCCTGGCGTGGGGAGATGGGTTGATAGTTGAGCCGTTGATATTGACAGGGAAAGCAGGGGAAGTGGCTACTGAGGGAGGAAATATCATGAGCTCGGTTTTGGATAGGTTGAGTTTGAGGAAGTAATGTGACATCCAGGCTGATATGTCTGCTAGTAAGTTGGTAATGCGTGAGGAGACAGATGGAGAGAGCTGGGGGGTGGAGAGATAGATTTGGGTGTCATCAGCGTAGAGATGATATTGAAAGCCATGGGAGGCAATCAACTGACCCAAGGAGGTGGTGTAGATTGAGAAAAGGAGAGGTCCAAGAACAGAACCTTGGGGGACCCCAACGGAAAAAGGAAGAGGAGAGGAGGAAGTAGAGTTGTAAGTGACACTGAAGGAACGGTGTGATAGGTAGGATGAGAACCAGCGAAGAGTACAGTCACGGAGACCAAAGGAGTGGAGTTTTTTGAGGAGGAGGGGGTGGTCCACTGTGTCAAAAGCAGCAGAGAGATCCAGGAGAAGTAGTACAGAATAGTGTCCATTGGCTTTAGCCATTAGTAGGTCATTTGAGAGTTTAAGGAGAGCAGTTTCAGTGGAGTGTTGAGGGCGAAAACCGGACTGGAGGGGATCTAGAAGTTTATTCATGATCAGATGGTCGCTTAGTTGGTTGTAGACCAGTCTTTCAAGAAGTTTGGAGGAGCAGGAGAGTAAGGAGATTGGACGTAAGTTGTTGAGATTGGTGGGATCCAGTGAGGGCTTTTTTAGTATGGGGATGACTAGCGCATGTTTTAGAGAGTTTGGGAAGATGCCACAGGAGAGGGAGAGGTTGAAAATGTGAGTTAGAGAGTGTAGAATCGAGTCAGAGGGTGAGCGTAGCATTTGCGAGGGAACAGGATCCAGGGGGCAAGTGGTTAGATGGGTGCTAGATAAAAGTTTAGCAACCTCAGTAATAGTAGTAGGGTTGAATGAGGGAAGTAATGATTGTATCTGTGGACATGGGGTGTTGCATGGGGGAGGTTTTTGCGCATTGGTGATCTCCTCATGAATTGTATCAATCTTAGTTTTGAAGTGATTGGCAATCTCCTGGGCAGTGAGTGAGTTGTTGGGTGGAGGCAGTGGAGGACAGAGTGGAGTATTGAAGGTAGAGAAGAGTTGACGTGGACTGGATGAGAAGGTGTTAATGAGTGTGATAAAGTAGGTCTGTTTGGCAGTGTGAAGGCAGGAGTAGTATTTTAGGAGGGCAGATTTATATTGTGTGAAGTCTTCTTGGGTCTTAGTCTTATGCCACAGGCGCTCAAGAGCGCGGCTACGTTTTCTGAGACTTCTGGTGTCACCTGTTTGCCAGGGTTTTAGCAGTCGGGGCCTAATTCTGCATGTAGTGGGGGGGCAAGCTTGTCTAGGGAGGAAGACAGTGAGCTGTTGTAGATGAAAGTAGCTTGGTTGGGGCAGGACAGAGGTGAGATTTTGTCATAGAGGTGATCAGTAGTGGAGTAGAGAAGAGAAGGGTTGAGGTGGCAAAGGTTTCTACGGGTAACCGTTAGGCGGTTGGAGGGAGAAGAGGTGGAAGACAAGGAGAGAGCAAAACTAATAAGGTGGTGATCAGAGAGTGGGAGTGGATTGTTGGAAAGGTTGCACGGAGTGCACAGATAGGAGAAGGCAAGGTCAAGGGTGTTGCCGTTGGAGTGGGTAGGAGCCTGTATCCATTGCTTCAGGTCAAGCGATGAGGTGAGACTGAGAAGTTTAGAAGTAATAGTAGTGTTAGTGTTAACAGGGATGTTAAAGTCCCCAAGAATGATTGTGGGGATTTCAGCAGAGAGAAAGTAGGGTAGCCAGGCAGAGAAGTACATCAAGAAAGGCTGATACTGGTCCAGGGGGCTGGTAGATGACAGCAATTCTTAGAGAAATGGGAGAGAATAGACGAATGCAATGTGCCTCAAAAGAGGAGAGTGTCAGAGAGGGAGGTGGGTGAAGTACCTGATAGGTGCTGCATGGAGCTAGAAGGATTCCCACTCCACCTCCCTTCCGTCCACTTGGTCTGGGGGAGTGAGTCCAGAGAAGGCCCCCATGGGAGAGGGAAGCAGGAGAAATAGTGTCCGATTCATGAAGCCAGGTTTCAGTAATGGCAAGTAGGTTAAAGAAATTTGTGATAAAGAGGTCGTGAAGGGCGGTGAGTTTGTTGCAGACAGAACGTGCATTCCACAGGGCACAGGAAAAGGGGGGGCTGGTTTTGGAAAGAGGAATAGAGACCAAGTTCTGTGGGTTGCGGCTCCTGCCAGAGGGTGTAGGGGGATGGGAGCGATGGGCAAAGACAGATGATGGTGGCCCAGGGTTTGGGGATATGTCACCAGAGATTAGGAGAAGCAGGAGGGTGAGGGAAGTAATGTGGGAATGTAATTTATGTGAAGGGGCATGTCTCAGAGTACTGGAGGTTTTATCAGTGTATGGATGTAGAATGAGCAAGAGTTGGTAGGAGCAGTAGTAGGGAGAAGACAGAAGGCAGGGTGATATGTATAAGCAGGCGGGTGGAGAGGGGGGGTGAAGGTAAGAGAGTTTGAGGAGAGAGGACAGGAGTGTCAGAAGCAGTTGTAGAGAGTGCATGTTACAGAGTGGAAGGAGAGCTTATTAGAGAGACGGGTCACCTGCAGTCTGTTAGGTGCTTTCCAGTGCAGATTGCTGTATTTGTTTGCTTCGTGCAATCGCTGAAGTGCAGAGATTGAAGTGCATATCACTTGTAGAAAGAATCACTTAGAGAAAGAAGCCATTGCAATGTGCACCCCGAGCAAAAAAATAAAAAGATTATAGCAATGTGACCAGTCTGTGTAACCATAAAATGTCCATCCACAAATGGAAGCCTCCACAAGGGGATTAGAAGCAAAATCCAGCAGGAGCTAGAGTATAAAAGAGAAGAGAGGCGCCTCTAAGTGTAGCAATATGGTTACATTTATTGAGGGTACAACATTTAGCAACTCACATGGTTGATGATTAAAAGAGGCACATCTAAGTATGCAGGCATCCGGGGTAAAGCTTTCCACCTAGACCATCCTTCACACCGCCGGCTCTCACCACTGTCAGTCTACAATCGTGACCGGGAAGACTACCCTGCAGTGGAGCGATCTGAAAGCGAGGTTTGAACCGCTCGTGGAGCGCAGCGTGGAAGAGACAACGTCGATAGCATTGAGGAGGATGGTCTATGTAGACAGCGTTGCCCAGGATGCCTGCATACTTAGATGTGCCTCTTAATCATCAACCATGTGAGTTGCTAAATGTTGTACCGTTCGTTAAATGTAACCATATTGCTACACTTAGAGGCGCCTCTCTTCTCTTTTATGAAACCAATTGTTTGTTTAGATTAAACGTAATTTATTAAATATTGTAAAAAGCCAAAGTCTGCATAAACATTGCAATTGACTGTATAAAAACAATATCAAACACTACAGTAGATACAAAATGACATTGGTATTGTCTCCTAAGTAGAAAATGCATCCAACGCGTTTCAGGATCTTGACCTTTCTTCAGGGGCGGTCCCTTGTGGAGAACAATGTACATCTATAATAGAAACATACATTAACACTGAGAAACACATATACATGCAGTGAGCATCGTTAAGGGCAGGAAAGTGCAAAAAATTCATAATAGCCTCCACCCATGCAATCATGACAACACCAAAAAAAAAAATTTATATTCAATTTTGAATGTAACCTGGTATCAAAAGAAAGTAGATTCGCTGCTGGATACAACCCGAGTTTGAAAGAAGTACCATCCAAAACATCAAATAAAGATGATCCAGTTAGCACCACATGGTGATTGAATAACCACTGGGTTAAGGAAATAGCTGTCAAGTGGCAGTCACAGCCAGATAGTATGGCTGGAAATAACCCAAGTATAAGCATAGAAGTGGTCAAAACAGGTGAATATAACCTGTGCAGTTGATATAAAATAAAAATTAAAAAAATAAATAAATAAATAAAACTCTAATGCCCCGTACACACGGTCGGATTTTCCGACGGAAAATGTGTGATAGGACCTTGTTGTCGCAAATTCCGATCGTGTGTAGGCTCCATCACACATTTTCCAGCGGATTTTCCGACACACAAAGTTGGAGAGCAGGATATAAAATTTTACAACAACAAAATCCGTTGTCGGAAATTCTGATCGTGTGTACACAAATCCGACGCACAAAGTGCCACGCATGCTCAGAATAAATAAAGAGATGAAAGCTATTGGCCACTGCCCCGTTTATAGTCCCGACGTACGTGTTTTACGTCACCGCGTTCAGAATGATCGGATTTCCCGACAACTTTGTGTGACCGTGTGTATGCAAGACAAGTTTGAGCCAACATCCGTCGGAAAAAATCCTAGGATTTTGTTGTCGGAATGTCCGATCAATGTCCGACTGTGTGTACGGAGCATTAGAGTATAATATATTCTTTTACTATATATAATTCAATCACATGTTGAATATAATGAAAAGGACTGCAAAATATAGCATGTGCCAACTGACAATTCACCCACTAAATATATATTAGGGGCATAAAAGTATTAACCTCGATTAAGGCATAGAGTCAGTGCTATAACTGACAGAAAACAATAAAGAGGAGAAATGAATAACCTCTATGTTTATTACCAAAATGCAATAAATTAAGAAAAACACTGCAGTACACTAAATAAATAAACCCGATAATCAAATCAAAACAGAGATTGTCTAAGAGAACTTGTAATGATGATATTCCAACAAATAGTAAAAAGTATGTAATATTGTAATAGTATAAGCTGTCAACATCCAGTATAATCAAAAATCCATGTAAATTCCTTAAACAGCATGGTGTTTCCAGCCATACTATCTGGCTGTGACTGCCGCTTGACAGCTATTTCCTTAACCAAGTGGTTATTCAATCACCATGTGGTGCTAACGGGATCGTCTTTATTTGATGTTTTTGATGGTACTTCTTTCAAACTCGGGTTGTATCCAGCAGCGAATCTACTTTCTTTTTAAACCAGATTACATTCAAAATTTAAAATAAATAATTTTTTTTTTTTGGTGGGGTCATGATCGCATGTGTGGAGGCTATTATTGCACTTTCCCGCCCTTAACGATGCTCACTGCATGTACTCTGTATATATGTTTCTATTATAGATGTACATTGTTCTCCACAAGGGACCGCCCCTGAAGAAAGGACAAAATCCTGAAATGCGTCGGTCGCATTTTCTACTTAGGAGACAATACTAATGTCATTTTGTATCTACTGTAGTGTTTGCTATTGTTCTTATACAGTCAATTGCAATGTCTATGCAGACTTTGGCTTTTCACAATATTTAATATTTATGTTTAATCTAAACAAACAATTGGTTTTGTACCGGTACTCAGTTGCCCTTAAAGTCTCAATCCTCTTTGGGGGACCCTTTCTCACATATTTATGTATGGGATGGTGGCAACATTTTAGTCTGCTTTTGGTGAAATATATCCTTTTGGACTCTCTTTTATACTCAGTTGTGACATGACGCTACTTGTATATCAAGACATCGCTTGTATATCAAGTCAACATTTATTTAAAAATGTTGCTTGTCTTGCAAAACGCTCTCAAACCAAGTTACTCTCAAACCAAGGTTTTACTGTTTTGTAATTCTAGATCTTAATACCAAAATAAAATCCACAGATATATCAGTGTTTGTTCTTTTTTTCAAGATGTTTGGTACTGCACATTACCAGTTCTGTTCTGTATCTTTTGGAATCTATTGTTAGGGCTCATTCACATGTGCCGCAGCCCTTGCTTTGGAAAGGCAATGAAATAAAATATAACCTCCATACCACCTGATTTTACCCCATAAATGCCACACCACTGTGCTGCAATCATGTGCATTGCAATGGCCCCATAGACTTGCATGTGACATGCTGTTTAATTTTTCCACGAGCGAAGCACAGCATCCCGGCCACAGCATTTGTACAGTCCTGAGCAACTGTATGTCTGTGTTTAGGTGGGCAATTGGGTTGGTTGTAAAGCCGCAGCTCAGCCGCCTGTTTAACTGTCCCCGACTGCATGTGTGAACAAATCCTTATTGTGTAATGTATGGAAAGTGCACAGTATCACCTCTACTGATCACTGGGTGTCATTTTCCTGATATCATGCTGTATGTATGAACACTGCACATCTATATACACAGGGTAAACTCTATTAATTCTTATACTGTGTCTATGGATGCTATATATTAACTCATTTTCCAGGATGATGTGATATAAAATGATAATCTATAAACTGTTGGGTATTTTGCAGTATTAGAGGGTATTTCTGCACGCATGTTTTTCCCTGTAAATACTGGGTTTTCTGTACTCTGACATGTTTCTGTATACGGTGGAGGGACAGGCAGTGAGATGCTCCATGAATACCGGAGGGAGTCCTGTAGTTACATCTGTTCTTCCATCACATATTTATTAGTATTTTTAGCAGTAGAGAGACTATTAGCTATGTTGAGTGCCATCTACAGGAAAACAACTGAACAGCAAGCAAACTATATGCATCTTACAATTTTGTATAGGATTTAAACCACTTGACATTTTTTGCGATACGGCACTGCGTTACCTTAACTGACAATTGCGTGGTCATGCAAGGCTGTACCCAAATAAAATGCATGTCTTTTTTTCCCACAAACAGAGCTTTCTTTTGGTGTTATTTGATCACCTCTGTGATCACCTCTGTGTTACATATCCAATAACAAAATTGAAAAAAAAATCTAATTTCTTCAAAAATTTAGGCTAATATGTATTCTGCTACATATTTTTGGTAAAAAAATCCCAAAAAGCATATATTGATTGGTTTGCACAAAAGTGATAGTGCCTACAAATCATGGGATATTTCTATCTATTAATTTTTTTACTAGTAATGGCGTTAGCGACCTATAGCGGGACTGCAATTTTGCGGCAGATATTTTGACACTAACTTAAATTTTTCGGGAATCAGTGTCACTAATCCAGTGATCATTATTAAAAAATATGCACTGTCACTGCACTAATGACACCGGCTGGGAAGCGGTTAACATCAGGGGTGATCTAAGGGTAATTGTGTGCCCAGCCAGTGTTTTACTACACTGTGTGAAGTGCTTTTACTAGGGAAGAGAGGGTGCCGGAGGATATTGGGTACCGTGCACCTGCCAGTCGGCTTCCGCTGTACGAAAATCACACAGGAAGCGAGCCACCATCGGCTCCCGCTGCTGTCAATCAAATCCAATGACGCGGCTGCCGGGGGTGGGGCCAAGTCATGCATTCGGCGTCTATGGACATGGAATGCTGGACTCGGGAGCTTGCCCGCAAGGTAACCCCCCAGGGAGAGCGCTTCTCCCAGGGGGTTATCTGATGCGGGGAGGAGCCGAGAGAGCTGCTGAGGGACCCCAGAAGACCAGGATCGGGCCACTCTGTGCAAAACAAACTGCACAGTGGAAGTAAGTATGAAAAATGACCTTTAGTGTCACTTTAAGTTTGTTCAGTCCATTACTCTGCCTCTCAACCCCAAAGAACTGTCTCAGCCCCTCTGGCACACCTAGCAAACAGTGTACTTGCAAACACAGCAAAACAGACACAAATGTAGTGAACAGGAAGTTTGCTTGCTGGGAGACTTTCCACAATCAAACAGTGATCTGGTAACTCAATAGTCGAGAATGGTAAACTGTGGTCTTTAATAGTATTAATCAAACCCAAAATGCAGACTTCAAAATAGCAGTCAAAAACAACTTAAAAATATATCTAGAGTGGCCTATGCACTCAGGCATAAAGGGGAACTGATCTGACTTAACAATGGTCAGTCTGTTTCCCTCAAATCCTGAAATCACAGACCCAGGCAATGATCATGTGAGGCAATAGGCCACAAATGCTATTTATCACTTTAACATTTAACATGGGAGTTCCCCTTTAAAAGGTAGTCACTGGAATCACTAAATTACTGACACTGATGGAGTAATAGAAAGGGCCCTCACAATGGAGATTTCCAGTATCTTCAGCTAGCAGGATAAACAAAGGGGTACTTGAAAGTATCCTGGTAGGCAAAGTGGAATGTAGTGACTGTTCAGCAGGGTGCAAGTGTTCCTACAAATGTGGGCACTAGTGAGGCAATGTTACCTGACTACCATGTCTTTAAAGATGGGAAAACGCCCACTCACCCATCCTGCCACCAAATGATCAAGCGGCAAGTTCCCCGAAAGGCCCGACTGGCCACCGTGTAACCGGATCGGCCCCCGCCCTCAGGAACGCCTGGAGATATAGCCGGGATCCCTCTCAGGTGGGATGTCTGACTCCTGGAACCGTGGCAGGGTCAGCACATAGACCTCTGGAGCTGTGGCAGGATCAACACACCGACCTCTGAAACTGTGGATGGAGGGATCCCCTCTGTGGGTAACAGCAGCCCCTCAGATCACGTCTGTGTCTCTCTCTGCCTCATAAATGAGAGGGGGGAGTTTTGGGACTTTAACCACTTCAGCCCAGAAATATTTGGCTGCTCAATGACCAGAGCATTTTTTGTGATTCGGCACTGCGTCGTTTTAACTGACAATTGCGCGGTAGTGCGATGCTATACCCAAACAAAATTGTCATCCTTTTTTTTCCCCACAAATAGAGCTTTCTTTTGGTGGTATTTGATCATCTCTGCGTTTTTTATTTTTTGCACTATAAACAAACAAAGGAGCATAGCCTGATGAAGGAGCACGCATGCTCCGAACGCGAAGCACCGCCCGCCTCACCCCGCTCCCGGAAGTGAAGACGCAGGTCAGCACGGCGCTCCACGGAGGATCCATGACCGATATCCTGGCCGCCCGGAGGCTCTGAGGACCCTCGGCACCACCGGAACAGCTACCAGGACCCAGGTTACAGGACTCACATCCCAGGAACCCCTCCACTGGCCCGTGACACCCACATCCCCCAAAAGCACGCGGATGAAACTACTATACATGCTGGTTTTTAGCAACTCAAATGCTGCTGCTGCTGCTGTTGCTATCTTTCTGTGGTATTGTCCCTGTGAGGGAACAGCTGTTTCTGACCTGACTGATATACTCAGGGGTCCATCCATTGAGGTGAGCAGCTGGTGTCACTGAAGGTGGAGGTCCATTTGTGTCACTATAGTCACCTTTCGTTTGTCCTTGTCACTTGAATCACCGGAGGAATCACTGGATATTTGTCTACTATTGGTTCATGTTGGACTTTTAATTTAGCTTATATAATTTTATTTTAAGCGCTGTACTGCTTTTTTCTTTATGTTTATATGGGATTTGGTAAATTTAACCCTCAGTGTCACAGCTGCTGTTTAGCTAGGTTTTGGTCTGCGCTGGTTGATCTCCCTGTATATAAACAAACAAAGCGCGTCAGTTTTGAAAAAAAAACACATTTTTTTGTACTTTTGGCTATAATAAATATCCCCAATTTTTTTTATAAAAAAAGCAAATTTTTTTCTCATTTTAGGCCGATATGTATTCTTCTACATATTTTTGGTAATAAAAATCGCAATAAGTGTATATTGATTGGTTTGTGCAAAAATTATAGCATCTACAAAATAGGGGATAGATTTATAGCATTTTTATTATTATTTTTTTTACTAGTAATGACGGCAATCTGCAATTTTTATCATGACTGCAACATTATGGCAGGCACATATGACACTTTTGACACATTTTTGGAATGATTGACAATTATACAGTGATCAGTGCTATAAAAATGCACTAATTACTGTATAAATGTCACTGGCAGGCAAGGGGTTAACACTAGGGGTGATCAAGGGGTTAACTGTGTTCCCTGACTGTGTGCTTTAACTGTAGGGGACTGACTAGAGGGGATGACAGATCGTGATTCCTAGCTATTAGGAACTCACAATCTGTCACGCCTCACAGAACACACACACGTCCCTGTTCTGCCTCTCGTGCCCACGATCGCTCGTGGCCGGCGGTCATCGCGACCGTCGGCCACGAGCATCGGCACCCCCGCCTGCTATCCCACTTAAAGAAGCCAAGTATAGCTACGACGGCTTGCGCCGACCTGCTGCAGTATAATGACGGCAGCTGGTCGGCAAGCACTCAAATGAGGAACAATAATATGCCTCCATCCCTGATTCAGGTAAACAAGAAAGAAATGTGGGACTTTGAATGAGGCAATTGACTTGTGGAGGTATGCCCCGTACACACGGTCGGATTTTCCGACGGAAAATGTGTGATAGGACCTTGTTGTCGGAAATTCCGACCGTGTGTAGGCTCCATCACACATTTTCCATCGGATTTTCCAACCCACAAAGTTTGAGAGCAGGATATAAAATTTTCCGACAACAAAATCCGTCGGAAATTCCGATCGTGTGTATACAAATCCGACAGACAAAGTGCCACGCATGCTCAGAATAAATAAAGGGATGAAAGCTATTGGCCAGTGCCCCGTTTATAGTCCTGACGTACGTGTTTTACGTCACCGCGTTTAGAACGATCGGATTTTCCGACAACTTTGTGTGACCGTGTGTATGCAAGACAAGTTTGAGCCAACATCCATCAGAAAAAATCCTAGGATTTTGTTTTCGGAATGTCCGAACAAAGTCCGACCGTGTGTACGGGGCAGTAGAGTGGTTAGTAAACATTATTTATTCATGAAAATGGTATGAAACAGGGAAAAAAGTAATTTCATATATATATATATATATATATATATATATATATATATATATATATACACATGGCATGAAGATAATGGATACATCAATACATATATGTCAGCTTGGCAGCGCATGAGAAGCAATGAACAATTATTGATAAAATGGTATAAACACATATATGTACACATGTCATAGAAACGGCATTTGGCGATAAGGTGAATGATATGAATCTTGACCATGATTAATTGTAGATATTGTATAAAATATTTCCTATTGACAGGCATTGGCACACCATATGCAACAGAGCTGCAATAAAAACAAAGGAAGTCACACACACATAATACCTACATAGTACTCAATAAATTTTGAATGTATGAAAGTATATATGGGCCAGTGAATAGGTAATAAACCAAACTTGACTGAGCAGCCCATGGAAACTTGACGCATTTCATGGTTATATGCCATTCATCAGGAGTTGGGTACAGAGATAAACTGTAAAGACAAATGGGTAAATAGTATTAGTTAATATATTCTACTCCTAAGGGGAGAAAAGACCTCATAGGGAGAAAAAGGTCTATACTCACAGGTCAGCTAAATCACTGTGCTTGGCTAGCAACGAGGAAGCTGGAACCCCAAATTGGTTGTCTGTTCCGGAGCTGAGGCAAGGAACCTTGCCATGGCCAAAAAAACATCCACATAGCATGTCCGATCGCCACAACGGGTTGCGGGTTATAGAGTGAGACACCAGCTACAAGTAATTAAAGATAACATAGGTACAGTTCTTCAAGACATCTCCAACACAATTCCCTGACAAAAGTTCTCCAGGTGCCCCGGTGGTAGTGTCCCATGAGTTATTCATACCTTGTTTAGGTAGTAAAGTCCATTAAAAGTCTTTTTTTTTTTTTTTTCATTAAAAGTACAAGAGTACGTTATTGGCAGTAAATCCAAAATTGGCAACAATAATCCACAAAATTCTATAATCTGGTAGCACAAATCCAAATAAATCTGGGCCCTTTGGGGATCCCGATTGGGCTCCTGAGCTGGCGCTGAGCAGCAGAGTGATGGCTACATCTTGACCTCCCAAACTCCCCCGGGTGTCAAGGAGCGCTTTATTTATACTGTATGGGGTGACCAGGAGGGGGCAGATTTCTTCTGAAAAGCGAGGGAAAAACTGTCCAGCAGCATTAACCCTTGCCTCTCGGGTCCCACCACCCCAACAGAGCCACCACAATTAACAAAGCACTCATCTTATATTGTAATGCATCAACAGGTAAATATACGGCTGTTAGAACTCAGGGAAACAAAAATAAAACATTTAACAGAGAGCCACCTGCTTACATGCTCCCTTCCCTCATACCCCACAGGCATAATCTTCCTGTGCTGTGGGGGTTAATACGAGCACAGGACTTGTCATATGCACTCATCAAGAGTGTTAACTATGCCCACCCTTTCTTCCCCCCCTCCTTCAATAAAATGTGCTTTAATTCTGCCTGTCCTCCATTCATAGATTGCTTTTGTAGCAGGCATGTTGTAATGCAATTTCTCCTTTTAGCCACAAGATGGAGACAGAGAGATGCTGATTTGTCCTTCCAGAACACTCAGAGACACAAAGCACACTGGGAAAAAGGGGAGTTTAAGGAAGTGCTGAGGTAAATGAGGAGAGGGAAGTGCTGAGGTGAGAGAACATAGAGAGAAACAGGTTTTCCACACAGCACTACAGAGAGAGTGCTGACAGAAGATCTGAGGAGGGCTGTCTGAGGAGAGTGAGGAGAGCGGTCTGAGGTACCAGCATCTGATTGAGGGGAGAGACACATGCTGACACCAGGGACTGTGTGACCCAACAGAGGGAGAGAAAGCCACGTTTCTCTTGAGACTACTGGGTTACTGTGAGGAGAGGGGATAGAGGACAGGAGTGGTGAGGTGACAGGACTGTGCGGTGGAACTCCACCTAGGAAAGAGGGCCACACTGTCTACCAGCATCTGAGAGAGAGAGAGAGACACGCTTTTCCCGAGACTGCTGCCAAGAGACTGAGGATAATGGAGCTAGGAACAGTGTCACCCACACGGTCCTCCACCGTTCAGCCCAGGGACCCTGCTCAGCAACTCAACGCCATCTAGCCCAGCGGAGACAACCCACACACCGCTTCGGGGATCAAAAGACCCATCCTGGTGTCCTATTGGCCGTTGCCCCTTCACCCTGCCAGTTCAGCTACCAGCCATCCTGATTGGCAGACAGGAGGTGATCCAGTGCCTTACAACATTGCCAGGAGCCTGAACCATCATTTGGGACTTCCGTTGTGTCATCACCCAGAGGATTGGTGAGCGGGTGAAAACACAACATCTTTCTTAGCACAGTACAGACACTGCATGCAGACACCTATTCCCCTATCTCCTGTCAGAGCATGCTTGTTTGGAGCTGCCACTTTTAGCCATTCTGTTCTTAAAAACCACTACGTAACAGGATTTCCTAGAGGATTATTGTCTCACTTTGGATTGATTAAACCTACTTTTTTTACAAAGGGCCCCAACGTTTGCTAGCAGAAGACACTAGTACCCTTCAACTCAGGACCTGTAACGTTACAGAACTGTGCTTACTGTACCTGTTAACCCATTTCATCTTTCTGTATTGTTACTTTCAATGGCGTTTGTGGCCCAGAAGCAGCTGAGAACTTGATAGATCTTCTCTCCTCCCTCTCAGCGTCTGTGTTATGGGCATACAAATGACTGCCCTTTTCTAAATTTACAGTTGCTAAGTATTGAAGGTTGTCTTTTCTAATGTATTAATTCTTTGCAGAAAGGTTTAACAGTGTTGTAAGCTTCCATATGCTTTAAACCGTGGTAATATATTGAATTTGTTTATCACTACCAGGTGTGTGTCTGTTTTTGGTGATAATCCACAACCAGGATAACTATTTTCCACATGTGTCTTTAAATGTGTTTGCAGTAATTTAATTTAATCAGGTGTGCCAGAGGGGCTGAGGTTATTCTTGGGGTTGAGGTGGAGATCAGAGAACCCAAATTTACCAAGCCATTCCTTTGGGGGTGGTGCTACACTTGGGGACTCGTCCGGGATTTCCTGTTCTGTGAGCAAACCACCAAGACAACACCCTTGAAAGCATCAAGATGGATCCTGTTGATGTGAGCCCAGAAATTTCAGGCCAAGTAGCCTCGTCAGAAGAAGCTACCTTACCGACACCTGTAGACATGATAGGGCCGGAATCCATTGCCGCCTTTGAGTTTGTGGCAAAGTGTCAGAAGAGTAGTCCACTATACACTGTGTCTGAAATACCAAGATGAGGGGGAGAAACTGTCTGAATACATGAGGCGTCTTGACAAGATAATACACCAGATACTGCTAAAGAAGGGTATAGATCCCAGGTCAGTTGACAGGGTCCGGGCACAACAGGTTTTAAAGGGGGGCTCAGCCCTTAGATCCTATTATGATCCAGTTGAAAACTCGAAGAGATGGTGGAATTTTGAAGTACCCTGAATTAATCCGGACAGTGTGAGAAGAAGAAGCTCTGTTGGAGAGAAAAAAAAGAAACCTGAAGCCAGAATCATCACTGAGGTCAGAGTGATTAGTGCAACTAGTGATGACACAGAGATAGAGCTCTTGAAATCCCAGGTGTTGCAAATGATGGAGATGATGATGCTGCTAGTAGCCAGGATCACCCCACCAGCCCAAGCAGACTTCAAACGCTATAGTCGTTTCTGCCGAGAAGCCTATGAGTCAAGTAGTCTGTCTTAATTGCAGAGGAGTGGGTCATTACCGACACAACTGCACAAGTCCGCTAAAACATGTCAGCTGGTTCCAAGAAGCCGTCAGGAAACCTCAGAGTGCCCTGGTGAAGAAGACAAATGGGTGCCCACCTACAGCAGTTAGCTCAAAAGGTAAAGATCCAGGGAAGCCACAGTGGAAGCCTAAACTGTTGCAGACGGCCCTCACTGCTGTTTCTGAACAACCAGACAATCTGCTCCCATCGACCTCAAGTGCCCAGTCACGGAGAGTCGTGCATACCAGCTCTCTGGAGCCCAACAGAGATGCCAGCAAAACCTGAAGCCCATCAAGAAGGGGGCGCAAATACAGACAACAGGACAAACTAACTACTCTACTTCAGGTAGATTTCCTGACAAACTAGTGGGACCTTCTCCCATCATGTCAATTCAAGTAGAAGGCATCTATACAAAGGCCCTTCTGGACATGGGGGCTCAAGTTACCCTACTATATACAGACTTTTACGACCGGCACCTCAAACACTTACGCTTGCAGAAATTGTAGGAACTGGAGATATTGGGTATTGGAATCCAAAATTTCCCATATGATAGATACTTACTGGTCAAGTTGACTTTTGACCCCTCTGTGACCGAACCAGCAGTAACGTTTGATACCTTAGCCGTTGTATGCCCTCGCCCATCAGGAGCCAACAAAAGTTCTCTGATAATAGGAATGAACACTGACCTTGTCAGAAGGCTGCTCACTCCTCTTGTATTGAAGTTTGACACCCCAACCAAAGGCATACACCCTATGCTGAGACAAGTGTATCAGCACCTAGTCAAAGAACAGAGAGCCCCAGCTGAAGGAGTGGGGAAGATTTGGCGATTGGACAGAAGTGAGAAGATACTACAACCTGGAGCTCAGTCAAGCTCAATTGGGAACAACCGGGCCCCTTTGTTGTCCTTGAAGATGACCGCCAGGGAGAGGACACAGGAGTGGAGGTAATCCCAAAGGTCATATCAATTAGGGCTCTGCAACAGAGTCATGGGAAGATCCCTGCCAGCATCCGGAATGTTACGGCCTCGCCATTGAAACAGCAAGCCCGAATGCTGTTAGGACAAGTAAATCCAGCCACCCCAGTCTCACCATCTGATTTGGGGAAGTGAGAGAATGACGGAAACTCCATAGTTTTACATTTTTACCCACAAAACACCACACTATCACCTGAGTGAAAAGAAAAGGTCAAAGCCCAGCTCCTGAGATGGCAGAATATGTTCTCGAAAGATGAGTTTGATGTGGGGTGTGAGAAAACTGCCCAGCACCGGATTCGCCTTCAGGAAGACAAGCCATTCAGGGAAAGAGTCAGATGGATCACTTTGGGGGACCTAGAAGATTTATGTGAGCAGCTGGCAGAGTTGAAGAGATCAGGCATCATCAGGGAGTCTAGGAGCCCTTATGCCTCCCCCATAGTGGTGGTGCTGAAGAAAAATGGGTCCCTGAGGCTGTGCATCGATTATTGGATGATCAATAGGAGGACCATCCCTGATCAGTACACCACTCCAAGGATAGAAGATGCCCGGCAGATCCTATCGGGGGTGAAGTGGTTCAGCATGCTGGACCTGAAGAGTGGGTACTATCAAATCCCCATGCACCCTTCTTCGAGTTTGATAGGATGCCTCAAGGTCTGTCCGGTGCTCCAGTAATGTTCCAGAGACTGATGGAGAAAACAGTAGGTGACATGAACCTAATCGAAGTGTTGATGTATCTGGACGATATCATCATTTTCGGCAAAATTTTCGAAGAACATGAAGAGCGTCTAGAGAAGGTTCTGAGGAGACTCCATGACAAGGGATTGAAGCTATCCCTGGAAAAATGTCAGTTTTACCAGCCTTCAGTTAATTACCTCGGCCATGTTGTCTCCGCTGAAGGAATAGCTACTGACCCCCAGAAGCTGGAAGTTGTCACCTCTTGACCAAAGCCTACCAATGTAACTGAGCTTAGGTCATTCCTGGGATTTTGCTCATACTACAGGAGATTTATTGAGGGATTTGCTAGAATAGCCTGTCCCCTTAATGAGTTACTGAAGAACAAGGATGAGAATGACGACCCAGACCTAAGGAAGCTGGTAAAACAACATGGAGGGCCTAGGAAGCCTTGGGAGTCAATCCAAGAACTGTGGACTGACCCGTGTGAGCAAGCCTTTCGGCAGCTGAAGTGGATACTAACAACTGCTCCTATTCTGGCCTATGCCAATCCAGCCAAGCCATATGAACTGCATGTTGATGCCAGTCAAGATGGGCTGGGCAGGGTACTGTATCAGGAGCATGATGGAAACCTGCGGCCTGTTGCTTATGTGAGTGAAGTCTTGCACCTGCTGAGAAAAACTACCCTACTCACAAGTCGGAATTCTTGGCTCTGAAGTGGGCAGTGGTGGACAAGTTGAAAGATTACTTGTATGGTGCCGACTTTGTGCTCAAAACTGACAACAATCCACTCACGTAAATGCTCACCACAGCAAATCTGGATGCCACCGGGCACAGGTGGTTGGCCACCCTATCATGGTTCTGCTTCAGCCTAAAATACCGCACAGGAAATGGGAAGAGAGATGCTGATTCCCTGTTGAGGAGACCCTATGACTTAGGGATTTCCTCTGAAGAGTGGACTCAACTGACTCCAGAAGGGATACAAGCCTTGTGTCAGGGAGCGGAACATCAGGCAAGAGGCAGACTGGGGCAGAAGCCATTGGAGTCTCAGTGGCAGGTATCGCCAAATACTACTGTGATGTGTCCCAGGTCAGGGATAATGGCCTACCTAAGCTTTCAGATAGGGACTTAAGAAAGGACCAGATAGCAGATCCCCTCTGTAGTTTAACACTGAAGGCCCCGGAGGGCCAAAGCCCAAATCTACTGCTAACAGACTCTCCAACAGGAGCACGACTAGTACACAAGGAATGGGATTGACTGCATTTAAGCAATGGGGTGATCTACCGAAGGGACCCCTCAGATGATCCTGAAGATAAGCGGCAGCTATTCTTGCCAAGAATGCATAGGAGAGACCGTGCTGGTTGCCTTGCATGACAATTATGGCCACTTAGGGCCTGAGACATTCAAACTGGTGCGAGACCGGTTCTATTGGCCCTGTATGCGGGCTGAAATTGAGGGATATTGTCACTCATACATACAGTGTGTACAGAGGAAGACTTTACCCCACAGAGCTGCCCCATCGGGCCATCTTCAAAGTCAAGGACCACTGGAATTGGTGTGTATTGATTTGCTGCGTTTGGAGATTGACTTGAGTGAACAGGGAAATGTTCTGGTGGTGACCGACCAGTTCACCCGGTATGCCCAGGCATTTCCAACTAAGGACCAGCAATCATCTACAGTGGCAATCATCTGATGGAGAAGTTCTTTGTCCACTACAGCCTACCTCAGCGTATTCACTTTGACCAGGGGAGAGACCAATGAGTAGACTCATTAAAAGACCACTCCCTACCACCCTCAAGGAGATCCCCAGCCAGAACGCTTTAATCGCACACTTTCTGGATATGCTTGGGACTCTGAACAGATGGCTGAAAAGAAACAGCATTGAAGCAGGCACATTGCAGCTATTGTATATGCCTATAATAGCACTGAAAACGTTGCCACGGGCTATTCACTATATAGGCTGATGTTCGGTAGGGAAGCTCGACTGCCGGTGGACTTAGCATTTGGCACCTCTTTAGATCATATCTCGATGGTGTCACACAAAAGTTATGTGGACCGCCTGAGGAAGAGTCTGAAGACAGCATATGAGAAATCTGAGGCTGCCTCAGACACCCGGGGCCAGCCAAACAAGCAAAACTTTGACCTAAAGGTGAGAATACATGATTTGCAGCCTGGTAACAGAGTGTTACTGAGGTCATCACTGGGAAACACAAACTGGCTGATCGGTGGAAGTCGCAGCCCTACATTATCTGCAAGCAGTTGCCAGGACTGCCAGTAAACCAGATTCGCCCAGAAGGATGCACAGGCCCACTAAAGACCTGGCACCGGAATCATCTGCTACCTTTATCAGAAGCAGTTCGTATACCTAATCAACCAAATCAACAGCCTACTCAAACCATCTTTTAGGAATCACCTCCAGTAACCAGGTCCCAACCCTTGCAACCAAACATGGATGCAGAAGACAGTGAGGATGAAGAAATGGGCATGGATTGGCTGTGGCAGTTTACGCTGGCAGAGACTGGCACTCCCCTTTCTCCCAGAGAAGCAGATGCGGGAACCCTCAGGCCTGAGGCCCCGGAGTTCATCCCACAGAGACAACCCTTGGCAAGTCAAGGAGACTTTCTGAGTTCCCCAGCTGTGGAGGACATAGAAGCTCCTCAACCTTCTGCAGCATCAGAGTAAGAGGCTACTATACCCGAAACGCCTGAGCCCAAAGAACAGAGAGGAAAGCGAACGATTTGCCCACCAAAAAGGCTGACATACGATACTTAGGCGAAAGTTCCTAAGAAGCGATCCTCACATCCTCAGAGAATGCACAGCCTGCCGACCCTTCCCACTATCGGTTTAGTGGAGGGTGACTCCAGCTCACCCCCTGACATATCTAGGTGGGCCATCCCAATATCAAAGGCTTGTGGGCAAGACAACCTCATCTCTTATGACAAATGGTGGGAGGTTCCCTTGCCAGGTTCATACGTGCATGCCAATTGCTTGTTTTCTTACATGTACTAACCTGTTTTTGCCTCCCGTTGTATTTTTGAAAGCATGTAACAGGTTGTGTATATTATATGTGAATAGACTCTATCCTTCTTTTGGGGACCAAAGGTTCTTTGGTGGGGAGAGTGAGTAGCAGGCATGTTGTAATGCAATTTCTCCTTTTGGCTACAAGATGAAGACAGAGAGATGCTACATTGTTACATAGTTACATAGTAGGTGAGGTTGAAAAAAAGTCCATCAAGTCCAACCTATGTGTGTGATTATATGTCAGTATTACATTGTATATCCCTGTATATCCCTGTATGTTGCTGTAATGCATTTATTGGTCGTTCAGATGCTTATCTAATAGTTTTTTGAAACTATTGATGCTCCCCGCTGAGACCACCGCATGTGGAAGGGAATTCCACATCCTTGCCGTTCTAATGCCGCGTACACACAATCGCACATTCCGACATCAAAATCCATGTTTTTTTTCCGACTGATGTTGGCGCAAACTTGTCTTGCATACACACGGTCACACAAATCTTGTCAGAAATTCCGAACGTCAAGAACGTGGTGACGTACAACACGTACGACGAGCCGAGAAAAATGAAGTTCACTAGCCAGTGAGGCTCTTCTGCTTGATTCCGAGCATGCGTGGAACTTTGTGCGTCGGAATTGTGTACACACGATCGAATTTACAACAACGGATTTTGTTGTAGGAAAATTTGAGATCCAGATCTCAAATTTTGTTTGTCGGAAATTCCGACGGAAAATGTCCGCTGGAGCCTACACGCGGTCGGAGTTTCCGACAACAAGCTCCCATCGCACATTTTCCGTCGGAAAATCCGACCGTGTGTACGCGGCATTACAGTAAAGAACCCTCTACGTAGTTTAAGGTTAAACCTCTTTTTACAAAATTGAGGTCCTTTTTTTTCCCACAAATAGAGCTTTCTTTTGGTGGTATTTGACCATCTCTGCGAGTTGTGTCCTCGGCTGACTCTGCACTGGCTGCCCCGCATTGCTTTACTGTCTGGTTGGGTGAGTGTGGTTGGCTAACCACTTTTACACATCTACAATGTAATATGCCAGCTTTTTTAAGAGTACGGTTCACTATATGTTTATATATACTCTATAGGTATATTTACCGCATCTGCTCCTGACGAGTGGGACAACCCACGAAACGTGTCGAGCTATTTGATGCTACAGTTATACTCTACATGGACTGATACTGATTTACTTACAACCATCCTACTCTATGATTTGTTTGTATACTCTTTGATGAATGTAGACATACCATGTGGATGCATGCACCGGCACCGGGATTATTGCCAATTATATTACTATGTTTACCACTTTGATTTGTTGCTATGCATGTACTTTTCTACACATTATGTTCAGGCCCTGTGCACGCTCATTGTACATTATATATGAGGAATTATGTGTTTTAATGTTGTCTAAATAAATTTTTTATACTGCTTATATACCTCCACTATCCATTTGCTTCATTTAAAAGTCCCAACTCCCTATTTAGTTCGATATCGGGATGGAGGCACCTGAGGGTGCTTCATTTAAAGTCCCAAACCCCCCTTCTATATACATATATACCGGGATGGAAGCAGGTGGATATATGGGATTGGCAGTGTTCCCCTGCCATCCCTGTGCGAGGTTTGCCCTCATTTATAGGGTACCTTATGTTAAGGTTTACATATTGACATTATAAACATTCATTTACGCTGTTTCTCTATGTTTATGCCTTCGAGCTCTGCATTTGGTGTTCCTGTACATGCAGTGTTCCCTGTGCTGGTTAGATGTTCCCACGTGAATTGTACTTGTCATTATTCAGATATCCGACGCATTCTCCCCATCTAGCCAGTTCTATGCTTGTGTGGATGGTCTGGTGCTTGGTTGCTGCTGTGGCCTGTCTTTACCGCGGGAGCTGCGATGCGCTCAGCGGCCCCTCCTCCCCTGGTGTCTAGGAGGATCGGGCGGGTGCCCCTCGGCGCATCGGTGCTACGCTTGTCACGTTGCGTGCGACGACTGAGGCGTTGTGCGTGTGACCTCAGTCATGACGCCATTGCACCTACGCTCAGCCATAACATCTCGAGTATCTACATGGGGGAGTTCCCGCACCTGTTACCGAGTACTTACTCGGTTCAGGTGCGGTATTTTCCTTCCTTCCCCCTCTTATTGGCTCGCTGCGTGGTGTTGGCAGCATATTAATCAACACCCCATTTAAGCGAGCTGCTCTGTTTGACCAGTCTCCCTCTTGGGCCATTGCACACCAGCCAGTTTGCTTGCTGGTGGTGCTGTGATGCAGCGATGGGGTTAGTTTTCTTTTGCTTTTCCTCCTTTGTTCTGTCCCTGATCCATACTCTTCAGTTCCTCCTTGGTGGTGCAGCTCTTCATCTCTATATTCGGCCTATGCCTCCTACTCGATATCTATATCTTTTAGCCCTTTATATGCTTTTAGAGTTATATCATTATCCACCACTCACAGACATAGGCCCTTTAATAACCCCTGGCACCATGCTATTTTACTATCACTCTCCTGGAACTACACTGGGTTCACTATTATTAATATTATCATTATTTACAATATATTATTGCTATAACTATACATATAATTAATATTGTTTTCCCAGGTACACCCACTCTATGGAATACACATTATTACTTTTTGGTATATGGTTACACCAGCTATACCCTTTATGTCCCCATACCATCTGTCGCTGCACCTTTGTACTATGCCGCCTCAGCTCCCGTGTGGGAGTTGTGGCCTCGGCTGACTCTGCACCGGCTGCCCCGCATTGCTTTTACTGTCTGGTTGGGTGAGTGCTTTTGGTTAACCACTTTTACACATCTACAATGTAATATGCCAGCTTTTTCGAGAGTACAGTTCACTATATGTTTATATATACTCTATAGGTATATTTACCGCATCCGCTCCTGATGAGTGGGACAACCCACGAAACGCGTCAAGCTATTTGATGCTACAGTTATACTCTACATGGACTGATACTGATTTACTTACAATCATCCTACTCTATGATTTGTTTGTATACTCTTTGATGAATGTAGACATACCATGTGGATGCATGCACCGGCACCGGGATTATTGCCAATTATATTACTATGTTTACCACTTTGATTTGTTGCTATGCATGTACTTTTCTACACATTATGTTCAGGCCCTGTGCACGCTCATTGTACATTATATATGAGGACATATGTGTTTTAATGTTGTCTAAATAAAATCTTTATACTGCTTATATACCTCCACTATCCATTTGCTTCATTTAAAGTCCCAACTCCCCATTTAGTTTGATTTGACCATCTCTGCGGTTTTTATTTTTTGCGCTATAAACAAAAGAAGAGCGACAATTTTGAAAAAACCCCACAATATTTAGTATTTTTTGCTATAATAAATATCCCCATTTTTTTTTAAAAAGAAAAGCTAATTTTTTCCTCAGCTTAGGCCGATATGTATTCTTCTACATATTTTTGGTAATAAAAATCCCAATAAATGTTTATTGATTGGTTTGCACAAAAGTTATAGCATTTACGAAATAGAGGAAAGATTTATGGCATTTTTATTATTATTATTTTTTACTAGTAATGACAGCACGGAGATCTGTCTTTTTACATTGATAGATCTCCATTCTGTCTCTGTGTGGAGCGATTGCGGGTGCCTGGTGGTCATCGCGACCGCTGGGGCACGTGCATCGGCACCAGCACCTCGCCACAGGCGTGTGCGCCCCTAGTGGTCAAAAGGTGAACCGACGTAAGGTAACGTCGTTTCGCCCAGGGGGGCCAACCTGCCACAGTACAACTGCGGCGGCTGGTCGGGAAGGGGTTAAATGTGTTTGCAGTAATTTAATTTAACCAGATGTGCCAGAGGGTCTAAGGTCATTCTTGGGGTTGAGGTGGAGATCAGAGAACCCAAATTTACCAAGCGGCTCCTTCGGGGGTGGCGTTACACTTTTCATTCATTGAAGCTATAGTACAACTTCTATGAATGAAGGAGGTGAACGGAAAGGGCGGGCATAATTGTCACTCTTGATGAAAGTCTGTGACAGATCCAGTGCTCGTGTTAGCCGCCGCAACACCATAAAACTAAAGCCATGATGGGGGGGGGGACTTCAAACCTTAACCGTTTGCCGACCGCCCACCTTACATATGTTGCGGTAGGGCAGCCACTCTGTGCCACATCAAATATCTAGTACGTGATCTGACACATCCGGGTCTGGGGCACGCGTTGTCGACCTACTTCCGCTGAGGTCAGCACCCATTGATTACACAGTACACAGGCAGAGCAGCAATCTGCCTATGTAAACAAGATAGATCGCTGTTCTGTCAGAAGGGAAGATATTGATCCTGTGTTTTTGCTTTCCCCTTGTCAAATCACTTCGCACACAGTACACAAACACAGGCTAGGCACACAGTTAACCCTTTGATCACCTTGATGTTAACCCTTCCCAGCCAGTGTCATTAGTACAGTGACAGTGCAGAAGCAGCTGTAAGGCCTAAAAAGGAGCTATGGTCCCTGTAAAAAAATAAATAAAAATAAAAGTCCACAGCTACAAATACAGTAGCTGCTGAAAAACAAAAACTTTTCAATACATGCAAAGGAGAGGGGGAGGAGAAGAATCAGCGGAACTTGCAAATTCAAGCAGCAAAAATCTGCAAATTCCTACGGCTGGACAGGCTGATTGCAGGTAATCACTGGCTGTGCGAACAGTCATGGATAGCTGCGACAGTTGTCAGCCTGGCATTCCAGCCACAGGAATCCAGATTCTTGCAGGGTGTGCTAATCGCCTGTTTGAATGTAGCCCAAAGCTGGCCACACACTAGTAGAATTTCAACCATCTGTGGTGGATCGCTTTTCATTGGATGGTGAAATGAGGTTAGCAGGTGTTCAAGAGGTGATACTGCCACCTGATGCCTGTTTTTTTTTCACTGTCAAATGTCAATTTTACATTGCGGGATCATGCAGCAACTGCAAGCCAAGCGGTCTTATTCACTTACATGGGGGAGTTTGCCGCCTGTCAAACTTGACATGTCATATCAAAGCAAACCCATAGCAACTTGATAAAAAAATAATGTTCTTTAGCAAGGAAGTTACATTGTACATGAATAATTATGCTACCAAAATTGCTTGTGTTTCTTCTTGCTGGAGGCTGCCATTTTGCTGAAGCCCTAAAGCCCCTGAGGAGCAGTAAATCTTTAGGCAGTCAGAAGATTGGCCTCTACATTTTCAGCACAAAGCCAAAAAATAGAGAGCAACTGAGCATGTGCAGAGCAGGGTGAGGCAGTGTATTACTGGATTTTTAACACTTTTTTTTTTTTTGCTATACCTGCAAAAGGGGCCAGCCCGAGGAGATCTAGCAGGATTTAAAGTTTAACTAAAGGCAAAACTTTAGTTTTGGATAGAGTGGAGAGCGATTAGAACAGCTGTCAGTTTTTATTGCTGTCTGTGCCCCTGTTAAGGAGATTCACCCTCTCTATGTGTTCTGTTTACCATTATCATTAAAATTGAAAGTAAAAGAAAATCCCAAATTTTGGGTTGTCCCCAGAAAAGTAATAGAGGGGAAATCTTTAACTACTTGTCGCCGCCCACCGTGAAATGACAGAGGAGCAGTGCAATTCTCATTCTGGGAGGACGTCATATGACGGCGCCCCAGAATGCCCGCTCTCGCGCGCCCGCAGCCCAGCAATCGCTACCGCGCCGTGTTCCTAGGACACGGCACAACCCTGATCTCTGTAAAGAGCCGATGACGTGGCTCTTTAACAATGTGATCAGCTGTGTCCAATCACAGTCGATCACATGTAAATGCGGAAGTGCTGTTAATCGGCTCTCCTCGCCTCACACTGACAGAGTGTCTGGTGAGGAGTGCCGATCAGCGGTATCTCTTTGCAGGGGAGACCAGGGCAGGTAATCAAGGCACTGATCATCAGTGCCCTGATTACAGTAAAGCCCCTGCAGTGCCCACCAGGGCCACCAATCAGTGCCCATCAGTGTCACTAATCAATGCCCATCGGTGACACCAATCAGTGCCGCCCATCAGTGCTGCCCATCAGTGCCACCTATCCGTGCCCACCAGTGCTGCCTATCAGTGCGGCATATTAGTGCCTCTTCATCAGTGCCACCTAATCAGTGCCGCCTCATCATTGCCCATCAGAGCAGCCTATCAGTGCCAATCAGTGAAGGAGAAAAATTACTTATTTACAAAAAATTTACTGACAGAAACTAAGAAAAACCTTTTTTTTTTTCAACATTTTTGGTCTTTTTTCTTTAAAAAAAAAATACCACCAAAAGAAAGCTCTATTTGTGTAAAGAAAATGATTAAAAATGTATTTGGGTACAGTGTTGCATGACCGTGCAATTGTCATTCAAAGTGTGAGAGCGCTGAAAGCTGAAAATTGGTCTGGGCAGGAAGGGGGTGAAAGTGTCTAGTATTGAAGTGGTTAATGGGGACTCCCTTAAAGCGGTGGTATGCCTGCAAAAAAAAAAACAAAAACAAAAAAAAAACACCTGTAAGACAAAGGCATAATTATCATTATGAAATACGTACCTTAGAATGAAGCGCCGGCATCGCCTCCCAGTCACTGCTGAGGGAGCCGACATGTTCCCTATGCGTTTTTTCTGGAGGATGTCGCTCCCACGCATGCGTGCAGGAGTCTTCTTTCCAGCAAGAAGCTCTGATTTCCTGGCAGCATCCGGCAGACCTTCAGAGCGCATACGCCGCTGATGCCTGCGGCTGCATGCAAGGTGAATTTCTCCTAAATCCTACAGGTTAGGTAAAAATGTGAAAACGGGGTATACAACCGCTTTAATATGCAGGGTTTTTCTCTCACTTCCTGTTTGGCTATGGGACAGGAAGTAAAGGGAAATCTCCCTAATGGAACACAGATGGCAAAAAAAAAAAAATCTGACAGGAATTATAACCTTTACATGCTCTATCCAAAACAAAAAAAAATTTAACCTATAGTTCTACTTTCATTTTCTTTTTTCCAACTTTTTTATTAAATTTTTACAGATTACAATTATAGACAATAATCATTGCCATACAGTTATATATATTCTTTTAAGATTACTTTCATTTTCTGGCTAAATTTTAATTTGCTGTATCATGATTCAAAGTATTACAGCCGCGGCAATGTGTACTTATGTGAGCAGCACCATGTCTGTTTGTACTGTAGGTGTGCAGTTTGGGACAGCATACCTCCCAACTTTTTGAAGTGGGAAGGAGGGACACCCATTTGCAAAAGTATGCAGGCATAGGACACACCCCCTGCCACTCCCCCTAAAGGGGGAAAAAAAAATGATTGGTTAAACCCACAAGTGTTTTTTTTTTTTTTTACCACTACTATGTCTTTATACTGGCTTTTGAAATTTACAAATGCAGCAATTTAGAAATTGGATGAAAGGTTTGGCATTGGGAAACACTTTTTGAATGATAAATAATGTATTTTATATAGAGGGACTTTGTTCCAAATCAGGGACAGTCCCTCGAAATCAGGGACAGTTGGGAGCTATGGAGTAAAAACACAGATCAACCGCCTGTTTTTACCACCCAGTGGCCGCCCATGTTAAGAAGTCTTACAGTGAATGTGGTTTACTCTCTGCAAAGTCTATTTACTCCAAATTCAAACAGAGTTCCCGAAAGTGCGGGTTGATGTTGCTGCATGCTTGCCAGCGAGGATTTTTATAAGCTTAACTTACTACTTTGATGTGAGTGCACCCTTATTTGTATAATAAAGTTTACTAAGGGTTTTTACACTATATGGAGCTCTCCCTTTTTATTCTTGTGATGACCCCATGGAGATATGGTTGAGATGACCATTACAGCCCAAACTTCTGCCCTTGAAGGAACATCTTTGGGAATACCCTGGTTGGGTTGTTTGGCCATAGGCTCTGTTGACCTCTCTTTAGCTAGAGGGTCCTATGAAGTCGCTAAGCCTGCATTCTTTATTAAGGTGGTGGGGTCACTGCTTGGAGGCTGTAATGGTGGGTTCAAGGTTCACTGTTTATGAAAATTTATGAAGAGAATACACATTAACTTTGCACAAATTTGTTCTTCCTTTTTTTCTTCTTTAATGGATTTTATTATGGGTGATTTTCCCTAAACAGGGAACATTTTTATGGACACACTCCTTCATTTTTTGAAGATTATGGTTTTGTAGCGCAGATCTTTTTGTTTTTATTGAACTTGTTCTGTGTTAAGTATCTCGCAGTAGAGCCACTGCTTATATCACTGTTTCAATGTGAAACAAGATATTTGGGGGGCACACCCTAAAAGATGCATTAAAGATGGTGCAGCCATAAGACCATACAGCAGAGCAAAATATTACAGCGCACACATGCAAAAAAGACATTTACCTCCAGCAGGGCTAGTTTAAAACACCTAGACAATTTAAAAAAATATTATCAAAAAATATTTGGATTTGGTCACACAATATTGCTATATGGTGCTAAGCCCACTTACTGCGTCAAAGTACCCCATGATCAGTGGGTCCTACGCTATCAGCTAGTATAGGACCTTGCTGTAGGTAAATGTCTTTTTTGCATGTGTGCGCTGTAATATTTTGCTCTTTTATTTTGTCTGAGCGCAGTTTTAGTTCTTTAATTACTGATGAGAATTTTTGTATGAATGTTCATGCAAATTTTCGCGTGAACGTATGTTTGAAAATCTTCTAGATTAGTAGTATGCTACGATACAAAGGAACCATATCATATGGTGATGAAACTGACCTATACAGTATGATCTGTAGCTAGCAGTTGCTATGGGACAGGCTATAAGAGAGGAGGGGGGGGGGGGAGGGATACAGCCGCAGCTCCACCTCGGTAAACCAGAGTTGTGGAACTCCCTTCGGTGTCCTGGCAACCAAAAGCAGCTTCTGTGACAAAAAATGACTTCCTGCAATAACTGGACCTTACACTGGCACACAGGTGACGCCAGGTTAGTGATTGTGGGGACACAGTGCCAAGGAAAAAAAAGACAGTTGGGAAGGAGGGGGGGGGGGGGGGATAATCAGCAAACATATAATGTAGAAAAGTCCACAATGGCAGTAAGAGAGGGGGCTGAGCTGGAGCTGCTCATTTCTCAGCTCCCTTTACAATGCACTGTCATTATGTATTGCACCATTCAAGTGATAGTCCAGCTGAGCAGCCAGGCACAATCCTCTCTACATAAAAGCTGGGGGTGTGCTTTAAAAGGCAAGGAGGAAATGGCTACATTTGCTCTTTTATCTTTACCTATTAGTGAGTGTAGGTGCTTTTATCTATAAATGTATGATATTTGTGGTTCCAGGAGCTTGCATCGCTCACAGACAATCCTTCCTGTGAATGAAGGCAGCGCCACACATGCTCACCAGCTTTACAAATGCACAGGATGCTCTAAGCGTATCTAAACCCAAGAACACAAAATGATAGTATTGCAGCTTAGTGGTGTACTTAAAGGGTAACGCCAACTTAAAAAAAAAAAAAATATTTATAATAATTGAACAAATATTTGCAGGAATAATATAATAATAATATATATGCATGAGTTTGTTTATTTTTGCAAATTAGCCTTCAAAGCATTGCAACCGTGGTCTGTGAAATGCCCGGCTCTCTGTCTGTACCGAGGTACGGGCTTTCAGTTAAAGAGCTGGAGGAAGTATCACTGGACTACGAGACGGGACCTATAATTCATTCATTCACAGATCCACCAAATCTTTTGCAGATGTCACATGTGACAGTGTCTGCAGTGGAGAAAAAACAAAACCCACATGCTGTCACAGAAGGGGCGGTTTGGGGGTGAAGGGGGTCCCAATTTGCACCATGTTACATCTTAAATACAGGGGTAACCTTTAACATGGTTCAAAATGTGGAGTGCGCCCTCAAATGTGGTCACTGCAATCATTTTTTTTTTCCACAATGTTTCCTTTAGTTTAACCTGTCCTAGGGTGACAACCATACTGAGCAGTGTTGTCACCCTAAGACAGGGAGTGTGTTAGAACGACATATCCCATTCTTCTCCATAACAGGGAGAAATGGGGGGGGGGGGTGGGTTTGTTTTGTAGTCCTCAGAGAAAGCAGGGAACAATGCTAGCTGATAACAGTCCAGAGGCAGAAACTATAGTAAATATCATGCTTGCTAGATTTTGTTTCTCACTCGAAAAAGATATATTAAAACACGAGCAATTAAAAGAAATCTATTGTTAGAGTTTACATACACATTATTTACCAAAGTTTGAATGTATCCAGAGATCTTGTTACTCATTTGCTATACCTCAGCCAATCAATGTGGTGCTTCCATAATTCTCATTCATATAATATCTCAATTTAATGTATAAAAGATGTATAAAAGACCCCCGACACGTGTGTCAGAAATGGGACGTGGCCGCATTTATGATGGCACGCGAACGCTTGGACACCCAACACATCAACAAAGCCAGTCGGCCAATGCTTGCGGCTGGCTACACAAGAAGGAGCCTGGTTGCCTCTTTTATGCCTCTGGTCCCACCCACCTCTTTCGGCCTGCTTGCATTTAGCCGACATAGATGCTCAGCCGGATATAGGGCATGTTGCGCCACCCCCCCCTCTCCATAAATGCTGTCCCGAGGCTGCTGAGCTGCTCGTTCCATCCCTGCACAGGGCACTGAGCAGGTCTTGTCCTCACAAACAGCACATAGCTGAAACCAGATTCTTATACATATACAACCTCCATCATGGTATATAGCTGCCTGCTATGTTGCTGCTCTGACCTGTGAAATCTCTAGATCGGAACAGCAGCAAAGCTGCAGTAGGCGGCTACACACTGTGCAGATGGAGGCTGTGTCTATGAAAGAATCTGATCTCAGCTATGTGATATGTGGGGAGGAGGAAGTCTGCTGTGTGCCCTGCCAGCACTGACCCTTGTTCTCTGCCCTGCTGACCTCTGTCCTTTGACACTTCTATGCAAACCCCTGTACGCTGCCCTGCTGACTATGTCTTTTGCCTCACTGACCTCTGTCCTTTCCCTAATGACCCTGTCCTCTGACTCCTGTACACTACCGCACTAACCCCAGTCTTCTGCACTGCTGATCCCATCCTCCGCCCTGCTGAACACTGTCCTGTGCCCTGTTGATCCCTGTTATCTGCACTGCTGACCCATTTTAGCTATTGGGAACTACTAATTTAAAGGTGCAGTAATTGGGGCTGATATGAGGTGTGAAGGTGCAGAAATTGGGGTGATCTGGGGTCTGAAGATGCAGGAACTGGAGTTGATCTGAGGTGTGAAGGCGCAGAAACTAGGGCTGATCTGAGATGTGTAGGTGCAGAAATAGGAGTGATCTAGGGTCTGAAAGTGCAGGAATTGGAGTTGATCAGAGATGTGAAGGTGCAGAAATTTGGGTTATCTGAAGCCTACAGGTGCAGGAATTGGAGTTTATCTGAGGTGTGAAGGTGCAGGAATTAAGGCTAATCTGAGGTGTGAAAGTGCAGGACTTAGGGAGATCTGGGGTATGAGGGTGTAGGAACTGGGGTGATCTGAGGTGTAAAGGTGCAGGATCTGGAGTTGATCTGATATCTGATGGTACAGGAGTTGGGACTGATCTGAGGTTTGAAGGTAAAGGAATTAAAATGATCTGAGATGTGAAGGTGCAGAAATTGGGGTCGATTTGAGGTGTGAAGGTGCAGAAATTGGGGTTGATCTGGGGTCTGAAAGTGCAGGAATTGGAGTTTATCTGAAGTGTGAAGATGCAGGTATTGGGGTGAACTGAGTTGTGAAGGTGTAGGAACTGAAGTAATCTGAGTATGAAGGTGTAGGAATTGGACCCGATCTGAGATATAAAGTTGCAGGAATTGGGGTAATCTGAGATGTGAAAGTCCAGGATTTGGGGTGATCTGAGGTCTGAAGATGCAGGAATTTGGGAGATCTGAGGTATGATGGTGCAGGAATTGGTGTGATCTAAGGTGTAATGGTACAGGAATTGAGGGAGATCTGAGGTGTAATGGTACAGGAATTGGTGTGATGGTACAGAAATTGAGGGAGATCTGAGGAGCAGAAGTTGGGCTGATGTGGGGCCTGAAAGTGCAGAAATTGGAGTTTATCTGTGGTGTGAGGGTGCAGGATTTGGGGCTGATCTGAGGTGTGAATGTGCAGGATTTGGGGCTGATCTGAGGTGCGAAGGTGCAGGAATTGGGGTGATCTGAGGTGTAAAGGTGCAGGAACTGAAGTAATCTGAGGTGTGAAGGTGCAGGAATTGGACCTGATCTGAGGTATGAAGGTGCAGGAATTGGGGTAATCTGAAGTGTGAAGATCCAGAATGTGGGGTGATCTGAGGTGTGAAGGTGCAGGAATTTGGAAGATCTGAGGTATGATAGTGCAGGAATTGGTGTGATCTGAGGTGTGCAGGTGCAGGAATTGAGGTGATCTGAGGTGTGAAGGTGCAGGAATTGGAGTGATCTGAGGTGTGATTGTACATAAATTGAGGGAGATCTGAGGTGTGATGTAAAGGAGTCGGTGTGATCTGAGCTGTGAAGGTGCAGGAATTGGGATTGATCTAAGGTATGAAGGTGCGGGATTTAGGGAAACCTGAGATGTGAATGTGCAAAGCTCAACATTTATTTCTTACTATTAAGTCATTTACAGCACTTACTATTTAAAGGTTCCTTTTCATGATTGAAAGTGTGAAGTTGACATTTTTTTTTATGTAGCTTGCACTCTTGATTTCTTTGAAAACTTTTTTTGGCACACTGTGCTCAAAGGTTTGCCTACCCCTGCCCAGCCTAAAAAAAAATCCACATAAGTTCTCGCATCAAACTGAGACATGCGCAGCTTGTGGCCCATAAAAGGATCAGGAGCTTCTGTTGGGAGAAGAGTCTTTGCGCGTTGCGGTTTGCCATGTGACAATCATGGCAAAACCACACCGCGTTTGGGTGCCATTGAAAATCAATGGCACCCAATCAGGCATGGTGTGTTTTGCCATAATTGCAGTGTGATTCGGGATTGCGGGCAATTCTGCCCGAGATCCCGAAAATGCCAGATGAGAACAGGGCCTAAAGGAAATCTGTGATCACAACATACACTTTCATTTTATAACATCAGCCTTGTAATAACAATACAGTTATTGTTGACAATCCAATATAAGCATACAGGCAGTCCCCGGGTTGCAAACAAGATAGGGACTGTAGGTTTGTTCTTAAGTTGAATCTGTTTGTAAATTGGAACAGGTCCATTTTTTAAGTGTAGCTCAGAGACTGCAGACATACTACAGGAGAGCATCAGAGACTGAAGATATATTACAGGAGACAGTCAGCAGGTATGATATCTTTTTTATGTTAAAGAAAAAAAATAATACCCTTTAGTATCACTTAAACAATACATTAGTGAGTCTTTTGGCAGCAACTTCAAAGCAAGAAAAAAGAAAAAAAAAAGGAAGGCATTCCCATCATCAAAAAGTTTACTGCTTCCAGTAGAAGTCTACAGAGGGGAAGGCACATGCAGACTGAATGGGTACAGCAGAGGTGGGGGGATGTGCCACTTCTATACACTCACTGGTCACATAGATAAGGATGACAGGCTGGTCTCTCCTCGTGTAAACCTCCGGAGCGCTCCTACCATCCCCCTCACCCCCCCCACGCAGCTCACTGCCCCAAACAAACTCCCGGGGATGTGATGACTGCTTCAACTGTGTTCTTATCAGTATTGGCTGATGTTCTATTGAATAGTGCCCTCCCTCGAAAAGTGCCCGCGCATGCGCAGTATGGAAGGCCACCCAAGTTGATTTCCCGATCAGCTGGCGTGGCATCACCATAGCGCATGCGCACATCGTAGGAGGCATTTTTAGACAGGAGATACCATTTGACGGGCAGAATTGAAAGCTATGCAAACAGTGGAGGGAGACCGTAGTTGTCAGATTGTGCCTCGCTGTTGCGGGGTGGGTTTACAGTGTGCTCAAGGTAGGCTTTTGTCTGTGTTGCAGGGCGGCTTTGGTGTGTTGAATGGCGAGTTTTGCCTGTGTCTAAGGGCGGGTTGCAACATAGACAAAACCTGCCCTGCAAAAGCGAGGCACAATCTGACAACTACGGTGTCCCTCCGCTGTTTGCACAGCTTTCAATTCTGCCTCTCAAATGGTATTTCCCGTCGAAAAATGCCTCCTACAATGTGCGCATGGGCTATGGTGACGTCAGGCCAGCTGATCGAGAAATCAGCTGGGGTGGCCTTCCATACTGCGCATGCGCAGGCACTTTTCGACGGAGGGCACTATGCGATAGAACACCGGTAGACTAGATGAATGGTCAGGACAGACTCCAGGTCGGGAAAGCAGCTAGATCTAGTGCTGTTAAATGCAGCACTAGAGGCTACCGGGACCACCCTGAAACCGATTGGTTGTTAGGAAGCTAGCAACCAATAGTTTTAACACACAGGTGGACAGCGGGGCATGAGCTGGGGCATGGGAGACAGCTAAACTAGCTCCTACCCAAAAGTGGCAGCCATGGACCCGGTAAAGACTGTTCACGGACACCTTGCCGATCCCTGATAGTACTGTACACACAAGAAACATACAACCATCAAGATAAAGTCATTTTTATATACCCTTTTTTTTCTGTGAATGTTCCCTGAAAAATATAAATTAAGAGAAATAGAGACCAAAATAATGCTACAATAAAAATGATTTATTGTTCAGCGGCAATATTGTTTGCTCTTACGGCTATGTATTTGTTTTTTAAGCATTTTTTCGACTGGTGTATGGCTATCATAAGTTTACAAACTTCAAGATAGTTCAGATTAATAGGAGTAGGCTAGATTTACCTAAAATTTGATGTGAGAATAAATAGGATGTCTGGTCCACCTGTCACAGCCAGTTTAGTTGCCATTTAAACAAACAGACATGTTGATGGTTTGTTACAGTGATAGACAAGCTCTGCACTGGCCCTTCCTTTGGAAATTCTAATTCTGAAAAATTGAAACAGTATATATTCTGTCCAAAACAGAAAAAGAGGGATCTTAAAGTGTATCTATAAATAAATAAACATGTGCTGCGCTAAAAAATGAAACAAGCCATAACAGAGTGTTTATTTCATTTTTTAGCGCAACACTTGTTTATTTATTTAAGGATCTTGCACAATTTATGTCAGTCGTCGTGCTAGCAGCTATATTAACCCATTAGCGCAGTACAGCCGTGGACAAACGTTTTGAGAATGACAAATATTAATTATCACAAAGTTGTCTGCCTCATTTTTTATGATGGCAATTTGCATATACTCTAGAATGATATAAGGAGGAATCAGATGAATTGCAATTAATTGAAAAGTCCCTCTTTGTCATGAAAATGAACTTAATCCCATAAAAAAAACATTTCCACTGCATTTGTGAAGAAGGCTTCAGGGTGCCCAAGAAAGTCCAGCAAATGCCAGGACCATCTCCTACAGCTGATTTAGCTGCAGGATTGGGGAACCACCAGTGCAGAGCTTGGTCAGGAATGACAGCAGGCAGGTGTGAGTGCATCTGCACACACAGTGAGAAGACTTTTGGAGGATGGCCTGGTGTCAAGAAGGGCAACAAAAAAGCCACTTCTCTCCAGGAAAAACATCAGTGATAGAGTGATTTTCTGCAAAAGGTACAGGGATTGGACTGCTGAGGAATGGGGTAAAGTCATTTTCTCTGATGAATCCCCTTTCCGAATATTTGGGGCATCCGGAAAAAACCTTGTCCGGAGAAGAAAAGGTAAACGCTAACATCGGTCCTGTGTCATGCCAACAGTAAAGCATCCTGAGAACATTCCATGTTTGGGGTTGCTTCCCATCCAAGGGAGTGGGCTCACTTAATTTTGCCTTAGAACACAGCCATCGATAAAGATTAGTCCAAAAACATCCTCCGAGAGCAACTTCTCCCAACCATCCAAGAACAGTTTGGTGACGAACAATGCCTTTTTCAGCATGATGGAGCAAAATATCGAAATTTTGAGTCAATGGCAAGGAAACTCCCCAGACCTTTATCCCATTGAGAACTTGTGCTCAATCCCAAGAGGCGGGTAAACAAAAAAAAAACTCCACCAAATCTGAAAAACTCCAAGCATTGATTATGCAAGAATGGGCTGTCATCAGTCAATATGTGGCCCAGAAGTTGATTGACAGCATGCCGGGGCGAATTGCAGAGGTCTTGAAAAAAGAAGGGTCAGCACTGCAAAAATTGATTCTTTGCATAAACTTAATGTAATTGTCAATAAAAGCCTTTGACATTTATGAAATTCTTGTAATTATACTTCAGTATACCATAGTAACATCTGACAAAAAGATCTAAAAAACACTAAAGCAGCAGACTTTGTGAAAATGTATATTTGTGTCATTCTCAAAACTTTTGGTCAGTTGTACTTTTAAATAATATTTTAAAGTGTATCTATAGTCAAAATGTAAAATCATATTTTTTGAGAATCCAAGGAGCTCTGTTCCGAAAAGATCTTTTCAGCTGACAAAAACATAACATTAAAGTGGTGTTTAAGCAAAATGTTTAAAGTGGCTCTAAAGGCTAATGGTTTTCTACCTTCATGCATTCTGTTCTATGATTGACGATGCACAGCCATTACTCGATTCAGATGTTGGTTCTGAGTCTGAGGTTGAGGAAGGCAGGAACATGACCCTACAGAGAGGGGAGAACACTGGTACACAAATTGGCAGTCATGTTCCCCCAGCCGCAGCGTATTGCCAAGTAGTCTCCTGTGGTAATGAGGATGGAGGGGATGATGATGATGAGGTCACTGACTCGACTTGGGTGCCAGATAGAGCAGAGAAGGAAAGTGAGGGTGAGGGTGAGGCAAAACCTCAACAAGGCAGCCATCATAGATGAGTAGAGAGCAGCCACCCTATTTCATGACATTGTGGAGCTGTTATCTCCCGGCCCACTTCCCACAGCTTAGCTGTCTGGGCTGTTTTTAGTACATGTGCAGCCGATCGCACTGTTGCTATATGCAAACATTGTCTCAAGCGCATCCAGCGCTGCAAAAACACCAACCATTTGGGTACCACATGCTTGACAAGGCATTTAAGCTCCCACCACTCAGCCCGTTGGCAAGAGCACCTAAAAACCACACAAAAGGGGCACACATCTATCCCTCCTCCTTACTCCCCTTAGTCTGTCCCTGCTATACCTCATGACCTCTCAGCAGCCTCCGCTGATAGGGATGATGGTATAGCGCAGGGTGTCCCAGGTCTTTGCAGCACATCTGCCAGCAGCACACCACCAGCTGTAAGACTATAGCAAATTTCTCTGCCCCATCTGCTGCAGCAAAAAAAAATACAGTTCCTGCCACCCACATGCCCAGCGTCTAAATGCAAGCTTGTCAAAGCTGCTGGCTCTACAACTGCCTTTCTGCCTGTTGGATTCTACCCCCTTCCGTGAATTTGCAGAATGTGCTGTACCACAATAGCAGGTTCCCAGTCACTATTTTTTTTTACGTAAAGCTATTCCATCTCTCTACTATCACCTGGAAGCCAATGTTGTGGCATCATTGGGCAAGGCAGCCAGCCGCAAAGTCCATGTTACTACTGACATGTGGTCCAGCAAGTATGGGCAGGCACAATATATTTCATTCACAGCACACTGGGTAACTCTGCTTGCAACTCGGAAGGATGCAGGACAGGGCTCAGTGCTGCAGCTTGTTGTGCCCCCACGTCTCCATACAGCTGTTGATGATCCCAGATTCATCAGCTGTACCCCCTCCTCCTCCATGCCCTCCTCTGCTGAATTGCCCTATGAACCTTAAGTACCCCCTAAGCGTTCAAAGGGCTATTCAATGAGTCAGGCTAAAAGGTGCCATGCCGTGCTTAAGCTGGTGTGTCTAGGGGACAGGAAGCACACTGAAGCAGAGATTCTTGCAGCTCTGCAGGGGCAGGCCCAGAGGTGGTAATTCCAGATACTCTAATCCTCAGTGACCCTGAGGAGTCTGCTTCTCATGCCTCCGCAAATTTGCGGTGCATGGGCTCCCTCATGCTTCAAAGCCTGCTAAAGGACCCAAGAATACGTAGCATAAAGGAAAAGGATCACTATTGGTTGGCAACCCTCCTTGAGCACCGTTATAAGGGGAAGGTCTCAGAACTCCTCCCATCCATTCACTGGCTTAATGGGTCATGAGAATAGACCACTGGCCGGAACTTGCCCAGTATGCTATTGAGCTGCTGGGCTGCCCTGCATCCAATGTGCTTTCTGAATGGGCATTTAGTGCTGCTGAAGGTTTTGTTACTGATCATAGATCGCATCTGTCCATAGACTCCGTGGACCCTCTGACATTTGTCAAAATAAATCAGTCTTGGATTACCAGCAGCTATGAAGCCCCTGATGCCGATGTCGTCGATTAAGTGTTTTTGAGATGTGAAATCTCTGCAGGACTTCAAAGCTGCCTAGTGTTGTGGGTGTTGATTTAATCTGAAAGAATGTTTTTGGTGTAGGTTTCATGGGCACAATTAACACCCAAAGACCAATTTTTATGCAAGGCCAATTCTTTCTTTCATGGAGAGTACCTCTATAGGGTTTCGGTGTGAAGGTGTCACAGACACCCAAAGAACTATTTTTCCGCACCTGTTTGACAGGGAGACAATAGTGATGTAGGAGGTCTTTTTGTACTACTTAAAAACCTCCTGGTGTTAGAGACACATGCTCAATGGGACATAGCCTTTTTTGAGCAGTATATCTCAGAAAGCATGGTTCCACGTAGTCTTAGGTGGGAAGTCAACCCACAACAAAGGGAAACCCAACTTGAAGAGTGGTTCAAGTATTTCAATGAAATACTGTAGGTTTGGGTCTTTTAAAGTTTTTAAAAGATAGGAAGGTCCAAAAACTGGCAATTTTGGACTCTCAAATTCAGGGAATTAAGGATAAGTTACTCCCTTTCAAAGAAAGTGAAGAGTATAAAAAGAGTTCTACTAGCCTTTGGAAAATTATGGAAAAGGAAGAAATTGATCAAAAAAATTAAAAAAATAGGAAAAAATATATAAGGGATATAAATGATTATCAAACAGGATTAGTATTTGGATGGCAGAATATAGTTTCATTGGATCTGGTGGAGGATCCTAATCACCCTCCTCCTATGGAAATAGGAACAAACAGAGATCAGGCTCAGCCGAGCCAGTTGCGTCAAATTCCAACTAAACCTAACAGATCAGAATTTTGTTCACCTAGAAATAGGAATAGGAATAAGTAATCCCAGAGGAAGTCATGAGATTTGTGACGAAACCGGTAGGAGGAGCCTGATTGTCTGACGTGTGGGAAGCAGGAAGTGATCTAGAGAGGAGGCAGAGGATAGATTGAACGCTGAGAAACTCTTACTATGTAAATGTGAGTTGTATGAACTTTGAGCGTTTTTTAAGATTAAACATTTTTTAGACGGTATCACACAATTGTATGCCTCTATTATTCTTCCTATGTGGCATATGCGAGGAGGCTTATTGGAAGTGACCAGGAGAAAACTGGTATCCTCTTAAAGCTGGGCTATTATCAGGAGCAGGAGGGAGGAGTACCAGCACACAGCAGCCAGTATACTTATAGGAGATAGAAGGATGGTTCAGGATATCTGCTGAAAACATCTTCTGGCTTATTTTCTAAGCCCTTAAAGTGAGGGTACAACTGAAGGGGGAGGAGTGCACATTGCATGAAGACACCTTATCACTTTATATGGACTGTGTTGAATATATTTATATCATTATGGACTGTGTGTGATTCACGGAGCATGAGCACTTTACATTATGATTGGATTATTATTTTACGAGCACTGTATAATATGATTGGATTATTTTGTAATTCACTGCTTTATGTTACACATATCATCCAGATTACTTTACAGCTTAGGTTGTATTGATTGTTGGTTAGGGGTAGTGCGGCACATTTATATACATAGGAATAAATCCTCTCATCGAAATCATTTTTACCCACCACCTGAATGACCCTTTACACCTTGGGACAGGAGAGGAGATTAATTTTTTGGAAGTAACCATCATAAGTATCAGATCCCCACTCATAATAGATATGAAGCTTTAAAGGATAAGTTCACCTTTTTTTCCCTAAATTCCAGCTCCCCTATATACCAATAAAGCATTCATGTCCTTTTTTTGTAAAAATATCAAAGCTTTCCATAAAATTTACAGACTTACCTTACTGTCCTCCATCCATGTTTCCAAACGTATCTATTGCTTCTGTCTTACTTCCTTACAGACTGCAGGTTATGACACATGAAGGAGTTGACCAGCTGACCTCATTAGCACACACCCCGCATCATCCGCCCACCCATTCCCAGCTGCACGTTTTTTAAATGAAATGCAATCAATCAGTGATCACCCTTCTCCCTAAATACACAATCAGAGTCCCACCTTTGCACACCTTAAATTACTAGTTGCGCTTACACTGCCATTAATTAATGGCACACCAAACACAGAAGCAAACACGCATTTTGCCATGTGAAAAAACGAGTGGGAAATGCTGCAAAACGCACAGTAAAAAACACGCAACCCTGCAAAATGTCAAATTTGAAATCAACAGGCTGCCATATGTGTGTCACAGGAAAAACAAGCCACAAAATGTACGTTTCCACTATGCTAGTGAATGGTGCCTGAAAGTAAAATTGGTGCGTTAACACAAGAACAATGAGGCTCCATTCACATCCATTCACATCTGTTCCCACTATGCAGAGTTGTGAATGGGGCTTGACAGCTGAGTGTTTCTGTCCACTCCCTTCTATGTACTTGTATAAAGATGGCCATACACTATGTAATCTGATTGTATATTGTGTATCTAGTGAGAAGGGTGATCACCGATTAATTGCATTTCATTTAAAAAACGCGCAGCTGGGAGTGGGTGGGTAGATGATGCAGGGTGTGTGCTTATGAGGTCAGCTGGTCAACTGCTTCCTGTGTCATGACCTACAGTCTGTAAGGAAGTAAGACAGAAGCAATAGATATGTTTGGAAACATGGATGGAGGACAGCAAGCTAAGTGTCTGAAAACTTAATGGAAAGCTTTGATATTTTTGCAAATAAAGGACAAGAATGCTCTATTGGTACCACCTGTCAGGGTGTTTCGAGATGTTGTATTAAGAGACCTTGATAAAGTTAATATTCAAAATTTGAAAATGCAGTCAACGTTGGAATTGGGTTTACAACAACTGTTCATGGCCAAATGGGAGGAGGATGTCATCTATTCCCAACAGAGGCCTAATTTGGTTCTCTGGGCTCGTTATATAGATGACATCCTCCTCTTGTGGAAGGGTAATTTCCTCTCACTTATGGAGTTTCTTGACTCCCTTAATTGTAATGAGTGAGGGATTGTTCTCAACTATGAGACTAGCCAATCCCAAATTCATTTTTTGGATTTGGATATTAAGGTAGAGGTGGGTAGGCTGGTCACCTCTACTTTCTTTAAAGCTACAGATAGAAACGCATATATTTCTATAGACAGTTGCCATCATAAAGTTTGGTTGGATGATATCCCTAAGGGTGAATTTCTCCCTATTAAGAGAAATTGTACTAATATGGAAGATTATAATAAGCAATGTTCTGTCCTGATTGAGAGATTTGTAGAAAAAGGCTATGATATATCAAATTTGAATACCACTATGGAAGAAGTTAGGAGTAGAGATCAAAATACACTGTTAGAGGACAGAGTTGAAGTAACTAATTCTAATAATTTTGATATACCTTCCATTACATCATATTCCTTCCAACACTATACCGTTAAATGTATTATACGTAAACACTGGCATATCCTACTTAACGATAACGCTCTTGCACCGTTATTTCCTTCACAATCTCAGGTTATTTATTGGGGTGCATCTTAAGGACAGGCTAGTACAGAATGTTCTTGACCCTCCGTCTAGATCTTCATTTTTTCACAGTTTGGTGTTTTTTTTAAATGTGGTAGGTGTCGTGTCTGCCAATGTAACAGTCATAAAAATAAACATGTAGCACTACCCATTAGAGGTCGACCGATATGGGTTTTTCTCTGGCCGATGCCGATATTTAGAAATCGCGGTGGCCAATGGCCGATATGTGATGCCGATTTTTTTTGGGCCGATATATTTGGCCGTTTTTTTTTTTTCTTATTTTTTCCCTTCATCTCATAAAATCTAACAGTTAGACCCCTTTCACACTGGGGCGTTTTTCAGGCGCTTTTGGGCTAAAAATAGCGCCTGTAAAGTGCCTGTAAAACGGCTCCCCTGCAGTCTCAGTGTGATATCCCGAGTGCTTTCACACTGAGGCGATGCGCTGGCAGGATGTGAAAAAAAGTCCTGCAAACGGCATCTTTGGAGCGGTGTATACCACTCCTCCACCACTCCTGCCCATTGAAATGAATGCGCACCGCTGCCGAAGCGCCTGCAAAGCGTTTTGGCAGCGGCGCTTCAGGGGAGCATTTAACCCCTTCCTCGGCCGCTAGCTGGGTTATAAGCGCCCCGCTAGCAGCCGAATAGCGCCTCTAAAATGACGGTAAAGCGCCGCTAAAACTAGCAGCGTTTTACCATCAATGCATGCCCGCTCCAGTGTGAAAGCAGCCTTAAAGAGGAGTTCCACCCAGGGGGGCCGTCAAAAAAAAAAAAATTCAAAAGTCAGCAGCTACAAATACTGCAGCTGCTGACTTTTAATTGGACACTCACCTGTCCCTGGGTCCAGCGATGCGGGGGATCGAAGCCCCGCTCGTCCCCCCCTCCACTCCTCAGCACCGGCATTTCAACTGTGGGCGCCGGGCTATGGCTTCACAGCCTGGCACCCACTGCGCATGCGTGAGCTGCGCCGTGCGCCGTGATTGGCCGCTCAATCACCTGGGACCTGTAATGGGTCCCAGATGATTGACAGGAGGGAGGGAGCAGAGCGGAGCCCTTCCTGTGCCGAGGGGGAAGTGATGTCACCAGCCCAGGCAAAGGAACAGGCAGACTACGAGGGACCACCTAGCAACAGGCATTTAGAGGTAAGTGAAAAAAAAAAAAAAAAAATATCCAAATGTTTTTTTGGTTTTTTTTTTAGAATTTTTCCAGGTATTTTTGTTTTTTGGGTGGAACCCCACTTTAAGTAATACAGAATTTTTTTTCATTTAAACATTAAACAAAACAAACCTCCAATCAGTTCACTTGTATGTATAATTTAGAAAACAAAAAAAAAAAAACTATCTTAAATATTAAATACACAAAAACAGGTAAATCAAAACTTTTGGACGAAAAAAAATGGGCTAACTTTACTGCTTAGTTTTTTTTTTAATTCATTACTGTATTTTTTTTTTAAATTGCGTTTGAAAGACCGCTGCGCAAATACCGTGTGACATAAAATATTGCAACAACCACCATTTTATTCCCTAGGGTCTCTGCTAAAAAAAATATATATATAATGTTTGGGGGTTCTAAGTGATTTTCTAGCAGAAAATACAGGATTTTGACTTGTAAGCAACAAGTGTCAGAAAAGATTTAGTCTTTAAATGGTTAAACTGAGAGCCTTCTACACAAGGAGTTCAGTCTATTGATAAAAAGAACCTGAAAGATACAATGTATCTTCTTATCAGACTTGGCAGGCTGCCCAGAGGAGGAGAGAATCCTCTCCACAGATAACCTCAGGAAACTTGCATTAACTTCTATTACAGAAGTCATTTGCAAGTCATGGCTGAAGTTACAATCGGCCTTTTTTATCAGCACAATCGGCCGATGCCGATTAAGTAAAAAACGCCAAATATCGGCCGATATATCGGCCGGCCGACCTCTACTACCCATGTGGTGTATCTTTCCCAATGCCCATGTGGGTTACAATATGTGGGCTGGACCACACAGGCCCTTAGACTTAACGAGCATATTGGCTATATCAATAAAGGGTACAAGAATCACATTGTGTCACGCTACTATGATCTTGTTTACAATAGAGACCCATGGGGCACTCTATTTGTGGGAATAGACAATTTTTGTCTTCCACTGGAGGGGTAATCTCAAGGTGAGAGAACTCTCCAGAATGGAAACTAAGTTGATCTATATTCTTAAAAGTTATATTTCACACGGATTAAATGTGGACTGGGATGTCAATTGTTTCATAAACAATTTCTGAATCTGCCATATCAAAATGTTTTTACAAATTTTGTTTTAATATTGTTATTTAGTATGAATTTTGAGATAATCTCTTAAAGCAGAGTTCCGCTTAAAAAAAAACAAAAAGTCAACAGCTACAAATACTGCAGCTGCTGACTTTTAAAATAAGGACACTTACCTGTCCAGGGTGTCTGCGATGTCCTCACCCGAAGCCAACCCGTCCCTTGGCTCCAGGTGGAGGTGCCGGCAGCCTGCAGTAAGGGAATCAGGAAGTGAAGCCTTGTGGTTTCGTAGCCTGGTTCCCTAGTGCGCATGCGCGAGTCGCGCTGCACATTCTGAGTGGTCCCTGCTGTCTTCTGGGACCTGTCTGTCTCCCAGAAGACAGCAGGGGGGACAGAGGAGGGTTCCAACAAGGCGTAGATTGCCACAGATAATTACCAGATACGTATCTGCGGCGATCTTTCGCCGGAAGTGGAAGCAAACACCTGTATTAGACAGGTATCTGTTCCCCCCTCCCCCCTGAAAGGTGCCAAATTTGAAACCGGAGGGGGGGAGGAATCTGAACAGCAAGAGTTCCATTTTTGGGTGGAACTCCGCTTTAATTTTATACTTTTTATTTTTTTTTGCATCATTTTATTATTATTTTGTAATACAGTGCCTTTTAGAGAATGATATATATTTTTTGCTTGTCTTATCAAGTATATGTTGTGTCATAACAGCTATGTTTTGTTAATTATTTATTTTAATAATACATGAAATAATTTTTTATTATTATTTGTTTTTTTGTTTATATGACCTCAGTTATTTCCCTTATGGGGACACCGGAATCACGAGTATGTTATGTCCAGCGATAGGAGCTTATATAAAACATTAGTTCCTGTTTACGCTGCTGTGAGTGAGGCTTGGAGTTGCCTCTTCACAATCAAAACGAGGCTTGGTTACAGATTTTCGCTTGTGAAAACGAGACTTGGCTGGTTGCACTTGTTATTTATTGCGGTGACAGGAAGTGTTCCTTATGCCCCAGAAGAAGTCCAATTGCGACGAAACCAGTCGGGCAAGGACACACAAACCTGTTATCGCAACTATTTCATCTGTACTGACTGCTGCAGCTTTCTATTTTATGCACTGTACTTTTTGGAAATCTTTTGAGTGCATTTAGCATTTAATAAACACCTTTGAGACGGTATTTTTACACTATTGGAGCCCCTTATTTATTTTTGGGTATCGCTGGGTGTCCTAAAGATTATACTTTGTGCTGGAGGAACAGCTTAAGAGATATGCATCATCCGCACTACATCTCCTATGGATACAACCGGGATATCCAAAACGTCTTCCATAATAGAGGGTCCATTATTTGGGTAAGAGCACATCTTGACCTTAATGTTGGGGATTTCACAAGGTGGAGGATTTTCGTGGGTTTTGTTCAGCACAAGCGCTTCAGTTCATGTCTCTTTATTTTCATCTATTTGTTTTTTGTTACCCAGCCTGTGTTGCTGTATTGGACTTTATGAACACGTTTGGACTTTAATGGTCCACTCCTATTGAGCGCAACTTTATTTTTCACTTATTTTGGTTGTGTAATATCTCACCATTTTTTTGTTGCTGCTATTTATTATTTCTTATACAAGCGCAGTATTGTTTTGTTTTTTCCTGACAGGTGCATATCATTGACATTTTTGACAGCAAAGCCAATTCTTGCTTTCATCAAGAGTACCTCTATAGGGTTACAGTGGGAAGGCGCCACCGACACCTAAAGAACAATATTTCTGCACCTGTTTGGCGGGAGCATATCATTGCAATTTTTGACAAGGCCAGTTCTTGCTTTCATCATGTTCGAATTTTCTTTGCGAACCAAACAGGGGGTTGTTTGGCCCATCCCTACTAGATAGGTTAGTTTTAGAATGTTGGTGGCTATAGATGCAGGGATTTTAGTTTTACCACGGACTTCCACTTTAATGTTTTAAAATGTGTAGTTCTCGAGGCTGACCTGAAATAAGCATGGAAGGAAGATGATCTGTAGGTACAAGGGTGGTGTGTGTGCAGCTGCTGCATTACCCAACAAGCAGTAAAGTTGCTCTGGGGGGCAACAGGGTAGTGAGGTGGTGAATTGCAGATCACTCATTCACCTCCTGGTTAGCTGCCAGAAAAAAACACAGCAATCACACAGTTGCTGCTTACCTCTGGTGCTAGCGGAACCTTTCGGGGACTGACTTGTCCTCTGCTTTGGGCTCCCAATAGCTATCTTGGGAAGCCTATTTTAAATGGGCACAGAGCTCTCCTGAGATTTTGGCAGCCATCCTGGACCCAGAGAGGCCATTTATTTTTTCAATTCAGCATGCCTGCAAGTGTGGGTAATGTATAGACAGAGACAGACACTTGCTAGTCAGCCAAAGGTAGACTTAGCCTAGGGTCAGGTTCCAGAGGAAAAGGAATAGATTAAGGACAGTCCTGCACACCCCCTGGAGACTACTTGGCATTGGGGAAGGACCTTTGTTGCCCAGTCTGCCATCTGGATGGGCACATTCTGTGCACTGTTCTGCCAACACAGTACCCATTCTGTAGGGTCACATGCAGAGCCTTAGGGGTACTTGATTGAAGAAGCAATTCTCAAGCACCCTGTTATATGTAAGTCTTGTATTCCACGGTATTGTGGCGGATGTGTAAAAGTGCCATACTGTCCATATTTCAACCTTGGGAAAGCAAACAGATTGTTGTACTGATATTTCATTAAACATCGAAATAAGTTGTCTGGCTTGTTCCCTTTAAAGTGAGTGACAGCTTTTCAGCTAGCCCCACTCACAAATATTTTTCAGAATTGATTGGCTGCATGCTTCTTCCGGGCTACTTACTAAGTAAGAATGCCACAGTCAGAAATCAATCCTTTACATCTTCAGGTTGGTGCATGCACCCAAATCATAATAATAACTATGGTAGCTTTACTTGTTGGGGGGGGGAGTCTATGACTCAGAAAGTACTGGAACCAGAGGGTCAGTCTAATAGCCAAGTGCCTAGCATTTTAGAAGGAGATTGACAATGGCAGCTTTTATGACAGGTTTACTTTGTTACATACATATAGACTTTATCCAAATCAACCAATCCATTTTGCCCTAAGGAAGGTCAGCCACTGGATGCCTGCAAAGTTGGGGAATGTATACCTACTAACCAGGGGAGGATCCAAAGTCTAGTCTCGGGAGGGTCACTGCCAGAAAATAACACACACCAAGGAGGTCAGGAGGGCACATGGAAGGGCGCACATTGGGGGAGTCAGGAGGGCACCCACCAGGGGAGGGTCAGGAGGGGACACATCAGGGGGCAGTCACAATGCTTTAATGAGCCCAATTTCTCACTGTGCCACATAAAAAGGAGATGCAATCCCATTTGTCAGCTAACAGCTCCTCTATGCTAAGCTGCAGTAACTCAGCGGTGCAGTGCTCACACCTCCCTCTTCCAGGTGGGCACGATCTCGGGGGGCAGGCACATCCCCATCCCTCCCACCCAAGCAGCAGAAGCCAGGAGCTCCGCCTACTCAAGCAGCAGCCTGCAGGAGAGAGGCTGGAAAACTACTGGGGCAGGTACTGGGGGTGGAGAGACCAGTCCCGATGTGTCTGGGCAGTAATTCCTAATGCTGAGAATGGCTGTGAGTTGTCTTGACCGCAGCTCTGAATTCCCAGGGCGTGCTCAGCCTCAGATTCAGTAATATTTTCTCGGGGGGAGCAATTGCCCCGTTGCCCCCCCTGGATCCGCCCCTGCTACTAATAGTGAAGCGCTCCTGTCCTTAATGTAAATTATCAAATGTAGACTCAAATGTGCATATAAAACAACAAAGCTCATAAATTACACAAGCTTAAAAACCATGTGCAGAAAAAGAAAACGTGAAAATAATCTCTTATGTCATCCAATTAAGGCTCCAATTGCATTTGTACGACTCCAAAGTTGCACGACTCTTGGAGTGCAACATTGACGCAACTGTGGATGGTTGCAACTTGAATGTGACTTGTTGTCCCTCTGCAAAGGCGGATCCACTGTGGCAGCATTGTTGTAAAACATTCCAGTAAGACTTTCATGCAACCTTTGAGGGTTAACATTGAAGTCTATGGCCCTCAATTTGTAGTAAAATCGAACCAAAGTAGTGCATGAATAACTTTGAAGCCGCTGCGACTTTAAGTCGCACATACAGTATATGAATGGTTATCATTGAAAAACATGGGGTGTGAACTTGATGTGACAAGTTGCACAAGTGTGAATGGGGTGTAAGTTGTAAGTAGAGAAACATGAGAACAGTGTTGTAAGAACAAAACTTGCACTGTGGAGTGAGGGCTGCTCTTTCACAGTTTTTGTTATTTATTTTTATGGCGGTGTATTTTTTTTATTAATAATAGCGTGGGGTTTTTGTACTAAAGGTTGGGGAATGTCTGTAGATATGTGATAGTTTGCCAATTCAAACCAAACCAGACAAATCAGTTCTCGATTACCTCAAATCTGCAAACATCTTCACTCTGTATGTAAGTAACAACATTTAGCCATAATAAAGTATAGGGCACACAGGCAAATAAAAAGCAGTTTTTCTAGTCATGTAGCTTTATTTTTTTACCGATCTGAACACAGGTGCATTGTTATCTCTGGGTCAATACACACAGCTGCGTAAAGATCATTAATGCAAAAATGCTTACAGAGTGGTAAAAATTTGAAAAAATCGTAAATATTACATTTGAAAGCAATAATTTACACATATACAGTATGCATGTACAGTATATACAGTGGGTATAGAAAAGAATCACCCCCTTTAAAATAATCACATTTTGTTGCTTTGCAGCCTGAAATTAATAAGACACAGTTTTTGTTTTATCCAACTGTATTTACTAGTGCAACTTATAACATCCAAGTGAACGATATAACAACAACATGTCAGAAAAAAAATCAAAAACATAATCACTGAGTTGGAAACAGGATCACCCCCCTTATGTCAGTATTTTGCTGGACCACCTTTTGCTTTAAATACATCCTTTAGTGTGTTTGGATATATCTCTACTAACTTTGCACATCTAGACTTTGCAATATTTGCCAACTTGCCAATTTGCCCAATTTGCCCAGACAGCAAAAATGACCACACAGTGGTTAAAGGAGAAAAAAGTGAATGTCCTTGCATGGCCTAGTCAGAGCCCAGACTTAAAGTGGTTGTAAAGTCAGAAGGTTTTTTATCTTAATACATTCTATGCATTAAGATAAAAAGTCTTCTGTGTACAGCAGCTCCCCTCAGCACCCCTGATACTTACTGGAGCCCCATCTCTGTCCAATAATATCCACAAGTGTCTTGGCCGTCAGTGACTTTCCCTCCTGATTGGCTGAGACACAGCAGCAGCGCCATTGGCTAACTACCTTTGACAGCGGCGGGCGCCAATCAGGCAAAAGGGGGTGGGGCCAGGCCACAGCTCTGCGCCTGAATGGACACACGGATCTTCTGCTCGGCTCGAGTGCCCCCATAGCAAGCTGCTAGCTGTGGGGGCACTCAACAGGAGGGAAAGGCCAGGTGCACCAAAGAGGGACCCGAGAAAAGGAGGATCTGGGCTGCTCTGTGCAAAACCACTGCACAGAGGAGGTAAATATAACATGTTTGTTATTTTTGTAGGAAAAAAAACTAGACTTTACAATCACTTTAAAGTGATTGTAAAGTCTTGGTTTTTATTCTTGCTACGGAGCCCTTGGGGGCACCGGATACTCCAACTTAAACTATGCACAGATAAGTACAGCTCTCACTTGATCCCAATAAACCATTCCAGATAGCATGCTGGATCACAATATAGCAGTGTGGGAAGATAAGTCCTTTGCTTGCTCTGGCAGCAGATTCAATGCGCACTTTTCTTCAGGACACTCACTATTAGGGATGAGCTTCGAGTTTGAGCTGAACTCATGTTCAACTCGAACATCGGCTGTTCTCCAGTTCGCCGAACAGCGAACAATTTGGGGTGTTTGCGGCAAATTCGAAAGCCGCGAAACACCCTTTAAAAGTTTATGGGAGAAATCAAAAGTGCTAATTTTAAAGGCTTATATGCATGGTACTGTCATAAAAAGAGTTTTAAAAATGGCAGTTTTTTCTGGAGAAGTGATTTTAATATGCTTAAAGTGAAACAATAAAAGTGTAATATTCCTTTAAATTTCATACCTGGGGGGTGTCTATAGTATGCCTGTAAAGGGGCGCATGTTTCCCGTGTTTAGAACAGTCTCAAAGGAAAAAAAGTTTTTCATTTAAAATTACCCGCGGCTATTAATAAGTTGTCGGTCCGACAATACACATAAAAGTTCATTGATAAAAACGGCATGGGATTTCCCCACAGGGGAACCCTGAACCAAAATTTAAAAAAAATGTGGCGTGGGGGTCCCCCTAAATTCCATACCAGGCCCTTCAGGTCTGGTATGGATATTAAGGGGAACCCCGCGCCAAAAAAAGAAAAATGGTGTGGGGGTCTCCCTCAAAATCCATACCAGACCCTTCAGGTCTGGTATGGATTTAAAGGGGAACCCCGCGCAAAAATTTAAAAAAAAATGGCGTGGGGTCCCCCCAAAAATCCATACCAGACCCGCTGTGTGACGCTTCTCTTCTTCTGACACTTCTTATATAATGGAGGGCGGGGCCACCCAGTGACCCCGCCCCCCACTGACGCACAGGGACTTCACTATGGCTTTCCCCATGACGTCAGAGGGGGCGGGGTCACCCAATTACGTAACGGGTGACCCGGCCCCCCTCTGACGTCACGGGGAAAGCCATGGGGAAGTCCCCGTCAACTCCCCGTGCGTCAGAAGGGCATACTATAGACACCCCCCAGGTACGAAATTTAAAGGAATGTTAAACTTTTATTGTTTCACTATAAGCATTATTAAAATCACTGCTCCCGAAAAAACGGACGGTTTTAAAACTTTTTTTTGCATTGGATACATGTCCCCTGGGGCAGAACCCAGGTCCCCAAACACTTTTTAGGACAATAACTTGCATATAAGCATTTAAAATTAGCACTTTTGATTATTCATGTTTGAGTCCCATAGACTTTAACGGTGTTCGCGTGTTTTAACAAATTTTTTTCCTGTTCGCATGTTCTGGTGCGAACCGAACAGGGGGGTGTTCGGCTCATCCCTACTCACTATATCCTCTTTAGCTGACAACCGTTCCACTGATTTCACTAGCCTGAAAATGTCCCTCACAAAACAGGCCCCTAGACACAGGTCTGTACTCACTGTAGTCAGAAACAGATCCTTCTAGGCGCACCTCCCTCCTAGTCAGCTATACAGGACATCTGGGTTGCAGCTTCCTCAATTCTGGCCCTCAGGTCAACCACCTGAGACCGCATTGCAACCTATGCAGAGGAGGGGCAGCAGCCCCCTCCCTCCGGGACCCCACTCTCCAGCCGAAGACCCCAAGCACATGTGCCCTAGGCATATATATATATACAGTCACCCAGCATGCCCTGAGGCACCGCATCTGCCAATGGGCAGGGCTGTAACTACGCCTATGCTCCCATTTGTCAGGTTTGCTCACACTGTCCAAAATGCCTCGTCCTGTTGGAACAGTGTGAAACAGGCAGACATTATTAGCAGAACCTGAGAAAAATGAGCAGACCCTATCAATGGATCACTGCTCCCTGATAGGAAGAGAACATCTAAATTTACCTAACAGTCTCCCTGATATGCAAACTCAAGAAACTCAAAAGTATGCTCTCTTTAGCATCTACCTAAGGGGGTGCTACAGAAGAGTGGGCAAATATTGCAAAGTCTAGATGTGCAAAGTTAGTAGAGACATATCCCAACAGACTAAAGGCTGTAATTAAAGCAAAAGGTGGTTCAACAAAATACTGACATATGGAGGGTTATTCTTTTTCCAACTCCAGCTTTTCCAAATTAAAAAAAAAAAATTTGGATACGTTGGTGTAAAATCTTTCACTTGGATGATATAAGCTGCACTAGTAAAAACATCTGGTTAAAACAAAATGTGTGTCTGTCTTCATTTTAGGCTGCAAAGCAACAAAATGTGATTATTTTAGAAGGCAGGTAATTATTTCCTATACCCACTGTAAATCAGTAGATTATTACGCCCATGTCCAAGAGGCTTAGTTGGTATCATTTCTAGTATAGTTGTAGTAAAGTAGTATCAAATCTAAAATAAAAAAGATGTATCTCTGCGCTTTGGTGGGGTGGCAGCTGACACAGATAAGTAATATACCAACAATCTTAAGAAAAAAAATGTGTAGTGCCAAAAGTAAATGAACAGCGGTGAGCTGAGAATACTGTATTATAAATGGACAGCACATTGAAATAAAGTCCAAAAAAAGCGTTCAAGTGAAAAAAAAAAAAAATTATATATACACATGTATTTTTTTTTTTATGTCCCATCTTGTTGATGGAAATCAACAATAAAAAAACAATGTTGTGAAAAATATAGATTTAAATGCACAGTCCTATGATAGGATCAGCAATATAAACTTATTGGTGAAAACACAATAGTTCAGTGCAAATATGTGCACAAAAATTTGGTGGCGACTTAAAAAGTGATGAGGTGATCCAGTACAGTGCTCCAGATTCATCCACTGCACCCCTGTGAAATGGACACTCATTGGAAAAGCTGGCTGCTGTTACAGCAGGAAAACCACACTCACTGTAGATCCACCATCTGTTGTGGGGAAGGCTGTTCAGCAACTCGCACCATCCAGATGTAGCTATAATAAATAAAGCGCACCAGGAGCCAGATGAAGTCTCCATAGTGTAGTATTTTTTGGATTTGTATGTTAAAAGCCAAAATAAAATGAATCATAAAAACATATGACAATGGGTACCACTGCCGACCCGGTATCAGACAGTGGGCTGACGTCAGCGATAGTGTCTGCTTCCCAAAGCTTTTCGTCCATTTAGAGAAATTGCAAACAGGAAGTGATCCGTTGGCAAAATGGCTGACGGATCACTTCCTGTTTGCAATTTCTCTAAGGAGACGCCATGATTTTAGCAGTTTTGAGAGGCTATATAAACTAGTTTGAGGTCTGACACTAGAGGATCCCTTGATAACGTCCTATTGGATGAAAAGCTTTGGGGAGCAGACACTAGTGCTGACGTCAGGCCACTGTCTGATACCGGAGTCGGCAGTGGCACCCATTGTCATATGTTTTTATTATTTATTTTATTTTGGCTTTTTCCATACAAATCCAATAAATACTACACTATGGAGACTTCATCTGGCTACCGGTGAGCTTTATTTATTATAGCTACATCTGGATGGTGCGAGTTGTCGAACAGCCTTCCCCACAACAGATGACCGATCTACACTGAGTGCGTGTTTGCTGCTGTAAGGGCAGCCAGCTTTTCTGGAAAGTGTCCATTTCATGGGGTGGATGATTCTGGAGCACTGTACTGGATCACCTCTTCACTTTTAAAGTCACCGACAAATTTTTGTGCACATCTTTGCACTGAACTATTGTGTTTTCATCAATACGTTTATATTGCTGATGTGCATTTGAATCTATATTTTTTACTACATGGTTTTTTTATTGTTGATTTCCATCCACTTTATTCATTCTGGGGGAATCTAGGATGGAAAAGGACCTGGGGGTCCTAGTAGATGATAGACTCAGCAATGGCATGCAATGCCAAGCTGCTGCTAACAAAGCAAACAGAATATTTGCATGCATTAAAAAAGGGATTAATTCCAGAGATAAAATGATAATTCTCCCGCTCTACAAGACTCTGGTCCGGCAGCACCTAAAGTATGCTGTTCAGTTCTGGGCACCAGTCCTCAGGAAGGATGTACTGGAAATGGAGCGAGTACAAAGAAGGGCAATAAAGCTAATAAAGGGTCTGGAGGATCTTAGTTATGAGGAAAGGTTATGAACACTGAACTTATTCTCTCTGGAGAAGAGACGTTTGAGAGGGGATATGATTTAAATTTACAAATAATATAATTACTGGTGACCCCACAATAGGGATAAAACTTTTTCATGGAAGGGAGTTTAACAAGACTTGTGACCACTCATTAAAATTAGAAAAAAAGAGGTTTAACCTTAACCACTTGAGCCCCGGACCATTATGCTGCCTAAGGACCAGAGGTCTTTTTCCAATTTGGCACTGCGTCGCTTTAACTGCTAATTGCGCGGTCATGCAATGCTGTACCCAAACGAAATTTGCGTCCTTTTCTTACCACAAATAGAGCTTTCTTTTGATGGTATTTGATCACCTCTGCGGTTTTTATTTTTTGCGCTATAAACGGAAAAAGACCGAAAATTTTGAAAAAAAATGATATTTTCTACTTTTTGTTATAAAAAAAATCCAATAAACTAAATTTTAGTCATACATTTAGGCCAAAATGTATTCGGCCACATGTCTTTGGTAAAAAAAATGTCAATAAGCGTATATTTATTGGTTTGCGCAAAAGTTATAGCGTCTACAAACTAGGGTACATTTTCTGGAATTTACACAGCTTTTAGTTTATGACTGCCTATGTCATTTCTTGAGGTGCTAAAATGGCAGGGCAGTACAAAACCCCCCCAAATGACCCCATTTTGGAAAGTAGACACCCCAAGGAAATTGCTGAGAGGCATGTTGAACCCATTGAATATTTATTTTTTTTGTCCCAAGTGATTGAAAAATGACAAAAAAAAAAAAAATATTTACAAAAAGTCGTCACTAAATGATATATTGCTCACACAGGCCATGGGCCTATGTGGAATTGCACCCCAAAATACATTTAGCTGCTTCTCCTGAGTATGGGGATACCACATGTGTGGGACTTTTTGGGAGCCTAGCCGCGTACGGGGCCCCGAAAACCAATCACCGCCTTCAGGATTTCTAAGGGTGTAAATTTTTGCTTTCACTCTTCACTGCCTATCACAGTTTCGGAGGCCATGGAATGCCCAGGTGGCACAAAACCCCCCAAAATGACCCCATTTTGGAAAGTAGACACCCTAAGCTATTTGCTGAGAGGCATATTGAGTCCATGGAATATTTTATATTTTGACACAAGTTGCGGGAAAGTGACACTTTTTTTTTTTTTTTTTTTTTTTTTTCATAAAGTTGTCACTAAATGATATATTGCTCACACAGGCCATGGGCATATGTGGAATTGCACCCCAAAATACATTTAGCTGCTTCTCCTGAGTATGGGGATATCACATGTGTGGGACTTTTTGGGAGCCTAGCCGCGTACTGGACCCCGAAAACCAATCACTGCCTTCAGGATTTCTAAGGGTGAAAATTTTTGATTTCACTCTTTACTGCCTATCACAGTTTCGGAGGCCATGGAATGCCCAGGTGGCACAAAACCCCCCCAAATGACCCCATTTTGGAAAGTAGACACCCCAAGCTATTTGCTGAAAGGCATGGTGAGTATTTTGCAGCTCTCATTTGTTTTTGAAAATGAAGAAAGACAAGAAAAAACATTTTTTTTTTTCTTTTTTCAATTTTCAAAACTTTGTGACAAAAAGTGAGGTCTGCAAAATACTCACTATACCTCTCAGCAAATAGCTTGGGGTGTCTACTTTCCAAAATGGGGTCATTTGGGGGGGTTTTGTGCCACCTGGGCATTCCATGGCCTCCGAAACTGTGATAGGCAGTGAAGAGTGAAATCAAAAATTCACGCCCTTAGAAAGCCTGAAGGCGGTGCTTGGTTTTCGGGGTCCCGTACGCGGCTAGGCTCCCAAAAAGTCTCACACATGTGGTATCCCCGTACTCAGGAGAAGCAGCAGAATGTATTTTGGGGTGTAATTTCACATATTTCCATGGCATGTTTGAGCAATATATCATTTAGTGACAACTTTGTGCAAAAAAAAAAAAAAAAAAAAAAAAATTTGTCTCTTTCCCGCAACTTGTGTCGCAATATAAAATATTCCATGGACTCGACATGCCTCTCAGCAAATAGCTTGGGGTGTCTACTTTCCAAAATGGGGTCATTTGGGGGGGTTTTGAACTGTCCTGGCATTTTATGCACAACATTTAGAAGCTTATGTCACACATCACCCACTCTTCTAACCACTTGAAGACAAAGCCCTTTCTGACACTTATTGTTTACATGAAAAAGTTTTTTTTTTTTGCAAAAAAATTACTTTGAACCCCCAAACATTATATATTTTTTTAAAGCAAATGCCCTACAGATTAAAATGGTGGGTGTTTCATTTTTTTTTTTCACACAGTAATTGCGCAGCGATTTTTCAAACGCATTTTTTGGGGAAAAAACACACTTTTTTTAATTTTAATGCACTAAAACACGCTATATTGCCCAAATGTTTGATGAAATAAAAAAGATGATCTTAGGCCGAGTACATGGATACCAAACATGACATGCTTTAAAATTGCGCACAAACGTGCAGTGGCAACAAAATAAATACATGTTTAAAAGCCTTCAAAAGCCTTTACAGGTTACCACTTTAGATTTACAGAGGAGGTCTACTGGAAAAATTACTGCACTCGATCTGGCCTTCGCGGTGATACCTCACATGCATGGTGCAATTGCTGTTTACGTTTGACGACAGACCGCCGCTTGCGTTCGCCTTAGCGCGAGAGCAGGGGGCGACAGGGGTGTTTTTTTTTTTTTGTTTTTTTTTTCTTTATTATTTTTTTGCTTTTTTAATCTTACTTTTAAACTGTTCCTTTCATATTTTTTTTTTTAATCATTTTTATTGTTATCTCGGGGAATGTAAATATCCCCTATGATAGCAATAGGTAGTGACAGGTACTCTTTTTTGAAAAAATTGTGGTCTATTAGACCCTAGATCTCTCCTCTGCCCTCAAAGCATCTGACCACACCAAGATCAGTGTGATAAAATGCTTCCCCAATTTCCCAATGGCGCTATTTACATCCGGCGAAATCTAAGTCATGAAATACTCGTAGCTTCCGGTTTCTTAGGCCATAGAGATGTTTGGAGCCACTCTGGTCTCTGATCAGCTCTATGGTCAGCTGGCTGAATCACCGGCTGCATTCTCAGGTTCCCTGTTGAGACAGGAGAGCCAGAGAAAAACACGGAAGACGGTGGGGGGGGGGGGGCATTCCCTCCCACGGCTTGTAAAAGCAGTCTAGAGGCTAATTAGCCGCTAGGATTGCTTTTACATGAAAGCCGACCGCTGGCTGAAAAGAATGATACCAAGATGATACCTAAACCTGCAGGCATCATTCTGGTATAACCACTCAAAGTCGTGAATGGCGTACCTGAAGACAAAAAAATGGTTAACAATGGTTAACAATAAAGCACAGTAAAGTGTAAATAATTACACACCTGAAAAACAAACATGATAAAACATAATAACAATAACAATAACAATAACAATAAAACATTGCAGAATAGAATACAGTAAAAAAGAGCAGAACAGAGCAGAATAGAGAGAGAGAATAGAGAGAGAGAGAACAATAAAACAACAACTATTTTTTTTTATTTCATATTTTTTTTTTTTTTTACACTTTTTTTGTAACTAACTTTTATAACTGTAACCGGTTCCAGGTTCGGGTCTCTCAAAATGCGATGGCATCTTGGGAGACCCTGTGAAAGTGTGCCTAGTCTGTGCAATGCTGTACCCTACGCTAATACTCAACTAGTGAATGGTAGCGTTCAAAACATTCACCAATGCAAAGACCAGGATTGTCAGGACAGGAGGGACAATAATAGCGGGTGTCACGCCTATATCCGCGCTTGCTGCAGACACGACATCTTTTTTGGGGGGGTTCGTTGGGTAGGGGTACTCGGGAGGACATAAAAATGCCTCTCATGCAGCCGACTGCATTTGGTTGGGGATGTGAATGGGGGAAGTACGGGCGCTGCAGAAGCGGTGGGTTCCCAATTAGGATTGGCGAATGCAGCAGGAAGGGCACTATGGGCACGACGGGCCTGTGTTTGTCTTTTTGGTGGCAGCGGGACACTACTTGTGCTTGCCACCTCACCAGCTTCAACTGCACTTATGGGACTCGCCACGTCACCAAGTGTTACTGCAGTGCTGGTTTGACTACGACCGGGGTGTACTAGTCCGCTGGTGCTTGCCAGTTCACCAAAACGCTACCAAAAAACTGTTAGCGATCGCAGGGATCAGGCCTGACTCTGCGAACGCTGCAGTTATGCGTTTAGTGTTTTGTAAGTGACAGTGATCGATCGATACTGCACTTGGGTGGGCTGGGCCGGGCCGGGCGGAGGGGCAAAACGCAGGTGCTAGCAGGTATCTGGGCTGATCCCGCTAACACTGCGTTTTTGGGAACCCTAAACTGCTGGTGACGCTAGTATAGATCTGATCGGATCAGATATTGATGCGATCAGATACTATACCACTAAGGGAGGTGTACGGTGCGTGCGTGGGTGTTAGCGGTACTGGCGCTAATCTGACGCTGCCTGGGGCTGGTGCTTGCCAGTTCACCAAAACGCTACAAAAAAAACTGTTAGCGATCTCAGGGATCAGGCCTGACTCTGCGAACGCTGCAGTTATGCGTTTAGTGTTTTGTAAGCGACAGTGATCGATCGATACTGCACTTGGGTGGGCTGGGCTGGGCTGGGCCGGGCGGAGGGGCAAAACGCAGGTGCTAGCAGGTATCTGGGCTGATTCCGCTAACACTGCGTTTTTGGGAACCCTAAACTGCTGGGGACGCTAGTATAGATCTGATCGGATCAGATATTGATCCGTTCAGATACTATACCACTAAGGGAGGTGTATGGTGCGTGCGTGGGTGTTAGCGGTACTGGCGCTAACCTGACGCCTGGGGCTGGTGCTTGCCAGTTCACCAAAATGCTACCAAAAAAACTGTTAGCGATCGCAGGGATCAGGCCTGACTCTGCGAACGCTGCAGTTATGCGTTTAGTGCCTTGTAAGTGACAGTGATCGATCGATACTGCACTTGGGTGGGCTGGGCGGAGGCACAAAACGCAGGTGCTAGCAGGTATCTGGGCTGATCCCGCTAACACTGCGTTTTTGGGAACCCTAAACTGCTGGGGACGCTAGTATAGATCTGATCGGATCAGATATTGATCCGATCAGATACTATACCACTAAGGGAGGTGCATGCTGCGTGCGTGGGTGTTAGCGGTACTGGCGCTAATCTGACGCTGCCTGGGGCGACGCATATCACCGCCGGGCGATCGGGGGGCTAAACCTTTATTCGGTAATAAACTGCGGGTGCCCTGACACTATAAAAAATAAACGAACTAACCAGCGTCAACCGTAATGGTTATACGGTGATCAGTGGTGAAAGGGTTAACTAGGGGGCAATCAAGGGGTTAAAACATTTATTAGGTAGTATATGGGGGTCCCTGACGCTATAAAACGCGAACCTAAATATTTACCTCACTAACTAGCGTCACCAGCGACACTAATACAGCGATCAGAAAAATGATCGCTTAGCGACACTGGTGACAGGGGGTGATCAAGGGGTTAAAACTTTATTAGGGGGGGTTAGGGGGGTACCCTAGACCTAAAGGGGGGTAATACTCACTGTCCCAACACAGTAACTGTCACAAACTGACACTATGCAGTAATCAGAAAAAAAAAAAAAAAAAACTGCTGGTGTCAGTTTGTGACAGGGGGGGGGGTGATTGGGGGGGGATCGGGGGGCGATCGGGGGGGGGATCGGGGTGTTTTGTGTGCCTGGCATGTTCTACTGTGTGTGTGTAGTGTTGTGCACTCACTCACATGTCGTCTCTCCTCGGGCCGGAACGGAAAATACCGACCCGAGGGGAGATGACATCACTTCCTTTGCTGCTGTTTAGCATACAGCAGCAAAGGAGTGTTCTCATTGGCCGGCGGCGATCGCGAGGGGGGGGCCACGAACGGATGGTCTCCCCCTCATCACCGATCGCCGCTGGACAAACGACGACCGCCTCGGGCACCGGGGGGGGGTCCGATCGGACCCCCCACCCGCGGAAGGCAAATCACGTACCCTGTACGTGATTTTGCCTGTCCGTGCCACTTTGCCGACGTACATCGGCGTGAGGCGGTCGTCAAGTGGTTAAACTACATAGAGGGTTCTTTACTGTAAGAGCGGCAAAGATGTGGAATTCCCTTCCACAGGCGGTGGTCTCATCGGGGGGCATCGGTAGTTTCAAGAAATTATTAGATAAGCACCTGAACGACCACAACATACAGGGATATACAATGTAGTACTGACATATAATCACACACATAGGTTGGACTTGATGGACTTGTGTTTTTTTTCAACCTCACCTACTATGTATCTATGTAATATTGTGTGTGTAAAATATATATATATATATATATATATATATATACACATACACACATATATATACATATACACACACACACACACACACACACATTTTTATTTATTTATATTTTTATTTTATTTTCACTTTAACACTTTTTTTGGACTTCATTTCAATGAGCTGTCCATTTATAACAGTATTCTCAGCTCATCGCTGTTCATTTACTTTTGGCGCTACACATTTTTTCTTAATAATATCAAAACTAGATTGCTTGTCTACAAAGTATTGTTTGCTTACACATCATACTATAAAAACAAACACACATTAGAAACAGGATGCAATATTCCGCTGTAGGCATCAGTCCTAAATCATTCTCTGATGCAGGGGGCTGCTTCCCAGCTGCTCATAAACTCCATGCACAGACTCCAAAAGGAAAGAGCTACACTGTATGTGAGCACCACAAACAAGCCATGCTATTTAATTCATTTTTTTAAATATTCAAAGCAAACTGACCTATCCATTCATATTGCCATGCTTTATTTTGCTGAGAAATCACTTCAAAAATCACCCCTAGCATTTTTGGCTGTGGCCATCTTCAGTAAGGGCAGATGCATAGTTGCCCAATTTTTTAGGGACACTTTTTCTTTCTGCCTGGCCAGAAAGCCATTGTAGGTGGAGCAACATGTTAATTAGGGGCGGAGCAATACTTTCTGGGTGGTGCTATAGGAGGATTCAAACATACGGCGCATAAAGTGCTCTGCGTCAAAAAATGGGCATGGTTAAAATTATGCTATATATTGGGCATGACGTAAAAAAAAAGGGGTGTGGTTAGAGTCTGAGGTGATTTAAATAGTGGAGAATGTGGTAATGTTAAATAAAAAATATAGGTAGGTTAGTATACAGGGGTCATTAGTATGTAGAGCAGTGTACAGGTGTCAGTAGTATGTAGGGCAGTGTGTAGAGGACAGTAGTAGGTAGGGTAGTGTATAGAGGACAGTAGTATGTAGAGCAGTGTACAGAGGTCAGTAGTAGGTAGGAAAGTGTACAGAGGTCAGTAGTAGGTAGAGCAGTGTACAGAGGTCAGTAGTATGTAGAGCAGTCTACAGAGATCAGTAGTAGGTAGGGCAGTCTACAGAGGTCAGTAGTATGTAGAGCAGTGTACAGAGGTCAGTAGTAGGTAGGGCAGTGTACAGAGGTCAGTAGTAGGTAGGGCAATGTACAGAGGTCAGTAGTAGGTAGGGCAATGTACAGAGGTCAGTAGTAGGTAGGGCAGTGTACAGAGGTCAGTAGTAGGTAGAGCAGTGTACAGAGGTCAGTAGTAGGTAGAGCAGTGTACAGAGGTCAATAGTATGTAGAGCAGTGTACAGAGGTCAGTAGTATGTAGAGCAGTGTACAGAGGTCAGTAGTAGGTAGGGCAGTGTACAGAGGTCAGTAGTATGTAGAGCAGTGTACAGAGGTCAGTAGTATGTAGAGCAGTGTACAGAGGTCAGTAGTATGTAGAGCAGTGTACAGAGATCAGTAGTAGGTAGGGCAGTCTACAAAGATCAGTAGGATGTAGGGCAGTGTATAGAGGTCAGAAGGTAAGACAGCTTCCAGAGGGTGGTAGTATGCAGGTATCAGCAGGCAGGGTAGGGGATTGGGATAAGCAGGGTAGTGGTTGGGGGTCAGCAGGGTGATGTATGAGGGTCAGGAAGATCAGAAGGCCAAAGTACAGTGGGGTCAGCAATTCACAGTACCTGTGGGGGGGGGGGGGGGTCGTAAGGGCAGTCTATGGTACAGAAGGTACAGAACTGGTTTCCTTTTCCTGGGGAGAGTAGGGGGGGGGCAGGGGGAGAAAAAAAAGAGAGGGGTAAAAGGGATGAGAGTGAGAATGCCTGGAGGAGTTAAAGGGAGTGGGCAACAGAGAGAGAGAGGTGATAGAAACAGAGGGATCCCTGTCAGGCTCTTTTTAGGTGTTGCAGGTGTCTATGACAAGCATATACTGTAGATTGGTGGGGTATACATTTTTACCCCATTTCTCCAGTTACTTCCTGGTTTGCAGGCCTAGGCAAAATATGCTGTAAAAATAATAATAAAAATCACTATTATGAATCTGCTCGTGTCTAATGAAAAAATGCAATTGATCAAAATGATTCGTCCATAGGATGGGCTACCTCCCACGTAGCAAGAAAGATACAATAGAAACAAGGAAAAAAGGGGGGACCACACTGGCCCCAGGATAGCCAACAAAAGGGAGAAGCTGCCACGTTATGAGATCAATGACAAAAAACTTTATTGAAAAAATTTACACGAGTTAAAAAAGGAGGGGGATCCCACATGTGTGGAAGATGGCCACACAGGTGGGGTCCGTTCCTCCGAGATATCTGTCAGTTGTGCAAAGCAAATAACAATAAATAGACTGTGTGCATAAAACAACGTTGAATGGTAAAGACAGAATGCTGGTAGACCACCCCTCCCCCTCAGTCTCTGTGTGGGAGCCGTAGAACGCACCTGCAGGCCTATATTGAAAGGAATAAATCACAGTCCACCTGAATAGGCTGAACTGCTGGTAGTATGTCCCAAATCCTGACTGAAAGTAGATATGCCCTATCATGGGCTTAGTAGTAATATGTGAACATAGCCTGGTCATGATTGGAATATAAAAATTAAAGAATACTGCTGCTGTTAGGTCTGGAACAGTGAAAAAAATCACAATGATATCCTGCCAGTGCGTACATAGAGCTTATGTAATGGTGCTTGAAATTCCTGCAGGAGTAATGAAGGACAATGTCCACCTTAGTGTGCAGAGCTCCTGTGATGTATCCCAATGGTAGCTGGGGGTATGTGTACTCTGGTCAGGGCTTGACTGATCACTCATACACACTGCGGTGTGAACAAATGGGATGTATGAATACCGTGTGACTGATTGTCAAAGATAGTAAATTATATCACAGGGATAGTCCTGCTTGTGTGGACCTGAACTCAATGCACAGTCATGTAGTATGAATGGAATATGGTAATCCCCTTGGAGGGAGTAGATAGAGGTGTGCTTGTTCAGGTGAAATTAGCTGGATGCTGATAGTGCTTGAAAACTGATAGCATGAAGATCGTCACTATGTCTTATAAGTCGCTGAGCAGCCAGGAAGTCTGGGCGGGATGGGTAAGTATTGAGGCATACATCAGAGCAGTGTTTCTCAACTCCAGTCCTCAAGGCGCCCCAACAGGTCATGTTTTAAGGATTTCCCTCAGATGAAACAGCTGTGGTAATTACTAAGGCATTGAAACTGATCAAATCACCTGTGCAAAATAATGGAGAGCCTGAAAACATGACCTGTTGGGGCGCCTTGAGGACTGGAGTTGAGAAACACTGCATCAGAAGACAGATCCAGTCCATATCAGATTCTTACCCTTCCTGTTGCTGTGCAGTTCAGGCAGCGGCTCCCCTCCATGAGTCAAGCCTGTGTGAATCCAGTTCGCAGAGTTAAACCCGCATCAGGAGTTGTTTCATGCTCTCGGCCGGGGGATCAGCTGATCACAGATACCAATAGCATCCGGGTGAGGTGAACAGATCAATCCGCTGTTCCTCTCCGCTACAGCTAGTAGAGGGCACTGGTTCAGAGGATCATATTGGCGCTTCTGCCAGAGATGTCCGTGCGGTGTAATGCCGTACTGACAGTGATGTGGGCTGCACAGGGACAAGAGAGAGGGGGGGCTCCCCAGCGTCGAAGGCATCAAAATGTCGACGCGTTTCATGCTACAAACTGAGCACTTTATCTGGACATTGTGCTTAGGTGATCGATATAAAAAAAAAGGGCTATCTGCCCAATCAAAATTTTAATCGCACATTAAATTATCTATTGCCATCTTGTGGAGACAACTTAAAATTACAGTCAAACAGTCTAAGAATAAATAGGCATAGAAAACCACAGAACTGTGAATAGAATGCCAGCTAGGCAGAATATTAATGCTTATTACTGGGTGAGGAAAGAAATCAGGCTAATCAGTGAAGGTGTCAATGGACCAACTGATGGCTACCAAAGAACCCGATATATAGCCCCATGGCATAGAAACTCAACCATAAAGGGCATCCTAAAGTTATCTACATTATTATGAGCATGAAGGGCAGGCAAAAACAAAAACAAAAAACAAAAACAGAAACAGAAACAGAAACATGCTAGCTTGCACATGAGTTGCTTGTCACAGTATACCCGGTCCATGGCAGAATCGTGCAATCATGGCTCTAGGAAGACTTTAAGACTAAGCTCAGCGTTTAGGCTCTTAGACTGAAGAGTCTGGAGCCTATATATCCATAATTTCTCTTTTTGCAATACTACTGTATCGAAGTCGCCTCTGCGGTCAGACAGGTTGAGGGCATAGAAGCCCTTAACACTGAGCCCAGATGTATTGCCCTGATGAACTTCTAAAAAATGTTGGGCTATTGGGGTCTCTTCTTTAAGTCGAATACTTTTCAAGTGTTCTGCAAATATAACTCTCAGTTGGCACTTAGTTTTTCCCACATATAGCTTATGACAGGGGCATTCTAGAATGTATAGAACCCTCAATGTACTGCAGTTAATGAATGAGTTGATTGTGTATTCATGGCTTGAGTTCGAGTTACGAAACGTTTTAGTTCGCTCAACAAATTTGCATGTTAAACAATGGCCACAGGGGAACATCCCCCTCACTTTAGGCATGTCCGTGAGCCAGCTCCTATTTACCGAACGTCGGAATTCCGATTCTACTAGTTCATATCTAATGTTTCTGGCTCTTAGCTACCATAAGGGGTCTGTCACCTCCGATCTCCTTCATCTTGTCTGATCTAGTAAGGATGTGCCAATGTTCAGAAAGAATTGAACATACCTGTTGCCATTGCATTCCATAGGGAGTAATGAACCTCACTGGGTATGCCTCACATATCTTTCTTCTGGGGTGTAAGTAAATCAACTCTAGTTCTGTGTCCTGCAATTATTCTAGCCCTTTTGAGCGTACGATGTGTGTATCCGCGTTCCCAAAATCGCTGATAAAGTAATTCAGACTCTCATCTATAGCCCTCCTCTGTGGAGCAGTTTCTCAGAATGCGGAGGAACTGACCCACCGGGATACCTCTTATAGGAGAACGGGGATGATGGCTATCAGCGCGCAATAGGGTGTTGGCGGCTGTCTCTTCACGAAATGTCGTAGTGACTAGTTTCCCTTTAACTGCCTTGATGCAGAGGTCCTTAAATGAGATTTCACAAGGGTCTGCAACAAATGTGAGTTGTATGTTGCGTGTATTGTGTCCTAGTTTGTCCATGAACTCCAAGAGTTTCCGACAAGTGCCTGTCCACACCATGAATATATTGTTGATATACCGTAGCCACACGTGGGCGTGGCCACGGTACAACAAAGAGGTGTAGACCGTCTCCTCCTCCCACCATCTGAGGAGGAGACAGGCGTACGAAGTTGTTGGTAGTAATGTTCCGCAAATGGCAAATTGAAAGAAATTGTTCTTCAGAGCCAGATCCAGTAGCTCCAAGACAAATTCGTTTTGTGCACCCAGACTGGGGAATCTCTGATCAAGATAGTGGTGTACTGCCAGTGTCCCCCATTCATGTGGGATAGACGTGTAAAGAGACTCCACGTCTATCCCCACAAGAAGGACCTCCTGGGGAATGCGTAAATCAAAAATTTTATTGAGCACGTCCCCGGTGTCCTGGACATAAGAGGGCAGTAGTTCGACCAGTTCCTTGATCAGGCCATCAATATACTTTCCTACTCTCTCTAGGGGGCCTCTTATGGCTGAAACAATTGGCCTTCCCGGGGGGTTGTCCATATTTTTGTGGATTTTAGGTATTATATAAAACACTGGGATGTTAAAGTCTTCCACACGCAAGAAGTCATGTTCCTTTTTGGTAATGAGTGAGGCTCATATGCCACATATGTAAATATGCCATAGATTCCAGGAGTCTGTTTCTATCATCTCTCTCTCTGTTGCCCCCTCCCTTTAATGTGTTTTTAAAGTAGAATTTTAGGCAAAAGTGTGGAAGGGTTATAACCCCTGTCAGATTTTTTTTTTGCAATCTGTGTCCCATAGCCAAACAGGAAGTGAGAGGAAATCGCAAATTAAGGGAATCTCTTGGGGACCCCCAGGTCACCAGAACCAGTGTCCCCACTGGAAGATTTCCCCTCTATTACTTTTCTGGGGCAACCCACAATTTGGGATTTTCTTTGATAATGGTTAACAGAACAAATAGGTACAGACAGCAATAAAAACTGACAGGTGTTCTAATCCCTCTTCACTCTATCCAAAACAAAAAGTTTTTCCTTTAGTTCTACTTTAAAATTTAAAAACTGGAGTGGATAGGGTTAAAGACCATTGACCAAAGCTGGTAATATCTGTTGCCAACTCAACAATGCAATTACTGTGTTGTAATTTAATTATATGGGTCTTTCAATGCATTAAAAACACAGAAAGAAGCCAGATATATTGTATTTTTAAAACACACTACAGTGATGTGATGAGAATAGGCTCTATCTTTATAAAGGGTAACCATGACACATGCATTTTGGCATGACAGAACACATGAAACAATATAACAATGTACACGGGCCCTTATCTCAGAAAGGTCTATTTTATTTGAAATTCCCATGCATGATTGGATGTTTGAACTGAACACAGGGCTGTGGTTGCACAATGTTAGAGAAATAGGAGTCAAAGCAGAAAGCTGCAGTATTATTGAAGTCTATAGGGACATCCGTTTACTGTACACACTGTAATCTTGAAGGTCCCAAATGGAAAGCAGTGCGTGCTGGGAAGTGAAGCTACAGGTGAACTGTACTTTGAATATATATGAGTGTGGAGAGCCAGAAGCTGAAAATAATGGAATTCTATGGCTCTAAACACATGAGCATAAAAAGAAAGAAAAAAAAAAAACCCAGACATCTAAGAACCTTTTTCCTAATCGATATACAGCTGTCACATCACATGACCCAGATCTTTCCCATGCTGCAGGAAAAGCAGCATAAGCAGGAGGAGCTTTTAGTCCTCTGCTGCTGGTCACATGTTAAAAAACAAGAAACAAGAAAAAAAAAACATTTTGTGTCTATGGGAATGTTTGACCATTCTTCCAGAAGCGCATTTGTGAGGTCAGGCACCAATGTTGGATGAGAAGGCCTGGCTCACAGTCTCCCCTCTAATTCATCCCAAAGGTGTTGTATCGGGTTGAGGTCAGGACTCTGTTGCAGACCAGTCAATTTCCTCCACCCCAAACTTCCTCATTCATGTCTTTATGGACCTTGCTTTGTGCACTGGTGCGCAGTCATGTTGGAACAGGAAGGGGCCATCCCCAAACTGTTCCTACAAAGTTGGGAGCATGAAATTGTCCAAAATGTCTTGGTATGCTGACGCCTTTAGAGTTCTCTTCACTGGAACTAAGGGGCCAAGCCCACCCCCTGAAAAACAACCCCACACCATAATCCCCCCTCCACCAAACATTACACTTGGCACAATGCAGTCAGGCAAGTACCATTCTCTTGGCAACCACTAAACCCAGACACATCCATCTGATTGCCAGACAAAGAAGCATGATTTATCAGTCCAGAGGGCATGTCTCCACTGCTCTAGAGTCCAGTGGCGGTGTTAGGGTTGCCACCTTTTCTTCAAGTCAAACCCGAACACTGTAGCGGCGTGCAGTATTTTTTTTTATAGTATAAATATATAAACTATACATATATTTTGCAATTAAATAACATTTCTAATCATATGAAGTTAATCACAAAAGTCCCCCTTTATGTCAGAGTCCACAGAGTTCCCCTTTAACATCTGAATCCACAGGGTTCCCCTTTTACATCTGAATCAACAAAGTTCCCCTTTTACATCTGAATCTGCAGAGTTCCCCTTTTACATCTGAATCTGCAGAGTTCCCCTTTTACATCTGAATCTGCAGAGTTCCCCTCTTACATCTGAATCCGCAGAGTCCCCCTTTTACATCTGAATACACAGAGTTCCCCTTTTACATCTGAATCCGCAGAGTCCCCCTTTTACATCTGAATACACAGAGTTCCCCTTTTACATCTGAACTCAAAATAGTTCCCTTACACTGTAAGGGGGGACTTTGCAGACTCTGATGTAAGGGAGAACTCTGGGGACTCTAACATAAGGGATGCTCTGGGAACCCTGATTTAAGGGGGGACACTGAGAACTCTGATGTAAGGGGGAACACTGAGAACTCTGATGTAAGGGGGAACACTGAGAACTCTGATGTAAGGGGGAACACTGAGAACTCTGATGTAAGGGGGAACACTGAGAACTCTGATGTAAGGGGGAACACTGAGAACTCTGATGTAAGGGGGAACACTGAGAACTCTGATGTAAGGGGGAACACTGAAGCTTCTGGTGTAAAGGGGAACTCTGATGTAAGGGGTGCTCTGAGAACCCTGATTCACCTTAGTGTGCTCACTCAGAGGCAGGAGGGAGAAGGATGGTGAGCTCACTCACCCCTTGGCAGTTAGCACTTCTCATCCAGATGTATCTGAGGCTGCTGGACAAATTTCCAGCCCCCACTTTCCTTTTCTGAGGCACAGTGCTGGGGATTGGAGTGTGGGCAGACACAGAGGGGTAGGGGCAGGAGGGAGAGGAGCAGATCGAGCCCTCTCTCCTCTCCCGTCTGTGTGTGTGTATGGGGGGGCGAATTGTTAGTGCTGGCTTTGGGCAGTGTGAAAGAGAGTATAACAGACACTCTCGGCTTAGACAACTGCAGCCAGCAACGCTGCTGGGAAGCCATAGTCCAGTTTGAATAATGTGTCCAGGTTTCAGGCAGTTTGAAATCTGGACACGGTTCCAAACCTGAACTGTCCGGGTGAATCCCGGACAGGTGGCAACCCTAGGCGGTGTGCTTTACACCAATTTTTCTCAACTCCAGTACTGAAGTACCCTCAACAGGTCATGTTTTCAAGATTTCCCTCAGATAAAATGGCTGTGGTAATTACTAAGGCAGTGAAACTGATCAAACCACCTGTGCAAAATAATGGAAGGCCTGAAAACAAAACCTGCTGGGGGTACTTGAGGACTGGAGTTGAGAAACATTGCTTTCCACCACTGCATCCGATGCTTTGCATTGCACTTGATGATGTAAGGCTTGGATGCAGCTGCTCGACCATGCAAATCCGTTCGATGAAGCTCTCTGCACTGTTGTTGTGCTAATCTGAAGGCCAAATGAAGTTTGGAGGTCTGTAGCCATTGACTCCGCAGACAATTTGTGACCTCTGCGCTCTGTGTGCTTCAGCATGCGCTGACCCCACTCTATCATTTTACTTTGTGGCTGAGTTGCTGTTGTTCCCAGTTGCTTCCATTTTGTTATACCACTAACAGTTGACTGTGGAATATATAGTAGCAAAGAAATTGAACTGATGGACTTATTGCACAGGTGGCAACCTATCATGGTAGCATGCTTGAATTCACTGAGCTCCTGAGAGCGACCCATTCACAAATGTTTGTAGAAGAAGTCTGCATGCCTAGGTGCTTGAATTTATACACCTGTGGCCATGGAGGTGATTTAAACACCTGAATCCAAAGATTTGGAGGGGGTGCCCCAATACTTTTGGCAATATAGTGTACAGAATATAATTAAAATTAAATCTTTATTATTTTATGGAAATAACATGGTATGGGTGGATTTCTGCCAGTCACAGGTTGTGTCATTCCCCTCAAGCCTGTCTTATAATAAGAGGGAAGTGAAGCCTCCATTAATCTACATGTAATATTCCACCCCATTGTGTTTAGCTGGTTAGTGGGCATGGAGGAGTGGGCTGTCATTTATCACTGTGTATAATCCTGCATATGTGAATCTATAGTCACATGGACTGCTCAGATGTGATAGGGAGGAAATGCTCAGCATAGAACCTCACATAAAACTGAGCATGTGCAGAGTTGCCACCACAGCTGCAAAATCCCTAGGTTAATTGGGGATATAAACAGAAGGTGGAGATAGAGAATAAAAGGATCAACCCGTTTTTTTGCAGAATAGAGAAAATGAATCTCATAGTGACCGAGTGAGTATGAACAGCATGTGATACACCATTTATTGATAGTTTTTTATGATGTGGGTTTAGTGACACTTCAACTTCCCCGTGTAGTTTTTCCACCTTTTACCTGTATTGCTGGATTATCACCAAAACACATAATGACCTGCACAGCCAATGCAGTGTTGTCCTGCTGTAATCCACTATTCAGATAATGTATCCCGGGCCCATCAAAACCATTTTAGTTTTTTCCGGCTGCCTGCCTCTTGCGGGGTTAGAGGACAGGGCTGGAGAAAACAAAAGTAATCGTGAAAAAAATATGTCATTTGTAATTGCAGGGGGAAGTTGTTAAACAGAGCAATGCCCCTTCACTTTAAATATACATGACTGCTGAGGTGCAATAAACCCAGGTCCATACCATGATCCATCCAACTTAGACCTTACCCCTTCTTCCCATCCAATAAAGACCACTTACCACCATTCATGTTGGAAAGGGCAAGGCCACAGCTTTTATTAAATTCAACTCTTTAACAACTTAAACATACATTTAACATTCCACAGTGCCAGTCACAGTAGCACTGTGAGCACTCAGTTCCGACTGGTGGAAAGGGAGATAACTGAGGGGCCTGTCCTTACCATAAGTGCCGGACTGCCGTCTATCTCCCAATTAGCGTGAAGGGCGTACCTCTTACCGCCGTGTTTTGCTGGCAAGGTCACCAAAAACCGCAGCAAGCTGTGACGTACCAACCATATAAAGGGCGGGAGGGTGGGCAGCTCTTACCGATCTTCTTCACCAAAAAGGCCCAGAATCCCCTGGGGCAACCACCTTAGTGAGCTCAGGCCCAACCCCACTACATCCCCCCACCAATCCACCGTGACCCCTAGTCACCATACTCCGCCCTGGTTATGCCCCCAACAGTCAGGGCTCTCTTTCCCAATGGGTTCAAGAGGCCTGCATGATTGTTGCAGTTCTCATTTATATATACACACTATCATGGATCCTAGGGTGTTTGTTCTAAAACGAACCGAACATATAGGGCGTTCGCTGGAAATTGTTAGCGCCGCGGAACGCCCCATAATGCACTGCGATATGGCAGTGCATTGCTGTATGATGATTGGCCGAAGCATGCACCGCAGGCAGGTTATTCAGTTAGTGGCAGTGTATTTGAGATATATCTATCTATATATAGATATATCTATACAGTATCTATATATACATATGTATATATATATATATACATATATATATATATATATATATATATATATATATATATATATATATATATATATATATATATACACACACATACACACACAGTCAGATATATATATATATATATATATATATATATATATATATATATATATATATATATATATATATATATATAGTAACCTAGGGGAGAGGTAGGCGGTACAAAGCTCCCTGGGATGAGCAGTCTTTCAGGCACAGATACCAAATCCAGTGAAGTAGTGACAAACAGTGTGGTGTTTATTTGTGATATATACAAGTCTATATACAGGGGCTGTACAGTGTTCCAAAACAAATAGGAACGAAAATAGCCAAACAAAAACCTAGCCGTGTCTCGGCACTAACTATGCAATATTTACAGATCCTAACTACCAGGCTGAGTAAGTCTACACCTTGTCAACTTCCACATACATAGCTTTTACCAACCTTTTGCTCTCCTAGACAGAAGTCATCTGAGGTTCCCAGGTGAGTTTAAATTAGCCTGGGGGAGAGAACCAAGACCCGAACTGGACCATGGATCAGAGATCCATGGTAGTATATGAGAGGAGCCTGGGAGACGTATAAACCCCGAACAGGACTTTTCCCATCTCTCTTTGGGAAGCTCTGCTACAATATATATACTCTGCATTTAGCATAGACTATACATTCAGTGTTTACTCTATATTCAGTCAGTGCAGGCAGTGTATTAATATATATATATATATACTCTGCATCCAGTGTAGCCTATATCTACAGTCCGTGGTGTACTGTTTCTAATACACTTCAGGCAGTGTATTCAGGCAGTGTATTAATATATGTACAGTCTAGTATATATATATATATATATATATATATATATATATATATATATACTCTGCATCCAGCGTAGCCTATATCTACAGTGCATTCCGTGGTATACTGTTTCTAATACACTTCAGGCGGTGTACACAATATCTAATGCAGTGTGTACAGTTTCTACTACACTTCTGGTTAGGGTTGCCACCTTTTCTTCAAGTCAAACCCGAACACTTTAGTAGCGCACAGCAATTTTGTTCTGTAGTATAAACTATACATATATTTTGCTATTAAATAACATTTCTAATCATATGCACTTAATAACAAGAGTCCCCCTTTACGTCAGAGTCCAGAGTTCCCCCTTTACATCTGAACTCACAGAGTTCCCTTTCACTGTAAGGGGGGACTCTGCAGACTCTGATGTAAGGGAGAACACTGGGGACTCTAACATAAGGGGTGCTCTGGGAACTATGATTTAAGAGGGAACACTGAGAACTCTGATGTACGGAGAGGACTCTGATTGAAGGGGGAACACCTGTAGCCTCTGGTGTAAAGAGGAACTCTAAAGTAAGGGGTGCTTTGAGAACCCTAATTTACCTTAGTGTACTCATTCAGAGGCAGGAGAGAGAAGGGGTGAGACTTCAGTCACAGGCACGGATGGATGGTGAGCTCACTTACCCCTTGGCAGCCAGCACCTCTCATCCAGATGTATCTGAGGCTGCTGGACTTCAAATTTTCAGCACGCACTTTCCTTTTCCAAGGAGTGTGGGCAGACACAGAGGGGTAGGGCCAAGAGGAAGAGGTGCAGATCAAGCCCTCTCTCCTCTCCCTCCTCTCCCACTCTCAGCTTAGACAACTGCAGCCAGCAACCCTGCTGGGAAGCCATAGTCCAGTCTGAATAATGTGTCTGGGTTTCAGGCAGTCTGAAACCCAGACGCATGATTCCAAACCCCAACTGTCCGGGTGAATCCTGGACAGGTGGCAACCCTACTTCTGGTGGTGTACACAGTACACAATACAATGCAGGCATTGTTCAGAGTAACTGTGAGGGCTTACAGTGTTGTGGCACCACCACCACCCAAGGCCCAATTTTTCTGCCCGTGTTTAACAGGGGCATGTAATTACAATTTTTGATATAGCACTTCAACGCAGGGCCCATTCCTGTGCCCAACAAGAGTAACTGTGAGGGCTTACAGCGTTCTGGTACCACCAACACCTAAGGCCCAATTTCTGCAGAGTATATAGGGCAGGCCATATAGTATATATACTGCTGTTCAGAGTATATAGTGCCTGGGGGACCTCCATGCCATTTTTTTTTTAAATTTGGTTGCAGGGTTTCCCTTAATATCCATACCAGACCTGAAGGGCCTGGTATAGATTTTGGGGGGACATCCACGCCTTTTGTGGTGGTATTTTTGTTTTTTTTATCTATATTGCCAGGATCCGACAATACTTTACAGCCGCAAGCAGTTTTAAATGACATTTTTCCTTTAGAAATGTAATTTTGCTGTGGCACTGTTATAAACATAGAAAAAATGCACTACTTTACAGGCATTTATTTAAAGGAATATTTCATTTTTATTGTTTCCCTTTAAGCATTATCAAAATCACTGCTCCCGAAAAAACAGCCCCTTTTAAAACTTTTTTTTGCATTCATACATGTCCCCTGGGGTAGGATCCAGGTCCCCAAACACTTTTTGTGGCAATAACTTGCATATATGCCTTTAAAATTAGCACTTTTGATTTTTCACGTTCGTGTCCCATATACTTTAACGGTGTTCGCACAAATGTTTTGCCTGTTCGCATGTTCTGCTGTGAACCGAACCAGGGGGTGTTCAGCTCATCCCTAATGTATCCCACTTCATAAAGTCGCACTATTTTAAACTGAACTGCAGATAAATATAGGAGACACAAATTATTGCAGCTTTGTTTTTGTTAATAAAATCACTTGGTATGAGTACAGAGCTCATAGTTGGAGGCAGAAAAGCAACAAGAGCAAATCAGCTGTGGTGCAATGCAAAAAGCATGTGGATTGGAGGAAAGTGCAGAGTGTCAGAGAGATAAGATTTGCTTCTCAGAGAGATAAGTCTGCTGCTTCTATTTTCACTTGGTCCCATTTTGATCTGCAGCTGCATTTTACAGTTGTAGCACTGTCCCCGTAGGGCTTGCTGAATGTTGACTTCATAGGTTTTTCCCTTGTTACCTGCAGCTGGTTGCCAGTGGTTCCCTTTTAGATGCAGAGGCTTCCTACTTAGGTGGCGAGGGATCCCGCTACATTGCTAAGGGTCTTTGCTTGGTTAATAAGGATTTCCCACTAGGTTGCTATGGGTTCCCACTTGGATGCTGAGAGCTTTCCCACTTCTGTTGCTGGGGGTTCCAACTTTTCCCACCCTTACTCCCGCTTGCTCGTTACTCAAAGACCAGTTCAGGGTATTTGGGTTTTTATATTTTATTTGGAACTTGGATGGGATAAGGGATGAGTGGAATACTCCAACTAGAACTATTCACAATAGATGACAACTCTCATTTGGCCTCACCGGATTATCTGTGGAAGCAGACGCACTGCTTTTGACCATACAGCCACACATATGGAAGGGTTAAGTCTTCTTGCTCTCACAAGCAACAGACTTGATGCACTAAATGTCCTTCAGGACGCGCTCTAGCATCCCCTTTACTGACAACCGTGCACTGACTCTTCTAGCTGAAGGGGGCGGGCCCTCACCCGACAGACCCCAAAGACACAGATCTTTGCTCACAGTAGGCATAATTAGATCCTTCCTGGTGTCCCTCTTCCAGTCAGCTCTGCAGGACCTCTGGGTTCAGCGTCTCTCTCTCTCTAGGCCCCTGGTTTGACTACCCAGGGCCGCACGACCTCCCCCGCGGAGGAGAGGGCAGCCATCCCTCTCCCTCCTGGTCTCTGTTCCCCGGCTTAACTCCCCAGAGCACATGTATTCTGAGCTTTTATACAGTATCCAACAATGCAATGCAGTGCTTTCATTCTGCCAATTACCAGGGCTGTAACAAAGTAGTGCACTCACTTGCCAGGTCCCCTCCCACTGTCCAATATGCCTCCCTATTTGACCAGTGTGGGACAGTCAGAACAAGCTGAGCTGCACCTGAGTACAATGAGTAGACCTAACCAATAGATCCTGCTCCCTGGTATGCAGATAGCACTCTAATGCCCTGTACACACGATCGGACATTGATCAGACATTCCAACAACAAAATCCATGGATTTTTTCTGACGGATGTTGGCTCAAACTTGTTTTGCATACACACGGTCGCACAGTTGTCGGAAAATCCGATCGTTCTGAATGCGGTGACGTAAAACACGTACCTCAGGACTTTAAACGGGGTAGAAACTAGAAACTACCTAGGAGGGTGCTACACAGTATAAGAATTTTTTTTCTATGTTCTGCTGGCTGTAGCTCCATCCCAGGCAGAAGCCCAATTTATGGGAGCTACAGAACAGCACTGAGACATCACCCCCTCTCTATGTAGAGTGATACTCTTTTAATTAAATCTTCTTGAATTCCTGCTTGATGTTGCTGTCTCTCTGTCTGTCTGTTTGGAAGAGCCAAAACACAATTTAGAGTCTGTAAACATAGTGGTCGCTTCCATAGAGTGAGTCTCTCCTCTGTGGCAGCAGGATGGTGGTTGATCTTTTATTATCATAGTAATAGCAGGGGCTTGTGCTCTTGTAAATGACAGTGCTTGTCTTTCACAAGAATGGAATGCCAACAACATCAGCCGCCAGCTATTAGGCCGGCCATTGATGATACGGTTTTCTTTCCGAAAGAAAACCGCTTGATTCCATCAACACTGAGCTATTGTGTTCTCCTGGCGGGGGCATGGGTAGCCGTCCCTGCCGGGAGAACACAGTGATTAATGCTGGCAGCTATTACCGCTTGCAATAATAGCATTCTGAAAATCTGACATGCTGGTTGTTCCCAAGTCGAACGATGGATAGACTTGGGTACAATCACTAAAATTGTACTACTACTAAACTCTCTCAATCAACATTAACTAGCTTTAATCCCTAAATAAATAGAAAGGTATATTATATTTTCTTGTTTTAAACTTTTTTTTTGTTACATTTCTTCAGTGGTTTCCTGGCCTAGGCCAGAATGATGTCATATATCCCAGGAGTCTTCATGGGTATTTTTTCTTTTCTTTCAGCTGGAGAAGGGGAGAGGGGGCTTTTTCAGCTAAGCACACCCTCCTGCCTGCATGCCTGAGCTAGGGACATATGGATTCCAGGAAGTAAATGTCCATGAATCATCTGCCCTTACTCAAAATGGCTGGATCTAGAAATGCTAGGGGTGTTTTTCAAAGCGATTTTTCAACAAAATAAAGCACAGAAACATGGATGGGGGAGTTTGCTTTTAATATTAAACTTGAATTAACTGCTTTACCGTTGCCCTGTAGCAGATTTACTGCTACTGGGCGGCTGCTCTGTGCAGAATCACACACACACATATATATATATATATATATATATATATATATATATATATATATATATATATATATATATATATATAAATATATATATACGTGATTCTGCACTTCCGGGTTTTGGGCATAAGCACGTACCGCCAGCGCCTCGCTCCTGCTGTAATTTTACACAGCGGGAGCTGAGCAGCGGGTCCCACAGACTCGATGTCCGCTGGGACCTGCTGATCGTTTGCTACTCTAACAGGATGACAGTCTGCCTATGTAAACAAGGCAGACTCTCATTCCCGGAGTACAGAAGACATGGATCCTGTGTTCCTGTAAAGCAGGAACACCGATCCATGTCTTCGAGTAGTAAAAGCACCTCCCCCACAGTTAGTAAACACTCCCTAGGCACTTATTTAACCCTTTGATCGCCCCTGATGTTAACCCCTTCCCTGCTAGTGTCCTTAGTACAGTGACAGTGCATATTTTTAGCACTGATCACTGTATTAGTGTCACTGGTCCCCAACAAAGTGTCAAAGATGTCAGTTAGGTGTCCGATTTGTTCGCTGCAATGTTTTTCACCGCCATTACTAGTAAAAAATAAAAAAATTTAAATAAAATATCCCATAGTTTGCAGATGCTGTAAACTTTTGCACAAACCAATCAATATATGCTTATTGGGATTTTTTACCAAAAATATGTAGCAGTATACATATGGGCCTAAATTGATGAACAAATTCGTTTTTTTACATTTTTTTATTGGGTGTGTTTTAGTGCAAAGAGTAAAAAATATAGTTTTTTTTTTTTTTTAATCGTTCTTTGTTTCTAGCGCAAAAAATAAAAACCACATAGGTGATCAAATACGACCAAAATAAAGCTCTATTTGAGGGGAAAAAGGGCATCAATTTTATTTGGGTACAGTCTCGCACGAACACGCAATTGTCAGTTAAAGCAACGCAGTGCCGTATTACAAAAAATGGCCTGGTCAGGAAGGGGGGTACATTTTCCGGAGGTCAAGTGGTTAGTGTTTTCAGTTTGTGGTGCTCGGATACAGTTAGGTTCTGCTTGAATAAAATACGTACCATGCATAATGAACATTTCATACTTCTGACTGCTCTAAACAAGTGAACAGTGAGAACTGATTGCCTATTTACTGTAAATACTGCATTTTTTTTACATAATCAATATAGCTTGCATAGCTTCATGAAAAAAACTGACATAATTATGTGTTGACATATACAGTATTTTGTGTGAGACAGTACAAAGCCCAATTCTGAACTGAATTTTCTACTTTTATTTTGCTAAATTATTTCATTTTGTAGTACACACAATATCATTTTTTAAGAAAAGATAATACATTTTCTGTCTTCATTTTTTTTATTGTAAAATTGAATAAATGTAATTGTTCCATTGCTGTCCATTTTTATTCTATGCTTTCTCCGTTTCTGTAATGGCCAGAAGAAAAAAGATAGTCTAGATGTTAAAAAGCTTTAGAATGAAAACAAGTGATACTTTGGAGTTCGCAGGACACAAAATGACAAAAAAACTTTTTTTTTTTCCTATCAAAAATTAATTTAGTGTGAATAAAAGGGTTGCCCTGAGGCATTTAGCTTTTTCTTAGGGCTTCTATTCTTAGATTCTGAAGAAGAAACTTGATTTTTGTGAGAAAATAGCACTATGGTATGTCTCAGTCTGCAAACAAGGCCTAAGGTGTGGATGTGATATAAGGAGCTAGGTCACTGAATCCTTTCCTGTGATCATATGACACCCCTCTTAGCTTTTGTCTGCTATATGATGCTGCTGCTTTATTGTAGCTTTTGGTAGAAAGGACTTCTTTTTTACTTTTTGAAAGAAATTTTATGTGTAGAATGGTAATACCAAAAATGTATATGTTACCAGGTGGTGGTACAGGTGCTATTTAAGGAAAATAAGGCAGTGAGAAACTCCACAGAACTCTAATGCCCTGTACACACGGTCGGACATTGATCGGACATTCCGACAACAAAATCCATGAATTTTTTCCGACGGATGTTGGCTCAAACTTGTCTTGCATACACACGGTCACACAAAGTTGTCAGAAAATCCGATCGTTCTAAACGCGGTGACGTAAAACACATACGTCGGGACTATAAACGGGGCAGTAGCGAATAGCTTTCATCTCTTAATTTATTCCGAGCATGCGTGGCACTTTGTGCATTGGATTTGTGTACACACGATCGGAATTTCCGACAACGGATTTTGTTGTCGGAAAATTTTATAGCAAGCTCTCAAACTTTGTGTGTTAGAAATTCCGATGGAAAATGTATGATGGAGCCCACACAGGGTCGCAATTTCTAACAACAAGGTCCTATCACACATTTTCCGTCGGAAAATCCGACCGTGTGTACAGGGCATTATGGTGGGGCAGCAAGTCCAGGCATACCCACCCATTATGTCCCCATTGTCTCCTTATGTCTTCATCTGATTGTTCAACTTTGGACTGGGAATAGAAGATGCTGTTTAGGAAAGGACTTTGGGTGGTGTAGTTTCACTATGTACAGGTGCCACTGCATTTCAACGGTGAGAAAACTACAATTCCCAGAGAGGCATGTGGCCTGGGAGGAGGAGCGGAGGTGGATTGAGTGAGCTGCTCAGGGAGGTTTGGGACACTGAGGAAGGAAGCAGACATCCAGGCTAGAGTGCTGAGCCCTCGGGGCACTTCGCATCCAGTATGGCCTAAGCAGCAGCTTACATGGCAGTACAGAGGGGGTTTTCCTGTCTTCTCCTGCATCTCCAGCAGTATAGAACAGGTTCACCAGAGCTCAAGACATCGATCCATGGAGGGCCCCTCTGCCATCGGCATCCACAGCTGAAGAGCAGGATTGGTGAGAGGGTTGTCAACCGATTACACATGCTGCACAGTAGGGAATTAAACTTCATCCCAACTAACCTGAGAAAGAAATGTATTTCAGAGGGCCCAATTAACTAGCGGCCCCTTAGGGGTGCAATTTCCCCATCAACTACATGTGGGGTCTTTCTAGGATTCTTAGTTGACACAAGCAGAAAAGAAGCCAATAGACTGAACAAAGGATGCAGACTTTATCAAAGGAATGTCATTGCAAACTGACCAAGTCCTTAAAAGGTCAAATTGTTGCTTGCAGTGGGAGTTGACCATTTCCTTACATTCAAGTCCTGTATAAACTACAGCGATACATTTGAATATTCAGTCTTGTCTCTAGAGCCAAAGGTGCCTGTACAACTAATGTAACCAAGATATTGGAGGCTTTAGATATTGTAAGACAACCTTAATAAAGAAATATGAAGTATGCAATTTCCCCATCAAGGAATTTAGTGTAGTAATAGAGATTCCCAGGACTACCTGGTCAGAAGAGCACTCCTCACTCCCAGGCAGAGAGTGTCCATCGTAGATCTCAAGAATGACCAAGATGAAACGCATACTCTGGTTCTATTGGAGTGGTGAAAGGGGACCCCAACAAACTTCTGGGTTCCCAGTCTAAACTTGAAAAATGAGACCAAAGTTCGAGTAATACAGATGAGGCCTTTAGTTAGAAGCAATGGGGAGGTGCGTCTAAGCACTCTGCCCAGCGGGTCCCCTCACCCCTGCTTCTGTTACTGTGAGCACAGTATTCTTCACAGACCTGGAAGGCTTCATAATCAAATGTGAACAGGCTAACGCCATGCCCTCTGGAGCTGGCTATTGGAAACCCAGACTCTTCTCTGGGACACAGCCAATGCAGAGGGCTACCTCAATGGGGCACCTACAGAGCCAGGGCCTATGCAATTGGTGTGCATTGACTTTCTGTGCTTGGAACCTGGCATAAGTGAGCAGGACAATGTATTGGTAGTGACTGACCACTTTGCTCGAGATACTCTGTTGTTTTCAATTAACGACCAACAGACCTTGACTGTAGCTAAAGAGAAATTCTTCATCCATTATGGTCTACCCCAACAAATCCATTAAGACCAAGGGAGAGACTTTGAAAGTAAGCTCATCAAGAGTCTGTTAGACATGCTTGGCATCCAAAAGTCAAGAACGGCCCCTTATCATCCCAATGGGAAACCTTAGCCTAAATGCTTCAACTGAACCAAAACGAAGCCACAGGGTTCTCCCCATATCTGTCAGCATTCGGGAAGGCAGCATGGATACCAGTTGATTTGGCCTTTGATACTTCATTGGATCAGATATTAATAGCAGCCCACAGGGGATATGTGGAACTGTTGAGGAACAATTTGAAGACTGCTTATGAAAAAGCTCTAGGTGGACCAGACGCCTGTGAGCAGTGTCATAAAGAGTAAAAAGCACTATATTCTTAGGGTAAAGATTCAGGACTTGCAGCAAGGGGACAGAGTGTTACTGAGAAATCTGGGCCTCACTGGCAAGCATAAACTCACTAATCTTTGGAAGTCACAACACTTTGTAGTATGTAAGAAGCTGCCAAGGTTACCTGTCTATTAAACCCACCTGTATGGAAAAACCAGGCCATTGAAGGTTTGGCATTGAATTTACCTTTTGAGAATCACAGACACAGTAAGGATAACAGAGCCACAAGCCAATGACTCACCTCTGGTGACACGTAGAGAACTGCATTTACAGCACAACTTAAAGAAGGCCACATAAGACTCTGAAAATGAGGGCCGTGAGGATGAAGAAGCCCAGCTGCACTGGTTACTGCAACCACCAGCAGAAATGACAGTTACTTCTCCTTCCACACAAAAAGTAAATTCAGTAACCTATGCCTTCAATATGCCCAAAACTTCACCTGTAGATTCTACATGCTCAGAATTTCCATTAGCAAGTCAGCTAGCAGACAGCCCTATGGATGCATTGTGCTCAGATGTAGAGGAAGAGGGAGAGAATGAAAATAGCCCAGATTCTTCTAAAATGGACTCTACAAGAGGTGAAACAGATCTAGAACCCCCCCCCAACAAAAAAAAAAAATTTAAATTTTGCATGCCTCCTAGAGGAGTGATGATAAGCCAGCTTGCCTCCATATCGAACTAAAAGTGGGTGACCAATGCTCACCCTCTGACACACCCCATTGAGCTGTACCAACTAATAGCCCACAAACAGAACCCCCTCACACTATGTCACTATGATTGGTGGGAGGTTCCTCTGTTGGATATAAGAGGGTATAAGGATTATTTGTATCTTTGTGTGTGACTTTTTCTTGTTGGTAGCCTTTTCATTATTCGGTTGACTCTATGTGATAAATAATCATAGTAGTTTTTTCTATCTTTTGGGACCAAATAAATTTAGTAGGGGAAATGTGTAGCCAGGTGCTGGCACAGGAGCCCTTCAAGGAAAATAAGGCAGCAAGGAACTCCCCAGAACTATCATGTTGGGACAACAAGTCCAGGCATGGCCACCTGTTATGTCCCCATTGATTCTTTATGTCTTCGCCATTTTTTTGCTTTGGTGCATGTTCCCCAGAGCAGTGCCAAGCCCCCTGTGCTATTTGTTTGACAATCCCTTGCCTATTAGCCTAGAACATGTCCATTACTTTTTTTTGTAACATTTGGCTCCCCTTGACTTCATTGGGGTTTGCATTCAGCACCCGAACTTTAGTCATCTTCTGCGAACCTGCCTTGAACTGAACCCATTCCTAGCAAAGCTGGGTACACACAATAGCGGGTTTAACGCAGCGGATTGAACACAAGAAAACACAGATCACCGTACTAACACAAGCGATGTTGGTGAGGAAATCTCCTTTGCTGTTCTATTGAACTCTGACAGCAGGGATGATTTCCAGCCCCCATCCCCCACCAGTATTCACAAATCAGCACATGCAGTCATTGGTTCCTGCTGAACCAGCTGATTTTTAGCCAGTGTGTACCCAGCCTTTGGAACACAGACCAAATATGTATTTATTTGCACACTAGTTTTATTTTCTGTGACTCTCCTCCATTTTATGTAATGAGTATAATGTATTTTGTACACGTATTCATGTATGCACAAACCTTTTCACTGTGTCTTCCTGGAATGGAGGCATATTAAATGTTACACCTAGCCCTTTTATAACCTTTAACTGGCTCCTGTAGCTGAGCAAATTATGTTTGATATCAGTCAGGAGAGATAAAACATCTATATGTGCAAATACTCATTAGGCTCAAATAATAAAGCTAAACTCACCAGGATAGGTGTTTCAAAAAAAGTGACTGTTATTTTCAGCTGAGCCCAATTAAATTTGAAAGTTAGCATCACATGGCTAAGATAAAGATAAATCTTGCTGAATGATGCAAGGGGCTTTCACTACCAGCCTACCGCTTCTTAAAGCAGACCTAAAGAATGCAAATACTCACCTCTGCAAAAAAAAACTTGATAGGAGTTCTAATCTCTTCATTACTGAACTTTCAGTTTTGGCCATTGTGGGATTGTTTTTGGTTAATAATCATTACTTACTCAGTATAAATTGGAAATTGCATTCATTCTTCTCACAGTACAAATTAGTAAATTGGCTCAGCCAAAAATAGAGGTTCAGGTTCTTCTATTTTGTTGTGATGCACACAAAGATCTTATGGTCCAACCAGTATATGAAATTTAATCTAACAAGTGCACAAATACATTTTGCTGCTCAACCTGTCTGCACAAAATTTCTCTTGGCACAGGCAAAATGTTCCTGTTGATTAGAAAATTAGGAGCTGTCTTTCGTCTACTATGTGCTTCCATTCATGCCAACAGCCTGTTTTTAATAAGTAACTTGGCATGACAGTTCTCTTGTTTCCAGTATTAGCAGATTGGATTCCATCCAGCCCATTGTCTTTCCTGTTGTATTCACACTTGCCCTTTTTCTGGGTGTACAATGACCTGCAAAGAGGGCACAGCACGGGAGAGCCTTTAACTGAGGCTATCTACCAAGAAAAGCACAACGCTGCTGGCAGGCACGGCATGTGAAAAATCATCCATACGTATATGAACCACAAGGATTGGACATCTGTCTCTCACCAAAAATCATCTTTAATACATGAGCCCCAAGGATTGGTGACCTCTCTCTCACCACAAATCATCTGTAGGTACATGAACCCCAAGGATTGGTGACCTGTCTATCACCACAAATCCTCTGTAGAGACATGAGCCCCAAGAATTGGTGACCTGTCTCTCACCTCAAATCATCTGTAGGAATATGAGTCCCAAGTATTGGTGACCTGTCTCTCCCCACAAATCTTCTGTATGTACAGTATATGTGTCCCAAGGATTGGTGACCTCTCTCTCATCACAAATCATCTGTAGGTACATGAGCCCCAAGTATTGTTGACCTATCTCTCACCATAAATCATCTGTAGGTACATGAGCCCCAAGCATTGGTGATCTGTCTCTCACCACAAATCATCTTTAAGTATATGAGTCCAAGGAGTAGTGACCTGTCTCTCATCACAAATCATCTGTAGATACATGAGACCAAGGAGTGGTGACCCGTCTCTCATCACAAATCATCTGTAGGTACATGTGTCCCAAGGATTGGTGACTCGTCTCTCATCACAAATCATCTGTAGGTACATGTGTCCCAAGGATTGGTGACCCGTCTCTCATCACAAATCATCTGTAGGTACATGTGTCCCAAGGATTGGTGACCCGTCTCTCATCACAAATCATCTGTAGGTACTTGTGTCCCAAGGATTGGTGACCTGTCTCTCATCACAAATCATCTGTAGGTATACGAGCCCCAGGATTTGGTGACCTGTTTCTCATCAGAAATGATATGTAGGTATTATAAGCCGCAATGATCGGTGACCTGTCCCCAACCAAAAATAGTCTCCCAGGTATATGAGCCACAAGGATTGATAGGCTATCTCTAACCACAATTTCCCCAAATCATCTGTATTTATATTGGTCACAAGTCCTGTCTCCCATCCCACCAAATATTTCTGTAGGTATGTGACCTACAATGATTAGTGACTTGTCTCCCACCAAAAATGATCTGTAGGTACATGAGCCACAAGGATTGGTGACTTGTTTCTCTCAGCAAATCACCTCCAAATATTTGATCTACGAGGATTGGTAATTTGTCTCTCACCACAAATTATCTGTAGGTATAAGACCCGCAATGACTGGTGAGCTGTCTCTCACAAAAATTATCTGTAGTTATATGATCCCCAGGATGTGGCGACCTGTCTCTCACGAAAAATGATCTATAGGTATATGACCTGCAATGATTGGTGACCAGTTTCCAAACCAAAAATGATCTCCAGGTATATGAGCCACAAGGATCGATAGCCTGTCTCTAACCACAATTACCTCAAAGTATATGAGCCCCAAGGATTGGTGACCTGTCTCTCCACTAGGGAAGAGCCAAACCACAGATACTCACATGCCAGTTGAGTGTAAGCCACATGGGGTCAGTAGCTGACGTCGATCCTGGTGGGGTCTGGGACTGTTTGGCTGTCCTGTCTGTCAATTATCCGGGAGCTGCGAGGCACATCAGGACCCCTCCCTCCTCGTCCACTTCAGCAGATACGGGGAGCGGGCGGGTTTGCCCTTCGCGCATCAGTGTCACGCCCCCACCCCACGCCATGATTTCTATCTGGTCAAATACGTGGATGGTGGCGTCCCCAGCTGCTGTGGGTTGTGGTTGCCACTGCGCTTGATTAGGCTCCCTTCCTGTTTGTGTTTGTACCATGTGACGCTGGGTGGAGCCCTAGGGGGGTAGCTTGGTGCATATAAGGTCCCCATTCCATGCTAGCCTGTCTCCTGGCAGCATGTTTTTGCTAGAGGCCATTATATATTACTCCATAAGGTAGAGACATTCCACAACACTGGCACCTATGATAATATTTGTGTTCTAGTAACTCTTTAGTTTTACTTCATACACATTTATATTATATTTTAATTAATTCTAGAATCCATATTACTACACATCACCAGTGTGGATTATTACCAGCACACCTCATGGGGATTTCTTTGTGCCTGGCCTTCCCTCTTTGGGCTCTTCCCTTAGCTCTCGGACTAGACTTATTTGGCGGCCTGCAGCTACTGACCCCATGTGGCTTACACTCCACTGGCATGTGAGCATCTATTGGGTGATTCTTTCTCTTCCCCCATATGTACAGTATCTCACAAAAGTGAGTACACCCCTTACATTTTTGTAAAACTCACGTTTGTTGCCAGCAGTTTAGACATTAATGGCTGTGTGTTGAGTTATTTTGAGGGGACAGCAAATTTACACTGTTATACAAGCTGTACACTCACTACTTTACATTGTAGCAAAGTGTCATTTCTTCAGTGTTGTCACATGAAAAGATATAATAAAATATTTACAAAAATGTGAGGGGTGTACTCACTTTTGTGAGATACTGTATACCCTCCCCTTTAACAATGCACACTGTACTCTATTGATCGATCTATATATATTATTTTTTGTAGATTGTGGTGCAAACTGCCCCTGAAGAGTGTACGATACACGAAACGCGCCAGCCTTACGACATGCACCAAAATAAAACATTCTCTAATAATGTCTTTTATATCAGTATGGTTTTATCCAACAGTTTTGTGATTATGTGCATTTTAGAATGGTTTTATCATCTATTAAGGATCGTTGTCCTGCATTATATATGGGTTGTTACCTTGTTCACAATGTATTTATCCTTTCGTATACATTATGTGACCGCTATCCGACATTTGGTCCGTTATCATGTTATCATCTATTTTTTACCAATAAAATGATTTTTTACAATGGTGACTGATCCTTTGGCCCCACCTACCCACCTCATTCAAAGTCCCAAAACCCCTCCTTTTCATGCATTTAACAGGAATGGAGACCTGTGTATCATTTAAAGTCCCAAACCCTCTTCTTATTGCCTTAGAAAGTGTTTGGGGACCCGGGTCCTGCCCCAGGGGACATGTATCAATGCAAAAAAAAGTTTTAAAACTTCAGTTTTTTTAGGATCAGTGATTTTAATAATGTTTAAAGTGTAACAATAAAATGAAATATTCCTTTAAATATCATGCCTGGGGGGTGTCCTTAGTATGCCTGTAAAGTAGCGCATCTTTGCCATGTTTATAACAGTACCACAGCAAAAAGACATTTTAGGCCCTTCAGGTCTGGTATGGATATTAAGGGGAACCCCGCACCAAAATAAAATAAAAAAAATGGCGTGGGGGGCCCCCAGGCACTATATACTCTGAACAGCAGTATATATACTATACGGCCTGCCCTATATGCTCTGCAGAAAAACTGGGCCTTGGGTGGTGGTGGTGCCACAACACTGTAACCCCTCACAGTTACTCCTGTTGGGCGCAGGAATGGTCCCTGCTGTGAAATATTATATCAAAAATTGTAATTACATGCCCCTGTTAAACAGGGAAAGAAAAATTGGGCCTTGGGTGGTGGTGGTGCCACAACACTGTACACAGATACTCTTGTTAAGCGCAGGAACGGCCCAGCTGTGAAATATTGTATCAAAAATTCTAATTACATGCCCCTGTTAAACAGGGGCAGAAAAATTGGCCTTGGGTGGTGGTGGTGCCCCAACATTGTAACCCCTCACAGATACTCATGTTGGGCGCAGGAACTGGCTCTGCTGTGAAATATTGTATCAAAAATTGTAATTACATGCCACTCTTAAACAGGGCAGAATAATTGGGCTTTGGGTGGTGGTGGTTGTGCCACAACACTGTAATCCCTCACAGATACTGTTGTTGGGCGCAAGAACGGGCCCTGCTGTGAAATATTATATCAAAAAGTGTAATTACATGCCCCTGTTAAACAGGGGCAGAAAAATTGGGCCTTTGGTGGTGGTGGTGGTGCCCCAAACCAAAAATATTGTTGGAAGCTAGCATCTTCAAGATTGAGGAAGAATAGAATAGTCAGCATAGGCAGTCAAGGGTTCCCAGATCCATAGCAAATTCAATCAGTTACATCAGCATCAGGCGCTTGATAGCTGCTGATCCAAGACTGATTCATTTTTATGCCTGTCAATGGACTCTATGGACAGGCGCACTCTTTGATCCATTACAAACCCTCCAGCAGCACTGAATGTGCGTTCAGAAAGCACGCTGGATGCAGGGCAGGCCAGTAGCTCAATTGCATATTGAGCAAGTTCTGGCCAGTGGTCTATCCTCAAGACCCAGTAACCCAGTGTATGCTCTGTTGGAAAGGTCTCCAAGTCTGCTCTTGCCCCTAGATATTCCTGCAGCATATAATGCAGACGCTGGTGATGGTTGCTTGAACCGATCAGACCTTGGTTAAAGGCATCGGTCAGTCGGCCAGCTTCTCCACTGCTCTTCCTCTGACTGAACGAAGCCTCAGCCTCAGCCTCACATGTTGTGTTATAGGTATTCACATTTGCACGCATTCATTCCATGTGTTTGAGTGTGTCACTGTCTACACTCACTGTATTATTATTTAAGTGTATAGATGTTTCCACTCTCATGGTCACATTATTTAGCGCTACACTCATTTTTGTATATTGTTTTGGACTTTGTTTGAGTGTTAGCAGCTGTTTATAGTTTTCATTTTTTTGGTTTAGCGCAGTATTTTTCCTCCCCTTTTCCACACTGGCAGTAATCAGGCCTGGGTGTGGCAAGTGAAATTTAACTCAGCTTTCCAAAAAATTGTGGTTAATCACAGTTTATTCATGAATCAGCATGGGAGGGGGCAAATACTTTTTCACATAGGGCCAGGCAGGTTTGAACAACTTTTTTCCCTCAAAAAATGAAATAATAATTTAAAAACTGCATCTTGGATTTACTTGGGTTATCTTTGTGTAATATTAAAATTAGTTTGATGATCTAAATCATTTAAGTGTGAGAAATATACAAAAAAAAATCAGGAAGGGGGCAAATACTTTTTCACACAACTGTAGATATAGTACAGTCAGTGAGTGTTGTCACCTTAGGAAAAGAAGCATCTGTTGATCCTACTGGAAATCCAGTGTCCTTGTAACTTTCTGTGAACCAAACTTACATTTTAAACAATGTTAATTGATTTCCAGATATGCAATCTATAGAACACCTCCCCTATGCTGTAGAGATGAGAGGAATTGACATGTCAAATAAGGAAATCAGCCTAGCATGACAATTGTCTTCCTCCATAGACATATTAGAGTAGAAGAGCATTGTCACCCTACGACAGCAAAGTGTAACTTGCTGGATCATCTGGAAAAGTCTGAAAAGAGAAAACAAATGCAGCTACCACATCTAAGGACTGGTAAGCTGTAGTATACTAAATTTTTGTTCTTTGGTTTAAATCTCGATGCCTCTCCACCGTCCCTCTATCTCTCTTTTTATTTCCCTCCCCCATCCTCCAGGCCATGGATGAATAATGGGAGCAATAAAAAAATTTAAGTAGATATCTCCTCTTGTTCTCCATCAAGAGTTCTCCACATCCGCAAGATTCCAAATGATGTCAGAGTCTGAAATCATCTCATTAGGTCTGCCATTTAGAAAAGCAATATAGCTTTTGATGCTGAAAGGAAAAAGCCAGATGGATTAGTAAAAACAAAAGAATGGAGAAGGCCCTGGCTTGAGAGTGTCCCTGAAAGGTGTAACCCCCGAGGAAACATAAGCATTTAATGACTTACAGTATCACAGGTGGTCATGTTGATCTGGGGAGCTCTCTGGTGTGGAAGTGGAGGATCTTGGAGGTTATTCACAGATGATAAGCACCCAAAGCTAATGGATTAATATCTTTGATCATACTTTGCACAGCATTGAGTTTTTTTGAATATATTTGCATAGACACTTTATATATGCACAGACACTTTTATATGTTTGTTGTATGATATTATGATGCACAAGTCAATCGCTGTATATATAAATAAAAAGAAATTATAGCGTTGTGTAAAAAATAGCAGCCAACACAGCTATAGACCAAAGTCCAAAAACGTGAAAAATAAAGTGTAGCACTATAAATAATAAATAGACCATTAAACTAATAATGGATTAAATATCCCGCCATATAAACAGTGCTGTTCATAAATACCAATAAAAAATGACTATATATATCACAAATCAACTGTCTAATGAATAAGTGTATAAAAGTGAAATCAAAACAACAAAGTGCCACACTGGGACACAGAATGTCCAATCACACAAAAAATTAGAAAGTGTCACTGATCAAAGGAAAGTCCAAAATTTGAAGAAGACATTCACATAAATCCAGAGGCATGCTTGTCAGACATCACTCAGAAGAGATTGGAAAGACAGGTAAGCCGCCACCAGTAATCGTAAGGGGGCTCACCAGATGTCGATGACTTGGGGAAGCTTATGCCACCCATGTCATAAAGGCTTATAATCAGCTATCTGGAGAGATGCGCCTGCTTGAATGGCCACGATAACTTGGTGCGGATAATCCGGACATCAGCTTATGGATAATACTCCAAATGAAGAGCTCAGATCAGGTAATCACAAGCCATGCAAAGACAAATAAAACTTGCATAGCATGATACCGTAAGTACAAACTTTTAATGAATAAAAAAAGGTAATACACTCACATGATATTGGTCATCAAAAAGGCATATAAGGAAACACAAGCGGTAAATGAGTAGGTCCACTCAACGCGTTTCTGCTAATAAGCCATCTTCTGGGGTCAGAAGATGGCTTATTAGCAGAAACTCGTTGAGTGGACCTCGTTGAAATGGTGAGCCCCCTTACGATTACTGGTGGTGGCTTACCTAACTTTCCAATCTCTTCTGAGTGATGTCTGACAAGCATGCCTCTGGATTTATGTGAACGTCTTCTTCAAATTTTGGACTTTCCTTTAATCAGTGACACTTTCTAATTTTTTGTGTGATTGGACATTCTGTGTCCCAGTGTGGCACCTTGTTGTTTTGATTTCACTTTTATACACTTATTCATTACACAGTTGATTTGTGATATATATAGTTAATCACTGTATATATGGTTACTAAAATATAAGGGGTTTTATAGTCGTCAACCTTCTAAAACAGTTTGTTTCTTGACTGTTGCTGGCTTCAATATTTTCTGAGATACTGGTCCCAGGGAAAATGTGACGATCAGAAAAGTTAGAGTTCCTAATCTGCATATTGGTTTCAGGTCAGTGACTTGAAGAACTGAAACTATTGGATTAGCATGATAACCAGGGAACTAATATAATTAGAACCAAAGTCAGCAGTAGCAGCCACTATACTTACTTTTAGCATGGATATTCTCAAGCTTTTCTAAAAATTTGCATTTACACTTTAAATTTGATATTGTAATATAAGGAGGAAGGAATACAATTCCACCTGTAATCAGGGCATGAAGGTAGAGTTGGTAATACTAGACACAATAAATGTTCCAGGTGTGGCATTAAATATGAAGCATTTGTGTTCAGGTAAGATTTAAAATTCTGATAAGAATTTTAATGACAACGTATTTGATAAGAAACTATTTTTTTTTATTTGACTGAGTAATAGGACACTACACTGGAACTTTAGAACTAAACTAAAATGTGCCTGAGAATGATTCACTGAAGTTACATTAATAGATAGCTATTGATGTCTGACAACTGGGGATGAGTAAAATGGGTTTCAATTTCCTTGATGATGAAAAATAAGGTAATTTCAGCAAAATTGTGCCATTTTAGTCAAAAGTCAATACAGAAAGTTAAATTAAGGTGAGATGGCTTTTTTCTTAAGGGTGAGTTTGTTCTGAAAGAGCTTCTGATGGTTATGGAAGCCCCTATACCTAACATGGACCTGTTCTTACTGTTCTTATGCCATAAAACGGCCCGTCATTTTCCCTCATTGTTTAAAAAAATAAGAAAAGAACACAAATACAAAGAAAGAATGTTTAATGAAATAAACTAAACTATCCTAAATGTATTATCTAATTACACTTGTGATTTGCACAAAAAACACTTAATTATAAGATCCTTATGGTTAAGCACTTGTTGTGCAAAACAAGGTAGAGCAGCCCTTGAAGCATGCTTGTGAAGTGTTTTGTTTGTTTGCATCCTATTTATTTGCATACACCCAAAAGTACCTGAGATGATGCTTTGACCAGCCTTTGGCTAACATCCATTAAATATTATTCTCTTGACAGATAAACTGCATTCAATTTCTGTCCACAATTAACTGGCTTGCGCTCTCTGATGACCCAGCCCAACCATTTCACAAAATGCAGTTAAAAGTCATTCCGACTGAGACAAGAGAAGAGGACTCACAGCAAGTAATATGTGATACATCAAAACCATCTCCGGGGTCAGAGGGAATCAAACAACATGAAAGGCAGTTGAAGACAAAGGACACTGATGTAAATGAGACAACACAGCAAAGCAGAGGCAGTGAGCCACAGTGGTCAAAAAACGGTGCTCAGGAAAAAGTTCCTGATAAAGCATCAAACCAAATGCGACTTGTGAAGATAGCATCTATTTCCCGCAAAACACCAACAGGAAGAAGGAAAAAGAGGTATCAGACTGGCACAGATTTGCAGGATTTAGCCAAGATATCCAAAGGTGAAATTTCTTAAATATACTTTATTATGTTAGTAATGCTTGGGGAAAGTATAATGTTATATAGTTACATAGTAGGTGAGGTTGAAAAAAGACACACGTCCATCAAGTCCAACCTATGTGTGTGATTATGTGTCAGTATTACATTACATATCCCTGTATGTTGCGGTCATTCAGGTGATTATCTAATAGTTTCTTGAAGCTATCAATGCTCCCCGCTGAGACCACTGCCTGTGGAAGGGAATTCCACATCCTTACCGCTCTTACAGTAAAGAACCCTCTACGTAGTTTAAGGTTAAACCTCTTTTCTTCTAATTGTAATGAGTGGCCCCGAGTCTTATTAAACTCTCTTCTGCGAAAAAGTTTTATCCCTATTGTGGGGTCAACAGTACAGTATTTGTAAATTGAAATCATATCCCCTCTCAAGGGTCTCTTCTCCAGAGAGAATAAGTTCAACGCTCGCAACCTTTCCTCATAACTAAGATCCTCCAGACCCTTTATTAGCTTTGTTGCCCTTCTTTGTACTCGCTCCATTTCCAGTACATCCTTCCTGAGGACTGGTGCCCAGAACTGGACAGCATACTCCAGGTGCGGCCGGACCAGAGTCTTGTAGAGCGGGAGAATTATCGTTTTATCTCTGGAGTTGATCCCCCTTTTAATACATGCCAATATTCTGTTTGCTTTATTAGCAGCAGCTTGGCATTGCATGCCATTGCTGAGCTTATCATCTACTAGGACCCCCAGGTCCTTTTCCATCCTAGATTCCCCCAGAGGTTCTCCCCCCAGTGTATAGATTGCATTCATATTTTTGCCTCCCAAATGTATTATTTTACATTTTTCTACATTGAACCTCATTTGCCATGTAGTCGCCCACCCCATTAATTTGTTCAGGTCTTTTTGCAAGGTTTCCACATCCTGCGGAGAAGTTATTGCCCTGCTTAGCTTAGTATCGTCTGCAAATACAGAGATTGATATGTTTATCCCATCCTCCAGATCGTTTATAAACAAATTAAATAGGATTGGTCCCAGCACAGAACCCTGGGGAACCCCACTACCCACCCCTGACCATTCTGAGTACTCCCCATTTATCACCACCCTCTGAACACGCCCTTGTAGCCAGTTTTCAATCCAGGTACTCACCCTATGGTCCATGCCAACGGACCCTATTTTGTACAGTAAACGTTTATGGGGAACTGTGTCAAATGCTTTTGCAAAATCCAGATACACCACGTCTACGGGCCTTCCTTTATCTAGATGGCAACTCACCTCCTCATAGAAGGTTAATAGATTGGTTTGGCAAGAACGATTCTTCATGAATCCATGCTGATTACTGCTAATGATATCGTTCTTATTACTAAAATCTTGTATATAGTCCCTTATCATCCCCTCCAAGATGGTCATCATAAAAGAAGCAGCTATTTCCATTTTGTCACCAACAATCATCTACAACTATTATTAGATGCAAAAAGGACTAGTGCGAATATTTAGGGTGGGATTTTTAATACCCCTTGCACACGGGAGGCATTTTTCAGGTGCTTTAGCGGTAAAAATAGCGCCTGTAAAGCGCCTGAAAAAAGCCTCACCTGCAATCCCAGTGTAAAAGCCTGAGTGCTTCCACACTGGGGCGCTGCGCTGGCAGGATGTAAAGAAAAGTCTTGCAATCAGCTTCTTTGCAGCGCTTTAAGAGTGGGGAATACCCCGCTCCTAAAGCACCCCTGCCCATTGAAGTCAATGGGCAGCGCCGCTGAAGCGCCTGCAAAGCATCTCAGCAGTGGCGATTTGCGTGCGCTTTTAAGCCTTTATTCAGCCACTAGCGGGGGTTATAAGCGCCCCGCTAGTGCCCGAAAAGCGCCACTAAAACTATCAGTGCTTTACTGCCGACGCCCGGGCACTGGCAGTGTGAAAGGGCTCTAAGATAGTCAACAAGCATAGAACTGTTAAAATAACAAGTTTTTATTTACAATTATCATTAAAACAATAAAACATTGGTATAGCAATACTGTATACATGTTGCAGGTATTGAAAAAAGTCCCTTTACATATAATCTTCCACTTGTTTCGACATCATGACTTCGTCAGGAAGTACATTTAAGGGATGCTACTAAACAAAAAAGAAATAACAAAAATTCAACAATCAAATAAAATACATTTTTGTATGAGTATCCTGTACTTAAGCTATTTGATTTTTGAATTTTTGCTATTTCTTTTTTGTTTAGTAGCATCCCTCCTTACATGTACTTCCTGATGAAGCCAGGATGCGAAACATGTAGAAGATTTTATGCAAGGGAACTCTTTTTCAATACCTACTGTACAACATGAATACAGTATAGCTATACCAATTTTTCATTGTTTTAATAAAAATTGTAAATAAAAAATTGTTATTTTAACAGTTCTATGCTTGTTGACTATTTTGCACCTTAAAAATCCCACTCCAAACATTCTCACTGGTTCATTTTCATATTCAAGGGATGATGGTGCTAGTCAATATTATCCCGTTCCCATCCACAATATTTACACTACAGTATAATATTAGATGCAACTTTGCTATAAGATATAATTTTTCCTATTGCAAGCATACCTTGAGTGGTTTATTATCTCACTGAACAGGAAACTTTCCCTTTTGTGCTAATTATGGTAGATGAAATAGATTGGATTATTTTATGGATGAAAGACTGCAAGCTTGGGTGACAATTTTTTTTGACAAGTTCAATAATGCTGGTCACAAGCTGTACCATAGCATTTAGTGTCCCACTGTTAATATCAGTTAGTTAAGCATGGCTTAAAAATGCATTAGACATTCATAGAGGAAGCAGAATATATCTGTTACATAGCCTTTCCCAACTTTATTATTATCCCGGAGGAACCGTACACATAATTTTCAAGTCTTAGGGAACTCCTGCTTAAAATTAATATATGTACAGATCATGGTACATTATCAGCAACTAGTGGTCAGTAATATGCTCCCTTACGCTGGTGGTCATTCTAGAAATGCACCCTGACACATTGGAGGTTGGTGTAGGGCCCCTTTATATTGGGAATCAGTAGAGAGGTGCCCCCTTTCCTTGGAGGCCAACTTGGTACCCCCTTCAATTGGTGGTCCAGTGTCCACCATACATCAGCAATCAGTGTAACTCCTCCTTTCATTGGTGATCAGTTTACTACCCCTTGACCCCCTGACCTTAGTAGTCAGTTAGTAAATTGCCCCTTGTTTGCCCAATAGGAAAGGCCATCCTATGTTTGAGGTCTATGCATTGCCCCCTTACATTTGTGTTCAGTGTGCAAACGTGTCCATACATTGGCAGTTCAGGGAATATTGCCCCCTTATTTTGCTTATCAGTATATGCAGGAAAGCAATTAACTTATATTCAAGGAACTCTTACCGATCTCTGGAGGAAGACTAAGGTTCCATGGAACCCTGATGGAGGAAAGCTGCTATAACAGATACTTGCTGAAGATTATTGGAGTTGATCTCTATAAACTTCTGTCAATCAGCAGCTTTACTGTCTAAAGAGTTTCCTAATATCTTTGGGTATCATAGCTCTCAAAGTAAAAATACAACACCCATTAACACAAAACATGTGGCTGTGATTGGAATGAAATGAAAACCCTTACGAGTTGTTTTTATTTGTGGTTTTGTCTCCCTCCCATTTTTATAATGATAACTGTGACAGATCAAAGTACAAGGAGACATAAACTGAAACAGATGTATTAAACATAAAATTTTGAATGCAAAGGGTGACTGTAATATCAGATTGAAAGGGTTTTCGCATAATGATCAAATATCGATCTTCCACTAATCTACTGTAAATTGGTCTCTGACTGTTACGGGTAATGCAATTTGTTAATCATTGTTGATTGTCATTAATTGGCAGATATTTACTTGAAAATGGCTGTACTACCTGAATTAGTGGAGTGCCTGCTGTGATGCTCATGGAACAGAAGCAGTGCTATCCTACTTCACACTTTTACATGGAAGAGTGAAGGATTGGGGTTGATAACAGATAGATAAATTGGAAAATCTCTCTGTCCAATAACTTTTGTCTTCCACTGTTAACAGTGCCCCCCTAGGAGATCAAAAACAGGAGTATTGTTTGCTATTATTGGGACATGTATGCCCACTCCAAGCCTACAAATGTAAGTACAATTTGGGTCATTTCCTAGATTATGCTAGGAAAATATTTGAAATCGAATTGGCTGCTGTAACACCCCCATGTTGCGCTCTTCCAGTTTTTACAAACTTCTCTGCACTGTCATTTGTAAATCAACCCCATACTGCAGGAGAGATATTCAGTGGTATGGTCAAAATGCAGCTGAGGGACCTATTAAACAAACATAAAAAAAAGAGCAAGATTATAATGAAGCCATCACCATACAGAGCTGTGTTAAAGAAGAAAGCCAAAATAAGAAACCAGATAATCAGCTTTACAGCAAGGAAAGCTTGTTATTTCCACTGATTAAAGCCAAGTCTGGCTCTTCCGCATTATAGAAGGTGAGTCATTTCAGAGACCACTAGCTTTGCAATGGCCTGGAAATAACTAATTTTAGCTATTGTCTCTCTTATTTGAAATAAACAGATTTCTAGGTTTTTACATTTAAGCTTTCTTATCCTTCACATATGTGAATATTGTTTAAAAACTTTACCTTAAGCTAATAATTTAGTACTCGGTGGCTGTTGTTGAGATAGTTGGTTTGTTTCCCTTTTGGAGCTCTGTTTTGAAGATGTGGTTTGTAGTTTTTATTTGAAGGTCCTATGTTCTTATGTTCCCCTCTCCCCTTCTTTTTTCTTACTCTTTCATTCTCTAATTTTTATTTTCTTCTACGCCTATAATAAGAGTGTCCTTGTCTGCAGTCTAAATTCTACACATTCTAGCTAGACTCTTTAGTCCTGCCCACCAGAACAGCAAGAGAGAAGAGAACTGTAAAGAAAAGCGGAAGAGAAGGGCAGGGCCAACTGACCTATGAGGTGGGCTGTGGCATTGGGAGGGTTGCTCTGCTGGAAAAAGCCCCCCAGAGAGAGCATGGGAGAAGAGGGCTCTGTACAGAGCGGGGAGGAAGAATCCTGACAATAGTAAGGGAGGGAAGCTGCACTGAAAGCTGAGGTAACACTGCAGAGCCTTAGAGTGTCTGAGACCAAAAAGGCCACCAGGGAAGAGGGAAAGGCTAGAGAGGGGAAGTCCAGGGCATTGCAGGCTGCCTCTTACCTAACACCCCCATAGAGATATGCCAAAAGTGCAGTGACTTCCAGAGACAGTGGGACCTACCTTCCACCCACCATTATCCAGCTAGTTCAGCCCAGCTTATGGTGCATCCACCTTTATCTAGCCTATCAGAGCATCCGTCCAAGGACAGGCTCTTGCCAGGAGAAAATGAATGCAGCATAGGTGTGGTAAAAGGCTTTTGGCCACCCTTAAATGTATAGAACTTGTTGCTGTTACTAGGATGAATTCTGCCTTAAAAAGGAGCTTCAGTTAATTCTGGAAAAATGTAAAGTCAGCAGCTACAAAAACCCTTACATAGTTACATAGTAGGTGAGGTTGAAAAAAGACACAAGTCCATCAAGTCCAACCTATGTGTGTGATTATATGTCAGTATTACATTGTATATCCCTGTATGTTGTGGTCGTTCAGGTGCTTATCTAATAATTTCTTGAAACTATCAATGCCCCCCGCTGAGACCAGCACCTGTGGAAAGGAATTCCACATCCTTGCCGCTCTTACAGTAAAGAACCCTCTATGTAGTTTAAGGTTAAACCTCTTTTCTTCTAATTTTAATGAGTGGCCACATGTCTTGTTAAACTCCCTTCCGTGAAAAAGTTTTATACCTATTGTGGGGACACCAGTATGGTATTTGTAAATTTAAATCATAGCCCCTCTCAAGCGTCTCTTCTCCAGAGAGAATAAGTTCAGTGCTTGCAACCTTTCCTCATAACTAATATCCTCCAGACCCTTTATTAGCTTTGTTGCCCCTTCTTTGTACTTGCTCCATTTCCAGTACATCCTTCCTGAGGATTGGTGCCCAGAACTGGACAGCATACTCTAGGTGCGGCCAGAGTCTTGTAGACCAGGAGAATTATCGTTTTATCTCTGGAATGAATCCCCTTTTTAATGCATGCCAATATTCTGTTTGCTTTGTTAGCTGCAGCTTGGCATTGCATGCCTAGGACCCCCAGGTAGATGAGTCCTGTAGTTGCTGATTTTTTATTAAACGGACACTCACTTGTCGAAGAATCCAGCACTGACTTCACCTGAGCTGGTTCTTCAGTTAACATGCTCTGAGTAAGAATGTTAATTGTGGGACTCCTTGCAGCTTTACAGCCGGATTTTCACTGTGCATAGGTCCCGTAGCCTTCTGAGACCTGTGACGAGTCCTAGATGGCCACAGGTGGGGGGATAAGAACTTCCGGTGGATCTGTCACAGTTTTGACAGATACCCCCACCCCCCCCCAAAAAAAAATAATCCAAATGTGACAGAGGAGGGCGGAGGAGGAGGAAGAGCAAAACTTCCCCTTTTGGGTGACGTTCCACTCTAAGGGGACTGCATCGCACTGCTCTTGCTTATGGACTACAAGTTGCCTGCATTCGTTTACAATAATACCAAGGTATTTAGCTAAGTTACTGCTATGATTTTTGTGTTAGTATCAGTCCTCTTTTTGCTCTCCTATTGCTCTTTGGCAGTGCCATTACACAGACATCGATATCCCATTGCCACCCTTGTAATTGTCTAGTGTTTGGTGTTTGGATAATCCTGCCTTTTGTTAAATTTTTTTACTGAGCTTTTCTTACAGAGTTTATTCATGCTCAGCCCATGTTATCACTACTGGTGTGTCAGTGAGTTGTCAGGTCCCACTAAGGTTGGGTCACCAATCACCTCTAGAAAGAGCAGAAGAAACCAACATTTTTGCCACTCCTGAGGAAGTTATTGCTATATTTACTAGGGATTATTTTCTCTGGGATTCTGCTTTGCATGTCCTGTGGATATTCAGAGGTCAGTCTTTCCAACAACCACAGACAAAGCAGTGGAAAGATAGATGAGAGATCAATGATGGACACAACCATGTACCAATACTAAAAGCTATATATGGTTTTGCTGGAAAATCAAGTTTAAAAAATTGTAATACATTGGGTAAGCAAATAAAATGTAAAATGTAAGCAAGCCTGTCAAATCCAAGATACTGGTTTGGATTTACTAAAGGCAAATAGACTGTGCTTTTGCACTCATTTACCCTGGAGCATAGCAAATGTGGTGAAGCTTCACTTTGTTAGGAATACCCAATCAGTTGCAAGTAAAATATATATAAAAAAAAAAAATGTTTGCTTGCACGTGATTTAATAATGGAGATCAGCAGAGCTTTACCAAATTTACTAGGCTTTAGGGATCGCGGATGCAATGCATTGGCCACTGGGTCACAAACCGTCAACTGGGTTGTCAACTGTAAGCACAGTCTTGTCAATGGAAACTCAAATAACAAATCAGAGCACATGCAGTGTTGGAGAATACCAGTGGCGGCTGGTGCACAAAAATTTTTTGGGGGGCGCAAACAAACTGAAACTGCCATCAATTGCTGCCACTGTGCCCCATAAAATGCAGCCACTGAGCCCCATAAAATGCAGTCACTGTGCCCATCATCATATGCAGCCACTGTGCCCATAAAATGCAGCCACTGAGCCCATAAAATGCAGCCTCTGTGCCCATAAAATGCAGCAACTGTGCCCATCATATTCAGCTACTGTGCCCATAAAATGCAGCCACTGTGCCCATAAAATGCTCTGTTTTAGCTATTGTGGTTTTAAAGGGAAACTACAGGTAAAGAAAATTGTGAGCAGGCAGGATCTTTAGTGCAAAAGAGGCACGTTATGGGGTTGATTCTAAAAAAAGAAAAAAAAAAAAGGTTCCCCAAGGGGTTTTTTGGCAGCAATTGAGAATCTCAACAAGAGTTGTAAAAGTATAATAATTTTTATTGTAGAAGAACCAGTGAACAATATCATACAAAAACATACAAAAAGTTAAAACATGAGCTATGGTTTGCAAGGTGCGAGACTATGAGATTGAAATGGAAGGGAAAACAGTTTGACAATACCAAAGATTCAAGTTCAAATTAATGGCTTATGGTGATTAAATAGTAATAGTAGTAGTATCTTTATGGGGTTGATTTACTAAAAGAAAATAGACTGCGCACTTTGCAAAGTTCAGTTGCACTCCAGTTGTTCCAGAGCTCAGTAAATGAACGAAAGCTCTGCTGACTTCCATTATCCAATCATGTGCAAGAAAAAATGCTGTTTTATTTATTTTCTCTGCATGTGGTTGGGTATTCTTTGCAAAGTGAAGCTTTACCTCATTTAATGAGCCCCTGGAGCAACTGCACTTGCAGAGTGCACAGCCTATTTGCCTTTAGTAAATGAAGCCCTATGTCTCTTCTGCAATAAAAGAAATATAGCTGTTTGTTTTCAGTTTTCTTTTGACTGTACATTGAGATAAGCATGCACGACATTCTTAGCAAGGTACCTTGATACCAGGATGAATAAACTCCTGCGCATTCATGGGAGTTAGATCATCCCCGGCTGGCTAGTAAAGATGGCCAAAGACAAGGCACCTGGAAAAAGCTGGGGGAGAAGATAAAGAGGGAATGCACAGACTTTAGATCAATGGAGTGGAGTATTTGTGAACTTTAGTTCCACTTTATGGCTTATGAAAGGTTGCTGTCAAAGCGAATCTATTGTCATCCCCTACAAAGTGTATGTACTAACATGTTACAGTACAAGCAGCTTGAGGTACATGCAAGTAAATTTGTTTGTTTTTACATTAGTTCCTTGCATCTGGGGAGGACTTGCATTTTAGAAGCTTTCTTTATATGGGCCTTGCCTGCTCCCCAAATGGAGAATGAAGCAGAACTAAACCCTCCTATCTATTACAACTGAAGATGGTGCCATCTTAGCCTCTATTTAGATTTGCAGTTGCCATGGTTCTGCCCTTCATCTATGTTACCAGTCATTTGAGGGTTTGAAAGTTCGGTTGAGAGCTGACATAAGCACATTGGTGGCTGTGACAGTTATCATCAGAGGCATACCTTAAATGTAACTGTTTAATTGTAACAAGTCCTGCCCCCCTCCTGGCACTAAGCCCCGCCTCTATCCTTCAACTGTCAAACAGCAAAACCAGTAGTAACCACGGAGGAAAGAAGGCATCATCATTTGGGTAGAAATCAAGGCCCTTTATACACGGTTCAAGGTTCTCCTAGGCACATCTGACCCCAGGACAGGTAAGGGAAGCAGGGACACACCAATAAAAGCAGGCAGATAATCTAACCTTCCCTCCACTTTCAATACTTGTTCCGCTTTAAGCTCTGTCTCCTATCCTAAGTTCTTTTTTTATTCCTAAGCACCACACATTTCCTATACTGTTATGGAGGGGTTAGGTTATGGAGTTGTTTGCTCTCACTGATAACAATGTCCTGAATTGCTGCAAGATAACTGAGCATGTATTAACAAACCTAGAACCGGCTCTTGATGTGTTGTTGCCATGACACCATGGAGGGATACAAGGCCTAATTTTCTCCAAGCATGTTATTTCCATCGATACATCTTATGAGCTAAGTGAGCTTTGGTGGATCCTGAGTGTAGGAAGACTGCCCACTAAGAATTACTGGATGGTTAATTTAGTTTAAACATATATTAGAGAGAGGCTTGAATTAACATGTTTTAAATAAATAGAATGGTGTCTGTCATTCAGCCCCTGAAGTAACTGTAAACACAATGCATCCCAAACAGGAGGGGACAAGAAAAAGTTGGGGCTCATCGAGTGACAGTAAACACCAATGTGATAGTATCAAAATTATTTATTGATAGAATATAACACATGAAGGTAAAGATGTGGCAAGTACTGGACTAACCCAGATCGTGTGGTGGCAAGCCACAGTGGACTAGCCAAAAACATACACAGACATGTGGGACATGGACAATATAAAACAAGTTAAACAAAACGTCCAGACACCAAGTAAATCGGTGTCAGTGATGCTCACTCAGATATACCAAGTATTTAGCAACAGCTATAAATAAAGCAGACTGACACCGACCCCCTTGGTGCTCGAGCCATGGGAAAGTGTGGGTAGGGAATGGAGAAAAAGGGATCGTAAAATCCAGTCACTACTGTATAAAGGAGAACATAGAGGGTCAAGCTGTTATAAAGTCAGTGATGCCGTGACAAGTAGATTCTCAAAGCAAAAAATTTATTAATCAAAAATCCAGATTTCAATATAAATTTGAGTATTACCAGATCATGAAAATATGCTGATTATGATAAGTCCACTGAAGGCTTTGACTTTGATAAGTGGGCATTTAAGAATGGCAATGCAGAGGTGATACTAATGTATTACATAAGCCATACATTACCAGTCCTGGTAACGGTTTGTAGGATCAGTCAGCATGGTTCATCCTCCCGGGCAGCGCGGTTCTGCTTTGCCTATGTCTCCTAGTATATGGAAGGACCTTCCGTTCAAGTGTCATATGGAGGCACAATGCTGCAAGGCCGACGTAATACCGCTTCCACTGTTACTCCTACAAAGACTGGAGTCGATCGGTTTTTTTTTTTTTGGATGGTTAAAGTGGTGTTCCGGCCGAAATTATACTTTTTAAATAAAAATACCCCTATAATACACAAGCTTAATGTATTCTAGTAAAGTTAGTCTGTAAACTAAGGTCTGTTTTGTTAGTTTATAGCAGTAGTTTGTTATTTTATAAAATTACAGCAGGCTGTGGCCATCTTAAGTGTGGGCATCTGAAGCCAGACTGTATTTCTTCCTGGATCTCATCCTTGCAGATCTCGCACATGCTCAGTGCAGCACAAGCAGTGTAATAGGTTTCAGGTCAGGTTTCCATAGCAACGGCAGTTTCAGAGGAAGTTGCCGCCCCTTCCCAGAAGGCATTGCAAACAGGAAATGATGCGATGGGCCGCGGCCAGGGAGGAGGAAGTGAAAAATGAATACAGCAGATATACAGTAGGTGCTGAGAAAAAATAAAAAAATATCCAATTTGTTTACAGTGCACAGTTTAGTGAGGGATGCTGAAGAGTTGTAAAAGTGGGTGGAACTCCACTTTAATTTGTCTGATGGCTGGACCTAAATTCTTCTTATATAACAACAATTTCACTTCATGTAAGGACAGCAATTTCTGATACTGAGCTTGTTGCAGGTAGTATCTATATATAAAGAATAGTTTTCTGTCTAGGATAAATGGAGCTGGATGCATTTTTCTGCATTGTCTTACGTCTCTACATTGATGAATAAAATGCTCTGTTTGGTATTAATCTTATCTCTCATTTTACTCTGAACAGCCAGATTTGAGACCAACGATTTGGAGAACTCAGAGGCAGCTAAAATGCAAACCACCAATCAGAAGATTTTCTCAGCGTCATCTACTGCCATAGAGAAGAAACCAGAAGACCCACGGGGCCCAGGGTCCTTCTTTTACATTGGGGGCAGTAATGGGGCACAACTGTAAGTGACTTTCAGTTCTAAAAAAAAAAAAGAGCATTTGAAAAACAAGATTATGTATTAGGTTTGAAACATTTACAAATGCAATCATGGAGATTTGGTAAAGCGGTAGTAAACTGCAGCCTAAAAAAACCTGCAAGACAATGGCATAATGCCATTGCGTACTAGCACACTATGAAATACTTACCTTAGAATGAAGCCCTCCAGCAGCGTGCGGTTACCGCTTACAGGGCATCCTTTTTTCACCTGGTCTTCCTTCCGGGTACGCTTGCTCCGGGCTGTCTGACTGGCCGAGCCGTGATGATGCCACTACTGTGCATGCACGTTGGAGTCACAGCCACAGCACAGTGCTCTGAAGGGATGGCACAGGTATGCCGTCCCTTCAGAGCGCATGTGTCAGTGGCATCACCGGCTGCATGCAGTGTGAATATCTCCTAAAGTTTGCAAGTTTAGGAGATATTCACTGTACCTACAGGTAAGCCTTATTAGAGGTACAAGTTTAAAAAAAAGGCTTTAGTTCCACTTTAAGACCAGGTTCACACCTATGCAGGTTGTGGTTGATGCCTTTTCCCAGCATCTTTTGTGATTTTCCCCACATGCTTTTTATGCCTTTTTATTTATTGTTAGAGGGAGGTGTCTGATCATGCAGAAGAAACCAACAAAAACACAGTTGAAACGCATCTAAATGCACTTTTTGATGCATTTCTATGGAACCAAAAATGCAACCTGTTGCAGGCAAAAAAGTTCCTGACCCTTGCCAAAAAAATGTACCGGTTGAAAACGCACAGATTTGAACATGACCTATAGGAAATCATGTTAAAAGAACTGTAGTGCATTTCTGAAAATCTGAAAACGCACTGCAAAACACATAGGTGTGAACCTAGCCTAAAGTGAAGTTTTGGTGTTTTGTAACCAACAACAAAACACATGCTTTTACTTATTTAGTTTACAATAGGAGACTAGCAGGGATCGATAGTAAGTTCGAATCAAACATAGGGTGTTCATTTGTCTGCAGACGAACCGAACATATGGGGCGTTCGCGGCAAATTCCAACACCGCGGAGTGCCCCTATGTGAGATTGCAGTGCATTGACGACTGCTGATTGGCCAAAGCATGCACCTGAGCTGCATGCTTTGGCCAATCACAGTGTGATCTGCTGGGATAGCCATGATTGGCCAAAGGCAGGGTGCCTTTGGCCAATCACAGCGCGATCTGCTGGGAGAGCCATAATTGGTCAAAGGCAAGGAGGAGAGAACTAGAGCTAGATAGGCAGGTTAGTTAGCGTGCATGCAGTTTAGTATATTTATATACACTGAGCAAAATTATAAACGCAACACTTTTGTGTTTGCCTTTATTTATAATGAGCTAAACTCAAAGATCTATGACTTTTTCAATGTACAAAAAAGGCCCGCTCTTCTGGGTTCAGCCAGTGGGGCCTCACAATGACATGCCACTAGGCCCGCCCCCCTCTTACTTACTGAATGAAAGACTAAGTGCCGGGACAAGGTCATCCAGCACCCAGGGCAAAGATGCCAAGCTTCGCATTCCCTACCCACATGATATGCAAGCTTAGGGGATCCTACTCTCAGCAGTCACTCGCTTTACAAAATCACTGCCGCCCGCTGTCACTACTCCTGTCAGCCTTGTAAAAAAAAAGGAAGGCACTCCCATCATACAGTAAACCATTGCACCCAGGGCAGCTGCACATCCCGTCCACCCCTTGTCCTGGTCCTGCTCCTGGGATATGCACATCACATATCTCAGGAGGCCTTGGTCTTTCATTCAGTAAGTAGGAGGGGGCCAGGCCCAGCGGCACATCAACGTGGGGAACCCGGAGAACTGTGAGCACCGTGCACATCATTGACCTAGGTGAATGATGTACATGGAAGGGCGTGCCACACTGTTTGTTAAACAAAGGTAAAAAAAAACCCACTGTACTATCCATCTAGAGGAGGGGTGGAGAGGGGGAAATGTTATGTAGAGGGTGAAGATCCGCTTTAATTTCCCTGGTCATTCACCTGGGCGAATGATGTACATGGAGGGGCAGGCCACACTGATTGTTAAAAAAAGTTTAAAAAAAACCCGCAAAACACTGTACTATACATTTAGAGGAGGGGTGGAGAGGGGGAAACGTTATGTAGAGGGTGAAGATCTATCTTAATTTGCCTGGGCCAGTTAAAGCCCAGTGAGCTAAATAATTGTGTTTCTCTGTTCTTTTCCCTAAAGGCCTGAACCTACCCTAAAACTGATTAGAATGTTCCTGTAATGCAGAAAGGATCACTTAATTTTGGAGAATTTAGCCTTATGCACACTGGGCAATTAGCCTCTGTGTTTTCAAGTGTCGGGAGGCACAAGTGCAGTGTCCAGCCCGCTACCTGCAGCTTGTCAAAGTCTATGACAGGATGATATATGCTGCGGCTGGAGGTTGTACCGAGTGGTACTTGCATTTAAGACCCTATACGTTCAGAGACATATGCCTGGAATGGAGGTATTCTGTGTTCCGGCATATGTCCCTGAATGCCCTAAATGTGAGTACCACTCAGTAAAGCATCCAGCTGCAGTGTATTTAGGTCTGTCTAGAGGTTGCCCTGTGTCTCCTGGAGCATGAAAACTCCAGAATTTGCTGCACAGGGGTTAAAGGCCCACTTTGCTTATAGCCTAGCAGAAGATCTTCTACCACATGCCTGATAGCTTTGAGCATTATTATACATGTGTTCAATAGCACTGAGGATAGCAGCAGGAAGTACACCTGGATTCCCTACTTTTCCTGGCATGGGCGGTCTCTTGGGAGCTGGGGGATTATGTTAAGGTGGCAGCTGCTACAGATGAAAAATTCATCAAAAGGTGTAGTAGGCCTTTGATATTTTATCAATTGTTGTTTCTCTTTTGACCTTGTAAGCCCCATCAATAATATGGGACTTAACGCACCAAGATGTCGATCGGCTCTTTGAAATTCCTGTTCTCTTTTATACCTTTGCACCCTACAAGACTTGGTGCACCTACAATACTGATAAACGCTATATTCTTTATTTACCAATCATGTAAATGTTTACCAGGCCCTCTGTAACCCATAAAACTAGTCAAGGAAAAAAATGACATCCTCAAAAGGTGGATTATTTCTGCATAGCTCCCAACTGTCCCTGATTTGGAACAAAGTCCCTCTGTCCCTCTTTCCTCCTCTTTTATCCCTCATTTTGGTCTGATCTATATAGTTGTATATAAAATGCACTATTTATCTTTCAAAAAGTGTTTCCCAGTGCTAATCCTTTCATCCAATTTCTAAATTGCTGCATTTGTAAATTTCAAAAGCCAGTATAAAGGAATAGTAGTGGTAAAAAAAAGCACTTGTGGGTTTAACTAATCTTTTTTTTTTGTATTACTCTCCTTTGAGGGGGTTTGGCAGGGGGGTGTCCTATGCCTACATACTTTTGCTAATAGGTGTCCCTCGTTCCCATCTCAAAAAGTTGGGAGGTATGTTTCTGTGTGCCCTGTTTCTTTAACCGCTTGCCGACCAGCCGCCGCAGTTATACTGCGGCAGGTTGACTCGGCTGCGCGAATCGCTGTAGCTGTACGCTGGTAAGTGCACGCGCCCATTGGCCAGCGGGGAAGCCAATTAGCGGGTCCAGCGGACTCAATGTCTGCTGTCCACCCGCGATCGTTCCCCACAGTGACAGAACGGGGATCTGCCTGTGTAAACAAGGCAGATCTCCGTTCTGACAGGGGATCACACAGAGATCCTGTCTTTTCTCTATGCAGGAAGACAGATCTGTGTGTTTTCCCAGGCAGCCCATTGCCCCACACAGTTAGAAACACACCGAGCGAACGCATTTAACCCCTTGATCGCCCCTGATGTTAACCCCTTCCCTGCCAATGCCATTAGTACAATGTCAGTGCATATTTTTAGCACTGATCACTGTAATAATGTCACTGGTTCCCAAAAAAGTGTCAAAAATGTCAGCTAGGTGTCCGATCTGTCCACTGGAATGTCGTTGTCCCACTAAAAATCACGGATCACTGCCATTACTAGTAAAAAAATAAATAAAAGTGCCATAAATCTTTCCCCTATTTTGTAGATGCTATAACTTTTGCACAAACCAATCAATATACACTTATTGGGGGTTTTTTTACCAAAAATATGTAGCAGACATTTTTCTAAATTTATGAAGAAATTAGATTTTTTAAAAAATTTTATTGGGTATGTTTTATAGCAGAAAGTAAAAAATATTTTTTTTCAAAATTGTCTTTTTTTGTTTATAGTGAAAAAAATAAAAACTGCAGAGGTGATAAAATACCACCAAAAGAAAGCTTTATTTGTGGGAAAAAAAGGACAAACATTTTATTTGGGTACAGCATTGCACAACTGCACAATTGTCAGTTAAAGTAACGCAGTGCCGTATCGCAAAAAATGGCCTGGTAAGGAAGTGGGTAAATCCTTCCGGGGCTGAAGTGGTTAAACTTTAATTATAGTTTGCAATCAGGCCTGCTTTATTAGGTAACAGTGAGGTGTCAAAGTGTTTGAACTGCATAGAGCAGAAAAGAAACAGTGGATAAGCCGTGAGCCTAGAAGATGCGTGAAAACAGGGCGCCCTCTGCTGGCTGCCACTCCACACTGCTACTGTATGCAAGGTGCAAAATGTACATGGTGTATCATATGTTCCGATACTGTAAGAATAAGAAGTTAGGCATTAGCAGAGCTGCAGTTTTGTGTTCGCAGATGCACTTTACCATGCTTCATTTCCTGGCTTCCAAAAGCTTTAAAGTAGAACTCCAAACATTTTTAAATCCCCTAATCTGTAAAAGAAAAAAGAAAACTTGTCAATCTCTTCTTTCTCTAAACATGCTGTATCGCTCTTCTGAACTTCCCTCATTCCAAAGGCCAGCAGTCGTCTTTGAGCAGAATGACACTCACGTCATGCTGCCTATTTTGTGTGAGCCCAGCCTGTAGTTTACACACTCTCTACTGGATGTGTCATCATCACACAGGCTGGGCTTACAATACTGCAGGACTGAGCTGAGCTCACATATAATTACTGCAGCGCTGATCAATCATATGGAAGATTTCCCCTTTCCTAATGTCCTGGGAACAACTCTAAAATATTGGATTTCCCTTAACTTTTGATCTCATTGACAATTGTCATCAGGTGAAAGAGAGGCTGAGAATTTTCCCAACAGGGACACAGACAGCAAAAAAAAAAAAAAAAAACAGATAAAGGCTCTAACCCACCTACACTCCCCCACTACTGCCCACTACATCCAAAACTAAAAAAAAAAATGCCTACAAATACACTTCAAACAAGAACACCCCATTCGATTTTTTTTCAGTGTCCTGTTACCCAGAGGACAACGTTCATGTTGTTCCATATTTCAATGTGCTTTGTAAGACTCCTAGCTACAGGTTTGGACAGGGAGCCCACCCTTTTCCTGTGGCTGTCTGACATTTTTCACCTCTTACTGTCATTTGTCTTGGCAAAGTGCTTGGGTACGAGACAAGTGCTGATGATCAAGCAGTTGTCTCCTTGCTAGTTGCATTGTCAGGCAGCCACATTTGGGGAGTGGGGATACTCTGTCCAGCGTTGCAGCTAAGCTTACATAGTACGTGGGAACAAGGCACAACATGTACATTGTCCCTTGTGGGATAGAACACTGAAAACATTTAAAAATGAGAGTTTTTCTTTAACTGTCAGTAGTTTCATGTACTGTCAATAATTTTTTAGTCCGCCCAGCTCAAGTCATGAGTTTGCTGTACGGAATTTAATATAGAACACATGTCAAACACAAGGCCCATTGGCCCCAATATGTCCCACCAGACTATGTCCTCTGGCCCTCGCACCCAGGCCTTTTTTTCAACCAGAATGTGTCAGAACTCCGTTTCGCCACCTCGGGCTCTCGCTCTCCGCCCTCCGCTCACCACTGTCACTTGTAAACACAGAAGCCAAGGGAGATGCAGATGTATGTGCAGTGTGGGATGGGGCATCACATCAAAGCTTCCCTGTGATCCCCATCTGTGCCTGGGTGTACAGATGTCAACCAATGATTTCCTTGGAAGTGAGAGAGAGATGCGGAGCCGCCTACACGTCCAGGAAGTACTAGAGCCGAGACGGGTAGGTGAGATGTGGGTAAGCTTTTTTTCCTAAAGGGGGGAGTGATGATGGCTGTAGTGGGGGATGGAGGAGAATGGTACAAAGGTCAGAGCCAAGAAGTGGTGGAAGTGATATATGGACAGCCTATGGAAGAGAGCTGAACCCTGTACACTGTGCATTAAACTCTGCCCCCTGAACCCTACACTTTATACACAGCGCACTCCTGAACTCTGCATTCTGTAGGTAGTACACCACTGAAACTTCCCTCTGTGCATAGCACACCCCTGAACTCTACCCTCTGTATTGTGCGTACTCTTCAACCCAGTACCCTGTACACAGCGCACCACTAAACTCTGTACTCTGTATGTAGCACACCCCTAAAACTGCACTCCATACATAGCGCACCCCTGAACTCTGTGCTATTTATATAGCACACCGCTAAATCCTGCCGTTGTATGTAGCGCACTCCTCAACCCTGTACTCTGTACGTAGTGTATTCCTGAGCTCTGCCCTCTGTACATAGCAGACCCCTGAAACTGCACTCTGTACTTAGCACACCCCTGAACTCTGCACTCTGTGCACAACACACTTCTGGTGTTTATTGCCCTTTTAAGATCCTCCCACTGTTATCAATGTGATTAGGAGTGGTTGAGTTCCTGCACCTATTCTTTGAGAAAAAAAGATCTGGATAAATTTATAAGTTCCCTAGACATGAATGAACAGGTAACCCTTTTAGTGCAGGCACATTCCCAGTGTAAGAAAGGACTTTTCGTTTTCCGGTGTGCGGCTTTAAGAATGTGATTTAGAATGCTTTAAAGATAGATGCAGTTTAATGAATCAGGGCCATAAAATTACTCCACAGACTCCACGGGGGTTGCCTGGTAATGCATGTTCTCCTGTGCCGTCATGACCCTGTGAACTCTATAGCCCCTCTGACACTCTAGGTTCAGATATGTTGTGTATATCTTTAAATGACACACAGGCACAAAGCGAGTAGTTTCAACTCTCTCTGATTTTACTTGTTTGAGAAGAGAGATTCAAATCAAGGATTAGTCAGCCAAATCCTGGTTACAGACAAGACTAGGTTGAAACAATGCTTGCAGTAATAGCAGCCAGTAATGACAAATGAATGAAAACAATATACACCATCACAATTGGATACCTTGAGAAAGCTTTTAATGGATACAAGGAAATGTTTCTGCTTTAAAGAAGAACCCCGGGCCGGCCTATAATACCTTTTATCCTAATGAGAGATAACGTACTATAATTACTAGTAAAGTGTCCACTTTAAGAGCAATAAACAGTAATATCCTAAAAGCAAAGCCTTGCACTGTCTTCCCCGGCAAAGTTGGAGCTCATAGAACAAGAATTCCTTAACCACTTCAATACAGGGCACCTTTTACACCCTTCCTGCCCTGACCAATTTTCAGCTTTCAGCACTCTCACAATTTGAATGACAATTAGTCATGCTACACTGTACCCAAACAAAATTTTTCTCATTTTTTTCCTCACAAATAGAGCTTTCTTTTGGTGGTATTTATTCACCACTGGGTTTTTTATTTTTTGCAATTTTAGCGTTTAGCATTTTTCTTCATAAATTTGTGCCAAAATGTATACTGCAAAATATCTTTGGTAAAAATAACGCAAATTAGTATATATTATTTGGTCTTTGTGAAAGTCTACAAGCTATGGTGCCATTTATTGAAAATGAATCACGCCTACTGACGGCCTCTCATTTCTTGAGATACTAACAAGCCAGGGCAGTACAAATACCCCTCAAATGCCCCCTTTTCAGAAAGTAAACAATACAAGGTATTTAGTAAGAGGCATGATAAGTTTTTGAAGTTGTAATTTTTTCCCACAATTCTTGGGAAAACGAAGACATTTTTTATTTTTTATTTTTTTACACAAAATTGTCATATTAACAAGTTATTTCTCTCACACAGCACATGCATACTTGCAATTACACCCCAAAATACATTCTGCTACTCCTCCTGAGTATGGTGATACCACATGTGAGACTTTTAGACAGCCTGGTCACATACAGAGGCCCAACATCCAAGTAGCACCTCCAGGCGTTCTACGAGCATAAATTACACATCTAATTTGATGACAACCTATTACACTTTTTAAGGCCCTGGAGCACCAGGACAATGGAAACGCCCACAAAATTAGACCATTTTGGAAAGCAAACACCCCAATGTATAATCTATGAGACATGAGTCTTTTGAATGGTTCATTTTTTTCCAGAAGTTGTTGGAAAATGTGTAAAAAAAAATGAAAACGCATTTTTTTTTACACAAAGTTGTCCATTTATAAGATATTTCCAACACATAGCATGTACATAGCAAAATTGACACCCCAAAATATATTCTGCTACTCCTCCAGAGTATGGCGATAACACATGTGTGAGACTTTTACACAGCCTGGCCACATACAGAGGCTCAACGTCCAAGTAGCACCTCCAGGCGTTCTAGGAGCATAAATTACACATCTAATTTGATGACGACCTATCACAATTTGAAGGCCCTGGAGCACCATTACAATGGAAACACCCACAAAATTACCCCATTTTGGAAAGCAAACACGCCAATGTATAATCTATGAGGTATAATGAGTCTTTTGAACGGTTCATTTTTTTGCAGAAGTTTTTGGAAAATGTGGAAAAAAAATGAAAACGCATTTTATTTACACAGAGTTGTCCATTTATAAGATATTTCCAAGCATAAATTACACACACAAATTCCTGCCAACCTATTGCCAACCACATTGTTGAAGGCCCTTATTTTTTTATTTATTTCATGTACTTATATACCCTTCATATTTCTAACACATAGCATGTACTGTACATACCAATTACAAACCAAAATACATTATAGACATGTGCATTCGTTTTCGTCCAAATGCATTTTCGTCTGAATTTCAGGTATTTTTCGTTATCGTTTTAACAAATGATAATGAAAGTGCAGAATCCAAAAAATGAAAGATCCGACATAAACAAATGCTTTATTTTCATTTTCGTTGCTACAACAGTTTGATATAGATAGGAGATTCAACATGATGCTGACAATAACAATCTGTGTCCATCAAACCTGTGATCGAATGTGCCTAACCTTAACTCTATTAGTCCAAGATTATTCTATATAGAGAGAAAAGATTCGACATAGGGGAGAAAAGATCGCTGCTGGAATTGGGTGGGGGAAGTAGAAAAAAAATAATGATGATGATGAATGTTATTGGCTGATTGTAACCAAAGAGGAGGAGCAGTAAAATAGCTAGAACTAAGTACACACGTACTTTGGCTGATGGTGTCTGTTGAAAGTTCTAAGAAGATTCAACGAAGCAGGTAAACTATACGGCGTCGTACAGTTTAGCTGCTCCGTCAAATCTTCTTTGAACATTCGACAGACACCATAAGCCTTCAATGACAGATTCGACCTTAATTAATTTGGATTTTCGGACTAATGCAATTTTTAACAAAAAACGAAATAAATAAAAACAAATTTCGGGAGTAACTAAATAAATTTATTTTTCGCACTAAAACGAAATTCGGAAACAAAATATTTCAGTGTGCACATGTCTAATACATTCTTCTGGGCAAAGAGTAAACAAAAGATTACCTGCAGTTTTAGTAGTGCAGTGGTCCACAGAGAAGAGCATCGGTCCAGGTAGCAGGCAGGGACGTGGTCAGCAGCAGCAAAAGGATTGTCCATGCAGCAGGCAGGAATACTGTCCATAGTACAGGCAGCAGGCAGAGATATGGTCAGTGCAGCCACAGTATTGGTCCAGGCAACAGGCACATGGTCCATGAAAAGTCCTGGGTCAGTGCAGGTAGAGTTATTGTCAGCACAGCCAAAGTATTAGTCCAGGCAGCAGGCAGGATCATCAACTTTAGGGCCTCGGTCAGGAAAGAATAGGGACAGGGGTAGAGGCTTCTCCCACCCAAATCGCTTTGAAGCCTTCGGACTCCAGACCCTGTTCTGGGAATTACAAAACAAAGAGTTATGTGACCACCGTGAGTAAGGGCAGGTGATTCATGTAGAATTTACTTTCTGGAATCCCTCTGCCCTTAGCTCAGGCATGCAGGCAGGAGGGTGTGCCTAGCTAAGAAGAGCCCCCCCCCCCCCCCGAAGACTCCTGAGATGTATGATATAATTTTCCTAGGCCTGGAAACCAGGAAGTAGTTGAAGAAATCTAAAATAATATATAAAACACTTAACTATGATATACTTTTCTATCTATTTACTAATGCTAGCAGCATATAGATTAAAAATAGTCAATGTTGACTGAGAGTGAACTTCCACTTTAAAACGCTCAAGAATACAAAGGGTTACGAGAATATGGTCTCCTTCAGTATATATGGTATAAACTGTAGGAGTGTTGAGGGACTTTGCCAGGTAAACAACAAAGTTATAATTCTAGACTCTCAATATTTCATCTTCTCAGGGGAACATTCTGATTGGAGGGAATGGAAGTCTGATGTGCAAGAAATAAATATTGTATCTGCTGGGACTTCTTGAGGTCTCCAAGCATCACTCTTGTTTACTGAGTTTCTATTACAAGATACAGCAAAGGTTTTATTTTATGTGTGTGTGCTGAGTCATAAGCTGAATGAGTACCATGAGAAATGTGAGTCGCTAATAGCCAAAGTGCTTTGCTGCCAGTATACCAATATCCTCCAGCACCGGTGGGCCTATGTTATCATTTTGAAATGTATGCTTCTTAGTTATTTCCTGGGTGGTCTTCGGTAGACAGATAACATACTGTGATAAATCTCAATATAAGATTATTATCCACCTCTGCTCAGCCTCAAGGCGCACAGATAGAGCTACCGGGAAACATTCTCTCCTATTAAACCATGGGTTATAAGTAAACTGTGGTGGATCTAGCGCAAGGGACAAATTGCATACAATATGCATTATCATTGATTTCATTAACACAGTGTGGGCCCCTTGGGCCAAGTGTGCAACTGAGAAAAACCTCCCTAATACTTTAACAAGCAGCTAAGTCATTAAACTATATTCATACTTATATGCTTACTTTTACTTCTTTTTGTTCAGTACTTGCACACATCTTGTTGATTAAGGGAGATACATATAATGCTAGTTTAGGCTTTGGTGTACAAGAATTCATTTTTTGGTGACAAATACAGATGGTGCCTAGTTGTTTCTTACAGTTTGTATTGTATTTGTTCATCATATTAAAATAACAATATGTTCTAATAATATGCAATAAAAACATCTTCTGCAAAAACATGGTGCACTACTTTAAGTGAAATGCATCTCAACTTTAGAGAATTTAAAAATGAACCTGTCAGTTTAAAAAATGTTTAAACCTTAATGCACTGCTTTGGAGCAGGCACCACAAGGTGTGTACTGGTACTTCATTAAATATAAAGCCCTCTTCTATACTTTGCCCATCACTAGAGGCTAGACTCCTCTGACTTTGGATTCCAAATCCACCAGCTGGAGCAGGGTTCTCCAAACTTTCTAAGCAAAGGGCCAGTTTGCTGTCCTTTAGATTTTAGGGGGCCCAGACTGTGGCCAGTGGTATCAGAAAATGTCCCAGTGTCAATGGGAGTATACAATGCCTCAGGGTTGGCAGCCAATGGGGGTAAAGTATGTTACATAGCCTGAGAGGACCCTGTCACTGGATGGCTTATAGAAAGTGTCCACACCACCCAAGTAGAGATGCAGGTGCCCCAAAATAAGCCCCCCCCCCCCACTATGTTTTAGGATTAGAAGAAGACTTGGAACCCTGTGAATTACATTACCATGGATTTGGTATAGGGTGTATTTAGGTAGTTTTACTTTCATCCAGCAGTTGGAGGTGTGTGTGTGTAGGAGTTCGGGGGGGGGGGGGGGTGGCACATTAGCTATGACCATATACTTGGCACTTTGACAGTATAATTGAATGTTCCATCCCATTTTCTGTTCAAAGCAAGTAAAGGCCAAAATGGTGGATTTCATCATCTGCAAACAGATGGGATTGAAATTATCCCTAATGAACTGGCAGGAAAAATCTGAATACTATCTACTGGAGTTTTTCCCCTGTTTTTGATTTGATATTTTAAAAAACTGGATTGAAGCTATCAATGTATTGGCCAGTTTCCACAAAATTCTGGTGGTTGCTTAAACTTGGATTGTAGATTTCTTAGCTTTTTATATGTTTGCTTGCAATTATACTGGTGGATGAAAAGTGTCTGAAATTGACTGGAAATTGTTTCATATATGACCAATTTTAGACTAGTTGTGAGATAAGAAAATTGGCAAATCCGACTGATTAGATGTACATTTGGTTACAAACTATACAGCACATAATAATAAGACAATTTACATTTGTTTGATCTCTTTCATATTTGGATCTACAAAACATTCAAAAATAATATATCTTTTAATTTGCTACATTTAGGTCTTGTATTGAATGGTATCCTTATGAATAGACCTTGTTTTCTAGGGTAAGTGAATATTGCCTGAACAAGGGATGGCAACAGATCCATGACAACAAGAGAGAGGACTACAAGCTGAAATGGTGCGAAATCAAGAGCTCGGCCACCTATAATGCCTTCCGGGAAGGTTAGAATGCATACATTGCATGTTTAATGCTGAAACACAATGCAGGCAGTTCCCCCAGTTGCATACATCTGATTTACATACTTGCAAGGAAGACAACAATCTACCCCTAGGAAGGGAAAGTTATTCCTATTAGAGTTATTGTGGGAAAAAGGTGTCTCCATTGAAGCTTTATCACCAATCAAACCCAACATTTTCAAAATCCGATTGTCACAGGGACAGATAGTGAGGTGAAATCTTCTGAACAGGGGCACGGACCGCAAAACAAACATTACAAAGCAAACCCTTACATGAGCTATCCAAAATATGTAAAAATTATTTTTGGGTTGGAGTTACACTTAAAAAATTTACCTGTTCCAACTTACATACAAATTCAACTAAAAGTGGTTGTAAACCCACGATTTTCACTTTTACCTATAGGTAAGCTTAGACTAAGACTTACCTAAAAGGTAGTGGAAAAAACTCCTAAACGTGCACCGTTTAGGAGATATTTACCTTGCACTGCGATGATGATGGCGCATGAGCTGTGAAGAAGCGGACCTCCATGCTGTTTCTTCACTCGCAAGTGCCGTGACTGACAGGAGTGACGTCACACGGCTCCAGCCAGTCACAGAGCCGGAGCCCGCGGCCCCTGAAGAAAGAGGACCGATCTGTCCATTGGCTCCCTACTGCGCATGCGCAAGTCATGCTGCACTTTCTTAATGTTCCCGCTGTCTTCTGGGATCTGTGTGTCTCTCGGAAGGCAGCAGAGGGGAGGAGGAGGGGGCGTAAATTACGTAGATCGCAGCACAATGATTGTGGAGATCTTACCCGGAAGTGGGAGCGAGTACCTGGTTTTGACAGGTATCCGCTCCCCCCGAAAGGTGCCAAATGTGGCAGCAGAGAGGGGTGAGGAAGCAAACAAGCGGAGCTTCCCCTTTTGGGTGGAGCTCTGCTTTAAGTTACTCCTCTTAGTACTAGATGTATTTAGAAGAATTCTATATTGAGAGAAATATGAAGGATGTCATTAAATGACCACCTCTTTAAAATGTTAGTTTTTTGAAACTTTGACCCGGTTCCAAAAAGTATAAAAAATATAATCAAAAGAAAAACTTTCTATCACCTACCGAAGCCCTAAACCATAGAAGCCAAGCACTGCACTGTTGCTGGCCAACAAATCTTAACAGCTGTATCTAGTTTGGATTAAATAGCTCTATAACATTAGGCTATATTTGTCCCATAATCCAGGTGTTCTGAATATACAGCTGGCCGAGGGGCACAAAGAAATAATTTGCATGACCCTGCCCCCTATCCTAAGATGAGCATGAACTCCTATATTTTTGGGATTTGTGATGGAAGTGAGATGTGTAGATACCTCCTGTTTCAATAAGGTTCTAGTGTGCTTCATAGATATTGGGGATGATTTATTAGGCAAATAGGCTGTTCCCTTTGCAAGGGAATTTCCACGAGAGCTTAGTGACTAAGTTAAAGCTCTGCTGACTTCCATCACCCAGTCATGCACAAGAAAAAGTGCTGATGTTTTATTTCCCTTGCATGTGATTGGGTAATCTTAGCAAAGTGAAACTTTACTACATTTCACCAAGCTCTGGGGAAAATGTCATTTTTCGTTCTGGCTGGTTGAATTAAAAAAAACTGAACCGTGTATGGCCAGCTTAACTCTTTTGGGTTGAGTGCAAAATCTGGTGCAGCTCCGCATAAAAAGAAATCGTCTTCCAGTTTTTTTTTTGTCAAGGCTTAAAGTGGTTGTAAAGGCACAAGGTTTTTTTTACCTTCATACATGCTATGCATGAAGGCAAAAAAACTTCTGTATGCAGCAGCCCCCCTAGCCCCCCTTAATACTTACCAGATCCAGTGATGTTCAAGAGAGCCTTGGCTTTCTGGGGACTCGCACTCCTGATTGGCCTTCTGGCAGCAGCGGAAGCCATTGGCTCCCACTGCTGTCAATCACACCCAGTGAGCCATTCAGGAGACGGAGGGGGCAGGGCCAAGCCGCAGTTCCGTGTGTGAATGGACACACAGAGCCTCAGCTCAAAAGTACGCTTGCTTGGGTGCCCCCAGAGAAAGCTGCTTGCTGTGGGGGCACCTAGAAGGAGCGAGGGGCCAGGAGCGCCGGTGGGGGACTCAAAAGGATGAGGATCCAGGCAGTTCTGTGCAAAACCACTGCACAGAGCAGGTAAGTATAACATGTTTGTTAATTTATTGTTAAAAAAACCCCAGGGTTTAGTAACCTTTTAAATGAACAAACTGAAATTAGAAGCTGATTGGCTGCCGTGCAAAACTGCAGCAGATTTTGCGCTCTCTAGTTTGAGTAAATCAACCCATTTGTCTTGTGCTGCCCTACAGATAAAACATAGAATATAAGATATACTTCCATAAGTTGTTAGTATTCAGTTTTCATTGCAAAAACATAGACAGCAATAAGGAGATTTTGCATCTGCTTGGTATAAAAATCACATACTTTACAATAATGCATACGTTAATGTTTTATGTTTAGGTGAACAACTTTTGTATCAAATACCTAACAATAAGGTGCTCACCACGAAGATCGGACTTTTGATCAGCCTACGGGAATATGAAAGAGTCATGCAAAAAATCAACAAAGCAAGGTGGGCAATCATCTCTAATTACAGTAGTTGGAAAAGTGTCCCTGCCCCTAATACAGTGGTTAGGGAGCCATTTGTGGCTTTTTTATGAATCACTATTCACTTTATTTATTAGAAGTTAGTTACTCCATTAAAAACCACTTGTCGACCAGCCACAGTACATATACTGCGGCAGGTCGGCTCTATTGTGCAAAACTATGTACCTGTAAGTTGCTTCATGCAATAAATACTGTGGGCGCTCGTGCAAGTCCGCCGGACTCGATGTCCGCCAGCCACCCGAGAACGCTCCACAGAGAGGCAGAACGGGGATCTGCCAATGTAAACAAGGCAGATCCCCGTTCTGACATGGGACAACATAGAGATCTGCTGTTCCTAGTGATCAGGAACAGTGATCTCTGTGTTTTCCCAGTTGCCCATCCCCCACACAGTTAGAACACACCCAGGGAACACAGTTAACCCCTTGATCGCCCCCTAGTGTTAACCCCTTCCCTGTCAGTGTCATTTATACATTTATCAGTGCATTTTTTTAGCACTGATCACTGTAATAATGTCATAGGTCCCCAAAAAATGGCACGTGGGGTCAGATTTGTCCGCCGCAATGTCGCAGTCCCTCTAAAAATCACAGATCGCCGCCATTACCAGTAAAAACATTAAAAAAAAAAAAGTCTATAAATCTATCCCCTATTTTGTAGACGGTATAACTTTTACGCAAACCAATCAATATACGCTTATTGCGATTTGTTTACCAAAAATATGTAGAAGGATATATATTGGTCTAACTGAACAGAACACTTTTTTTGGATCTGTATTATAGCAAAAAGTAAAAAATATGTTTTTTTTTTCAAAATTGTTGGTGTTTTTTGTTTATGGTGCAAAAAATAAAAATTCACAGAGGTGATCAAATACCACCAAAAGAAAGCTCTTTTTTGTTTGGGTACAATGTCGCATGACCGCGCAATTGTCAGTTAAAGCAATGCAGTGCCGTATCGCAAAAAATGGCCTGGTCATTAAGGGGGTAAATCCTTCCAGGGCTGAAGTGGTTAATGTAAAGCATAATTTATAATTCAATACTTTATGTCATGTTGTCAGTCATACTCTCTTTTATTCTATTGATATATATAAGATATTTATGTATTACTAATCAAGGATTTGTATTAATATGTGAGTTATAAGCTAACAATATAATTTACTATATGCTTGTGGTCATTTTTCCAGGTTAAAGGTTGCTATAGCATTTCTACACAAAAGAATACTGTTTACCCCAATTTGTTGGCAAAAGATGCAAACATACACATCTTGCCTCCATACAGCCAACAGTAATTTGTACAAATGATTTTCTGTATTGACAATCACCTAAAATGGCCACTTTAGCGAAAAAAATAAATAAAAATCAAATAAAAATGATACAACACTTTAGTATGACTCACTAGTACTTATTTAAAAAAAAAAGTTATGTTGCTCATAGCAAGTAAGTCAAATAAATGAACAACATGTGTAGCATTTTTGTTTCCAATGCACTATAAGGCACTGCAATGCACATGGTTGCGATGCACAAGTACGGGGTTCAAGGGGTTATGCATGATGATGTCACAGAACAGCTCTGCCAGACGCGTTTTCCCTAAACAAGCATCATCGGGATGGGAGGCTGCCCCCTTTAATTGGCACATTTATAAATTCTTTATTTATTTATTTGTTCATATTGGGTTTAAAGAGATATGCACATTTGTCTTTTCACATAGATCTGTTTAATGTCTAGTATTCAAACATACAGTATTTAGGTGCTGCATTCTCATGAATATTATTTGTACTCCAAGCGAGAGTTTATATCTCTATTTTTATTTATTTTTGTTGTAAACATGATAACATATGCATTGTGGTGTAAAATTGCCCTTCTTTGGGCTGCTTAATGCACCAACACAGTGTTGTTGAGCGCTGTGGTGTGCTGGGATGCATGTGTGTTGGGGTGGCATTTAATGCATGCTTTACTGCAGTGCAACAGTATAAATGACCCTAGTAATGCTCTTACATAAAATTAAGAGAAATATAAACAGGTAACCTAAAAAATTCAAATCAAAATGACCAAAACCATTATAGTTTTCTATTGAATAGTACATGTGTTTATAAAGATACCTCCTAAAAGAAGGACAGTTGTGGAGGTACAGGAAAATTTCAGTTCAAGAAAGAACAAAAGGTACAGCTAGGAGATGTAAGACAGACACTGTTCAGTTTGTGGTGTATCTGTAGTCAATATTGTTTTTTATTTCTGTCTACAAACAGGGTGTTGAAAATGGCAGATTTTTTCCCTGAGACATTTCGTCTGGATTTGAAAGAAGAGGCTGAAACATTCTTTTCTATCTATGAAGGTAACCCACTATACATGCTGTACATTGGTTAAATTCAAGAAAGTAGTTTAATTTTTGTTCAATAGTATATTTTTTTAAACATGAAGAAGTTCTACCTGTCAGGTTTCAAATAAACAAATTATTATTACATTTAGTGAACTCAAGTAAGCCTGTCAGTAAACATATATTATTCAATTTACTTAGTATTGTCATTATAAGCTGCAGATACACTTCGAGCTGAAAATTCAAACCGAAAATGCAGAGTGGTAATTTTTTCTTAGTTATACATTAAGGGACACAGGATGTAATTTAGAGTATATCAGATTATGCTGCTGCTTTCAGGAGATTGCTCGCTGGCAAACAACATTTCTGGCAGCATGGGACAGGAGAAAGCAGTCTCTGAATCATTCCATATGCCTGATCAGTAAAACCAGGCTTGCCTTGGTGTGGTGGGTTGCAAGTTCAGATTTGGAATCAGGAAAGTCCTTCCTCATAATGGTTTTGAAGGATCTCACAATAGATCCCTAACAGATGTCTTCTTGGTACAAGAGACTTGGTTGTCCGAGGAAGCTCCTCTACTGATCAATGTTCTGGAACACATAGATTTGGTGACCCCTTCAATGCTGGATCTGTCTCCTGCAAGGTCATCCAGCCAGGACTGAATCAGACAATGCTACTTCAGTGGTTTATATCAACTATCAAGAAAGAACAAGGATGAACTGAAACCTATCAAGGAGGAATTGGAAAACTTGTGGCTCAAAGTGTGAAAGATCTGATTCTGGCTTGGGCAGAACTTCATGTTCCAGTCCTGTCCACCATGCACATTCCAGTTGGGGACTCTGGAGAATGGTCTGTTCACCTCAAGGTGTTTTGAAAAAAGAAGCTGAGCAGGTTTGTCTCCAGGTCCAGGCATCTGGAGCATAGTGGTTTATTTTGTGACATTAAAATCTTTGGTACCATCCCTATTCAAATCAACCATATAAAAAACACAGTCAACCCAGAAAGTGATGACAGGGGATAAAAAGTGGAGCTTTCCTTGTACTAAACAGACAAATACAAATACTTATAAAGTACAATAAAATTATTATTAAAATAGTTTTTATGTATTTGTTATCCTGATCGGTGCAAGGAAAGTCCCACTTTTTATCCTACTTGTCATCCCTTTCTAGGTTAACTGCGTGGTTATATGGTTGGCTGAACTTGATCTATGCCTTTTCTCTTCTGAAACTCCTTCCTGTAGGATCAAGTTTAAAGGCAATTCGATGATTCTCATTGCACTGAACTGGCCCAGGAGGAAGTGGTACTCAGAGCTCATCAGGCTCTTGGCAGACTCTCTGTGGGCCCTCACAAATCATCCAGGTCTTCTGTCCAAGTGGGGTGCAGCATGGTGCAGCAGCAATAATTCACAGAGTTAGGTTCAATAGAAAATGTGTATTAAAGTAATGCAGCAACAGTTCACAACAAACCTAGTGGGAAGGCTGCTCAACCAAACACACTCACAGTTTCCAGCAACGCAAAGAGAGCAGGTTTCAGCCAGCTGACAGCATCTGTTAAAAGGGCAGAATGCTGCCTTGTCATCTTGTGTCCAAGCGGGAAGATGTCCAGAGGAGTTGCTCGACAGGTGCCTTTCCCTACAGCTAGTACTGTCCCTTACAGACAAGGTATCTTTCCCTATGCTACCCTCACTAGTCGCATAAAGTGCACCAAACCTGGGAGCTTGGGCCTTAAATAGGCTCTGCCTGACCCAAGATGACTGCCAAAGTCACATGGGGCAGAAGCATCCAAACTGATCTTCCCAGTGACCCAGGAAACCATAGAGGAACTATATTCAAGCTATATTCCTCTTGACTTCCTTAACAACTGCAAGGCCACTGTGGGTGAGCACCACCTGCTGTGGAGAAAGCAGACTGCACGTGCCTACAGATCAGTTTACCATCCTGTTTCTATTGCAGGCTGTTGCCTGCCTGTTGCTGGCTTTAACAACCTGGCTGTTGAAACCCAGGTCCTGAGGGACAGGGGCCTAATGGATTTGGTTTATCCCTTCATTCTTGAAAGCTGTGAAATTGACTCCTTGCGAATACTACTGTGGCACTTGGAAAATGTATTTCTCTTGGTGTGCAGCAAGGGAATCCCATCCCAGAAAGTTCTCAGTCTTTACTTCAGTTTAGTCTGGACCAATGCTTAGCCTTGAGTGCCACCAAGGGTCAAATCTTGGGCTTAGCAGTTCTTTTTCAGAGATTGCTTGCTTTACATATAGTGAAGGCCAATGTGCAGGGTGTTACACATATTGTTCCTCCTGTATGTTCCTCAGTGGGACCTTAACCTGATTCTATCAGTGATTCAGAAACCTCCCTTTGAACCCAACAGGAATTCACCCCCTCTTATCTTCCCTAAATTGAAGGGTCATCACTATCACATCTGCGAGGCATGCCTCTCAGTTGGCAGTTTTAACCTGTAAATAATCCCTTCTTTTGCTATCCAAAGACAAGGTTGATTTGAGATTTGTCTCCTTTCTTCCCAAGGTGGTTTATTCCTTTCACCTTATACCATCTTTCTGTCGTACCTCAAAGCATCCTAAAGAGATTTCTTTCTCTTCTCTAGATGTGGTACCCACTACTTTACTCTCAGCCACAGCTTCCTCTACTTGTTTAAATTTCTTGGCATGAACATCCAAAAATGTACACATATCTGCACTAGTTGACCTGGCCATATTCAGATATAAATTAGTCTGTTCATCTCTGCTTAAAGTGGAGTTTTACCCACTTTTACAACTCTTCAGCATCCCTCACTAAACTGTGCACTGTAAACGAATTGGATATATATTTTTTTCCCAGCACCTACTGTATATCTGCTGTATTCATTTTTCACTTCCTCCTCCCTGGCCGTGGCCCATCGCATCATTTCCTGTTTGCAATGCCTTCTGGGAAGGGGCGGCAACTTCCTCTGACACTGCCATTGCTATGGAAACCTGACCTGAAACCTATTAGACTGCTTGTGCTGCACTGAGCATGTGCGACATCTGCAAGGATGAGATCCAGGAAGAAATACAGTCTGGCTTCAGATGCCCACACTTAAGATAGCCACGGCCTGCAGTAAGTTTATAAAATAACAAACTACTGCTATAACCTAACAAAACAGACGTAACTTTACTAGAATACATTAAGCTTGTGTATTATAGGGGTATTTTTATTTAAAAAGTATAATTTCGGCCGGAACACCACTTTAAGGATAAAAATTTAATGGAGGTGTAAGAAAGATGTTTTTTACTGGAAGTGAGGACATGTAACATCTGTTAGAAGAAGGCAATGCTGCATCTCATATAATCAATACTAAGTTTAAGTGTAGTATCTGTTCTTATCAGTTTTCAGGGAAGAAAGCCTGTCCTCTATTGAACCAAGTGGGGGGCAGGTGTGTTACCCTTGAATAATATGTAGCACCCTCTAGCTGGTGTGCTAGATGTATATAGTTAGTTGTTAGTGTAGGTAAATTGGCTTGGTTGAGAGCCAGGCCTGGGCTGAATCTGGGTCAGGGTTTACTGACTCAGGGAGGCTGGATGACTCATCTGACAGCACTTCTAGTGCCTCTCCCTGTGTTCTGGAACCTTGGAGGTTCTAGATTGTAGTGAGTGGAAACTGTCATGCATATTTCTGAGAACCCCAGCCAATCCCCAGCAAATGGGCTGGCAAGAGGCAGCTTACCTCATAAATAGACCTGAATTATGCCAGCAGGGGAAGTTGGGTGGAAGATGGAGATGCTGAGGAGATGGAGATGATGATGGAGATGGAGTGCTGAGGATGCTGTCAGAGGCCCTTGCAGAGCGCCCCCTAATCTGGGGGGGTGACCTCGGGCCTGGGGCTCTGGTGCTGGAAGGATTCCTCACAACACTTGGCTGAACCCCTTCCTGGAGGCTCGAGAGCAAGGAGAGAGGACAGTGGGAGCAGGTTATCACGTCTGAGAAATTTTCTGATAAGTCAGCCGGGTGGGCTGGTTAGTGTTCAGTCTGGAAGGACTGTGGCGAGATTAGCCAGGAGGGCTTGTGAAAGGGACAGCTGCAGCCAGGTGGGTTGGCAGTGCCTGAAGAGGTGGTGCTGGGATCAGTAGCCACAGGGATGTATGCTGGACACTGACTTTTTGCTACACATCTAAGGGGCCTTGTGTTCCTGCTCTGTAACAGGCTTTTGTTATGATCTGACTGAGTGCCTTGTCAGATCCACTAACAGTGTGCCAGCTGGAGTTCTGCAAGCAAGCAAGTGCTGGAGGAAGCAGAGGAGTGTATATAGAAAAAGTTGTCCCTGAAGTTGTTCTGAAGTCAAGTGGGCATCCCTGAACTTTACTTCCTCTTAAAGGGGGTGCTCTACAAGTAGATTTGTGTTGGGTTGTTATGCTTTCTTCCTGGGTTGATTTGGGCCTGGTGTACTAGATTTGTCACCCGTTGTTGGTAGGCCCAAAGTATCCTTGTGCACTTTTTTTCTGTGGTGAGATTTCATGCTTCAGATTTTTTTGTTTAAAGGTGTTTTGTTCACAATGTATGCACTGCAGACTTGGAAGGAGTTTTTATTATAGATTTTTTTTTTTGTAAGGTATTAAAAATGTTATTATTAAATACTCTCAAGCATGGGTGGTGGTATAGTATGTGTTGTATGTGGAAAAAGTGTAGCAGTTTTGTCTGCTACATTTTGTTAGGTAGGTTCCAGGCTGGCAAGAAAAAAACTGTGTTGGCAAATGATAAATATTCAATCTGATTTTGTTTTTGATGCAGCTATTTTACTGCATTGGGTATATGTTTTGCTGGCCTCTGTATACACTGTCTATTTCATGGAATATTTAACATCCATGATTGCAGAACACCGATTTTGAATACCTACTCTGTTTAATTTTTCTAGATGACCAAACTTGGATCTGTAAACCCACTGGGCTGAATCAAGGACGTGGTATCTATTTGCTGAAAAACCAAGAGCAGGTTGACACTCTTCAAAGCCAAATCCAGACCATGATGGAAAATTCCATGGCAAAGAAAATTCCTGCAAAATGCCCACAAGCTCGGATTGTGCAAAGGTAAGGATGAGTTTCTATAAAGCAATCATTTTACCCCTACCTAAATTAACATTGTTTAAAAAAAACAGAACTGTGTAAGACATCATAGTTTTTCGCTTTCTTCTCAGAGAATGGATCATTTTGTTTCAGCTCTACACTATGAGATTTCTGAAAAAAGGCATTATTAGTTACTTATCTTCAACATAAACAAATTAGTTCTGCTTGTTCTTTTGGATGTTGACCAATTACAACTTGTTAACAAATAGCTCAATGAGGCTTTAAAAATGCCTATATTAATACTGACGACTCCAAAAAAATCTAATCTTACAATATTTATTCACAATAATTTGTTAAAATATACATGTATCCATTTTTTATTTGCCTTTTCCAAAACGATATCATACATTTAATATAACAGTAACCTCTCCATAACTCCTTACTAGATACAAAACAAGTGTCAAATAGTCCAGAGGCTTCCTTTGCTTGGCATCAGTGGAGGTCTTCTTTCTCACTGTGTTTCACATATCAAGCTTTATCAGGAGAACAATGGAATGACCACTATCATTATATATATGTATGTATATATATATATATATATATATATATATATATATATATATATATATATATATATATATATATATAGATATCTATATATCTATATATATATAAATAGTTATCTATATCTCTATCTATCTATCTATCTATCTATCTATCTATCTATCTATCTATCTATCTATCTATCTATCTATCTATCTATCTATCTATCTATCTATCTATATATATATTCATTCAGACCACCAACTGCCCAAATGGTTTGGGGTACCCATTACATACCTTCACAAATTCCTATGTGGGGCGGGGTGCCCTCTAGGACAGGGATCTAAAAACGGTGTCCCTTTTCTTGCTTTTATCTGGCCCTTGGGGCATTATTTTTATCCACTAATGCCTACAATGGCTAAACGATTAAAGGAGTGGAATTCCTCCCACTGACACCAAAAATGGGGCACAATTCCTCCCAATGACACCAATGAGGGGGCGCTGTTCCTCCCATGGACACCAGAGATGCAACATTGTTTATTCCCACTGAAGTTAGGAGCTTTTCTACTCCCAATGTCCACATTCCGGCCCCCCTAAAGTCTGAAGGACAGTAAACTGGCCCTTTGTTTAGAAATTTTGGAGACCCCCACTCTAGGGTAATCTGGTGAAGGCTTTGATTGATGTACATGCAAGTATCAGACCCTATCAATTAGTTATTTCAATACGTGTAATGTGATAAGTCATCATGTTTTCAATTTTCCTTAACAGTATCAATCAATTCATAAGCAAGCCAATAAGTAAATAAGTAAGCCATACCAAGGGATCTGAGGTGTTCAAAGTAAGGTAGTACTGTACTAAAATTGTTATATCTGGCAATGATGCCAAACTTCAGCAGCATCCTGAAACCAGCAGCAGGAGGAACCAGTCCTCCCTATGTTATTCATATTCCTTAAATGTCCAGTCTCGCGCACATTCAATTTTGTTTGTGCTCTAGTGATATTTGATCATTTTGAGATGAGATAAAATTTTAGACCCCTAGAGATGAAATTACAACTACATAAGGATTTGTCTTTTATTGCATTAAGTCATGACACTTGGACCTCACAAGGAACATGTGTGCAGTTTTCAGATACCCTCACTACCAGAATTATGTGAGGGGAACAACTGGGCTGGAGAACTTTAGTCACGTTAATTGCATTTCTGCTGACATCTATCTGCTCTGGCGTTGCTAATGTTGGTCATAGATGACTTGTTTTTTTGATTGGGCTGATTAAAAAAAAAAAATACGCCAGTGAGGTGGATAGGGAGTTCCACCCCACTGTGCCATTGTTTTCTGACAGCGTGATTCTGCCGTGGTCAGAATACACTGATCAGCTCCTGCAGCCTCTAAATGACAAACATTTCCCAACATTAGATTGACTTCTATCGAGCAGGATTGCCCATGCATGGATTGAATGCATGGATTGAAACTGAAATTTGATCCATCTATTATGCCCCGAACACACGGTCGGACTTTTCATCTACAAAAGTCCGACAGCCTGTCCGACAGACTTCCGGCGGACTTTCGGCGGACTTTCGGCGGACTTGCGGCAGACTTTCTAACGAACAGACTTGCCTACACACGACCACACAAAAGTCCGACGGATTCGTACGTGATGACGTACACCGGACTAACATAAGGAAGTTGATAGCCAGTAGCCAATAGCTGCCCTAGCGTGGGTTTTTGTCCGTAGGACTAGCATACAGACGAGCGGACTTCGGGGTCCGTCGTAGTTACGACGTAAAGATTTGAAGCATGTTTCAAATCTAAAGTACGTCGGATTTGAGGCTAAAAAAGTACGTTGAAAGTCCGGAGAAGCCCACACACGATCGGATTACCAGCCAGCTTTAGTCCGTCAGCGTCCGTTGGACTTTTGTAGCTGAAAAGTCCGACCGTGTGTACGCGGCATTAGAATAAAGGATTGGGTATATTGGCGCTACCTAAAAAAACATATATTAATCAATATATTTAAATACTGGGATAGCCTATAATTTGGCACCCCCTACTTGTAGTTGTAAATCTAAGAGGTATGCAGTATATAAAAGCCCCCCTTATTTACAATATGGGTAGTGCCACAACCTCTAAGTAGGTTCGTTTCCAATGCTCAGATGCTCAAAAAATTATGATAGACAACAGGTGTCGCACTGCTTACTGGATCCTACTGTATCTGGAAAAGAGACCAGAAACTGGATTCCATATAGTGCATTTACTAGGAACCATATAACAATACAATAATGTATCCTAATCCAATACGCTGCATATAATCATCTTAGGATACAGTTGCATAGACCAAAAACTACTCAATAGCCCGGGAAGCAACAGCAATTAAATTTTCAACAAATATTGTAACAGTCCCATATATTGATGTTAAATGATTTGTGTAGATTCCCACAGGTGACTTGGTGCTGCAATAATTTGTCAGGTGACTCTCATGCTCCCCCTTTGGTTGCTTACTCACCAGCTCCCAGAACCCCAATAGGGGTATAACGCTTATGGTGTGATACGCTGGGTTACTTCCATCTGATAGATCCTTATGTTGTAATCAGCTCCCCAAGCCCCCCAGCGGGGTAATCCACCTGTGTTGGGAAATGGATCGCCTTGCTCCCAGGTGTTCTGCTGGATGTCTCCTGTGCTTTTGAATCCTTGAGGATGTTGCTTCCACTCATATGTTTAGGAAAAAAAGAGAGCTCCCATAGCATAATAACGTATGGCCACTTTATTTAAAAAACACATCTAAACCAGCACCGCTGATTTTATGAAGGAAAATTTCCAAAATTAAAAATGACAAAAAATATACTGAAATAAAATAAAAAATAAATGAAGATGAAAAGAAAAAAATATATTAAAAGTCCCAATCAAAAAATTGAAAGATAAAATAAGTAAATCTACCAAGTCCAGGCACTGGTTATGTATTTCTGTCCAGATGAATTAGGACAGCAATGATTGCCAGGCAAAGTCCAATTTACAATTGAATGTATAAAAAACGGTCCCTCCAAACAGGCATATGGAGCGCAATAAAGGTGTGAGGCTACCAGCTGCTAAACAGCGTCCTCCTCTCTCCTATGCCGTGGAGCAGACTGACAGAGCGTGATGCCGTTGTGCGCGCTTCGTCACATGACGTCCTCAGCACAACGGCATCACGCTCTGTCAGTCTGCTCCACGGCATAGGAGAGAGGAGGACGCTGTTTAGCAGCTGGTAGCCTCACACCTTTATTGCGCTCCATATGCCTGTTTGGAGGGACCGTTTTTTATACATTCAATTGTAAATTGGACTTTGCCTGGCAATCATTGCTGTCCTAATTCATCTGGACAGAAATACATAACCAGTGCCTGGACTTGGTAGATTTACTTATTTTATCTTTCAATTTTTTGATTGGGACTTTTAATATATTTTTTTCTTTTCATCTTCATTTATTTTTTATTTTATTTCAGTATATTTTTTGTCATTTTTAATTTTGGAAATTTTCCTTCATAAAATCAGCGGTGCTGGTTTAGATTAGTGTTTTTTAAATAAAGTGGCCATACGTTATTATGCTATGGGAGCTCTCTTTTTTTCCTAAACATATGAGTGGAAGCAACATCCTCAAGGATTCAAAAGCACAGGAGACATCCAGCAGAACACCTGGGAGCAAGGCGATCCATTTCCCAACACAGGTGGATTACCCCGCTGGGGGGCTTGGGGAGCTGATTACAACATAAGGATCTATCAGATGGAAGTAACCCAGCGTATCACACCATAAGCGTTATACCCCTATTGGGGTTCTGGGAGCTGGTGAGCAAGCAACCAAAGGGGGAGCATGAGAGTCACCTGACAAATTATTGCAGCACCAAGTCACCTGTGGGAATCTACACAAATCATTTAACATCAATATATGGGACTGTTACAATATTTGTTGAAAATTTAATTGCTGTTGCTTCCCGGGCTATTGAGTAGTTTTTGGTCTATGCAACTGTATCCTAAGATGATTATATGCAGCGTATTGGATTAGGATACATTATTGTATTGTTATATGGTTCCTAGTAAATGCACTATATGGAATCCAGTTTCTGGTCTCTTTTCCAGATACAGTAGGATCCAGTAAGCAGTGCGACACCTGTTGTCTATCATAATGTTTTGAGCATCTGAGCATTGGAAACGAACCTACTTAGAGGTTGTGGCACTACCCATATTGTAAATAAGGGGGGCTTTCATATACTGCATACCTCTTAGATTTACAACTACAAGTAGGGGGTGCCAAATTATAGGCTATCCCAGTATTTAAATATATTGATTAATATATGTTTTTTTAGGTAGCGCCAATATACCCAATCCTTTATTCTCATACTTCCACATAGTACCCCACCAGGTACCTTGTGTAAGGGAGGCAGCAACCTTAATTTCTGACCTTATACACGCATCCTAAAGCGCAGTTTTTGTTCTATCTAATTGATCCATCTATTGCCAGCTTAAAGTGGAATTCCAGGTTTAACACTAACCTCTTCTTAAACTGCCCCCCTCCTCTCCCAACACCTAAGCTTACTAACCTGTGTAAGAAAGAGCTGCATACTTACCAATTTTCAGGAGGGAGCACCAAAAACAGATTGGCCATTGAAGCCTATGGGTGATGTCACTGCTTCAGGCTTTACTAGTTGTTGTTGGCACACCCTCTCTTCTCCCCTCGGGCGCCACTGGCAGACACAGGGGAGATCACGTAACCTGACTGAAAATAGGTAAGTAATTAAGGTAGGTAATATGATCTTTTTACACAGGTAAGTAGGCATAGGGTGTTAAGAGGGGGTAAGGAACAGTTTTAGGAGTGGTCAGGGTTAAGTCCAGAATTCTACTTTAATATTACAAGATCTTGGAATGCTCATAATCATATTCATCTGATAACACTAAAAAATGCCCCTAAAAACACTCTTCCTAGTGTATTGTCAGAGTTTACCTCTTACTTACCATTCTGTTGTGTTCTGAATGTCTCAGCTGCCTATTAAGTAGTAGAGGACTGGGATACACTGTCGGGAAGGGTGGTGTTCTAACTCTGGAATTGAAGAGATATCTGGGGGTACTTAAAATGCACCCACATCAAAGGGTATATTAGATAAAGTGGCAGAATCCAAGGCAGGGGTATTTGATAAAGGTTTGGTTTTTATAGGGTCTACAGTGCCTTGCAAAAGTATTCACCCCCTTGGCATTTTTTGTGTTTTGTTGCTTTTGTTTTGTTGTTTGAGGAGTTGCATCATTAAATTTACAGAAGATGCCCACAACTTTGAAGATGTTTTTTTTTTTTTTTTTAATTGTGAAGCAAACAACAAATAGGACAAAATAACTGAAAATGTGCATAACTAATCACCCTCCTAAAGTCAATACTTTGTAGAGCCACCTTTTGTGGCTATCACAGCTCCAAGTCACTTTGGATAAGTCTCTATGAGCTTTCCAAATCTTACCACTGGGATCTTTGCTCATTTCTCCTTGCAAAACTGCTCCGGCTCCTTCAAGTTGGATGATTTGCACTTGTGAACAGCAATCTTTAAGTCTGACCACAGATTTTCTATTAGATTGAGGTCTGGGCTTTGACAAGGCCATTCCAACACATTTACATGTTTCCCCTTAAACCACTCAAGTGTTGCTTAGCAGTGTGTTTGGGGTCATTGTCCTGCTGGAAGGTGAACCTCTGTCCTAGTCTCAAATCACACACAGAGTGGTACAGATTTTGCTCAAGAATATCCCTGTATTAAGCACCATCCATCTTTCCCTCAACTCTGACCAGTTTCTCAGTCCCAACTGCTGAAAAACATCCCCACAGCATGATACTACCACCACCATGTTTCACAGTGGGGATGGTGTTCTTTGGGTGATGTGATGTGTTGGGTTTGCGCCAGACATAGCGTTTTCTTTGATGACCAAAAAGTTCAATTTTAGCCTCATCAGACTAGAGCACCTTCCTCCATACATTTTGGGAGTCTCCCACGTGCCTGTTCACAAACTCAAAACGTGCCATTTTGTTTTTTGCTGAAAGTAATGGCTTTCTTCTGGCCACTCTGCCATAAAGCCCAACTCTATGGAGCGTACGGCTTATTGTTGTCCTATGTACAGATACTCCAGTCTCTGCTGTGGAACTCTGCAGCTCCTCCAGGGTTACCTTAGGTCTCTGTGCTCCTCTCTGATTAATGCCCTCCTTGCCCGGTCCATGAGTTTTGGTGTGCGGCCATCTCGTGGCAGGTTTGCTGTTGTGCCATGTTCTTTCCATTTGGTTATGATAGATTTGATGGTGCTCCTAGAGATCATCGAAGATTTGAATATTTTTTTATAACCTAACCCTAACTTGTACTTCTCAACAACATTGTCCATTACTTGTTTGGAGAGTTCCTTGGTCTTCATGGCAGTGTTTGGTTAGTGGTGCCTTTTGCTTAGGTGTTGCAGCCTCTGGGGCCTTTCAAAAAGGTGTGTATATGTAATGACAGATCATGTGACACTTAGATTGCACACAGGTGGTCATCATTTCACTAATTATGTGACTTCTGAAGGTAACTGGTTGCACCAGAGCTTTTTATGGGCTTCATAACAAAGGGGGTGAATACATACACACATGCCAATTATCATTTTTTTATTTCTGAAAAATAGTTTTATGTATATATTTTTCTACTATTACTTCACTAACTTAGACTATTGTGTTCTGATCCATCACATATAATTCATATTAAAAAAACATTGAACTAAAGGCTGTAATGTAACAAAATAGGTAAAAAGCCAAGGAGGGTGAATACTTTTGCAAGGCACTGTACATATTTTGATAAAGCTGAGAAACACTGCTTTATAAAAGATAACCAGCTACCTTGTAGCAGGTTTGTCTGTTTGCTGCAGGAGTGCAAATCACTTCCCTGATGCTAATGTTTACGATGTCCTTTCTCGTTGTAAGAACTCCCCCTTGTGTTTATAGAAATAAGTACAATACCAATATTTTTAAATAAAGAATAAGGTGACTCTCGTTACTGACCTCTCCTTGGCTGCTGGTAATTGGGGTTCAGCTGTGATACTTTTCTGAGGCACAGATCTGGAACAAATATGTATTCTGGGTGTTAAATCTTCATTCTGACTTTCTAATATGACTGATATTTCTATGTCCACTCACTTAAAAATTAATAATGGCAGAGACAGCCAGGTAGCTAGCATTTTTTTTTTTTAAAGAATGTGGACCCGCCATGAGCTATTAAGCAGTTTCAGCAAAAAAAAGGAACACATAAAAGCTGTCTTTTAGCTGTTTTCATTTGTCTGTCATTAAAATAAGTTTGCAGAGGAGGAGGAAAAGGAAGAACCTGATGAGTTACCTAATTAGAGGGTTAGAGATCCTGTTTTATTCTGGTAATACATCCCAATATAAAGATACTTCTGAGAGTTAGGGTTTCTGTGGGTGCGTTTCTTTTTATTTAAAGGCTGAACTTGATGAGCCTGTCTCGTCTGTTAGCCTATGTAATTGTATTACATGAAATTCATTGCCGAAGGGCCACTAAACTTCCCAAACGGAACATTATTTTTACCTAGATTGGTGCCTTGTCTATTCATCCTCTCTTCAGCTGTTAACATTACTATAAAGGTGTTCCTAAAATTGTAATTTATTACTGTAATGGAGTCAGGCTGCATATATAAAAATAACTATTCTAGTTTTTTTTTTTTTACCAGCTGCATTAAGGGCTAAAAAGCATGGTGCTGTTAGAATATAGGGGAGTTAAGTTATGGCTCATGCAGACAAACAGAGGCCTGGCTCTACTGTGGTCTAATGGACCCTACTTTAATTAACATATCTCTCACTTAGATTAGTGGGGGGTTTTTTTTGGGGGGGGGGGGTCAGAAAACTGGGCTGCTGCTTGTGTGTGAGAGCAGCAGTCTGGCTCTCTTAGTGCTGCCAGCACAGGGTATGCTGACTCTTAAACTAAAATAGAGGCATATTATTTACTGTACTATATATGCAACCTCAATGCATTACAGTCATAAATTAATAAGGTACAATAATCATAGTATCTGCCACCAGGGCCACTGATAATGCAGTACAGCCAGCCTTCCTGTACTGGGCCCGTGCCCCATCAGTTCAAAAGGGGGGCCCAGGCACCTGCTCAGCAGGAGGGCCGGCTGTACTGTCTCATTGTAGACATCAATCCTCTTCTACCTTCCCCTGCAACGCTGCCGGCTTCTCCTTCTGGCTGCACTGCAGAGAAGTGGTTCTAGCACATTTATTTTATTTTATTTATTTTCAGGTACTTTTATAGCGCCATCAATTTACGCAGCGCTTTACATATACATTATACATTCACATCAGTCCCTACCCTCAAGGAGCTTACAATCTGTACCCCTTCCATTTGGTGTTCAGGCTCCCCTGTGTGCCCCTTTCCCCGCCACGCTGCCGCAGGCCAATTTATTGGCCCCTTTCTCTCCTGAATGAACACAGTGAGTGATTAGTACCAAAAACTCCTGTGTCCATTCAACACTGAGGCATAGTAAGCTGTGTTTACTATGCTTCAGCTTGTGAACGAGCAAGAAGCTTTAGGGCGCTTCAAATTCATTCATCTTTGCAACTGAGGCTATAAAAAAAAGGGACTGATACATCTATGTCCTCAGTTACTTCCAGCTGGGGGGGGGGAGGCCTGTCAGGTAGGCTTTATGGAGCACTGTGATTTATAACAGCAGCCCTGCCTACCACATGGGTAAATCCATCAACAGAACAGAGGGATATTCAAATACTGCTGAAAGTAGTCCCAAGGTTCTCTGTAGTACGGGTAACACAGAGAGATGCAAAGGAAACCGTCTGTATCAGTCAGTGACATTTTTCAAAATATTTGTAAGTCCCCTTTGTACTTTTCTGGTGTGGGTTGTGTAACATTTATTGCAGCCACTAGATATCCCCATAGTTCTGTAGATGTTTGTAGATTGATCTTTTTGAGGGAGTCCCACCAAGGGGGTTCTAGCAACCAGCCCGCTACTCTGGGTTGCTTACTCAGTAATATATATAGTAAATTCTAGATTGTAAGCTCTAACGAGCAGGGCCCTCTGATCCCTCCTGTATTGATTTGTAGTGTAAGTGTACTGTCTGCCCCATGTTGTAAAGCGCTGCGCAAACTTTTGGCGCTATATAAATCCTGTATAATAATAATAATAATAATAGTGGGCAGAACCCTGAGAAAAGTGGCTGATGGGAAGAGAAGGACACCTAACTGAGACTGTGAGATGTGAGTAACCAGATCTTGTAGCTTCCCCTTCAGGAGAGAACTGGACTATTCTCCCAAGTGGTCACTACCAGGATAACTGAAAATTACTGTTACCAAAGCTATTATTTACCAAGTTACCGCACAGTAAAGAGGTGTTAAATGAGTCTGTTTATTTCTGAGGGACAGAGGGTAAGCCAATATCTGGGGAGCAAATATGCAGACTGACTCAGTTGGGAAACGTGTTGACCAGGAGAAGGAGGGTCAGTCAGCCTGGAGCAGGTGACGGGTTTCTCATGTGGTCCACACGTCTTGTACTGCTTGACCCCTGTGTTGTTTAGACTGGGTGTTTGCCTGACCCACCTGATGGACCTGGCCTATAACCACAGAATCTGGGGGCCCCATGTTTTGACCAGTATGTGTTTCCTGACAGGCCTGTAAGCTGAGTGGAGAGGAGCCAGAACAACAGGAAAAGCTTTTTTAACATTCCTTGTTGCAAATTCTATTGTAGGCCATGGCACAGGAACGAGCTAAACAACCCGCTGCAAGGGGAAACTACATATTTATATCTGTTTATAGCTAATAAGATACATTAAAAACAGCAAACATGACATGAAAATCTGCTATCCTCTCCTACAATGCACATATCTGACTCCTTTCACTCAGTAATAGTAGACAAAAGATTTAATTTTAGAGGTAACTCACCCTCCAACCTTCAGAGGTCACAAACAATAATAATAAAGAATAAAGTTTAAATTGTCCTAGACTTGGGAACAATAGAACTTAGTGCACAGTGACCTATTGCAAGTAAATGTTGCTGAAAAGAGGTGAAATAATAGCAACTACATAGCATTGAAACACAGCACAATGACAGCGCAAGCTGTTCCCAGGCCCCAGATGTTACAAAGGCCACAAGTGAACAGATGAAGGTGGCACGGCACTGAATACCAGGTTCATCCTCGTAATAAATGGTGAATTATTGTGTTGGGAGAATGGGGAAGAACCAAATTCTTTTGTTTATTCAAGTTTCAGTTTGAACCATTTGTAAAAAGGAATTGTTAGTGTCTACAGACTTTTAAAAAGTGCAGTGCTACATTAACAGTGGATTTAAATTTCTATTCTTCTATTTTCTTGAACTAAAGACATTTTTGCAGGTTACCCTTTTTATTTAACTTCTTACATCAACATTGTTAAATCCAATCTTTATGCAAACAAGATCTATTTATTTAAATTGTTTAAATGTTTCATTAAAGCAGACCTTCACCTTTAGGCTCGGTTTCCACTAGTGCGCCTTGTCATGCGACTTGGGACTGCAAAGTCCCATGACAAGTCGTACCCCATGATTTCCAATGAGTACCGTTTATATCTGTGCAACTTCAAATCGCAGCAACTTCAAAGTAGTCCCTGCACTACTTTGGTCCCAATATGATACAACTTGAGGTCCATAGACCTCAAGAATACACAGGCATTGCTTCAAATGGCATCAAAATCACGGCAAAAAATTGTGGTCAAATCACGCGACTTTCAGGTCAATAGTGGAAACCTAGGCTAAGCTAACTTTAATTTTGCCCTGCCTCCTCCCACCTCCCTCTCTCACATTTGGTTATTTATTTCATTTTTTATATAATGGATTTTCAAGAATAACGTTCATGTCTCACCACTCCCATGCAGGGCTTTAGCTCTCGCCCAAGCCGTGCTGCACATGTGCGCAAACACGGCTTTCTCACACATCTGTGTACGTGCAGCTTTTAAACACATGAACAAATGATGTCTGTTATGGCATTTCCAAGCCCTTGCTGTGTTTGCACATACGCAGGGAATCTTATGCACATATGTGTCAGAGGGCTCTCCCAGGACCGGAATGTTGGGCAGAGCCCTTTGGCGCATCTACATATATGTCATAAAATAGAAAAAGGTGGAGCCTGGGAGGTGGAACCACATGAAATGGGTTACTAGACATGTGCAATTCGTTTAGTTCCGAATTAGCTTTTTTAACGAATTTAGACAAATTTGTTAATTTGGAAATATCCGAATTTCTGAATGTTTTCGAAATTTTCGGAAATTCGAAATTTTCGGAAATACGGAAGTTCGAAAATTCAGACATTCTAAAAATCCGGAAGTTCAAGAACCCGAAAATTTGAAAATCTGAAATAACTAGTAATAATAACTTTACTATTACTAACTATTAAATTATAGGTATTGGAATTACCTTTCGAAATTTGGCTGTTCATGAACATAACGAATACGAATTTATCCGAAGTTACGAATTATTTGTAATAACGAATGCTGTATCTAAACGAATGGAACATAACTAATTAATAATAATAAAAATGTATTATTATTAATATTTATTATTATTTTGTTCCATTCCATTTTTTTAGATGTGGCATTCGTTATTTTGCATGATTTGTAACTTAGATAAATTTGTATTCATTACCTTCATTAACAGCCAAATTTGAAAGGGAATTCTAATACCTATAATTTAATAGTTAGCTATTATTAGTTAGTTATTATTCTGAATTTTTGGATTTTAGTTCTTTCGAATTTCCGAATTCTCAAATTCTGAATTTTTGAATTTACGAATTTTTAAATTTCCAAAAAAAAACAAAAAACAAATTAAACGAAAATCAACAAATTTTTTGGCAGTGCACATGTCTAGGGATTACAGCTCTGAAAGGGGGAGTGTTTCTGTATTTCTTAGCACAGTGCTGCCAGTCCAACATGTTTTCAGGCCCTGGATGCTTATTTGCATGAACAAAGGGCAGAGAAGTGATCACGACAATTTGGTGATGCTCTTTCATTGTCAAGAAGGCCTAAGACAGGAAAGTGACCAATTTGTATTTCTTATCTGTATTAGAGGAAGGTGAGGTCAGTCTGCTGGCTGTGCAGTATAGTAGGGGTGTGCACATGGCAAGAATGGCTAAATAGAGTTTTGAACTTTTAGACAGGTAAATAATTCATACACAGTATATTGTATCTATTTCAAATGTGTATTTAGCTGTTTATCTGGCAGTAAAAGCAGACTTATTTATTAAAGTAGAACTAAAGTTGAAAAATAAAAAATTGTGAATAGGCAGGCTCTTTATTGCAGAAGAGACATGCCATGTCTCTTTTGCAATAAAATACACTTACCTGCCTGTTTGCAATCTCTGGTAGAATGTCCACTGAGCTGTGCATGCACAGTTCAGTTTACATTCTGACACAGTGCCTGTTTGACGGGATGACTGCACTCCTGCACATACACAGGTGTGGCATCATCCTGCCCTGGCCAATCAGGATAGCCAAACAGGGGTATCCGGAAGAAGCTGTGGCTGGTGAGGGATCTTGCGGGCATCTTACTGTTGGAACTAAGGAAAGTATTTTAGCCTAGTTCCACTTTGAGGTCAGGTAAAGAACTATAGTAAAAGTATAGCAAGGTGCAGTAATCTATAGCAAGTAGCAATAGCTAAGCACACCACACATACATTCTGACTTCTTTGGATCTACCAGCTATTATGTAGGCAAATTGTTATGTGTATGTGCTTTTATTACTTAAATATCTGATTGTTATATCCAGTGCCAGGACAAGATCATCTAGAGCCCAGGGCGAACATGCCAAACTGCACCCCCCCCTCAAGATGTATAAGCATTATGTGTCAGCAAAACCCCCCCCCCCCCCAAAAAAAATTGAACACTAATCTGCATGCTTACCCCCAAGCATAAATTCCCCCTCCTCCCAGTACAAATCCGCCCCCCTGCTAAAATACCCTCCTCCCAAAACAAATGCTTACTACCCATCCGCTAAATCCCCCCAACACAAACGCCCCTGCCTTCAAATTTTCCTTCTGCATATGCATCCTCTCCCCCCTACTCCAATCCCCCCTCCCAGCACAAATCCACCCCTAAATTTCCCCTCCTAGCACAAATCCCCTCCATTCCAAAGAAAAATTTCCCCTCCCAATAATCCCCCCTCCTAGCACAAATCCTCTTCCCCTTTCCCCCCTCCCAGCACAAATCCCCCTAAATCACCACTCCTAGCAATTCTTACTCCCTGCCACCCCCCCCCCCAAATAGCCCCTATCAACAAAAATCCCTCCTCAATCATCTTGCAGTGCCCCTCCCTCCTTACCTCACATAAAAATACAGTGCCCAGGGCAGCCGTCCCTCCTGCCCACCCCTTGTCCTGGCCCTGGTTACACCCTTTTCAAGGAAGTCAGATGTTCTGATTTTTAACTGTAATTTATATAGTGGTAACATTGTTTTCCTCTATTACAGGTACATTCCAAACCCTTTGCTGTTGGAAGGAAAGAAGTTTGATATTCGTTCTTACCTGCTTATAGCCTCCGCTGTGCCTTATTATGTATTCTTTTCTCATGGTTATGTACGCCTGACCTGCAACCCATATGATTTAAAGTCCGATGACCTCACAGGTCACTTGACCAACCAGGTTTGTTAAAGGCATACACCCCACCCTGAAACTAAACAACAGTGAACATGTAATACTCTTTTGTTACATACTTTATAAACGACATTGTATATATTTGCTCATTTTCTAGAGCAACTCCTCTTCACATGGTTGGATTTCAGTCTGGCAACAGCTGTGTTTATTTCATAGGGCAAAGAGCAATGATATATTAGCCTACAGCAATCAGTCAGAGTTTGTATTTAACTGATATGACATTGCCCTCTTTATTTTATTAAAGCATAGTTCTAATTCAACAACAAATTTAAAGTAATATACAGTGCCTTGCAAAAATATACAACCCCTTGGCATTTTTCGTGCCCACAACTTTGAAGATTTTTTTTTATTATTGTGAAGCAAACAACAAATAGGACAAAATAACAGAAACAGTCAACGTGCATAACTATTCACCCCCCTAAAGTAAAGACTTTGTAGAGCCACCTTTTGCGGCTATCACAGCTCCAAGTCGCTTTGGATAAGTCTCTATGAGCTTGGCACATCTTACCACTGGGATTTTTGCCCATTCCTCCTTGCAAAACTGCTCCAGCTCCTCCAAGTTGGATGGTTTGCGCTTGTGAACAGCAAACTTTAAGTCTGACCACAGATTTTCTATTGGATTGAGGTCTGGGCTTTGACTAGGCCATTCCAACACATTTACATGTTTCCCCTTAAACCGCTCAAGTGTTGCACCATCCATCTTTCCCTCAACTCTGACCAGTTTCCCAGTCCTGACTGCTGAAAAACATCCCCACCGCATGATGCTGCCACCACCATGCTTCACTGTGGGGATGGTATACTTTGGGTGATGTGATGTGTTGGGTTTGCGCCAGACATAGGGTTTTCTTTGATGGCCAAAAAGTTAAATTTCAGTCTCATAGACCGGAGACCAGAGAACCTTCCTCCATACATTTTGGGAGTCTCCCACGTGCCTTTTCTCAAAATCAAAATATGCCATTTTGTTTTTTGTTGAAAGTTATGGGTTTCTTCTGGCCACTCTGCCATAAAGCCCAACTGTATGGAGCGTACAGCTTATTGTGGTCCTATGTACAGATACTCCAGTCTCTGCTGTGGAACTCTGCAGCTCCTTCAGGGTTACCTTAGGTCTCTGTGCTGCCTTTCTGATTATTGCCCTCCTTGCCCGGTCCGGAGTTCTCTTGGCAGGTTTGCTGTTGTGCCATGTTCTTTCCATTTGGTTCTGATAGATTTGATGGTGCTCCTAGGGATCATCAAAGATTTGGATATTTTTTTATAACCTAACCCTGACTTGTACTTCTCAAAAACATTGTCCCTTACTTGTTTGGAGAGTTCCTTGGTCTTCATGGCAGTGTATGGTTAGTGGTGCCTCTTGCTTAGGTGTTGCAGCCTCTGGGGCCTTTCAAAAAGGTGTGTATATGTAATGCCAGATCATGTGACACTTAGATTGCACACAGGTGGACATCATGTCACTAATTATGTGACTTCTGAAGGTAATTGGTTACACCAGAGCTTTTTATGGGCTTCAAAACAAAGGGGGTGAATACATATGCACATGCCAATTATCAATTTTTTATTTCTGAAAAATAGTTTTATGTATATATTTTTCATATTTTACTTAACCAACTTAGACTATTGTGTTCTGATCCATCACATATAATTCCGATTAAAAAACATTGAACTAAAGGCTGTAATGTAACAAAATAGGTAAAAAGCCAAGGGGTGGGGGGGGGGGTGAATACTTTTGCAAGGCACTGTAGTTACAATTACAATTAAAATGACTCGTTAAAGCGGAGTTCCACCCAAAAGTGGAACTTCTGCTCATTTATCCCCCCCCCCCGGTGCCACATTTGGCACCTTTCTGTGGGGTGGGGGGAGCGGATACCTGTCTCCACTTCCGGGAGTCCACGCCAGAGCGAATTACGCCAGCAGCTTGGCTCCCTCTTTCCCTGGCCGCTAGGCCAGTAGGAGAGGGGAGCAGTGCCTCATGCATGTACTGTAGGGACCTGGCTTGAAGCTGTAGGGCTACACTGCCGGGTTCCCTTTTGGAAACATCAGCCGCAGTGCCGACATCGCTCGACTCCAGGACAGGTAAGTGTCCTATTATTAAAAGTCAGCAGCGGCAATATGTGTAGCTGCTGGCTTTTAATTTTTGCAGGGATGGCCGAACCTTCACTATAAGGAGAGTTCTGTTGCTTTGCAAACAGCATGCGGAAATTAAATTAACTACTTTGGGTAGATGTGAAAAATTATACATACTGTACTGCATAATGTATCTATCTTTCTGTCAATTGTCAATTTATTGTATACTTTATATACAATTTTATTTTATTTCATTTTGTTTTAAGCTGGTCATAAATAACACAATTTTCTTATTCAATTACCTTTAGATTTGGGCTGGCCATACATGTTCAATCTTCCTGTACAATTTTCCTTTAGATTTACTTTAAACTATGTAGTACAAGGGCCTGCCTAATTGGATACAATTGAAAGTGGTTTAGTTTTGACCTCATATTATAAGGGTTTTGGTAAATCTAAAGGAAACGTGTACAAAAACATTGAACATGTATGGCCCACCTTAAGCTAGCCATATATTATACAATTTTCTTGTTCAATTTCCTTTAGATTTACCTTCAACTATGTAGTGCAAGGGCCTTCCTAATTGCATACAAATTGAAAGTGTTTCAGTTTGACCTTTTATACTAGAGACTTGAGGACTGGAGTTGAGAAACACTGGTATAGATAAAACTGTGTTCAGAGGAATCCATGGTGCTTTTACAGTAGAAAGGGTAAAGAGGTAGTAAACCCAAAAACAAAAAAGTAATGTATTGCAGCTGACTGATTCTTAAATGTGGTGGCTGCATTTGTTTTCTTTTTTTCTTTATTTTTCACTTGGTGATCCATCCAGTAACACACTTCCTATCTTAAGCTAGATACACATTATATTATTATTATTATACAGGATTTATATAGCGCCGACAGTTTACGCAGCGCTTTACAACATTACGGCAGACAGTACAATTACAATACAATTCAATACAGGTGGGAATCAGAGCCCTGCTCGTTAGAGCTTACAATCTAGGAGGGAGGGTCAAGTTATACAAAAGGGTAATAGCTGTGGGGGATGAGCTAATGGAGAAAATAGTGCAGTTGTTAGATAGAGGCAGGATAGGCTTCTCTGCAGAGGAAGGTTTTCAGGGATCGCCTAAAAGTGGATAAATTTGGAGACCTTCTAACAGATTGGGGTAGCGAATTCCAGAGGATGGGCGAGGCTTGGGAGAAGTCCTGGAGGCAGATATGGGAGGAGGTGATGAGGGAGCTAGAGAGCAGGAGGTCATGGGAGGAACGAAGAGGGCGATTAGGTTGGTATTTCGAGACTAGGCTAGTGATGTAGCTGGGGGCAGAGTTGTGGATGGCTTTGTAACTTATTGTTAGTATTTTGAATTTAATTCGTTGGGCAAGTGGCAGCCAATGGAGGAATATGCAGAGAGGGGTAGCAGACACTGAGCGGTTTGTAAGATGGCTGAGTCTGGCAGCAGCATTCATGATGGACTGAAGGGGGGATAGTCTATTTAGAGATAAGTCAATGAGGAGGGAGTTGCAGTAGTCAAAGCGAGAGATAACCAGGCAGTGAATCAGGAGCTTTGTGGTTTCATTGGTTAGAAAGGGACATAGTTTCGAGATGTTGTGGAGGTTGAGGCAGCAAGCTGTGGAAAGTGATTGGATGTGGTCCCGAAAGGAGAGTTCAGAGTCCAGGATAACACCTAGCACACTGACATGTGGGGATGGGTGGATGGTTGTGCCATTGCTCTTGACAGAGAAGTCAGGGGAAGAGGCACGTGGTGAAGGAAATATTATAAGCTCAGTTTTGGACAAGTTGAGTTTGCGGAAGTGGTGTGACATCCATACAGATATGTCTGCTAGTAAGTTAGTGATGCGTGAGGAGACTGATGGAGTTGAGGGATGGAGAGATAGATTTGTGTGTTGTCAGTGTAGAAATGGTATTGAAAGCCATGAGAGGCTATCAGCTGACCCAGGGAAGAGGTGTAGATTGAAAATAAGAGGTCCAAGAACAGAACCTTAGGGGACCCCGACGGAGAAGGGAAGAGGAGTGGAGGAAGTAGAATTGTAAGTGACACTGAAGGTTCCTTGAGATAGGTAGGATGAGAGCCACTGAAGAGCACAGTCACGGAGACCGAAAGAGTAAAGTTTTTTGAGGAGGAGGGGGTGGTCAACTGTGTTAAAGGCAGCTGAAAGGTCCAGCAGTAGGAGTACAGAATAGTGTCCGTTGGTTTTTCCAGTTAGTAGGTCATTTGTGAGTTTTAAAAGAGCAGTTTCTGTGGAGTGTTGAGGGGTCGAAATCCAGATTGAAGAGGATCAAGAAAGTTATTCTTAATGAGGTGGTCACTCAGTTGGTTGTAAACCAGGCGTTCAAGGAGTTTAGAGGAAAAGGGGAGCAAGGAGATAGGGCGTTGGTTGTTAAGATTGATAGGGTCCAAGGACGGCTTTTTAAGTATGGGGACGACCAGTGCATGTGCCCATATATAATTATATTTTTTGTAGATTTTCTTCCTTCAGATTCACCAAAACCATATAATATGAGGTCAAACCCTTATTCCCTGTACACACGATAGGATTTTCCAATGGAAAATGTGTGATAGGACCTTGTTGTCGGAAATTCCGACCGTGTGTAGGCCCCATCACACTTTTTCCATTGGAATTTCCGACATACAACGTTTGAGAGCAGGCTATAAAATTTTCCGACAACAAAATCCGTTGTCGGAAATTCCGAACGTGTGTACACAAATCCGACGCACAAAGTGCCACGTATGCTCAGAATAAATTAAGAAACTAAAGCTATTGGCTACTGCCCCGTTTATAGTCCCGACGTACGTGTTTTACGTCACCACGTTCAGAACAATCGGATTTTCCGACAACTTTGTGTGACCGTGTGTATGCAAAACAAGTTTGAGCCAACATCCGTTGGAAAAAATCCATGGATTTTGTTGTCGGAATGTCCAATCAATGTCCGACCGTGTGTACGGGGCATAAGAGTTTCAATTTGTATGCAATCAGGCAGGCCCTGCACTACATGGTTTTGGTAAATCTGAAGACAAAAATCTGCAGAAAATCTAATAGTGTGTATGGGGCTTTAGGGTGTCTTCACTCTTGATGGAGGAGCAACGGGGGACACCTTTGGACAGCGGCATTGTCAGTCTGGGAAGATTTACATGGACTTGATTTAAACCTTGTACACATGATACGATTGTTGGCCAACGGAGCGTCAGAGTTTTGACCGAAGGACGTGTGCCAGGATCTCGTCTTGCATACTAACGGTACACAATTGTCATGCCACAAACACTAGCGTAGTGACATACTACGTGGAATTTCAGCTCTTGAGCGCCACCCTTTGGGCCCCTTCTGCTAATTTCGTTTTTGGTAAGCAGAGATTCCGAGCATGCGTGTTTGTACTTTCGACTTTTGTGTGACGGATTTGTGTACTGACCATACAAAAATCAGACGTGGAGCCGCTGTCCGCCGAAAATTTACTAGCCTGCTATCCAACATTTGTTGGCCGAAAGTTGGACAACAATTGAATCTTGTCTTCAGCTCTCGGGCGCACATGCGTGCTGCCGGAGCCCCGGGAGCCAATCAGCGATCATTCGTAGAATGGCGATCTGCCTATGTTAACAAGGCAGACCACTGTTCTGCCAGAAAGGAAAATGGAGATCTCATGTTTCTGCTAAGCAAAAACATGGATCTCTGTTTTCCTTTAGTCAAGGAGTGTCCAAACTTTTTTCAAAGAGGGCCAGATTTGATGAAGTGAACATGCATGAGGGCCGACCATTTTGCCTAACATTCTTTGAACCATTACAATTCGGTCTAATGCCGCGTACAGACGTTCGGAATTTCTGACAACAAATGTTCGATGTGAGCTTCTTGTCGAAAATTCTGACCATGTGTAGGCTCCATCGGACATTTTTTGTCGGAATTTCCGACAAACAAAATTTGAGGACTGATTCTCAAATTTTCCGACAACAAAATCCATTGTCGTTAATTCCGATTGTGTGTACACAATTCCGGCGCACAAAATTTCATGCATGGTCGGAATCAAGCAGAAGAGCCGCACTGGCTATTGAACTTAATTTTTCTCGGCTTGTCGTACGTGCTGTACGTCACCACGTTCTTGACATTCGGCATTTCCGACAACATTTGTGCGACCGTGTGATGCAAGACAAGTTTGAGCCAACATCCGTTGGAAATAAATCCAGGATTTTGTTGTCGGAATGTCCGATCGTCTGTACGCGGCATTAGTGTGTTCGTCCAAACACTAATACACTGCCCAACAAGAATTATTTTGCCTTTGTGGCTGTGTGTGAGTAAAGAGATGAGCTCAGGCGTGTTATTTGGATATACCATATTTATTGGTATATAACACTCACCTTCACTTTAAGAGGGAAGTCTCAGGAAAAAACGTAAATTTTAAATAAAGAACTGTGAAGCAAAATCAGGGTCAGTGCCCATCTGTAGCCCCACCATTGGCATAAATGCAGCACCCACCATTGCCAGGAATGCAGCACCCACCATTGCCAGGAATGCAGCACCCACCATTGCCATCAGTGCAGCCTGATTGATGCTCATCCATCTGCAGCCTTGGGGGGGACAGGGAGGGGGCAGGACAAGCGCCAAAAGATTACATACAGGAAAAACTCCTGTTTTCTCGGTGGCATCTTTAATAGAAAGTCCCGCCTCCTATGATGGACAGAACAGTCGTCCAATGGCAGCGCCGGAGACGGGACTTCCTATTACAGAGGCTGCCGTGTAAAGAGGAAATACTCCTGTATGTGCGCCACTCGTCCCGCCTCCTCCCTGTCCCCTCCAAGGCAGCCAGCATATATATCTTTTGTGGCCTCGGCGCTGGGAGCCACAAAAGATATATATATGTCCAAATTACCAGGCGGGCCGTTCAAAACCAGAACACGAGCCGCGTTTGGCCCGCAGGCCGGACTTTGGACATGCCTGCTTTAGTCAAAGCACTCCGCCTACAGTTAAAAAGCACACATAGAGAACACACTTATCCCTTTGATCGCCCATGATATTAACTCCTTCCCTGCCAGTGTCATTTATACAGTGTCAGTGCATTTTTTTTAGCACTGATCACTTTATTGGTGTCACTGGTCCCCAAAAAGTGTCACATAGTGTCAAATTTGTCTGACGCAATGTCGCTGATCGCCGCCATTACTAGTAAAACATATAAAAAAAATAAAAAGTTCCTAAATATATCCCATAGTTTGTAGACGCAATAACTTTTGTGCAAACCAATCAATATACACTTATTGGGAATTTTTTTTACCAAAAAGATGTAGTAGAATACATAATAGCCTAAATTTATGAAGAAATTTGATTTTTTTTTTCATTTTGTTTATTGTAAATGTTTTATAGCAGAAAGTAAATAATCATTTTTTTTTTTTTTCAAAATTGTTTTTTGTTTATACAGCAAAAAACCGCAGTGGTGATCAAATACCATCAAAAGAAAGCTCTATTTGTGGGAAAAAAAGGACATACATTTTTTTTGGGTGCAGTGTCGCACGATTACGCAATGGTCAGTTAAAATAAAATAAGCGCAGTATCGCAAAAAATTGCCTAGTCAGGGAGGGGGTAAAACCTCTGGGGCTGAAGTGGTTAAAGTGGAACTTAACTGGATTTGAGAACCACAAACTGAAAACACTATGCTTTTTTTTTATTTTGCTGAGAAATCACTTTGAAAAACACCCCCTAGCATTTCTAGTTGCAGCCATCTTGAGTAAGGGCAAATGATTTATGTAGCATTTGCTTCCTGGAATCTGTCTTCCCTCCTGAGATGTATGACATCATGTTGGCCTAGGCTAGAAATCAGGAAGCAAATGAAGAAATGTTAAATAATTTAAATATAGTATACTTTCCTATCTATTCACAATTACTATCAGCATAAGATTATAGATTATATTATAAGATTAAAAAAATAGTTTATGAGAGTTTAGTTGTTAGTTCTGTTAATCCATGAGCAGAATATACTTATTAAACTTTATAATGTGTTAGTTATTAAAATATTATTTTTTTATTTTTTTTTACCAGTACATGCAGAAGAAGAACCCACTTTACAGTGAGATGAAAGAGGAGACAGTGTGGGGAATGGAAAGGTTCAACAACTATGTCAATGAGAATTTTGCTACAGCTAAGTCTTTGCCTCAAGACTGGGTTCTCAACGTTTTTACGGTGAGAAATCATCATGGTAGCCATGTGCATAATGTTTTTTTTGCCAAAACAATTGATAAATTGGTGAAGTAATCCATGGTTTATATAATTATTTGTATATTCATTAAACCCTTCCCACCTCCCGGCCCTTTATGAGTTCTAAATGCCGGGAGGCAGATATCATTGTAGCCCTATGGGTGATATTATTGCCCAGGCTCTGCAGACGTTGTCGCTATCCCTCCTCTACACTGAAGTCAGCGTTGGGACCCAATCATTTGACTAGACTGGAGCTGCTTCAGAATAGGTAAATATACACATCTTTAGTCTTAGAACAGGGGTGGGAGTAGGTAAAACCCACAAAGGGGAGAAAATTAGAAGAAAAAGGGACTTTTTGATACCCCCAAAAAATATAGAAGATGTATATAAAGGTAAAATCACATATTTAATCACATATTTAATGAGACAACATTAAAAATAGACCCCGTAGAGCCTAGGGGAATATCATACAAGATATTGCAGAACCATAAAAACATATATAACATATCACTTCATCATTGGATGGCAGTAGACAGTAAAGTGCAATCTGATGATTCTAATTGCATAGGTCCAGAGCCCCAATGCGTTTCGACCTATTAAGTTATCCTCAGGGTAATGGCAGCCAATAGGATATCACAAGGATCTCTAGAATACATATATAGGTAAGTATACAAAAGAAAAATGAAGCAACCAATTCAAAATGTCATATATCCAAAATACAATATTTAGAGAATAAAGAATTATTAAAATACACTTACATAATCAAAATAACAATCGCCTTATATTATGCTAGAGGTCCACAAGAGCGAAGGGCTGCAGTGCCATGAACTTAATACCAAGCGTTCAAAGCACAAGAATAAATCAACCTGAGTGACCAAAATTGTCCTATAAGATAAATACACAACAACTCTATAAAGAAAAGTAGTAAAAAGAGCATTAATGAGGGTGTCTCCCATGGAGAGAGCTCAGACCACAGGCTGAGGGGGCACACCCCTCTGCCCAAACTGAGAAGCAGGCTCCGATTTACACTGGAAAATACGCAAAAATTAAAAAGGGTCTATTAGAACTCATGAACATATTGCAAAGAAAGAGGTGTGCAAAAAATAAAGAAAGATCCCATGGAGCCGAACTCACCAATAGAAGTGTGGCAATGCGAAATAATGATAGCCTATTCTTAGATAACCACAAATAACCCTTGTGATGCACTGCCAATGAACAACTGAAAAACCCAAATAGAAGCAGTATAAATGAAAAGCTTGGCCTGATCATGTGTCTACAGGCCAAGCATGGAGGTGCACCCAGGAGACACAATGATAAGTAAGAGGTGTGTGCATCAAATTGGTCCTGCAGGTTGATTTATTGGAGACAGATGTCTCCAAAATCCCCCGCCGTCAACTCCAAGCAACGGGCCTGTCTACAGACGATATCACTTCCGGTGTGTGGTGGCGCATGTCGTAACATCACATCCGGGAGTGGTGGCATTGTGGTTGCCATGATGGGAAAGTGCGGCCAGTATATGGAGCGAGGCACCCACACGCAATTAAACAGGGGGGCGGAGAGAGTGTACCACCACCCTTTCAAGAATGGATACAATCCACTGAATGTGTGGATGTGTCCAGAGCGGGTGCCGGGTGCACTTGGCACATACATATGGAAAGGGTCATGGCATTGGCTGTGCAAGAAAAACAAAACAAAAAACTACATTTTCTCTCCTTTGTGGGTGTTACCACTATAGTTTGGGACTGATGCCAAGGTAGTTTGTGATAAAGGTACATAATTGATGCAATAGGAGGAGATTTAGCCTTAGTTAGAATTTGACTGTAATTCCACTTTAAGGCAGAAGAATCTAAATTAAACCATTCACATTAAGCTTCATGTACACTGCTGGAGGTTAGGAGCATTTGGGCTTTTTTTTCAGCAGCTCCTGAACTCTCCTCTGTTATCTTATCTGTACATGTACACAGAGTAGTTTATAGTTGTTTAGAGGCAGTTGAGTTTAGTGGCATTTGTTTAAAGCAAATAATTGCATTCAGGACAGAAGTTTACTGGCATTTCAAACACCAAATGTTTGCATCTTCTTGTAAACTCCTGTAAAAGCTGTAACCTGAGTTTATGCAAGTTTAAGCGTTCTTGAAGAGGAACATGGAGACAGACAGAGAGACAGGCAGACAGAGAGACAGGCAGACAGAGAGACAGACAAAGACAGGCAGACAGAGAAACAGAGAGAGAGAGAGAAACAGACAGGCAGAGAGATAGAGACAAACAGAGGGAAAGACAGAGAGAGAAACACACACACACACACACACACACACACACACACACACACACACACACAGCCAGACAGAGAGACAGACAGAAAAACAGACGGACAGAGAGAGACAGGCAGAGAGAAACAGGCAGGCAGAGAAATAGAGAGACACAGAGAGGAAAAGAGAGAGATAGGCAAACAGAGAGAGACAGGCAGACAGAGACACAGACAGAGAGAGACAGACAGAAGAGAGAGAGAGAAACAGGCAGAAAGAGAGAGCTAGACACACACAGACAGAAAGACCGACAGACAGAGAGAGAACCAGACAGAGAGAAAGACAGAGAGAGAATCCATAGTTAAAGCATACTGCTCTCTCTTCTTTCACAGAATGGCTGAAATAGTTAATAATTTACTTGTTTTTCATGCGTTGTGGACATTTGAGAGGGTCTCCTGGGGTTATCTTTAAAAAATGCTTCTAACCTCAAATGCTCATAACTGCTGCTAAACTCAGATAAACTCGGTAGGTAAAAGCTGTAAAATGGATGTTTTTCACTGTCAGGTATCAGCTGTCATTTTCCAGCGTTCAGAAGAGGTTTTAAACTGTCCTGTGTACATGAGGCCTTATAAAGTGCATTAGTGGGGTTTCTAATACCTTTGAGATATAACCATGGGATAGTTTCTGAATTTATACTCATACATCGGGGGGGGGGGGGGGGGGTCCACAGCTCTCACCAACTTCCATCCTTATCCTCCATTGGTAAAACACAGCCAAAGCTGATTAAAGCAGCGACTATAATCAGATTCTTATGCCAAAAAAGCTAATATATTCCTCTCACCTCAGTAGGTAGTTAAAGTGTTACTAAACCCAGGACCCTGCATTCACTATATCTGATCTCCCACAGTACACATAACATGGAAATGCCATTTTTTTAGTAAATATAAACTGCTAAATACCTTTTCCCATCAGCAGTATATCACAGTCTTGTGACTTCTATCAGTGTCTGGCTGAGCACTGGTTAAAGCTTGTAGGAGGAGTTTTCATTCTCCTCTGACTGTCCTTTGAGGCTACATAACTCCTGACCCTCTGTCTGGACAGTGTTGATTGGCCCTGTGCTGATCGCATGTACCCTCCTAAGAAAAAAAAATTCTCTAGCAATACACACCAAACTGAGCATGTGCAGAGTGCCCCAAGGCTTGGTTCTATCAGCAGATGAACTGGGGACAGTAAAAGAAGGGGAGGATCAGAGAAGACAGGATGAAACAGCCTTTTTACACAATGTGCAGGATTAATCCCTTAGGTTCCACAGTGTGTGTAACAAGCATGCTTTACTGCATATACAGACTGGTTTTACTGTTGTGGGTTTAGTAACACTTTAAGCAAAAACATTTTTCCATAGAGTAGTAAGGTTTTAATAAAAATATAAAAATATTAAAAGACCTTCACTCAGTATCACTACACTCTCACAAGCATTAAGATGTAGCTGATAGGTAAACTCTTAGCCAAGTAACCATCAGTAAGGGGGAATAGATAAGTTCTTTCCAACTGCCATCAAAAATGCCAACAATATGCTAATATTTATATTTTGAAGCTCTATAAGTAAGACGTGAATATCAAGGTTTATTCTGCCTCCACCATGGCTTATCTTAAAATGTTTTTTTAATAAATCAGTATCTAATCTAATCAGTATCTCAATTCAGACTCAAAACAGGACCTACTAAAAGAATGGTGCTACTAAGTCTAACAAAACTGAGTGTATTAGGGTTTATACTTGCAATATAGATATTAAAGTTGTACTAGGCATTTGTTGTGTAACTGAACTCAACCTAGATATGTTTGCCCAAGGTAAGTATGGTAACTACACTTTACAGAGCCCTTCCACACTGCCAGCGCTCGGGCATCGGCTGTAAAGCGCAGCTCCTAAAGCGCTGCAAAGAAGCTGATTGCAGGACTTTTTTTACCGTCCTGCCAGCACATCGCTCCAGTGTGAAAGCACTCAGGCTTTCACACTGGGATTACAGATGAGGCTTTTTTCAGGCACTTTACAGGTGCTATTTTTAGCAATAAAGCGCCTGAAAAACGTCTCCAGTGTGAAAGGGGTCTAAAGGTCAACAGGTTTGCTGTATTTCTTTTTTTTTTTACGTTTATTGTATAACCTCTCATAGTCATATCTGATAATATATGAATGAAAATTCTGGTGTGCATGCCTGTAAATGTTTGCCTGCTATGTCATTGTCTTCCTGTCTTTGACAGAAAAGGATGCAGCAGATAATGATACACTGTTTCCTGAGCGTAAAATCAAAGCTGGAGTGTCGACGGGGCTTTTTTGACCTCATCGGCTGTGACTTCCTGATTGATGAGGATTTTAAGGTATTATGTTAATGCAAATTAAATCCTAAGATATATCTTCTATCAGCATGTAGATCAATTTAAGTATTCTAAATGCACAGGAATTTGAGACATTGTTACCATTTCAACCTCATATACTGTACTGTATTCTATAGGTATTGAATTGGATAAATAGAAAAGAGTTATCAATGCAGCTTCAGAATATGGAAAATAAAATAAAATCAGTACCAATGCTTTGCATTCACACTGACGATTACCATCTATTAAAAAGAGTTTTACATTTTTCTTATACAAAAGGTTTTATTGAAAATTATACATCGACAAATAAGTACAAAACGGTGATGGATACATCATGAGTTAACAGATATTAGACTGCCGGTATCCGGCGAGTGAAGCTATTATTCGAAAATTTAAGCCTGGACTCGGGCGGAACAATGCCGAGGTCAGGCGACATACCATGACATATTCTCAACCGCTTATTCTAGCGTAGTGGTATGGTATCAGCAGATATTAAGATACTTGCGAACGTACAAGAATAACTAAGGTTTCTAAACGAGATGTTGTTGTAATACATGACGTTTCATGAAGAAATAAGTAAAAAAAAATAGAAATATAAAATATAAAAACAAAAAGAACCAGTACTAAAGTCAGATTAAATTGAATAACCTTAAAGAGGATCAAATACCTCTGAATGCATTAATTTGTGTAATTTATTAAATTTACGGTCCTTAAATGAGAAGGAGAGAGAAATTGAAAGTGGGAAAGAAGGAGGGAGGAAAGGAGAGAAAGGGGAGGGGGAACCTGGGGTGGGGGGAACGGAGGCTTGTTATAGAGAAAGAAGCGTTTGATCAAATCTTGATGGGCGATTGTAAGTCACCCAGGGTTGCCATATCCTGAGAAACTTATCATGAGTGTCCATCAATATGGCCGTAAGTTTCTCATTTACCATGATATCATTCACAGTGTTTTTAACTGCTTCAAAACTAAGGTTCGGGGTTTTCCAGGCTCTTGCTATGGTGAGTTTAGTTGCAGTGAAAATCTGTGTTGCTAACTGACGTTCAGGACGAAGAAGTTCTGCAATTGGTTTCCATAAAAGGGCCTCAAAAGGGTCCCGCTTAAAGAGTTTTACATTTTTAACAAGAAAGTGATAAACCCTTTCACTGCAGAGCACTGCACAGCCAAATTGTTTTTAAAAAGTAACAGCGGGTGCGGGAGGAAGAACCCCTCCTGCTGTCACTTGGAGGGGGCAGGAGCTGGAACATGTTAGATGTTCCACCCTAAATATAGGTGGAACATGTAACACGTTTTAAAGATAAACTAAGCTTTTAAAATTCCAATATAATGGAAAAACCTACTTGGTCATAGTGGTTTTAAGCAAAAGAAAAAATATTATTACCGTAACAATCCACTTCAATGCCTTTATATGTGGGTTGAAGCACTTGCAACGGAGCAATGACCTGTTGTTTCCATGTGCCTTGTTGACATATTGCCTTCCACACAACATGACATGTTCTGTGAGCTCCTAGATTTTAAAAGATACCTGGAAAAGGCCAATTAGAAGCCTTAAGTTAATTTACTGCCATAAAAGAAAAGTTCCGATCCACTTGCCATTTACCAGCAGTCAGCCTCTCCCTTTCCTGTTTCTAGACAGGATACATCTTTTAAAACAAATAGTTCATATATTATGCCTACAGAAGTAGAGGACCTTACCTATCTGACTGCTTATCAAGGTCATGATTAAGGTGTTGAGATGATTTTTTTTACATTTTTTTAATTAAACCTTTTTTTAAGGTTGTAAGAATACAAATTAATAAAGTCAAGTATGGCAGGACAATAGGGCAGCATTAATATACACAATAAACATTAAACAGTATTCTGTGACAATAGAAGATACAAGTATTAACAAATATATATGATAAAATATCACTCAAAGGTTTATTGTGTAACGAATGCAAAATCTTATTTATCATTTATTACTACATATGAAAGCAAAAACTAAAATTAAGTAAGAAAGGGCAAAATTTTAGGTGAATTTGAAAATTCCATCCATGCATAGCAAAGTTCATAAAAAGAACCATAGTTATCATTAGCCATGGCAATTAAATTCTCCATTCTCATGAGATGGTTCAGTTCTGTGATCCAATCTCTAATGGAAGGGGGTATAGGGGTTTTTTAATATCTAGGGATCAGGGTTCTACCAGCCAGAATAAAAAGCCAGAAAAAACGTTTTAATATTTTTAATAGAGCTTGTGATCATGGCGAGAAGGGCTTACTTAGGATGTTCTGGCTATTGTTTAATTGTGACTTAGTGGCCTATTTTAAAAATAGTCTTCCAAAACTAACAAATAATAAGGCAGTTTTTTTTTTAGGCTGGCTAATAATGGATGTTTTTTTTGTTTTGTTCAGCCAGCAGGTTGGATTCCTCCATCTACATAGTCGAGGTGGATGGAGGAATCCTCTCTGCTGAGACATTGTATTCTGACAGCGGGGACTGTCCGCTATCAGAATAAACTGATCAGTGGCTGCAGCCCGTTGGCTGCAGTTGCTGATTGAAAAAAATTTTCCAACAAGGCCATTCGACAGAAGTCGATCATTAGATCAACTTCTGTCGAGCAGGGGTGGCCAAAAGTGTCAAAATTCAGCTCAAATTCAGATCCCTCTATGCTTTAGTCTATGCTAGGACAGCTGGGAACCAGGAGCTCATTTTTTAGGCTCCTCGGATGCCCCAGTGCCAGTGCTCTTCTGATGTTGGAAGGTACTTCTGCAACTTATAAAAAGTGAGGACATACAAGACACTGGCAATTTGTGTACTGGACACGTGCAGTAGATCTGCTGCAGATATTGTAAAGTTCTACAAAAAAAAAAGAATATCAGCTAGTCAAATTCAAAAGCAATGTATGATGTAAAATTATTAGACATAACAAGCTCGTTTACACTCCTCCCAGAAGAATTGTATTCCTTGACTTGTTCACATGACAAACTGTATTGTGAGGAAGGAAACACAGACATCATGTAGTGAGATAGGATATAGGCTTCATTGAGCTTTAGCTGGGGAGTGATGTTACATTGTCTGTTTGTAAAAAAAAAAAAAAAAAAAAAAAAAGGCTTGCAGCTTAAAGTTAAAGTTTATACTGCTTATATTTTGCCCTCCATGATTCCTCCCACCTCCTTCAACAACATACTAATTAAATTTGTAAAATAAAACTTTTACTTTTTCATTACCTAGTTTTAGACCCAGTGATGTCATCAGTGGGTCTCTGTGCTTCTCTATGCAATGCAGGCAGATCAAATCTGGTGAGAGATGCTGTACATAACTTCCTAAAAATATCACAACACCCTGCCCCAGTTCTTCTCTCGAAGGTCTAAGTCCTGATTCAAGCAGTTGGTTGGCTTTTTGCAAATGTCAAAATGGCAATAGGTGTTATTCTAGACCAGGGGTCTCCAAACTTTTGAAACAAAGGGCCAGTTTATTTTCCTTCAGACTTTAGGGGGGCCGGATTGTGGCCAGCAGGGGCAGAAAATGTCACGGGCCCGTCACCAGTGAGAATAAATATGGCCTCAGGGTTTGTGGTCCATAGGAGGAGTAGTGCCCCTATTAGTAGGAGGAATAGTATCCCATCATTGGTATCCATAAAAGAAATAATGCCCCATTGTTGGTGTCAGTGCCTTATTTTAGTGGAAGGAATCGTGCCCCAAGAGCTGGATAAAAGCTACCAAAGGGCCACAGTTTGGAGACCCCTGTTCTAGACCAACAAACGCATAACTGATTCATGAGAATTTGTATTATTATTATTATTACTATACAGGACATATATAGCATCAGCAGTTTGCACAGCGCTTTACAATATAAAAGAAGACAATGAAGTTACAATTCAAAATAATACAAGAGGAATAAGAGGGCCCTGCTCATAAGAGCTTACAATCTGATAGAATTCAAATCAAAACTACATTAAAAGCTACAAGTGTCTGCTCTCTTGGAGTTTTTTTTAGTTCTTTGAAGATGGGATAGATTGTTCTCGAAAATAAAATGGAGGGAAGGCACGTCATTAATGATGAATGACTCTGGATTAATAGAGAGCAGCAAAACAAAACCCATTTAATATAATCAGTTGAAGACCTTAGTAAGGGTGGCTATACCTAGCCCAGTGCCACACAATTGAACATTGCTTGTGATGAGTGTTTGAATACTGTCCTATGTAAGAGATGATAACTAGAGGACAGCAACTGGAAGATCTCTGTCAGGCTTTCCTAACCAAGGTTCCTTCTGAGTTTGTTAGGGGTTTCTTGAATAGTGAGCAATGGAGAATTGTTCTCCCACCTAATCTGATCATCAATGCAGGAGGACAATTATCCACTGACCATCAATGTAACAGTTATTATTACATTGACCACTAATCCTAAAGCACACAACAATTTTCACTTTTTGCATTTCTTTTTGTTGTTGTTATTGTTTGAATTGAATTTAATTAAATTACTGATACAGTTGTATACAGCAGGTGGGTGTCAGGGGCGGCCCATCCATTAAGGGCGCACGGGCACCTCCCCCTCTCTCCAGCCACCCCCTCTATGACTAATGGATAGATTCATGTATTGCATGAATCTATCCATGGTCGCTGTAGTCAGCCACTATTTAGGCGTCCGGCCCCTTTTCAGATGCCTGGCGCCTGAATTCCAGCACCTGGGGTGTTTTTTTGAAGCACCTGATTAGAACCATATGCTCTAATAGGCTGCAAAAAAGGTGGACTTGGAGCGTAAAGCATTGCGCTCGCAGTCCACCCAGGTGTGTTAGAAAAGCAAATGAATATTTGCTTTTCTAACACTGAACCGCCTGTCAGCCAATCAGGAGGCGCTGATCTAATACCCGTCACCTAATTGGCTGAAGGCACATGCACCCCGATTGGACGCCTAGCAGACCGAAGAAGAGACAAGGGGGAAGCATGGAGGACACAGGAGCCGTCCCACAGCTCGCCACTGTCACCCGCTGCCTGATCCGCCACTAAGATGGGGTAAGTGCCGGGCAGACAGCGGGTGGGTGGGGGTCACAGTAGCGGTGGGTTTGATGGGCACAAGTGGCCGCATTTGATGGGCACAAGTGGCTGCATTTGATAAGCACAAGTGGCTGCATATTACGGCACAGGTGGCTGCATATAATGGGGAACAAGTGGCTGCATGTGATGGGCACAAGTGGCTGCATTTGATGGGCACAAGTGGCTGCATTTGATGGCACAGTGGCTGCATTTGATGGGCACAGTGAGGCTGCAATTGATGTTTTTTTTTTTTTTTTAGTATTTTTCAGTTTGTTTGTGCCCCCAAAAAATTTTGATCACCAGCCCCAACTGGGTGTTAAAAAATGTGATAGGTGACAAATAATCTAGGTATGATACAATTTGGTTTACTTTATTTAAAACTGCACAATTCACTGCTTATGTACCATGAGCTATACAGTATGTGTGACCATTTTAGAAGGGGCTCCTCAAGACCTTAAGAATATTTCAAAGACTCCTCAGTGGTAAAACATTTGAAAAAAGTTGGGCTAGACAGTGACCAAGGTAAAAACCTTTGCCTTACCTCCTACAATGAAAGCACCTTCTATCTATGGCCAGCCAGACACTTATTGCTGACTTTTCTTTAGGTGTGGCTGCTGGAAATGAACTGTAATCCTGCTCTGCATACCAACTGTGAGGTACTGAAAGAAGTAATCCCCAATGTGGTCAATGAAACCCTTGGTATGTATATTTCAAATACATTTCCACTAAGTATCATTTGTGAATGTTTGTTTAGATTTTAGCAAGGAATACTGATTTATTATATTTATTGGTTTTCAACATTCTTTATATATTTTTCATTGCCTGCAATTTGCCAAATGATACTAGCAAAGAAGACAAAAATGCATACTAGCACATTATGACAGACTTACCCACACACGGAGCCCTCCAGCGTAGCACTGTCACGGCTCCCCAATGCTTCCATCTTCCCCCGGTTTTTCTTCCGGGTTCGTGGGCTCTGGCTATATAAATGGCACCAGCTGCATCTCAATGAATAGCTCCTAAATGGTGCAAGTTTAGGAGATATTCACTGTACCTACAGGACAGCCTTATTATAGGCTTACCTGTGGGTAAGTTAAAAAGTGAACTTTATTTCCACTTACTTACAAAAGTGGAAATTTATGTTAATCTCCATCACCCTATTTTTTCTTTTGGCATCTGTCATGTGTGTGGTGGGGGATGACGTGTCTCCGTGCCGTTTGGCTCCATATATGCTAGCCCTGGGGTGATGCTGAATGATTCCTTTTGGAAACAAGGCTTGATTCGTTTCCTCTGATTCAGATCGAGGCTTGGTTTCTCCTTTTTGTTTTGCCTCAGCCATGCTGGTTTAAAAAGGAGGCTTGGTCTCTCCCTCTGGTTCAAACCGAGACTTGGCTTTTCATTTGACTCCCTTGGCCATGTTCTTTTGAAAGCGAGGCTTGGCTAATCCTTTTGTTTCCTAGTGGCCATGTTACTTCCTTTCTTTTCAGAATGAGGCTTGGCTATTCGTTTTTCAAAATGTAGTGGCCATTCTGAGCAAATCATTTTGTTGTAAACAGCTGTGCACTTTCTGTTATGAACTATAAATAGCTTGGTTTTGGACATGGACCCAGTGCCCCCAAGGACGTCATGTATGATGAAATTAGTAGGACGGAGTTTATGTCCAGTGGTACCACGCTACTCTGATCTGCAGAATTTTATGTGAGAACCTTTTATCCACTTGTTACATTGTATTGGCCCTGTGGTCACTTTTAATGGCTTTTTTCAATAAAACCACCCTAATTTTATGATATGTGGCGACTTTTTGCCTTTTTTACATAAACCTCCATGAGAAAGAGTGGTTAACCAGCACCAGCGGCTGTCACGCTACCCCTCTGTACCTCCAGTGGATGGATCCTTCATGATGTGTGTTTCAATGCGTGATTAGACTCCTATAATGTGGAGTCTAGCTATTCGATAAGGGCACATCTTGTATCTATATGGTGGAAGGCGCACTTGGGTGTACGGTCGTTCACTGTCATTTGGACAACCAATATATGACTTTATTTCTGTATGAACTTATATGGAAATCCTATGGACTGACCATTGTCACTTTATTTCATTACACATGTTATATCACTATTTATTCATTTAGCGCGGTATTTTGACACAATTTGTTCTGTTGTTTAATTGCCAGCAGCTTGTTTTTTCATGTTTTATGTTTTATTTTTTCACTTTCACCTGCGCAATCACAAACATACTGTTCTCACATACAGAGACAGGGTAGAAAGGAGAAGAAGTTGAAGGGGTTAAAAATGATCACACAGTCAGTGTAAAATCCTCACCATGGATCAATTTTTGCTGCTGACTCATTAATTCCCCATCAATCAATAATGTACACAGTAGTGTGTTCACATTTGCAATCAATGAGATTAGTCATCACAGGGATAACATGGTACAGAGCTGCTTAGTGCACCAAGTCTGTGGACTAAAGCTGGCCATAGATGGAGCAAATCGCTTGATTGCCCCATCAACACAGTCAGTGTTGATGGGGGAATCCCTCTCGGTGAGCCATTGTGTTCTGGGGGAGCTGTCCTTGCTGGGTAAACACAATGATTACTGCTAGCAATTATAATAGCTGCTAGCAATAATTGCATGTAAAATCCGACAGGCCAGTTGTACCCCAGTTGATCGATCAATCAACCTGGGTACATTGAGCCTGCCCATAAATGGTTTGAACTATCTATGGTCAGCTTAAGATGTCTAATGATGACTTGGTTCAAGGCCATTAACGAGGACAACAGCCGTTCAGTGGTGCTTTCTTCAGTACTGTTTATGAACAGTACTGGGGAAATAACAGTCCACCTCTCCTGCATTTATAAATGTACAGCGGTTGCGAAGTGGTTAAGCCACACTGGCACTGCAATGCATACTTGGAGGCATCCCTTCCTTGTTAAAGGTTCAGCAACACACTAGAAGCACAGATATTACCTTTGCCAGGTAGCTGAAGACTTCCATTAAGTGTCTGCACTTGCAATGAAAAAAAGCAACAATGGCAGCGGCACAGATCAGTTTGAAACTAACAAACTTAAGAAAGGGAAGGGCAATATGCAAAACAATACAAAGGGTGGTCCCTGGATTTTTATTGCTGTCTGTGTTTCCACTGGGGAGATTCACCCCACCCCCACCCTATTAGTCTCTATTAGATTACTGTCACCAGGACAGATAGTGATGGGAAATCATCCAACATGGACACTTGTTCCAGTGATTGCTCTCACTTTAGAGAGATATCCACTCACTTTGTATCAGGGTCAGATCTAGCCTGCCTGATGTGGTATGCAGTAAGAAATGTTGGGGGGGGGGGGGGGGGGGGCAGGGAATGAAAGATCAACAGGGCAGAGGAGAGGCTTTGGGGGACACAAGGTAATTCTTTGTATCTGGGAAAGAAAGTGAAGGGAAATATCCCCAAGGGCACAAAGAGAAGAAAAAAATAGTTTTAACCATATAACCCAACCCAAAACTAGAAAAAGAAAGGTTTGCTTTAGATACAGTTTAACAGACATAGGTAAAAGAAATAATTCTCAGCTTTTTGGGGATTGTAGCACACTTTTAACTCCCAAAGGGTTTTTACATTTCTGTAGAAATGGTGGCAGGGATACTTCTACCTCTAATTTAGCTGTGACAGATGCTGCTATTTTTTTTGATTTAGCCTCTGATGCCATCGGACAAAATCATTTCTCCTTCCTATAGAATTTAGAATCTACTAGAGGATGTTGGGCACAGGGATGTCATCAACTGATTGTCATAGTTAAGATTTATTTGGTGACACCAGAGGCTTAACTGAAAAGATAAGCAGGATTTGTTACAGCCTTTCTAGTGGGGAAATCTCTATAAGGCTTCTTGGAGAAACGAAAAACTGGACAGGAGATTGAAGCCTTCTCTACGCCATCCCCAATAGGGTAATTCTGTCTTAGATGAAACTCCTTTTTAAATAAAGCTCTTTGTGATATGCAACTCAACTTATTTAAAAGACTTTATCAAAGTCCTTTGTTTCCGCAGACTTGGCACTTGAGATCTTCAAAAAAAGCTTTAAAGGCCAACGTATTATGCCCCTGAATACACAGAGAAAGTTTGTGTTGTTATACAATGGGGAGACCAATGAACAGGCAATAAAATTTAACTGGCCCAGAAGCTCCAGTCCTGCTAAAGAAGAGAAGAAGACAGCTCCAGCTGACAACCAAATCAGACTTGTGAAAAATGTGGAGAAGCCCCAGAGATCTTTTAAACCTCTTGCAGACAATGCAAGCCGTATTGTAACTAGGTCAACTGTCTTGCGATCTCCTCGAAGAACAAGCTTGGCAATGTCCCCTATTAATATGATGGGCTTTCCTGATGGCTCGACAAGCCACACAGTAAGACACAAAGCCAGGTACAACATAAAATCTAAGAGTCTGGATGGGCCTCAGTTCAACAATTTAACAGAGGTGGGCCGAACAAATAGCAAAGCTAAACCAACACCTGTTGCCAAGATTTCATTTACAGGTCCTCAGAAATTTAGAATGATTGGTAGAAAAACACCCCAGTTTACAAGGAGGAGCACACCAGATACATCGATCAACACCAATGTTGTGATCCTCTCTGAACAGAATCGTCTCCTCTTCAGCAGGGGCTCTGTCCGCAATGTTGAGGACCCCGGTGAACCCAAATTAAAAGATGCACACTCAAATGAACATAGTCATGGAGTATCTGTAAAATAATGATGGTCGCCATGCAAAAACTAGTAAAAGAGCATTAAAAAAGTGATTAGTGGTCTTTATATATGTAGATCAGTGGTTCTCAACTCCTGCCCTCAGGACCCACTAACAGGCCAGGTTTTATGTATTACCTTGGGGAGATGTAAACTAGAATACTGCAATCCATGAGCAACAAATGATATCACCTGTGATGCATTTCATATATCTTGCAAACCTGGCCTGTTAGTGGGTCCTGAGGACAGGAGTTGAGAACCACTGATGTAGATGGTCACATCTGGCATTTATAAACTTTTATCTGTTTTGGCAAACTGAAAACCATTGCAGTATTTATCTTTGCTGATTCTTTCAAGAAAAGAGTCCAGGAATGCATACAGGTTGGGATTTTTACAACAGAATTTGCAAGATGACTCGCAAGTTTTGTTAAGAATTCCACCCACAAAGTTTTACAGGACTAGTGTATGAGTTTAAAGCTAACATCCTTGCCTTTTTGCTGAGCTCTGCTAAGGTGAAAACAATGCTTTGATCATTTGCAGCTCTGGTTCACTCTTCTGCATTTAATGTCACTCAAATGTTTGCCCCACAGCCATGGAAGCCAATATCCTCTGACACATGCTTATCACAGACACAGTACACTGCAGGCAAGGAGAGCTTAACAATTACAAAAATGAATGGCAGACAGATGGCTTTTACACATTATTGGCCCTATTCAATAAAGGGTTCTTATTTTTAAGTACAGTAACCTGTAGCAACAAATCAAACTTTAGTTTGTTGAAGGCAAGCTAATAGAAGATGTCTTTTGTTTGCTATAGGTTACTTTACTGCACGGACAGCATCACTATCGCTTCTGCCATTACTAAAGATATGTCCCTGGCTCCTTATGGGGAGGTTTTATTTCTGCTGGTGGGAATTTTAAAAAACTCTCCATTATCACAAAAGTAAAATTAAATAAATAAACAGCACAGGTGCAGTACCTAACAGGTTAGTGACCCCTTTGCCTACAATGTCTCCCACTACTTATACTAACCCAGAACCAACCTTTATTTCATCTTGAGACAAGAAAATATACTTTAAAGTATGCGTAAACCCAATTATGAAATTGTAAATAAGCTTTAATATTGGAATGTAAATTCAAAATTGATTTTTAATAATTTTTGTTTCCAATTTGAAGCTTTCATTAAAATCACACTTTGTGATTCTTTTGTGAAGGTTATTGTACAGGCACTTTCTGTTATGGGGTGACTATACTCTGTCCCAATTCTTCTTCTGCATTGTCATGCTCTCCAAATGAAGACACAGATTCGGTCCACTGTTGTCACCATTTAGAAATGCCATGCAACAGTGTAAGTTTGTAGACATGAAGTGGCTTGTGAAGATCAGCAGTGCTGAAAAAAGGGAAACGGTAAAAAAAGTATTTTATTTAAAAAAAAAAAGACATTTATTTTTTTAAAAATTTATTTTAGCAAATGGAAGCATTAAGAGGTCTGCAAATGATTACTGACACCCCATCCCATGTGTTCATACATACAAAAGAAAAGGAGCACCAATCCAAATAATTGGGACTTTCAAGGTCTCAGTTACAGTCAGTACAACTATTTTAAGAACTGAAGAACTGGATAAGTTACAAAATATCTTCAGCATTAAAAAACAAGTCCACATGAATGTGACTAATACTAGGTACAACTATTTTAAGATAAATGAAAATTTATATTTATTACAAAAATGTTAAAACACATAAAAAACATGTTTCACCATTGTTCATCCAGTAGAGTAAATAAACAACTCACCATAATCTAAATATCTATGCAAACTTGTATATAGTGAGGTCGATTTACTAAAACTGAAGTGTGCAAAATCTGGTGCAGCTGTGCATGGTAGCCAATCAGCTTCTAACTTCGACTTGTTCAATGAAGCTTTGACAATAAAATCTGGAAGTTGATTGGTTCCTGTGCAGAGCTGCACCAGATTTTGTATGCTCCATTCTTAGTAAATCCACCCCAGTATGTCATTCAGTTAGGAGTTACAGTCCATTTACTTTATTTATAAGAGCTTTTACTAAATGATGACCATTACCTAATATGCTTGCGTGGAGCAGTTTACTTTAATTAAACCTTTACTCCTTTTTAAGCTTTTAAGTACAAGTCCTACCTAATAGCAGGTACAACAAGATGAATGCTATTATCTTTATTAACCATAATAAGCCTCTTCTGTGTCTTAACCCAATTTAGTTTGACTTTGTCACCTGAGCATCACTTTCCCTGGTTATGTCTCAGCCCTGCCAACTATATTTGCACAGTTCAGTGATGTTTCCCCAGGGGAGTCAGCAAGGGTGCTCTCCTTGGACATGGGAGTAGCAGGTAATGGAGAATAGCCATAGAAACTGGTCATACAGCAATTGAATTTCATCCATTTCCTGATAAACTAGACAAAATTTGTTCCGTGTGTGGTCCTGACACCTTCTGTTCTCCTGCTTGGCTTCCCTTGTTTGTCAAAGGAGTCAGGCAGAAAATTGTTGGCCAAACAATAGCTGCATCCAATCAGATGCAGCCGCTGTTCAGGTATTTTGATGGCTGGGGAAACTACATCTTAAAGGATACGGTTTTTAGGAGCCTGTAAAGCATTGCATCCGCGATCAGCAGATTGTGAGTGCAATGCCAGGCTCCTGAAGACTGTATGTGTAGTAACTAAACCAAAAATCTTTACTGGTCGATAAAGGCCATAGCAGGCATTTCTGGTGTTTGCTCTGTTTTGGCTTTTACATTTAAACATTTGAAATAATGTACCGGTTCACTTTAGGTGTTCATTTTGATTTTCTTTTAATGATTTGCTGCAGTGAGAAAATGGGTAATATTAAAATGTTCCTTTGTGAACTGTATATTTATTAATACATATATTTCTGTACCAAAATGTATACCCATGGGTGTTCGTAATTATTTAAAAAATGTAATATATTGCAGCTTATCAGTAAAACTGCCCATACAGTGATAGAAATATTGCTGATTCAATATGAACTGGACACATTTTGGACAGTGTGTGGCAGTCCCTGCCTGACAGAAGTCGATCATTTGATTGACTTCTGTTGAAGGGACATTTTGGAAACCTTTTCTGGATCAATGGCCACCTCCATTGATCAGTGTGTTCTGAAAACAATGGGTGCACCTGTCAGGACACATTATCCTGGGGGAATGGGGGGGTCATAGGATTTATTTGTCCAACTTGTTTGTGTGGATGGGGCCCTTTAAAAAAAAAAAAGCCATTGATTATGTAATTTTCTTTCTTTCAACCATGGGTTAATGAAAAATTGCTTGATTCCTCCATTAACACAGACAGCATTGATAGTGGACTCCCTCCCACTGTGCTATTGTATTCTAACAGCGAGAGGTTTCCCCACCATAAGAATACAATGATCACTTCTAGCAGCTATAGTCACTGGCAGTGTTCACATAAGAATAACCTGACAGGCTGGTTGTACTTAAATCAATGGATCTTGATTTCTATCAAGATTAAAAGGCATTTTCTATACTAGCTAAACATATTCTTAGCCTGAAAAAAGAAAACCAAGCCACAACATTCAAGGTAAGCTGCAATATATTACATTTTTGGTTTTGGGTTTGGATATGCTTTAAAATACTTGAACCACAGTGTACTTTGGTGCTACCTTCTTGAACTGTTTACCATTGATAAGCATAATGTAAATTGTGATAACATTGATACAGATCATATTTTTCTGCAATTCACAAGCCAACAATATTTATAATATTGACCATGTCTTAACAGATATATCACTTCATTACAACCAGCCTGCCTATAGATGCATCGAAATTCATCTGGTTCCTGCTGAACCGGACAAATTTTGATCTGTATATGGCAGGCCTAAGGATGAGCTAAGGTTTGGGTTGTCACGTGATAGCATGCCATTGGTCCAATCAGCTGTGGCCAGGGAATTCCTTGCCTTGCAGCCGCATGTAACAAAGGGATGGGGATGTTGGCAACATCATTGACTAATATAGCAACATGGCCAAATTTGGACAATGTTATTAACGAAATATAGCCCTGTGGCCATGTTAGGTCAAAGATGTCACCAAAATCCCCACCCCTTTGTTGCATGCGGCTGTGGGTTTGGGAATTCCCTGGTTACAGCTGATTGGGCCTGTGGTCTGCTATCATGTTAGAAATTAAAGGTGAGTTAGGTATGCCTGATGGGAAATCCAATTGAGTGCTAGCCCCGGCCCGCCTACGTGGGTATATTGGGAGTCGAAATACAAAACATCTTCCCCTCTAGTTATCTCCATTGAAGGAAGGTGTTTTCCAGTTCACAGATGATACAGTAGTTAGGAAGGCTGATGATACTGTTTAAAGTTTGATATTTCAGTTCCATACACAGGAAGTTACAAGGATTTCTATCAAGATTAACGCTTCAGCCCCGGAAGATTTTACCCCCTTCCTGACCAGAGCACTTTTTGCGATTCGGCACTGCGTCGCTTTAACTGACAATTGCGCGGTCGTGTGATGTTGCACAAACACAAAATTGACGGCCTTTTTTTCCCCACAAATAGAGCTTTCTTTTGGTGGTATTTGATCACCTCTGCGGTTTTTATTTTTTGCGCTATAAACAAAAAAAGAGCGTCAATTGTGAAAAAAAAAAACACATTTTTTTTTAACTTTTTGCTATAATAACTATCCCCCAAAAATATATAAAAAAACTAATTTTTTCCTCAGTTCAGGCCGATGCGTATTCTTCTACATATATTTGGTAAAAATAAATTGCAATAAGCGTATATTGATTGGTTTGCGCAAAAGTTATAGCATCTACAAAATAGGGATAGTTTTATGGCATTTTTATTATTTTTATTTTTTTTTATTAGTAATGGCGGCGATCTGCGATTTTTATCGCGACTGCGACATTATGGCGGACACATCGGACACTTTTGACACTATTTTTGGGACCATTGTCATTTATACAGCGATCAGTGCTATAAAAATGTAAATGACACTGGCAGGGAAAGGGTTAAACACTAGGGGGCAATCAAGGGGTTAAGTGTGTCCTAGGGAGTGATTCTAACTGTGGGGGGGTGGGCTTCAACTCACATGACAGCGATCACTGCTCCCGATCACTTGGAGCGGTGATCTCTGTCATGTCACATGGCAGAACAAGGAAATGCCTTGTTTACATAGGCACTTCCCCTTTCTGCGGCTCCGTTACACGATTGCCGGGAGACCGGCGGACATCGAGTCCACGGGTCCCGCAGCCACGGTCACGCTGTACGCGGTGGGCACGCACGCCCGCTAGCCCCGCCACTTAAAGGGGACGTACAGGTACGCCCATTTGGCCACCGCTGCCATTGTGCTGACGTATATCAGCGTGCAGCGGTCGGCAAGTGGTTAAAAGGTATTTTCTATACTAGCTAGACATATTCTTAGCCTAAAAAAAGAAAACCAATGCAGCCACAACATTCAAGGTAAGCTGAAATATATTCCATTTTTGGTTTTGGGTTTGGATATGCTTTAAAATATTTGAACCACAGTGTACTTTGGTGGTACCTTCTTGAACTGTTTACAATTGATAAGCATAATGCAAATTGTGATAACATTGATACAAATCATATTTTTTTCCGCAATTAACAAGCCAACAATATTTATAATATTGATTATATCTTAACAGATATATCACTTTTTTATTAATAATAAAAAACATTACTTTTACAAAATTGTGTTCATTTGTATTGTGTAAAATGTACACCCAGGATAAAGCCTTCTTCACAGGGCCGATTAGCCGCACACATTGGATTCCAGCAGCAAGAACCAGCAGATTCTTGTAGATGGAATGACAGGAGCATGTGAATAGTGGCAGCCGCTCAACCTGTACAAAGTATTGACAGACTGACAGCAGCCATTGCTATTCACATGTAGCCGCAGACCAAGCTGTGGTTAGGGACAGGTGTCTGAGCCTGGATGCATCTGACTTCAGTTACAGAAACTTTGTTCTTTTCTTTTGGGGCTTTACATAAATAAATTGAAGCTGACAATTGTAAGCACCCACAGCTCAACCCTCAAACTGCCACTTTTGCTGGACAGCTTACCCTGTTAAAGGGATTGGAAAAAATAACAAATTTACTGGCAGGATCAACAGGTTAAAATAAAGGGAAAAAAAGAGAACAAATGTAACCACCACATCTTAAAAACAAGTTAATACTAACAACCCTCCCTATGTTATTTATTTACACTCCCTTCTATATACCATTCATCAGAGAGGAACCCAATGGAAGAGCCAAGGCATACTCTAAGTTGGTCCTAATGTCCTCTTTCAATATGGCAGGGCCACTAGGTAGTAATATGTAGATTTTCTTTATAGGCTCTCATGAAAAAGTCGTCTCCCTGCATGCTACTTTTGGAAATGCAAGCTGCTTGGCTGTCCATGGTTTTAATACAGTTTAAGTCACTGACCAGCAACCAAACACATGCATTAGGCTTGTTTTACATGGGCTTCAGCTTGTAGAAGAGCAGTGTGAAGAGCAAGCTTTGACAAAGCATTTGCAAGTTGCTAGCAGACTTCAGTAGGCTTTCAACAAGCTATAAGTAGCCTGCTAGCAGTTTTTTAAAGTGGCAATCAGCAGCCCTATTAGGATCTGTGTTCAACATTTAGAAACTCAAACTGAAATGTTTTGTCAAAGCTTGCTGTTCGCACTGCTCTTGTATAAGCTGAAGCCCACGTGAAACAGGCCTTATGGGGCATACACACGGTCAGACTTTTCATCTACAAAAGTCCGACAGCCTGTCCGACAGACTTCCGGCGGACTTTCGGCGGACTTGCGGCGGACTTGTGGCAGACTTTCTAACGAACGGACTTGCCTACATACGACCACACAAAAGTCCGACTGATTCGTACGTGATGACGTACACCGGACTAAAATAAGGAAGTTCATAGCCAGTAGCCAATAGCTGTCCTAGCGTGGGTTTTTGTCCGTCGGACTAGCATACAGACGAGCGGATTTCGGGGTCCGTCGTAGTTACGACGTAAAGATTTGAAGCATGTTTCAAATCTAAAGTCCGTCGGATTTGAGGCTGAAAAAGTCCGCTGAAAGTCCGGGGAAGCCCACACACGATCGGATTACCAGCCAGCTTTAGTCCGTCGGCGTCCGTTGGACTTTTGTAGACGAAAAGTCTGACCGTGTGTATGCCCCATTAGAAAGATGTGTAAACTCCTTATCTGCTATACCACTTTTACTATGACCATATGGCAATATGGCCATGTTAGGTCAATAATGTCAGGCGCATCCTCCCCCCTTGTGTTCATGCAGCTGTGGGGCAGAGAAAGTCCCAAGTGTAACTCATTGGCCTGGCATTGATAGCTGGGTTCTGGGTTAGGGTTGCTACCTCATCCCTTTAAAACCGAACACCTATTGATTACACAGGTTCTGTGGCTGATTAAGGTGGTAATTAAACTCACTTGGTGCCTTATCTGCATTAAATTAGCCTCAGAACCTGTGTAATTCATCTGTGTTCGGATTTAAAGGGATGAGGTGGCAACCCTATTCTGGGTTTGGAGCTGACCCTAATGCCGCGTACACACGGTCGGACTTTTCAGCTACAAAAGTCCGACAGCCTGTCCAACAGACTTCCGGAGGACTTTCGGCAGACTTGCGGCGGACTTGTGGCAGACTTTCTAACGAACGGACTTGCCTACACACGACCACACAAAAGTCCGATGGATTCGTACGTGATGACGTACACCAGACTAAAATAAGGAAGTTCATAGCCAGTAGCCAATAGCTGCCCTAGCGTGGGTTTTTGTCCGTCGGACTAGCACACAGACGAGCGGATTTCGGGGTCCGTCGTAGTTACGACGTAAAGATTTGAAGCATGTTTCAAATCTAAAGTACATCGGATTTGAGGCTAAAAAAGTACGTTGAAAGTCCGGAGAAGCCCACACACGATCGGATTACCAGCCAGCTTTAGTCCGTCAGCGTCCGTAGACGAAAAGTCCGACCGTGTGTACGCGGCTTTAGCCTTTCCTTAGTAGCTAGCTAGTATCATACCTCCAGCATAGACAATGTTGACTAGGTTCTAACGTGAAGTCTTTCTCCCCCATAATGTACAATGAATACAGAGCTGCATTAAAGTAGTTGTGGACAGTCAATGCTTTTGAGACTTTCTAATGCAGTCATTCTTATGCAGGCACCATAACTGCTTTTAATTAGTTTCAGAAATTATTTTTCTTAATTTTTTTTTACAATGTTAAAAGTCATGTGACCGTACATATCTTGTGACCATACATATCTTCTTCCTGATATTGAGGGGTGTGGATACAGGATGCTGATCAGCCTGAGGCAAGATGCAGGCTGTGCTTGAGCAGGGAGCATGTTCAAGAGGCAGGCTGAGATTGGGAGCAGGCGTATGCCAGAGGCAGGCTGTGATTGGTCAGGGGGTGTGGTGGCTAAACAAACTACCCAATACGGGCATGCTGTGTATCTGCACTTGCCAGCCAAAGGATGAAAACTGACCATGCTAACACAAATCATCTCCTGTACTTTGTGTGGTCACTTTAGAACAAGGAAGAAAGGTGACTGGCAGGATCAACCAGGTACTTCAGATGGCAGACATACATGAAAATGATAGAGAATTTAGATTTAAAAAATACGCAAATGTTAACACATACATAGAAAAAAATGTGGCCATTTTCATTTGACTTTATACGACTTTTCCAATATTTTGTTAAAAATTCTCTTCTTGGTTCCAAGTACAGTAACAATTTTCTTATTTGGGGCCTCAGTTTTAGAAGTTTCGAAACCCCTGCTCTTTACAAGTCAATGTGAACCCCAGTTCTATACATAGTAACATAGTAGGTAAGGTTGAATAGTCCATCCAGTTCAACCTGTGAGGGTGTACATGTGTCAGTGTCTACAATTATTTCTCATGTCCCTGAATGTTGTGTTCCTTAAGATGCACATCCAAAAGTCTCTTAAAAATATCCATACTCCCCGCTGACACCACCAATTGTGGAAAAGAGTTCCACATCCTTATTGCCCCGACAGTGAAAAAACCCCTGCACAGCTTAATGTTAAACCGCTTCTCCTTCAATCTCATTGTGTGGCCCCGTGTCCTCTGACACTGCCTGAGACTGAATAGTTTTTTTTCCTATGCTGGGATCACCATTGAGGTATTTGTAAATCACTATCATATCCCTTCTCAAGCGTCTCTTCTCCAGCGAGAATAGATTTAGTGCTTGTAATCGTTCCTCGTAATTATTAATTTTGTTGCCCTTTGGACTCTCTCGAGTTCCAGCACATCCCTTCTGAGGACTGGTGACCAGAACTGGACCGAATACTCCAGATGTGGCCTAATCAGAGTTTTATAAAGTGGCAGAATTATTGTTTTATCTCTGGAGTATATCCCTTTTTTATGCATGCTAAAATTCTACTTTGGTAGCTGCAGCTTGACATTGCATGCTATTGCTCAATCTGTCATCTACTAGGACCGGCAGTTCTTTCTCCATCCTTTATTCCCCCAGAGGTTCTCCTCCTAGTGAGTAGTTTGCATTTTATGTTTTTAGCCCCCAAGTGCATTACTTTACATTTCTCAACGCTAAACTTCATTTGCCATGTAGTTGCCCAATCCATTATTTTGTTCAGGTCTTCCTGTAAAATTTCTATATCCTGATGTGAAGATATTGCCCTGCTTATTTTTGTATTGTCCGCAAAAACTGAGATTGAGCTATGTATCCCAACCTCTATATCATTCATGAAGAAATTGAATAGAATTGGTCCCAAGACAGAACTTTGGGGTACCCCACTTACCACTTTAGACTCCATACAAGTCAAGGTGAATGCAGGATATCTCCAATGCATATACATGTTATATATAAAGTTTTATATTTACTAGCCCTCTGGATTGGTATCAAGATAAGCCTGCACCCCATGCTCTGGGACACAGGGATATACTTTCACCTCTACTTTGAGCGGCACCAAAAGCAATATAACAGGTCACTAGGGATGAGCTTTATGTTTGGGTCGAACATGAGTTCGACTCGAACATTGGCTGTTCGCCCGTTCGCCGAATATCAAAGTGGCGCATGTTTCCCATGTTTAGAACAGTCCGAGAGCAAAATGACATTTCTAAAGGAAAAAAGTCATTTAAAAGTACTTGCGGCTATAATGAATTGTCAGTCCCGGCAATACACATAAAAGTTAATTGATAAAAACGGCATGGGATTCCCCCACAGTCCGTTACCAGGCCCTTTGGGTCAGGTATGAATATTAAGGGGAACCCTGTACCGAAATAAAAAAAATACGTGGGGGTGCCCCCAAATTCCCCAGGCCCTTCAGGTCTGGTATGGATATTAAGGGGAACCCCATGCCAAAATTTTTAAAAAATGGCGGCGGGGTCCCCCTCAAAACCCATACCAGGCCCTTCAGGTCTGGTATGGATATTAAGGGGAACCCCGCACCAAAATGTAAAAAATAAATGTCAGGAAAAGAGGTGGGGACGAGAGAGAGCCCCCCCTCCTGAACCGTACCAGGCCACATGCCCCCAACATGGGGATAATGTCCCCATGTTGATCGGGACAAGGGCTTCATCCCCACAACCCTTGCCCAGTGGTTGTGGGGGTCTGCGGGCGGGGTGCTTATCGGAATCTGGAAGCCCCCTTTAATAAGGGGACCCCCAGATCCCGGCCCCCCCTTTGTGAATTGGAAATGGGGTACAAGTACGCCTACCATTTCAGAAAAAAGTGTCAAAAATTTTAAAAAAAGACAATAGCCAGTTTTTGACAATTCCTTTATTAATGTCTTCTTCTTTCCCTGCTTCTTCTGGTCTTCCTTCAGTTTTCTTCTTTTCTTTCTTCCTCCATCTTGTTCTTCCCCCGCTTCTTCCTCTATCTTCCTCTGCTTCTTCCTCCGGCATCTTCCTCCGGTCTTCTCCTCCACGACATCTTCCTCTGGCTTCTTCCCCGCTTCGTCCTCCGGACGATCCGCCTCAATGGGGGTTCTCGCTGTGTGATGCTTCTGTTCTTGTGACAGCTCTTATTAATAAAGGAATTGTCAAAAACCGGCTACTGTCTTTTTAAACATTTTTGACACTTTTTTTGGGAAATGGTAGGGAAACTTGTACCCCATTACCAATTCACACAGGGGGGGGGGGGCTGGGATTTGGGGGTCCCCTTGCTAAAGGGGGCTTCCAGATTCCGATAAGCCCCCGCCCGCAGACCCCCACAACCCTTGCATGGTGGTTGAGGGCATGTGGCCTGGTATGGTTCAGAAAGGGGGGGTGCTCTCTCATCCCCGCCTCTTTCCCTGCGACCTGTCAGGTTGCGTGCTTGGATAAGGGTCTGGTATGGATTTTTTTGGGGAACCCACATAATTTTTTTTAAATTTTGGCGCGGGGTTCTCCTTAAAATCCATCCCAGACCTGAAGGGTCTGGGATGGATTTTGGGGGGGACCCCCACACCATTTTTTTTCAATTTTGATGCGGGGTTCCCCTTAATATCCATACCTGACCTGAAGGGCCTGGTATGGAATTTGGGGGGACCCCCACGCATTTTTTTTTTAAATTTTGGTTTTGGGTTTCCCTTAATATTCATACCAGACCCAAAGGGCCTGGTATGAATATTAAGGGGAACCCCGAACCAAAATTTGAGGGGACCCAAAGGGCCTGGCAATGGACTGTGGGGGAATCCCATGCCTTTTTTATCAACGAACTTTTATGTGTATTGCCGGGACCGACAATTCATTATAGCCACGAGTACTTTTAAATGATTTTTTTTCCTTTAGAAATGTCATTTTGCTCTCCGACTGTTCTAAACACGGTAAAATATGCGCCACTTTACAGGCATACTATAGACACCCCCCAGGTATGAAATTTAAAAGGAATATCTCACTTTAATTGTTTCAATTTAAGCATTATTAAAATCACTGCTCCCGAAAAAACGGCCGTTTTTAAAACTTTTTTTTGCATTGGTACATGTCTCCTGGGGCAGGGCCCAGGTCCCCTAACACTTTTTGTAACAATAACTTGCATATAAGCCTTTAAAATTAGCACATTTGATTATTCATGTTCATGTCCCATAGACTTTAACGGTGTTCGTGTGTTCGAACATATTTTTTGCCTGTTCGCTACAAACTGAACCGGGGGGTGTTCGGCTCATCCCTGCAGGTCACATCTCCAATGCATCTCATATACCCATAACCCTTATAACTTTTATCACTTATAAATAGAATTCTTTCTCTGAACAGCCCGTGTTTTCAGTTTACTGATCTCTGGACTGTTCCTCATCTTTTTCCTGTTAGACAGAATGTTCCGGTTGATTTGTGATCTGTAATGTGATTACTTGTGTGCAGTAATATATTTCCCCTCCCATACTGAAAAAAAAAAAGGGCAGGGAGCTAGGAAATACCTGGTTGTGGACAGAATTGGACTTGTAAGAGTTTTTCCTACGTGTCACTCTTGTCCTGATATCGTTGAAGATTTTCTGCCTGCCAAGTCCATGTATTATAAAGTTCACCGGAATGCCTCCTTTTGTTGGAACTTGTTCTCTTCTTCGCAATTCTCTACTAGAGGGGACGGTGACAGCAAGTGTCACTTGTAATTAAGGCCCGGCATCTTGGACTGGTATAATAAGGGTTAACGTCCTTTCACTTTTTCCTTTGTCAGGCTTTTCTCCTACTCTCACCCGGCCTATAAGCTCTTTTCTTTCTGTGAAATTGAGAAACTTGCTGAGCCTCCCTCCCTCCCCCCCCTCAGGTCATCTCATTCTACAGGAAAAAGAAACAAGCTTGAATCTAACAGGAAGCTCTCTCTATTTCACACTGCCGGTTTGTGAATTTTTCTAGCATATTGTCTGTATCCAGCTCCAGTCCTGATCTATAGGAGGAAGGATGTGGGAGGCCATCCCAGCTCCCTGCATCTCTCTGGCTGGCTCCTAGGAGCTGTACTGCTCAGTAGATTGGAATGACACCCATGTCCTAGGATGGGCTGCTGCAGCGTGACCGCCAGGGGTTCCAACACCAGCAATGATGGCCACGAAGAGGTGGAACTGCTGAAGAGAGACAACCGGTAAGCTTTTGCTATTCTAATAATACTTAAATAAATCGAAAAAAAGCCTAGCAAGAAGGGTGTTTTAAAAATGTTTAAATTGTTTAATTACTATGTACTTGTATTTACTCCAGGATTAAAAGCAGGACTAAAGACCGAAAGAAAATGCAGTTTATTTTACAGCAACATAGTTTTGGAGAACAATATGTGGGTTGCTATTGCTGATCTTTTCCTGAAAGTGACAGCTGCTTGTCTGTTACTGGTGTCAGTACTACTCAAGTCCCTGAGCAAGAACATCATACAGCAAGTGAAGGCAGACTGGAGTCAGATCTTCATATTTACTTTAGGACCGTGACTCTGAAAGAAGTGCACCAATCCTTCTCAGCAGGATGTTAGCAATGGCAGCCTACACATTTTTCTCAGTAGAGTTTCCCTTCAAGAAAGTATGTTACCAAAATTCAATCTCTTATTACAGGGGATACCTGCAATCTGAATGATTAAAACCTTTGTTAACCCAAAAAAATAAAATAAAATAAAGATCCTGTTCCCTTAAAGCATGTTATACAGCACAGTCATTTGGACCCCCGTATCACCTGAAATACCTGGCTGATCCTGTCTGGCTTTGCCCTCCCCTCTGCAAACTGACCACGATAATCAGGCCTGCTGAGCCCTGACACCATGGTCTGTTTGCATGTCTCCTGTGTCCTTCTCCCCCCTCCCCTCTCTGCCTGTCTCTGCCCGATTGTACCTATATGAGCGCAGCTCCCGGCACTCAGCTGATTGTCTCTTTTCTCTCCCCCCTCCTCCCAGCTGACGTCAGCAGAAGGGTTTGGCCTCACCCACTGAAGCTGTGAGCCGGAGAGAGAAGAGAGGAATCAGCTGAGTGTCGGGAGCGGAGCTCATATAGGTACAATTGGGCAGTTATTTTACAGAACACAGGGACAATTATTATAATGGTGCTGAGAGGATGGCAGCAATTAACAAAAGTGGGTTATCAACCACTTTCAAGAGGAAGTAAATGATGGGTTTTACTTCCTCTGTCGTTCCCTGCAAGGTAAAAGCATAATGGGCTAGTATGCATCGCATACTAGCCCATTATGTGACACTTACCTGCAATCGAAGCCCGCGCTGTCCCAGCTGGTGGAAGCATCCATCTTCTGCCCTCTTCCTTCCAGGGCTGCGAACTCCGGCTCTGTGACTGGCCAAAGCCGCGTGACGTCACTCCCACGCATGAGCGCGGGAGCCGTCAGTCACGGAACATACGAGTGAAGAAACAGCACGGAGGTTTGTTTCTTCACAGCGCATGCGCCAATGACATCATCGGCGCACCGCAAAGTATATCTCCTAAACGGCGCATGTTTAGGAGATATTTCCACCTACCTTATACTAGGCTAACCTATAGACTTTAGGTAAAAGTGACGCAGGAGGGTTTACAACCACTTTAAGCTCTGTGCAGACTGTTGTGTTAAAAAAGGAAGAGCAAGCATTATTTTAAATATTTTATTAAAGTGATTTTAAAGCCTTAAGGTTTTTCACTTTAATGCATTCTATACATTAAGGTGCTAAACCTTCTGTGCTGCAGCTCCCCCAAGCCCCCCCCATTTTCTTACCTGAGCCCTATCCAATCCAGCAATGTGCATGATGACAGCAGCAGCTCCCGCCACTGTCTCAATCTTCATTGAGCAGCTTGATAGCAGCGGGAGCCGATGGCTCCTGCTGATGTCAATCAAATGTTGTGACACTGGAGCGGGGGGCGGGGCCAAGTCCTGCTGTGTCTGTGTCCAGAAGAGGAGGGTCTGGGCTGCTCTGTGCAAAACCATTAAACAGCGCAGGTACGTATAGACATAAAGTATAAAGGTTTACAAGCACTTTAATTCACTCCAGGATTAAAAGCAGGATTAAAAATAGAAAGGAAATGCAGGTTATTTTACTGCAACATATTTTTTTAAAGGAAACTTGTGCAAAGAACAATATGTAGGCAGCCACTGTTCATCCTTTTTAAAAGTGATAGCTGCCTGCTTGTTTCAGGTTTCAATGCAGTTCAAATCACTGAACAAGAACAGCATGCAGCAAGTGAAGGCAAACTGAGAGAAGTCAAAGCTCCAAATCTGCAAACTAGTTTCAGGAAAAAAATGATCCTCTCATTGCAGGGGATACCTGTAGTCTGATTTCAAGCTCTGTGCAGATTGCTGTAAAAATCAGCGACCAATTTACATATACAGAGAATATGATTTTTGGGGGCACTCTGTACACAGATATGGTACAGAAGTACAGACTATTCCCTGTTGCCAACATTACAATAAAAAGATATTTGAAATTTTTAGGTACTTTGAAAAACTTGTAACTTTTCTTTTTGTAAAATTGAGAAATTAAATGATATATTTTTAATTTACATAATATACATTTTTATATATCCCTAGTACCCAACCTGAGTCCCTTTTGGTACTTGATGTGCAGCCCTTAGACCCCAACGGTCTATAGTTGAAGTGAGAGCATAGATTTGTAAAGGGGCAATAGCGGTGATCTCTACTAGCCTTGCTCTAATCTTTAGACTTGTAGCATGTCCACAGTCTCTAACCATCATTTTCTATAGTATGTCTGCAGTTTCTGACAGTTCTCTCCAGCTTTACATGTACTGCACATTATAAAACCCTTTGGTGATGTCATGGGCCGCATTTGAGGCCCTCTATGCCATGTAAGTTGACAACCACTGATATATACAGTATATACTCTATATACAGAATAAGCTGTATAGTGATTGTGTAATACAGTTTAGTAAAAATTGAATTTACCTTTAGGCATCCTGATGGGTGTGTGATCTATCTACATAATGGTTGTTTAAGGAAAAAAGGGGGTTTGGGACTTTATATGAGGCCAAGACATGAGCCCTCAAGTGCCTCCATCCCTATTAAATTGACATAAGGAGAGAGTTTGGGACTTTGTGTGAAGCAGGCGGCCGAATTGAACAACATGAACAAAGAGTGTCTGGTGGGTATAAAATGATAAATGGCCTAATTGCATAGTGTTATGGCATGTACATAGTAACATAGCATGAACCAATTGCATGATTATATGATTTAATTACATATGAATCACATAGTAAGAAGATAACATAGTAACATGGTAACATGAAAGTACATGACATTAACAACATGATAAAAAGGAAACTGCCAGACTAAAATCTATGTTCACTTAACCACTTCAGCCCCGGAGGATTTTACCACCTTCCTGACCAGAGCACTTTTTGCGATTCGGCACTGCGTCGCTTTAACTGACAATTGCGCGGTTGTGCCACGCTGTACCCAAACAAAATTGGCGTCCCTTTTTTCCCACAAATAGAGCTTTCTTTTGGTGGTATTTGATCGCCTCTGCGGTTTTTATTTTTTGCGCTATAAACAAAAAAAGAGCGACAATTTAAAAAAAAACGCAATATTTTTTACTTTTTGCTATAATAAATATCCCAAAAAAATATATAAAAAACTATTTTTTTTCCTCAGTTTAGGCTGATATGTATTCTTCTACATATTTTTGGTAAAAAAAATCGCAATAAGCATATATTGATTGGTTTGCGCAAAATTTATAGCATCTACAAAATAGGGGATAGTTTTAAGGCATTTTTATTTTTTTTTATTAATAATGGCAGCGATCTGTGATTTTTATCGGGACTGCGACATTATGGCAGACATGTCGGACATTTTTGACACTATTTTGGGACCATTGTCATTTATACAGCGATGGATGCTATAAAAATGCATTGATTACTGTGTAAATGACACTGGCAGTGAAGGGATTAACCACTAGGGGGCAGTGAAGGGGTTAAGTGTGTCCTAGGGAGTGATTCTAACTCTGGGGGGCTGGGCTTTAACACACAGGACAGTGATCATTGCTCTCGATGACAGAGAGCAGTGATCTCTGTCCTGTCACTAGGCAGAACGGGGAAATGCTTTGTTTACAAAAGCATCTCCCCGTTCTTCCTCTCTGTGACACGATCGCGGGCACCCGGCGGACAACGAGTCCGCGGGACCCGCGGTCACGGATACCGCGGCAGGCGCGCACCCCCGCGACACCGCTTTTTAAAGGGGACGTACCTGTACGCCCTTTTGCCTACCAGCGCCATTCTGCCGACATACGTCGGCATGCGCTGGTTGGCAGGTGGTTAATGTAACAGGTCCATGACAACTTGGTATAGGCCAATAAAACCAACATGATAATGTACATATTGTTTGATATCACTCTTGGATTAAAAACGTAATGAATCTATATAGCTCGATGCGTTTCATGGGTAATCTCCAATCTTCAGGAGCAGATGCAACAATCTATAAACATAATGTAAAATTAATTGATGTGACTGGCCAAATAAAGGGGTGGGGAGAGGGGAAGTGGAAGAAAATTGGTATAAATAGTGAGGGTGATATCCATAGATCACCCATAGGTAACTTACAGATAAGCTGTGAGTGTAGGTGACAGCGCCAGAGACCGACTGGGGGGAGGCATCATAAGTCCCGGGAGCTGAGGCGGTAATCCCCAAGGGCAAATGGTGGAAGATTGGAGGTTACCCATGAAACGCGTCAAGCTATATAGATGCCTTCATTACATTTTTAATCCAAGAGTGATATCAAACAATATGTACATTATCATGTTAGTTTTATTGGCCTATACCAAGTTGTCATGGACCTGTTACATTATGTGAACATAGATTTTAGAGTCTGGCGATTTCCTTTTATCATGTTGTTAATGTCATGTATGTTCATGTTACCATGTTACTATGTTATCTTCCTACTATGTGATTCATATGTAATTAAATCATATAATCATGCAATTGGCTCATGTTATGTTACTATGTGCATGCCATAACACTATGCGATTAGGCTATTTATCATTTTATAACCACCACTCACTCTTTGTTCATGTTGTTCAATTCGGCCGCCTGCTTCACACAAAGTCCCAAACTCTCTCCTTATATCTACATAAAGGTTGTGTCATCATCACTAGATAGGGAAGGTCTTGCCTTGGGTCAAATTAACTCCATATTGCCTTGACCTCAAGCATTAGGGTGGCTATACACCTGTGGATTCTGGTAGAAAATCTAACAGATTCCTCCATGCACCCTAACAGCAGAGATGGACAATTCCCCCCTGCCGGGCTATTGAACTCTGACAGCTGCTACTGATTGGATGCAGCCACTGTTCAGGTGACCTCTTTAAAGTTTTAATTCGAAGAGTGTCAGCCAGCAATTGGGGGGGTCCAACAAGGCCCCCCACAAAGAGAGCTTCCTCTGGTTCATCAGGAATCGACTGGAACTTGCACAGTGTATGGCCAGCTTTACTCACCTCATATGACCTTGCTGGGCCTTTTAGGGCCCATGTACAATGGCACAGGCAATGTGTCCACCCATGACTCGGTGGCATACAACTAAAAATTGTTAAGGTGTATGTAAAGCCAAAACATATTTTTGTCATTTTGCAAAGCAGATCACTTTCAGACCTCCTTAGTTGATTCTCTATTGTTCTCTGTGTCCTGTTGGGGAGATTTCCCTTTACTTCCTGTTCCAGAGACACCGCAGGATATTAGAGGAAATATTTCCAAAGTGAACAGAAACTGCCTCTTTGCCAGTTGTCACCAATACAGGTGTCTTCTTAGGAAGATTTCCCATCATATCCTGTTCCTGTGACAACTTAGCAAATGTGGATGTTCCTTCATTTTCTGTACAATGGTCACCAGGACAAAATAAAGGGAGAATCCCCCCCCCAGCAGGGACAGCCATAACAACCCACAGACCAATGAGAGCACCAAATGAATGTTCAATACAAGTTTTTTTTTTGGTTTATATATATATAATCAGTATTTATTGTTTCAAGAAAAAGGTTGTACAAGAGAGTGTCACAAAGTTAAAATTGTGCAAAATGAGACAGTATGTAGCAACTATATCTCCTCCGTACACAGGAAATGTAGGTCAAACATGAACCGTTTGGTGATAGAATCCAAGAGTCCAATGTTTTTATTGATAACATTGATTCAATGTTATCAATAAAAACCTTAGACTCTTGGAAATTTGTTTGGTGCTCTTATGGGATTGTATGTACTGTATGTGGTCTATCTGGGTTATTTCCCTATTTCTAAGGGGTGTCCCCATATTATGGGGTGCTGCCGAACTAGAGCCAGTGTGTCTAGTGACAATTGTAGTGACCCTTAGAAAACAAGGATCTGTTTCTTCTTGTGTTTAGCTATAACAATCTGACAAGGTTCTAACCCATCCACACTCTGTAAAATTCAAAGGAAAAGTTTTACCATTGGGCACGCTTTACATTGATTATTTTTGTATACATTGGGGTTGATCCACTTTGCACTACAAGTGCACTGCAAGTACACTTGGATGTGCACTTGGAAGTGCAGTCACTGTAGATTTGAAGAGGACATGCAAGGAAAATAAAAAACAGCATTTTTGCTTGTACACGATTGGATGATAAAATCAGCAGAGCTTCCCCTCATTTCAGATCTTCCCATCGGATCTAAAGCAACTGCACTTCCAAGTGCTCTTGTAGTGCAAAGTGGATTTGCCTTTAGTAAATCAACCCCATTGTGTCACTGAATACATCGCCATTACATCTGTACATTAGATCAACATAGCGGGTATGCCTTCACTTCCGAGGCAACACAGATACTGTGAAATATCACATTTCTCTTCCGCAACTTCACAGCTTTTTAGGTTTTGTTCATTAACCACAATGGCACATGTGCTAACAGATACTCTGTAACCACACATTAGGAAGACAGAGAATACGAAGATGTGACACTTGCTGATTTTGCTTTGTCAATTTCATGTCAGTACTGTCATTTAAACTGTAAGTCAAAATCAGCAAATTATATAAAATCCATGGATAGAAAAGTTATAGTTGCTAATAGTATGCACTTATGGTGGTTTTTTGTGTGCAGATGAGTGAATTGTTAAAGGGAATTTGAAGTATTGCAAGAATATTCCCTGATTGTCTCATTGTAGCAATATTTCATATTGCACACACTAAACTATTTACAAGTACCATAAACATTTTGTGGTTAGCATATAAAATATAAAAAGGAAATGCTAAAGTATAAAGTCAAATGGCATTGTATTAAAAAAACACTGGCAATGTTTTTTTCGTGTCATCCAAAACTGATGTTTTTTTTCATTTTGTAGGGTAGTTGCAAAGTTCTTCACTAGTTAGCCCTTTATAGTGCAAGGACTCCATCATTTAAATATCAAGATCAGAATTTTCTTGTACCAAAATTTTCTTGTTCCCTGAATCTTCCCCCACTAACATGTTCACAGTCCTGGATAAGGTCTACATGTACTGCACCTACTCAGTGGAGTCTCCAGCTTTCATATTTAGGGGGGCACATGGGGGGACAGGGACAAAAGCAGGGGGGCAACTATAAAATGCAATTTTATATATATATATATATATATATATATATATATATATATATATATTTATAATATATATATATATCCTGGGGCCCTTTACTACGATCCTACAACAACAGGCCTTTTCACATGTTCTGCAGTGAGCTCCCTTCCTACTGTATTTGGGCCCCCCAGGGTGGCAGAAAACAAGAGATATATGTCACCAGCATACCAAGAAAATATAAGGGCCAGGCTCTGGTGTTCTGCCACTGTGGGCTTCCCCAGCCCCCCCTTGCTGTCCTGCCCCTACTATTGACAGCTGACAGCGCTGGTCTGGCATCTCTTGGAATTTACAGGCTGGTTCTCCTGTCCTAAGGACGGGAGAAATCCGTCTGTTTTTTCAGTAACTGAGAGGCCTGGTGGAGTCCTTCCTGCAATTCGCTCTTCTCCCTGCCAATGGGGATGCAGGGGAAGGAGCAGATCGGGCGGCCGTGGTTGTGTGAGCGCTCGCATTATGCAGTTTCAGCGAGCAGAGGGAGGGGGGAGGAATCACCCGCAGGAGCTGAATGGGGACGCTCTCCCTCTCAATAGAGACTGTGTTACTCCAGCGGTAAGATGTGGCGCATCTGCTATGAATGCAAACAAAAAGACATTGCCTTTTTGTAAAAAAAAATATATATTTTTTTAATTGGGGGGGGGGGCAGCATAATGTTGGGGGGGTCAGGGCCCCCTCTGGCACCCCCTAGTGACCCCATTGCACCTACTGTGCTCGTAGTATGGAGTAGAGGTCCTTTGCATGGTAGCCCTATGTTCATGGGGTATTCAAATGACCTGTTCCAACAGTGATGCTTGCCATTTATAGGAACGTGTGCTCAGGTTCCCTAGTGCTGACTACACACAATATAAATTTCTTAAGATTTTTTCCTTAACATTCCAGGACTTCCTGACAGAAAAAGCCTGTCAGGAAGTCTGGGAGCTTTCGGTCGGACATTCCGACCATGTGTATTCCCCATCGGACTTTTTCTGTCGCATTTCCGACGGACTCAGATATAGAACATGTTCTAAATCTCTCCGTCGGAAATGCTGACAGAGTTTAGACCATTCGCAAGTCCGGCAGTGTGTACGCAGCATTAGATTTACCAAAACCATATAATATGAGGTCAAACCTAAACACTTTCAATTTGTATGCAATCGGACAGGCCCTTGCATTACATAGTTGAAGGTAAATCTAAAGGAAATTAAACAATAACATTTGTATAATGTGTATCCAACTTAAGAAAAGCAATGCCCAATCAAGCTAGTCATGGATGTTTATTAATCATGCGTTCTCCAAAATGGCAGAATTCCCATATTTTCAAAATTTAAAACATACATGGTAAATCAGGCTTCTGTGACAATATTTGGAAGATCCTGGCCACTTTTGGAAAGTTCTGTCCTTGAAGAAATCCTAAGCTACATTTAGGAATGTTGTAAAGTATGCTACTAAGCATCATGCAGTGAATATGAAGAGGTCAAGTATTATCAACCATCTATCAAATGTTATTTTATTCAGTTGGTTATCTCAGTACACATACTTCTATCTATTTTGACGTATTGTGCTACAGCCGCTGGCTGATGATGATTGTCATAGGCTCAGTCACTGTACGCTTTCAGCACAGATAATGCGATAACCCGGGTTCTCCCTCACTAATGCAGAGACTGCCAGCCCACATACAGCACCGTCCAGGCACACTGACACATCGAACAGTCTAGGAGATGTCTTGTGGTTTTATTGTTGAATAACTTGGATGGGGTATAGGATAAATGGGATACTCTGGAACACTTACAGAACAAGAGGACACTCTTCTCTATGTTGCAAACTTTAGAAACAGTTCTTCTACTCAGCTCAGCATACAATCCTCCTGTGAGATGCCAGAGGTATGTACTCCTCAAGAGGGGAACTACTTGACTTAGCTTGCAAGGACAGTCCTCCTGTGAGAAGTCAGAGGAGACTAATGTATGTACCTCTGTCAGAGAGGTTACCTGGTTGGGCGCCGGTGCGCGCCGGGGCGCGTTGGCGTTCGTGTCCCTGTGCGTGCTGGGGCGTCTGTCCCTGTGGGCACCGGCGTGCCTGGGCTCACCGGCCGTGGCGTGCGGGGTGGCGTCCGGGCGTTTGTGCGTACGCGCGTTTGCGCTAGCGCGCGTCCGCGTTAGCGCGCGTCCGCGTTAGCGCGCGTCCGCCTGTGGGCGCTGCCTTTGACATGTCTGGTGGTGTGGGCGTGCGTGCTGGTTCCGGGGGCGCGCGTGGGTGCGCGGCGCGCCTTGGCGAATCGGCGCGTGCGCGTGCGCGGCGTTTTGGCGCCAATCAGCCTATTTGAATCCTGCCTCTGCACTGACCCAGTGCTGCCTGATCAAACAGCTCCGTGTCTTGTCCCGTGATCATCCCGTGTTCCTGTGCCTCCGTAGTGTTTACCTGTTGTGACCCGGCTACCTTTGGACCTCCCTTGATTGCTGCCTGTACCCGACCCCGGCTTGTCTGACCTCGCTTCTGCCTGCTCCCTTGTACCGTTGCTGCCAGCCCGTTGCCGACCTCTGCCTGTGTATGACCAAGTCTGACTAACTCCTGCTCAGCATCTGCTCCACCAAGTCTCAAGCTCTACCGGTTGCTTGCCAGACCACTGTGCTCCAGGACTTTACCTCAGGCTCTCATACCACTCCGCACTCGCGGGCCTCCTGTCTGCTCTACCAGGGGCCCCGAATCGGACACGTAAGGGAGCCTACCCTCTGCCCACGTGGACTCACCTGTCTGGTAAGTGTAGAACCTGACAGTATCAGGCAGCCATGACTGAGTCCAGGCAGGGGGCCTCCCCCATGGATGAACTGTGTAGGCACCTAGCGGGCCTTACTCAAGCCGTTAAAAGCCTACAGGAAGGCTATACCAGATTGGAAGGACAGGTCCAGGCCCTTTCAGCTTCTCCACCAGGGGCAGTCTCCGCCAACCCTGCCTCAGCACCTTCTGTAGTAATGCTACCACCAGAGCCCAGGGTGCCCACACCCGAAAAATTTTCCGGAGCACGCAGTAAGTTCCGAGCGTTTCGCAACGCATGCGAGCTCTACTTCGCTTTGCAGCCTCGAACATTCTCCCTGGAAGCTACTAAAGTGGGGTTCGTCATATCCCTTTTGATCGGAGAGCCTCAAACCTGGGCCCACCGCCTATTGGAGCAGAAGGCCCAATCTCTTGATTCCCTAGATGCCTTCTTCCTAGCTATGTCTCAGCTGTATGAGGACCCCCAGCTAACAACCACGGCAGAAGCCGCTTTACATGCCCTTCAACAAGGTCGTAGAGCTGCTGAAGATTACGCCGTGGAGTTTAGGCGTTGGAGCTCGGATACGGACTGGAACGACGCAGCCTTGCGTCACCAATACCGGCTGGGGTTGTCAGATCCGCTAAAAGACGAACTGGCACGAGTGGGGATACCGCAGACACTGGAAGAGTTAATTAATCTGTCCATCCAGATCGACCGTCGCCTCAGGGAGAGACGCTCTGAGAGGTCTGTTAGTCACCCACGCCTTACCTGGATGCTGCCTAGGGCTCCTTGTGCCCCAAACCAAGCTCTGCTGGTCTCTTCTACCCCGGGCCCGGAGGCCCCGGAGCCCATGCAGTTGGGACTGCTCCGTCCCTCTCTGACTTCTGAGGAGAAGACACGCAGGCGCACACTCAATCTGTGCCTGTACTGTGGGGAGTCTGGTCACTTTGCAAGAGTATGCCCAAACAAGAGACGTAAGTGTCTGCCATCTTCTTCTCTGTGTGCACCTGTCCTACCTAGTGCCGGTAACCATTTAACTTTCTCCATTGTATTGCAGTTACCTGGAAGGAGCATCCCAGTACCGGTCATCATTGACTCTGGAGCTTGTAGTGGTTTCATTGACCGGACCTTTGTCGAAACCCATCATATCCCCACTCAGACTAAAGCTCAAGGACTGGCAGTTTTCTTAGCGGATGGCTCCACCCTCCGCTCCGGACCCGTCACCCAAGAAACGGTTCCTCTGTTGGCCACCATTGGCCCGGAACATCAGGAACTTTTACGCCTAGATGTCATTTCCTCGCCTCTCTTCCCAGTCATCCTAGGAATACCTTGGCTACAGGCCCACAATCCCAGTATCAACTGGTCTACAGGCAAGATTCAGTTTTCCTCGGAATATTGCAGACAACATTGCTTACGGGGGACCCCATTAACTTCCTCCCAATGCCTGCGCATAGACTCTGAAGCTAAGCCCTGCCAAGATCTTCCCGAAGCCTACCGGGATTTCCTGGACGTGTTCAGTAAAAAAGGAGCAGAAACCCTTCCAGTTCATAGGCCCTATGATTGCCCAATAGAACTCTTACCAGGTACCGAAGTCCCCTTTGGGAGGATCTTCCCTCTAACTGAGCAGGAGTTGGGCACCCTGAAGACTTACATAGACGAGAACCTGAAGAAAGGGTTCATCCGTCCTTCCACGTCTCCAGCTGGGGCAGGTATCTTCTTCGTGGAAAAGAAGGATCACTCCTTACGTCCTTGCATTGACTATCGGGAGCTCAATAAAATTACCATTAAAAACAGATACCCGCTACCCTTGGTTCCTGAACTATTCCAGAGACTGGGATCGGCTACCGTTTTTACCAAGCTTGACCTCCGTGGAGCCTATAATTTGATCCGCATAAGAGAAGGAGACGAGTGGAAGACGGCCTTTCGTACTCGATTCGGACATTACGAGTACCTCGTCATGCCTTTTGGTCTGTGCAATGCACCGGCGACATTCCAGCATTTCATCAACGATGTCTTTCACGACTTATTGGATCTTTATGTCATCGTCTACCTGGACGATATCTTGGTTTTCTCGGCCTCCCTGATGGAACACCGTAAGCATGTACGAAATGTACTTTCCCGGCTCAGACAGCATGGACTGTACGCCAAACTTGAGAAGTGTGAATTCGAGCTCCAATCTATCCAGTTCCTGGGCCTGATTATTTCCCCCGATGGCATCAAAATGGATCCACAGAAAGTATCCGCTATTCTGGATTGGCCTGCACCGACCGACAAAAAAGGAGTACAACGCTTTATTGGCTTCGCCAATTTCTATAGGAAATTTATTAAAGGATTTTCTGCAATCATAACTCCCATCACAGAGCTTACTAAACAAGGATGCCGATTCCGCTGGACACCTGAGGCACAAAAGGCCTTTGAAAAACTCAAGGCGCTATTCACCTCAGCCACTATCCTTAAGCATCCCAACCCTGCCTTGCCCTTCGTCCTGGAGGTGGATGCGTCTGAGGTTGCAGTCGGAGCTGTGCTTTCACAGAGACAGGGTGCCAAATCACTGCTGTACCCTGTGGGATTCTTCTCACGCAAACTTTCTCTCTCCGAGAAAAACTACGACGTGGGTGATCGGGAGCTTTTGGCCATTAAAGCGGCTCTGGAGGAATGGCGTTACCTTCTGGAAGGCGCAGCACACCCCATATTGATCTACACAGATCATAAGAACTTGGAATATCTAAGGACAGCCAAAAGATTGAGACCCCGGCAGGCCAGATGGGCACTTTTTTTTCCCAGATTTATTTTCCACATTACGTTCAGGCCCGGATCCAAGAATGTTAAACCTGATACTCTCTCCCGGATGTTCCTCGATTCCGAAAGAACCGTGTCCCCAGATACTATCCTTCCCTCTGGAAATTTCCTAATCCTTCAGGAGGATCTAATTTCCCGAATCAGACGCGCCTCCATGGGAATGTCTCCACCTGCCGAGTCTTGTACCAAGGATGGACTGTTCTGGTTCAAGAATAAGATTGTGGTCCCTGAGGAGTTAAAGGTACAGGTGTTAAGTTTATGTCATGATCATAAACTGGCTGGCCACTTCGGCACTCGAAAAACAACCGACCTCGTCCAACACACCTTTTGGTGGCCATGTCTTACTAAGGATTGCAAGGACTATGTGGAGTCCTGTAACACGTGTGCCAGAAACAAGACTAGCCGGACAAGAGCATGGGGCCTGTTGAGACCATTGCCAGTCCCAGAGAGGCCATGGACCATGATATCAATGGACTTCATTGTTGAGCTTCCACCATCAGAAGGTTTTTCATCCATTTTTGTTGTGGTTGACAGGCTGTCTAAAATGGCCCACTTCCTCCCCATGAAGGGCACCCCTTCAGCCATGGAGACCGCTTCCATCTTCATAAAGGAGATCGTCAGGCTGCATGGAGTCCCGACCAACATAGTCTCGGACAGGGGCGTTCAGTTCACCTCCAGATTCTGGAAGGCCCTTTGTGGCGCGCTCGAGATCGAGCTGTCATTCTCTTCGGCTTACCACCCTCAGTCAAATGGGCAAACCGAGAGGACGAACCAGACTTTGGAGCAATACATCCGCTGTTTTTCTGCCTTTTCCCAGGACGATTGGGCCTCCCTGCTTCCCATCGCGGAGTTCTCCTACAATAACTCCCTACATTCAGCTACGAACCAGTCTCCGTTTTTTGCCAACTACGGTTTCCATCCATCCTTCTTGCCCGGATCAGTCCCTGAATGCCCTGTTCCTGCAGTATCCCAAACTTTGGACTTTTTCTCTAACAACAATAAATTGCTGCAGGAGACCATGACCAAGGCTCAGGAAGATTATAAGAAAATCTTTGATAGGAAGAGACGGGGGGAACTTGTTCTTGAACCTGGCAATTCTGTCTGGCTGTCTACCGCTAATCTCAAGTTGGCCTGCCCATCCAAGAAACTGGGCCCCAAATACCTGGGTCCCTTCCGGATCAAAAGGAAGATCAACAACGTGGCCTACGAACTTGACCTTCCTAATTCTCTGAGGATACATCCAGTGTTCCATGTATCTCTTCTGAAGCCAGTCACTCCTAACTTCTTTTCTGGTCGCAACATTGGTCCACCCAAACCTATTGTGGTGAATGGCGAAGAGGAGTTCGAAGTGGAAGCAATTCTAGATTGTAGAAGAAGGCACAATCAGGTGCAATATCTGGTAAAATGGAAAGGCTATGGACCCGAAGATAATTCGTGGGAGCCGGAAAGCAATTTACACGCCAGAGAACTCCTGCAGTCCTTCAAAACCTCTCATACCTCGAAGATGGCCCAGCTGGGCATCCGGAGTCTGCCCTTGAGGAGGGGGCACTGTCAGAGAGGTTACCTGGTTGGGCGCCGGTGCGCGCCGGGGCGCGTTGGCGTTCGTGTCCCTGTGCGTGCTGGGGCATCTGTCCCTGTGGGCACCGGCGTGCCTGGGCTCACCGGCCGTGGCGTGCGGGGTGGCGTCCGGGCGTTTGTGCGTACGCGCGTTCGCGCTAGCGCGCGTCCGCGTTAGCGCGCGTCCGCCTGTGGGCGCTGCCTTTGACATGTCTGGTGGTGTGGGCGTGCGTGCTGGTTCCGGGGGCGCGCTCGGGCGCGCGCGGGTGCGCGGCGCGCCTTGGCGAATCGGCGCGCGCGCGTGCGCGGCGTTTTGGCGCCAATCAGCCTATTTGAATCCTGCCTCTGCACTGACCCAGTGCTGCCTGATCAAACAGCTCCGTGTCTTGTCCCGTGATCATCCCGTGTTCCTGTGCCTCCGTAGTGTTTACCTGTTGTGACCCGGCTACCTTTGGACCTCCCTTGATTGCTGCCTGTACCCGACCCCGGCTTGTCTGACCTCGCTTCTGCCTGCTCCCTTGTACCGTTGCTGCCAGCCCGTTGCCGACCTCTGCCTGTGTATGACCAAGTCTGACTAACTCCTGCTCAGCATCTGCTCCACCAAGTCTCAAGCTCTACCGGTTGCTTGCCAGACCACTGTGCTCCAGGACTTTACCTCAGGCTCTCATACCACTCCGCACTCGCGGGCCTCCTGTCTGCTCTACCAGGGGTCCCGAATCGGACACGTAAGGGAGCCTACCCTCTGCCCACGTGGACTCACCTGTCTGGTAAGTGTGGAACCTGACAACCTCTCAGGGAAGATGCTACTTAGCTCAGAGGCTTTCCACAAAACTAGAGGGGACTGGTCAGTATGTACTATCTCAGAAAAGTAACTACAAGGCCCAGCATTCCCCAAAGAATACAGTCACTAGGATCTTGCAACAAAGCAGTACTCACAAGTCCAGGGGAGTAGCTGATCCTATTCAGCTTCTTCCAGATGCCTGTCAGTGAGGTCAGATCCTTAGGTGAAGCTTCACGGAGTCTGTTACCCTCTGCCACAGCTGGGACCTTGATGATTATCCACTTGAGACAGCAGGATGTCTGGAGCAAGGAGGTAGTCACCCCCAACATAAATAGGTAGAATTTATGTGCTTTCCCAGCCACCTTCTGGGCACACCTCCCGAGGGATTGATTGCAGCGCCATAAATTTTCATACTGTCCATTTGCCTTGCTCCACTTCTATGTTCTAGAACTTTCTGGAAGGCAGGGGAGAGGAATCAAACTTGCAGGCTGTGACACCCAGAACAGGCAAAAGAAATCAACAACTTCTCCAATGATTACAAAGGAGCCAAAAAAGACTAAATGTACCTAAGATCCTAGCAGCCTAACTAGGAGGGTGCTACATCATAAATGTTTATCACAGGTATTTATATAGCGCCAAAAATGTATACAGCATTTTACATGTACGTATGTTGTTCATTCACATTAGTCTCTGCCCTCACTGAGCTTACAATGTAAGGCCTGTACCTGACATGCATACACATACTAGTGCAAATTTCCCTACCAACATGTTTTTAATGTATGGAAGGAACCCCACCAAGCGCAGGGAGAACAGGAAAACTTAATGCAGGCAGCATTGTGGTTGGGATTTGAACCAATGACCCCAGGGCTGCAGGGCAGAAGTGCACTGTAGCAAAGTAACTTCTCTATATTGATGAACTAAATAGGGCTTGGGAAAAAATCGATTTAAATCTTGAATCGAGTTCAGTGGTCAAATCGATTCAAAATTTCAGCAAATCAATTTTTTTTTACCGCGAGGCCGAAGCCGCGAACTCGCCTAAAAACTCCTGCCTGCAGCTCCCCAGGACCGGAGCTAACACCGCGCCAGTCCTGAGGAGCTGCGGGCAGGAGTTTTTAGGCGAGGCCGCGGCTTCGGCCTAGTCCGCGAGGCCGGAGGCCGTGGACTAAGCCGAAGCCGCGGCCTCACCTAAAAACTCCTGCCTGCAGCTCCTCAGGACCGACGCGGTGTCCAAAAAAAAAAGCTCGATTCGAATCGTGAATCGAGTTTTTTATTTCAGGTGTGAATTAAGCCAGAAATTTGTACCAAAATGGGACCTGAAATGGTGAATGGGGTGCACCCGACCCCTGCTGTGAGCTGCTCCGTACTGCAATGTGAACCCAGCCTTAAACTTTTTGTTCAACATTCCTTCAGTTGCTTTCTGGTTTCTGGCCCAGGCAAAAATGATATTATAGACCCAGGAGTCTTCATGGGCATTTTTTTTTTCATCTGGAGGAGGGGAGGAGGGGCTTTCTCAGCTAAGCACACCCTTCTGCCTGCATGCCTGAGCTAAGGGCAGATGGAGTCCAGGAAGTGAATGCTACATGAATTATCTGCCCTTATTCAATATGAATGCAGCTAGAAATATTAGAGGGGTGTTTTCCAAAGTGATTTCTTAATAAAAAAAAGCACAGAGACAAGGGTGGATTGGTGAGCCTGCTTTAAATGTTAAAAATTAATCAAATAGTGTTTTCAGTTTGTAGTGCTCAGATTCAGTTAAGTTCCGCTTTCAGAAACAAAAATAATGTACATTTTTTGTTATTTAAAGAGTGTTTTTTGGTGGGAGGTTAATGAAGGACACAAGAAGGGATATACATTAGTTGAAAGGAACTTTTGTAAACCTCAAGAGCCTAATTACAAGCAACCAAAAATAATCAATTTTTCTCATCCATTTTATAAGAAAAACAGACACTTGGCATGTAAAATGTTAGTATATATATATATATATATATATATATATATATATATATATATATATATACACAGTGGGGACGGAAAGTATTCAGGCCCCCTTAAATTTTTCACTCTTTGTTATATTGCAGCCATTTGCTAAAATCATTTAAGTTCATTTTTTTCCTCATTAATGTACACACAGCACCCCATATTGACAGAAAAACACAGAATTGTTGACATTTATGCAGATTTATTAAAAAAGAAAAACTGAAATATCACATGGTCCTAAGTATTCAGACCCTTTGCTCAGTATTTAGTAGAAGCACCCTTTTGATCTAATACAGCCATGAGTCTTTTTGGGAAAGATGCAACAAGTTTTTCACACCTGGATTTGGGGATCCTCTGCCATTCCTCCTTGCAGATCCTCTCTAGTTCTGTCAGGTTGGATGGTAACCGTTGGTGGACAGCCATTTTTAGGTCTCTCCAGAGATGCTCAATTGGGTTTATGTCATGGCTCTGGCTGGGCCATTCAAGAACAGTCACAGAGTTGTTGTGAAGCCACTCCTTCGTTATTTTATCTGTGTGCTTAGGGTCATTGTCCTGTTGGAAGGTAAACCTTCGGCCCAGTCTGAGGTCCTGAGCAGTCTGGAGAAGGTTTTCGTCCAGGATATCCCTGTACTTGGCCGTATTCATCTTTCCCTCGATTGTTACCAGTCGTCCTGTCCCTGCAGTTGAAAAACACCCCCACAGCATGATGCTGCCACCACCATGCTTCACTGTTGGGACTGTACTGGACAGGTGATGAGCAGTGCCTGGTTTTCTCCACACATACCGCTTAGAATTAGGGCCAAAAAGTTCTATCTTGATCAGACCAGAGAATCTTATTTCTCACCATTTTGGAGTCCTTCAGGTGTTTTTTAGCAAACTCCATGCAGGCTTTCATGTGTCTTGCAATGAGCAGAGACTTCCGTCGGGCCACTCTGCCATAAAGCCCCGGCTGGTGGAGGGCTGCAGTGATGGTTGACTTTCTACAACTTTCTCCCATCTCTCGACTGCATCTCTGGAGCTCAGCCACAGTGATCTTTGGGTTCTTCTTTACCTCTCTCACCAAGGCTATTCTCCCCCAATAGCTCAGTTTGGCCGGACGGCCAGCTCTAGGAAGGGTTCTGGTTGCCCCAAACGTCTTCCATTTAAGGATTGTGGAGGCCACTGTGCTCTTAGGAACCTTAATTGCAGCAGAATTTTTTTGTAACATTGGCCAGGTCTGTGCCTTGCCACAATTCTGTCTCTGAGCTCTTCAGGCAGTGCCTTTGACCTCATGATTCTCATTTGCTCTGACATGCACTGTGAGCTGTAAGGTGACAGGTGTGTGGCTTTCCTAATCAAGTCCAATCAGTACAATCAAACACAGCTGGACTCAAATGAAGGTGTAGAACCATCTCAAGGATGATCAGAAGAAATGGACAGCACCTGAGTTAAATATATGAGTGTCACAGCAAAGGGTCTGAATACTTAGGACCATGTGATATTTCAGTTTTTCTTTTTCAATAAATCTGAAAAAATGTCAACAATTCTGTGTTTTTCTGTCAATATGGGGTGCTCTGTGTACATTAATGAGGAAAAAAATGAACTTAAATGATTTTAGCAAATGGCTGCAATATAACAAAGAGTGAAAAATTTAAGGTGGTCTGAATACTTTCCGTCCCCACTGTATATGTATATATATATATATATATATATATATATATATATATATATATATATATATATATAGTTGTGTCGACTTCGACATTTAATGCTACAAAACATTAAAGAAAATGATACATTTTCTATTTCATTTTGCAGCCGTTGCGATTTTCTGAAACTGGAAATCCAAATACCAGGTCTTTGCAGTAGAGCAAACTGGAATTATTTTATATTCTGCATGTGTACAGAACACCATTCAAAAATATTATATTAATTTTCAAAAAGCTTGCTAAAACCTTTGCAATGCATAAGCATTTATTTCTCCCTATTCTTAACTAAAAACCTCAAGGTGTGCTTTAAAGCTAAACTCTACACCAGGATTTCTCAAGAAATAGCATTAAATAACAGAATAAATATTAAAACTTACCTATTTTATGTGAAACTTGTGTTGGCTTTTTTCCGCACAGATGCTGAATTCTGGGTCAAACTTGAGATAAGCAGTGTACAGGGGGTCAGTATGGCAAAGTATAGGGATCAGCATGGCAGAGCACAGGGGGTCAGGAGGGCACATTACATGGGGGCGGCAGCAGAGCACATTAGGTTAGGGGCGGCATCAGGGCACATTACATGGGGGTGGCAGCAAGGCACATATGTGGACGGCAGAAGCAGGGCACATTATGTAGGGGGTGGTAGCAAAACAAATTATGGGGGCAGCAGCAGGGCACATTATGTGGTGGGCCGGAGCAGGGCACATTACGTGGGGAGCATCAGCAGGGCACATTATGTGGTGGGCCGGAGCAGGGCACATTACGTGGGGGGCACAGCCGGACATATAAACTTGGGGGCAATAGGACACATTACAGTTTCCTTCACATGTAGAAGTCCTGTTTTGGTTACACACAAGCACCTGGGATGGACAGGAGGGGCCGGCGGGGGACAGCACAGACACTCATTGCTTCCCTGCTCTGCTGTGCACGCGCGGGGGAATGTCAGGAGAGAGTAGGCTGAGTGGAGATGTAATGAATCTACCCATCAGCTGCCTGCAGTTGATGGGTAGATCATGGCGGAATCCCTGGGGACTTCAACCCTGGAAGAGAAACTCTGCTTTAGATTGGTATAAAAGACACACCCTTTATTAATTACTCAGTAATATTAATACAATATTAAATGTATTTTTTGACGCAAGCATTTTAAGCACCAGAATTTGACCTCTTATCGGCCTCTTGCAGTCCCTGTATGGCAGAGAGGAAAAGTCAATCAGTTCATATGCTGACAGAAATCATGCTAATAGGAAAATAAAGCGGAGTGACAGAAAGATTAGCTTATTACTGCTGCTTTTCCTTATCCTGTGCAGTCCCAGGCAGGGAGCTGGTCCAGTGTAACCTGGGCTCAGAAGAAGTGGGTACATTTTGCTGGCTTTAACACTGAGGATATCCTAGTGGCAGAATAAAGTACTGTGAGGGAAATCTTTGGATTAAAGGCTAGTACTGCAGCAAAAGTTGGTTTTATAACTTTATCTTTCACTGAGCTATTCATTTTTTATCTAGTTGTTTGTGCCTGGAGTCCTAACTTAGAATAAAAGCTTTACTGTCATTATAGGTCATAGAGTTGAAATACAAACACAATTTCTCTCTAGACTCTAGAAGCGAGTTTCTTTGTTGGTGGGCCCCATGCAACTACCCTTTTGCCCCTTTGTTTAAAATAACCTTGCATATTTTTCACTACATGACAACAGTCATCAGTGGAAAGTGCTGCAATATCTCCTTAAACAGAATTGCTGCTGTTAGAAATGAATTATTTTATTATGCCCTCGGGCTCCACCTTAGCTCCTGTCTAATGACGGTGTCTCAAGTTACAGACAACTGCAGAAATAATAAAATGGTCTGACTTTGCTGGGAGGATATAAGCCAAAGTAATTTGACTCTTTTTATTAATTTATAACCCATTAAGTTATCATTATGCTATTGTTATTTTATAATAGTTTTACAGATGTCATTACACTGCAGAATACTTTTCTCATTAAACTATTTTTGCTACGTTGCTAGTACTTTTCTTGTTAGGACACACATTTCATGTTACAGATGGCTGTTAATTTTGTCAATTATAACATTTAAGAGTAGTTTTACACGTTTTACTTTATACCTTGCTTGCTTCTGTTGCTTTACAAAAGTCTACCTAGAAAATAAAGCCCACTATAGTACTCTACGCACATATATTAAGATAAACACACAATTTAGAAATGTATGCAATAATATATTAGAAAATGTTATAGTCCAAAGTGCTTTATCCTGCAGCATAAACAGAAGGCTGTCAATGACATGATCCATATGCCAGAAGCATGTCTATGACATGAAGCGTATTCTACAGTCAGAGCACTGGCCAAGTGTCCCCAAATACAGCCCACAGACTAGATGCAGCCCCTTACTTACTCCAGCCCTTGGGACACTATTGCTCTCATTGGCACCAATGACGCAGCACCATTTCTTCAACTGACCTCGAGGTTGGGGCATATTTCTTCCCAATGCCAGCAACTATGGGGCACTATTCCTCCCGGTGATACCAATGACGGGGGACAATTCCCCCCACTGACACCAATGGTGGGGGTGCTATATAAATGTTACCACTAAACCTGAGGCATTGTTTATTCTCTACTACCACTGGCCACAGTTGGCCCTTTTTTTTTAGAAAGTTTAAGGACCATTCTCCAGGCAATTAAATCTATTTAGAGAAATTGTCCTCATTTTAGTACCACTTTAACCACCCAGCTTCATCTACAGGACACCTTTTTCTATCTCTGTCCTGTCCTGTCCTATGCATTGGGAACTTTTTTCCCTTGTATGCAGGACCTCTTTTTCACCCTCTTCTCTTTATGCTGACCCCTGTTTTCCCTTCTCCCTTCTCTCTTTTTGCAGGACCCCTTTTCTTTACGCTCTATATGCAGGATCCTTCTTTAAACCCTTCCCTTCTTTATACAAGACTTCATTTATTTCTTCCTCTCTGTATACAGGATCACCCTTTATTCTCATTCTTATTATACAGGATTTATATAGCGCCAACAGTTTGCGCAGCACTTTACAATATGCGGGCAGACATTACAGTTACAATACAGTTCAATACAGGAGGAATCAGAGGGCCCTACTCGTTAGAGTTTACAATCTAGAAGGGAGGGTCATATGAAACAAAAGGTAATAACTGTGGGGGTGAGCTGATGGAGAAAATGAAAATACAGTTGTTAGGTGTGGGTAGGAAAGGCTTCTCTGAAGAGGAGTTTTTTCAAGGATTGTCTAAAAGCTAATAGAGTAGGAGATAATCGAACAGATTAGGGTAAGGAGTTCCATAGGATTGGAGAGGCTCTGGAAAAGTCCTGGAGGCAGGAGGTCTTGAGAGGAACAAAGAGAATGATTAGGTTGGTATTTTGAGACTAGGCTAGTGATGTAGCTGGGGGCTAAGTTGTGAATGGCTTTGTAAGTTGTTGTTAGTAATTTGAATTTATTTTGTTGGGTGAGTGGAATTCGGTGGAGGGATTGACAGAGAGGAGTAGCCAACACAGAGCGAGTGGTAAGGTGGATGAGTCTGGCAGCAGTATTCATGATAGATTGCAGGGGGGATAGCCTACGTAGAGGTAAGCCAATGAGAAAGGAATTGCAGTAGTCGAGGCGAGAGATGACCAGGGCTGACTCAGAGCTTTGTTGTGTCATTGGTTAGAAAGGGGCGTATTTTGGAGATGTTGCGCAGGTTGAGGCGGCAAGATTTGGACAGCGATTGGACAGGGACCCCATCTCTCCTGGGGACAGGGACCCCTTCTCACATGGGGACAGGGACCCCATCTCCCCTGGGGACAGGGACCCCATCTCCCCTGGGGACAGGGACCCCATCTCCCCTGGGGACAGGGAACCCATCTCCCCTGGGGACAAGGATCCCATCTCCCGTAAGGACAGGGACCCCATCTCCCCTGGGGACAGGGACCCCTTCTCATGTGGGGACAGGGATCCCTTCTCCCCTGGGGACAGGGACCCCTTCTATCCTGGGAACAGGGACCCTTTCTCACCTGGGGACAGGGACCCCTTCTCACATGGAGACAGGGACCCCATCTTCCCTGGAGACAGGGACCCCATCTTCCCTGGGGACAGGGACCCCATCTCACGTGGGGAGAGGGACCCCTTCTTCCCTGGGGACAGGGACCCCTTCTTATCTGGAGATGGTGACTCCATCCTGCCTAGGGACAGGAACCCCATCTCCCCTGGCAACGGGGACTCCATCTTACCTAGGGACCTCATGTTCTCCCCTAAGAACAGAAAGCCCATCTACAAATCATGCTGGGTGCCAGGGCTGGTGTCAGCCACCCTAGGGTGCCAGGATGGAGGAGGGGCAGAACACACAGAGGAAATCTGAATCCCCAGCCATTTGGGGGGGTGTACCAGCAGGGATCACACTGGACACCAGGGGAGAGGGGGGGGGAGATACAGCAGTACCAGCGTGGGGAGGTTGGAGGACAGAAGGCAGTCTAGCCGTACCAGTGTGGGATGGCTGGAGGATGGGGGGGTACAGCAGTACCAGCGTGCTGTGTCCTCAGTCTTCCTCTTTGTCTCAAAGGTGGAACATCAGAGGTCTATTTAAACCTCTGATATAAAATGGTAAAAAATTATAAAAAAACTACTGATACCAGTAGCGGAACTACAGGGCTCACAAAGGTCATACCTATGACCAGGCCCTGGAGATCCACCACCAGACTCGGTGGGAAGGGCCCTGGCTGGGGTTTAGAGGGGCCCTTCATTGTTTCTTGCACCGGGCCCTGAAGTTTCTAATTACGCCACTGCATACATGGTTCCTTCAATAACTTGTAGCTCCCCAGTTCCAGCAGCAACTTGTAGCTCCCCAGACCATGACACTCCCACCACCATGCTTGACTATAGGCAAGACACACTTGTCTTTGTACTCCTCAGCTGGTTGCCGCCACACATGCTTGACACCACCGAACCAAATAAGTTTATCTTGGTCTCATCAGAACACAGGACATGGTTCCAGTAATCCATGTCTCTAGTCTGCTTTTCTTCAGCAAACCATTTGCGGCTTTCTTGTGCATCATCTTTAGAAGAGGCTTCCTTCTGGGACGAAGCCATGCAGACCAGTTTGATGCAGTGTGCGGCGTATGGTCTTAGCACTGACAAGCTGACCCCCCCCACCTCTTAAACCTCTGCAGCAATGCTGGCAGCACTTATACGTCTATTTCCCAAAGACAACCTCTGGATATGACGCTGAGCACATGCACTCAACCTCTTTGGTCGACCTGTTCTGAGTGGAACGGAACCTGTCCTGTTAAACCGCTGTATGGTCTTGAGCACTGTGCTGCAGCTCAGTTTCAGGGTCTTGGCAATCTTCTTATAGCCTAGACCATCTTTATGTAGAGCAACAATTCTTTTTTTCAGATCCTCAGAGGTCTTTGCCATGAGGTGCCATGTGAACCTCCAATGACCAGTATGAGAGAGTGAGAGCGATAACACCAAATTTAACACACCTGCTCCCCATTCACACCTGAGACCTTGTAACAATAATGAGTCACATGACACCGGGGAGAGAAAATGGCTAATTCGGCCCAATTTGGACATTTTCACTTAGGGGTGTATTCACTTTTGTTGCCAGCGGTTTAGACATTAATGGCTGTGTTGAGTTATTTTGAGGGGACAGCAAATTTACACTGTTATACAAGCTGTACACTCACTACTTTACATTGTAGCAAAGTGTCATTTCTTCAGTGTTGTCACATCAAAAGATATAATTACATTTTTACAAAAATGTGAGGGGTGTACTCACTTTTGTGAGATACTGTACACTGGAGACTGTTTATTTAAAGTGGTATTAAACCCTAAAACAGAAATATATTCTATTTCATCTTACACATTATTAGATGTGACGGCTGCATTAGTTTTCTTTATTTTATATTTATATTCTTTATATTTGTATAATAGACAAGGCTCTGTCCAAAGCCAGCAGAATATTTGCATGCATTAAAAAGGGAATTTATTCCAGAGATAAAGCGATTATTCTGCCACTTTATAAAACTCTGGTTCAGCCACATCTGGAGTATTCTGTCCAGTTCTGGTCAACAATCCTCAGAAAGGATGTACTGGAGCTGGAGAGAGTCCAGAGAAGGGCAACTAAATGAATATGGGGACTGGAGGACCTTAATTATGAGGAAGGACTACAAGCGCTAAATTTATGCTCCTTGGAGAAGAGTTGCGTGAGAGGAGATATGATAGTGATATAAAAATATCTCAACAGTGATCCCATCGTAAGTATTCAGTCCCAGGGAGTGTAAGAGGACACAGGGCCACGCGATGAAACTGGAAGAGAAGTGGTTTAACCATAAGCTGCGTAGAGGGTTCTTCACTGTCAGGGCGGTAGGGATGTGGAACTCTCTTCTACAATCGGTGGTGTTGGCAGGAAGTATGGATCGTTTTAAAAGACTCTTTGACATGCATCTTAGCGAATACAATATACAAGGATATGGGAAATTATTTTTCTACACACACCTACACAGGTTGAACTGGATGGACTGTTGTCTTTATTCAACCTTACTTACTATGTAACTAAAAAAAATAAAAACAGCAAGTGGAGGATTAGAATAATTTTCAATTGTTTTCCCCTTTCTCTTAACTACCTGTTGTAAAGTGTCTGCTGTTTACAGAGCTCAATAGATCAATCTGAAATTAACATGCTCAACTTAATAAATGTAAATCAGATCAGTAATTTAAATATAAAAGTATACTTCAGATCAAAGTAGCAATTGCATTCTTTTTGTTCCTTGCATAGAAGCTTCAATAGTGGTTTGGGACTTATGGCATTGCAGCATAATTTCCAGTGCCATAGCTGGAGGGAAGACAATTATATTTCCCATCATCCCTTTTATTGTTGTCCCAGCACTGTAGGGGCAGTACTTACAAGAATGGTGAGGTGGGGTTGGCCTCAATGCTTCTCAAGCAGATGCGATCAGCCTCTTGATGCTGGGGGAAAAGCCTGGATTACCACTGTAATCCAGCAAGTAAAAGTGTGACAACTCTCTCTCTGTGCACAATTCCACTGTCACCTTATAGCTTTGCCACCCATAAAAAGGGAATGAGAACTTTTACTGGCAGGATTAATTAACAGGTATAAATACTGATAAAGAAATGGAACCTAGAGAAGCCATTAAGTTACTCAAAGGTGTAGAGCCTCCGCCTTTACATGGGCAGTTTTGCATTTTGAATTGACTTGCATTTTAAATAAATAACATTGACCCAAAACATTGACCCAAAACAGAACAGTTCCCCTTATTTTTTCAATGTTCTTTTTTTTACAAAGAAGATAACACAGGATGTTCTTGTGATAAGTATCAAGCTTTTAAAAGATCCACTTGTGTATTGGTCATCATCACTTCTGCATTTCACACAATCTCTAAACATCATCATCAGGCATTAGATCTTTTCCATCTATTCATAGCCTCATGGTGAGCATTTTCCACTATGGGCAAGAATAAGTCAACACATCATCACAGGGCCTGTACTATAAGAGTACACAATATATACTGTATATATACTGTATATTGGATTCATTAAACACAAAGGTAGTTTTAACATGTTATGGTTTGCTGTAGTTGATATAAGCTTGTTCTCTGGGCAAGATCAGAACAGGCAATTTAGAGTTACTTCTTTATGGTCTTTTAACAAATTGTCTCCTTTTTATTTATTCCTTTACTTCTTTAACATACAGCATTTACATGCACAATTTATAAATTATTTATCTTATTTATAAAACTCAATGGGAATACTATATAAAGGAAACAGGATAATCTAAAATATTTACAAGATGTCAATGAAAAACATGGTAAATAGGATACCTTTTCAAAAACCTAAATACTTAGGGTGTTATTACTTATCATCTGTGAGAATTGGCATTAATAGTCCATTTTAGGAATCAGCCAACCTGCCTGGGCTTGGTTCAGGAGCAGTTTAGCAAATCTTGCTAGAAGTTTGCAAAATTTGCAGTGAATCCCCAAAGAAGTCTGGTGGGGGATGAAAAATGTTTTTTTTATTCTGGTCTTTTTTGAGTGATATCAAGCAAACAAGGCAAGACAAAGGAAGATGGGTACTGCCATAGGAAACATATACCGTTGCCAAAAAAATAAATTAGCTCCAAAACACAATGAAAATATGGTTGCTGTAAACCTACCCTTTTATAGAAAGTTTGGCTTTTGTGACTCAGCTGACCAGTGGCAAAGGCCCTTGCATTGCATCATAGGTTTTACCTGATTTCTGGTGGTGAATCTGTAGTGTTTTTGGTCAAAGTCGTGAGCTTCAGCAATCTTGGGGTTTTTTAGCCACCGAGGTCCATGGGCGTCCGCAGAACTTTTTTCAGGGGGGGGGGGCATAATTTTAGGGTCACCCATGCACCACCCCTTTTCAACAATGTCATTATCACATTATCATGGTCAGAGACTGCAGACATAGTACAGTCCCTAGGATAAGTAATGGATAATGGCCAACAGGCCCTTTTACCAGACCCAGCGAAATGACAGTAGTGATTCCTCCGGCTGGACGATCGCTCACTCTGGGTTCCCCGGGGGCGACTCTGGTCAGTAGTGTAGCATGTCTGTACCCTGGTAGTGGCTCAGCCTCCTTCTGGTGGTGCTGGGCAGTGTGGCTCTCTCTCTGGTGGCGCTGGGCAGCGTGGCTCTCTCTCTGGTGGCGCTGGGCAGCGTGGCTCTCTCTCTGGCCTCTGCCCAGCACACTCCTCGTTCTTTGTCCTGTAGCACTCTCTCCCTCAGCTTTTTTCCAGGCTGCAGTCTCTCAATCTCTCTTGATGATCCAGCTGTAGCCTCCTCCTTGTGGAAAATGGGGCCGCCAATGGGTACTACATGTCCCATGATGCTCTCCTCTCCTAGTCTCCTTTGATTGGCCCTCAGTTATGGCCAATAGGGAAGGAACGGAGCGGGCAGGAAGCTGGGCAGGGAACCTGGTGAGAGTCGCCGTCTCTTCTCCTTGACAGGGGCAAAACCTCTGATAGCCCACAGCTCGCCTTTCTCCTGTCACAGCGCCGCCGAGTTCTCTGCTGGACTGAGCAGAGAAAAGAGTCCGAAGTCAGATTGCACTGATGGGTGGGCTTGACAGCGCCTTGATGGTGTCACCCCACTGGCAGGTGGCACCCGGGTGCGGGCTGCCTGCACCCCGATAGCGACGCAACTGTACTGAATTTAAGATCCGATCCCTGATTCCAGGGGGGGCACTTGACCCCCCTTGGCCCTACCTGCAGACGCCCATGCCGAGGTCATGAGCAAGATCACATATAATTCTTTATATTAATCTTACAATCTTGGGGTTTCGCCATAAACTCATAGTATAAGTGAACCTAAACCTTATCCCTAATCCCTTTCATTACTCTGCCTCAGCTTTAGCAAATAAGACATTTTTAAAAAATACATACACACATGCCAATTATCAGTTTTTAACTTCTGAAAAATAGCTTTATGTATATATTTTTCTAATTTTACTTCATCTACTTAGACTATTGTGTTCTGATCCATCACATATAATTCAGATTAAAAAAACATTGAACCAAAGGCTGTAATGTAACAAAATAGGTAAAAAGCCAAGGTGAATACTTTTGCAAAAAAGCCAAGGTGAATACTTTTGCAAGGCACTGTAGTTATCAACTGAAATAAGCAAGTGCAAAAATAACAGATTTAATTGTTTTCTTTTTTTCTCTGCAGAAAAAAGTTGACAGATAGTTCTCATTGTACTCCTTCTCCAAATGGAGGACCATGCTGTATTCCAGAAGAGCTGGCGGGAGGGGTAAGTGTCTGCAAAATGCTTCCCTCCGACAGGATCTAATCCTTTTGTTTCCCCTTCCATCCAACAAGATCTGATCCAACTGCCTCCTTTTCAATCAGAATGTGACCCTGCTGTCTCCTCTCCACATCTATCACAATCTAATCCAGCTACCTCCTCCTCCACCATGACCTGATCTCATTGATTTCTGCTCCATTAGAATCTGGTTCAATAGCAGTGCCCATCTATGACAACCAGCCCCCGTTGTCTCCTCCTTGTCCATAAACTGATCCCACTGCCTTCTTCTGTTTTAAAATATGATTCAGCTGCCTCCTCTCCTCATCTGTTAGAATCCAACCTCACTGTCTCCTCCTTGACCATGACCCATTCCCAATATGTCCTCTCCCCCCACCACCTTTAATCTGATACCACTTCCTCCTCTTCTAATCCACTTTTAATCCAATATTGCTAATACCTTTTTTACTCTCCCATAGTCTCATAATGCTGCCTTCCCTTCCATCATATTCTGATCCTGCTGCCTCCCCCTTCCTTACCACAACTGCATCCAGTAGCTTCCTTTCTTCCATTTACCACTAACTGATCCTGTTGCCTCCCTTTCCCTTTCTCCACAATCCCATTACACTGCCTCATTTCCTCTGCCTTAAATCTTATACCACTAGAGCTTATTCCAATTCACTTCTAATCCAATCCTGCTAGTACCCTTACCTCCAACATGGTCTAATACTGCTGCTTCCATTTGTAGGTAGATGCAGTCTACATTCTACATTGCAAGTGGCACTCAACCACAGCTGCAATGCAGAGGGAGAGAAAGTTAAGAAGAAACTGGTTCATCTATGGTTTCCTGGGTCATAGGGGGCAGCTATCCGATTGGATACCAGCGCCCCATGTGACATTGGAGGCCATTTTGGGTCAGGCAGAGTCTACTTAAGAACCTAGCTCCCGGGCTTGGTGCGCATTTTGCGTGTGGATAGAGTAGGGACAGGTCTTCGTCTGACAGGGACATTGCTTAGTATTATGGAAAGGTTCCAGAGGAGCAGGCAAAGTGCCTTGACACACCATCTTTCCTTTAAGCCTCCCCGCTCGGAAATGGACCGACCAAGCTGCATTCCGCTCCTCTAGACAGACACTGTCGGCTCACCTGTGACCTCCTGCTACTGACACATCGCTGTTACATCCTGTGAGTGCTCCCGGTCGGGTTGGCTTCTCATCAAACTTGTTGTCTATTGCTGAACTTCTATTACAATATATTCCTGTTACTCTGCGCCTGGACTCTTGGGTGTTTTCTGCCGCTGCACCATGCTGCACCTATCCACAAACTCCATCACAATCTGATCCTGCTGCCTAATCTCTCTTTCTTTGCCACAATTCCATCCAGCTGCCTTATTTCCCGATTTACTATTAACCAACCCTGCTGCCTCCCTTCTCCGCCACTGCAATCCAATTACACTCCATTCTTCTCTCTCTGCCTTCAACCTGATCCAGCTACCTCTCTTCTTCTAATCCAAACCTGCTTATACCTCCACCATGGTCTGCTATCGCTATCTCCCCATTCATCACAGTCTGATTCCACTGCTTTCTCCTTTTACTACAATTCCAATCTGCTGCCTCCTTTCTCTATCCAAAAATTATTTAAAATACAAATTATTTAAAATGGAATATATTGGAGAATGCAAGGTTGGTTCAGATCCTGGTGGACGGTAAATTACCAAAAATGCAGGATTTAGGACCCGAATATAAAAACAAATGGCTACAATACCATTAATTAAACACTTTTATTGAAGCAAAAATACAATTGTCTTTAACCACTTAAGGACCAGCCTCGTTTTGGATTTCAGGTGTTTACATGTTTAAAACAGGTTTTTTTTCTAGAAAATTACTTAGAAAAGAAAACATATATAATGTTTGGGGGTTCTAACACCCTAGAGAATAAAATGGCGGTAGTTGCAATACTTTTTTTTGCACCGTGTTTGCGCAGCGGTCTTATAAGAACACTTTTTTTGGAAAAAATTCACTTTTTTGAATAAAAAAAATAAGACAACAATAAAGTTAGCCCAATTTTTTTTAATATTGTGAAATATAATGTTACGCCAAGTAAATTGATACCCAACATGTCAAGCTTCAAAATTGCGCCCGCTCGTGGAATGGCGTCAAACTTTTACTCTCAAAAATCTCCATAAGCAACGTTTTAAAATTTTTACAGGTTGCATGTTTTGCGTTACAGAGGAGGTCTAGGGCTAGAATTATTGCTCTCGCTCTACCGGTTGCGGTGATACCTCACATGTTTGGTTTGACCACCATTTTCATATGCGGGCGCTACTCGCGTATGCATTCGCTTCTGCGCGCGAGCTCGTCGGGACAGGGGGGTTTAAAATTTTTTTTTTCATTTTACATTATTATTTTTTTTTACACTGCTTTAATAAAAAAATTGTGTCACTTTTATTCCTATTACAAGGAATGTAAACATCCCTTGTAATAGAAAAAAGCATGACAGGACCTCTTAAAGGTCAAAAAGACCTCAGATCTCATATTTACACTAAAATGCAAAAAAAAAAAAAAGTCATTTAAAAAAATGACATTGAAAAAAATATGCCTTTAAGAGGCGTGGGCGGAAGTGACGTTTTGACGTCCCTTCCGCCCAGCAGTGTCATGGAGACGTGTGGGCGCCATCTTAGCCTCACTCGTCTCCAGGCACAGGACGGAGACGGATGTGATCGGCTCCGGTAAGCGGCGGAGAGCACCGGATCGCGGCGGGAGGAGGGGCCCCTCTCCCGCCACCGATAAAAGTGATCTCGCGGCGAATCCACCGCAGGGACCACTTTTATCAGAAAGCCGGCCGCTACACGAAAACGGGGATACCGGGGTTATGGCAGCTAGCTGCTGCCATAACAATGGTATCCCCCTTCAAAGTTTGGACGTACATCGTCGTGCGGCAGTCCGGAAGTGGTTAATAAATAGGCCAATAACTAAATTTGAAAATTAAAAAATGTCTAAGATATATGATTTATTACTCCCCTCTGAATCTCTTAGAGACTTAACAGGAATGAAAAAATGGGAGAAGGAAATAGGAAGCCCCATAGGTGTGCGCAGCCTAATTAGGGTGTGCACCCTTAAGCTCAAACATACATGCATGTGTATGTATCTACATATATATGACCCCGTCACATTGATCTCCCTGCTGGCACAGTAAAAGAGAAAAGGATAAACACTTCTCTTATGGCAGAGACGGTAAGAGGGAGATCTTTCCCATGTGCCTGTTGCTACACAGAACGATAACAATAATGCGGATGGGGGGATTAGGGTGTGCCTGGGCACACCCGGCACACCCTGTGCACACGCCTATGGGAAGCCCAATATCAGAGATAGAATGAGAGAAAGCATTTTCAATAATACATAAAACATCGGTAGCGATTAACCATCAAGAAAGAAACTATAAAATTATAATGAGATGGTATTGGAGCCCAGTAGCCTTAAATAAAATAAATCAAGGAAATGTAGAGACCTGTTGGAGATGTATGGGAGGTAGGCGGACTATGTATCATATCTGGTATGGGTGTCATCTGGTGAGGAATTTCTGGAACAAGATATTTGAGATCTATCAGAAGGTGTATGGAGTGGAGACGAATCCAAGTATAAATATCTCAATATTGTCTATAAGGTTAGGTTCAATAAAAGATATTAAAACAGATATTATTCACCATATGACCACTGCAGCCAGAACATTAATAGCTTGAAAACGGAGAAGTACAAAAAGTCCAACGGTAACCGAATGGATATGTGAAATGAACAAAATTCAATATATGGAAAGACGGATAAGGGAAGAAGGATATATAGAAAATCAAATGCCAGAAATATGGCAAAGATGAGAAGAATTTCGGTCCTCAGCAAGAGTGACAGAATATTTATAAATGTGTGGGCATGATTAACCCCAAAGGGGTGTTTGGGAGGAAGGAGGAAATAGGAGTTATAAAGTTTTCTCTCTTTTTTTTTTTTTTGGGGGGGGGGGGGGTTTGTTTATGTGAATGTGTTTTGGACGATAGTAGAAGTGTGTAGGTGATAAAACTATAGAACTCCTGAGGATGAATAGGGGAAATAAAGATAGGAACAAAGAAGATTTTAGATAATAAGTATGGCCACTAACTGACATACAGGAGAAGAAGTAATTGTATATTGTAATGAATTTTGTATAACTGTGAAATTTTGTATAAATCAATAAAAATAAATTGAAAACAAATGGGCACCTAGAAAAGAGTAAAAAAAAGAGAGAATACATTTTACATACAGTATGTCATGATCTACAATGAGATAGCTAACACAATTTTCTCCTCTGCACAAACTCATTGCAAATTCTGTTTTATTACCCATCTATATATAGCTTTATTTAATACACCAAAATTACAGAAAAAAAATGCAGCCACTGGAATTTGGTTCACCTCCACCGTTCTCTTCATTAATGCTGCATTTGGAAGAATGCTTGCTACCACGAATGAATGTGTGCTAAATATTCAATGATTTTAGCATCAGAGATGTTTATCTTTGAAGCTGAACTCCGGTTACGAAACTTTCACATTAAATATATTGCTCAATAGTCACAAAAGATGTACAGTAAATCCTTTGTGTGCACCAAATTCCTTTGTAAACCAGGTTATAACCATTTAAAAGTAGCAGTGAACATAGCTTGTGCAGAGAACAAAGCCACGGGAGAGACTCAGTAGGGCTGCTCCGTAACAGGCTACCTGCAAAAAACTATAGGAAGAGGTGGATACAAGATCAATCACCCAGCAGAAGGAGACAGAGCAGAAGGGACTGGTCTTTATTACAGGAAGCTTCTGCACAGATACAAAGTTGTACAGTGGATTGTTGCACAGATCTGGAAGAAATACACAAAACACTCCAAGATTCAAGAAACAAAACACGTATTTTATATTCAGACAGTATGACATAGATTTACTAAAACTGGGGAGGGCAAAATCTGGTGCAGCTGTGCATAGAAACCAATCAGCTTCCAGTTTTGTTTTGTCAAAGCTTAATTGAACAAGCTGAAGTTAGAAGCTGATTGCAAAATCTGGTGCAGCTTTGCATGGTAGCCAATCAGCTTCTAACTTCAGCTTGTTCAATTAAGCTTTGACAAAACAAAACTGGAAGCTGATTGGTTTCTATGCACAGCTGCACCAGATTTTGCACTCTCCAGTTTCAGTAAATCAACCCCAATGTGTTTATCCCAGAGTTAAGCTTTAAATCTCATTTGTTATGCTAATTAAAACACCCATTTCGTACATGCATAATGATTCCCAGTTACTTTCTTTATACCTTTCTTCAAATACTGTAGATGACAAACCGAGAGTGTTTATTTTAAATAACTGATTGCTCAAGGGTAATAATTCCAATTCAAATGATCCCTAGCAAACTTTTAGTAGGGCCCCTTCAGATACCAGAATGCTGTTTAGAGTACAGGTATGACAATGTACATGCTTGACCCTCTGAACCACCCTGTTGATGTCACTATTCTCATATGTTACAGTTCTACTGCTTATTGCAGATTTTGCTGTAATAGTGAGATTGTCCTAGAGTGTATTCTCAATGGAGAGAGACTGTTTCCTGACCTGCAGACCTTTTCAGGAAAGCAACTTTTTCTATACCTCCCAAATTTATGAGCAAGGAAAAACTCTTCTTAACCTCTGATAACTTACATCATTTTAGCCTGCACATTAGAATAACCTATAAATTACTAATGCCGCGTACACACAGCCGAACTTGCCAATGGGCTAAACTCCTTCGGCATTTCCAACAGAAAGATTTAGAACATGTTCTATATCTAAGTACGTCGGAAATGCCGACAAAAAAAGTCTGATGGGGCATGCACACAGTCGGAATGTCTGACCGAAAGCTCAAATCGGACTTTTTCTGTCGGGAAGTCCGGCTGTGTGTACGCGGCATTACAGTCTCTCATGTTTTTAAAGCAACTTTAAACCATATACAGGTATTATTATCAACTATCCAAGCCTATAAACACATCTTAATGGGTACTTGGTGACATGTAGGGATATGAAGCAATATTTTGCATGGCAAACTGGAATATAACAACCTAATTGTTGTGTCCCCAGATAATGCCAATCAATCATATATATCAATATAAATGTGACCAAAGACATTTAAAGAGGACAGTACTTAATTCTGCTCACTTGGTTTCCCATGCCTATCATTTGTGTTCAAAATACATATTATTCTAATATTATTTCTGGCAGCCCATGGGAAACCACTGGCTTTACACTCATGACCGACCACTTTCCCCTGATGTCTTCTTGCTCCAGAAGTAAAGTCTTTAGTTTATGTCTCCTAGTCCTCCACTGGATGCTCTGTTAATCCAGGGGTGAGACTGAAGCAGAGTGGAAGGTGTTTTCTGAACCAGGGTGCAGTCTCTTTTTTCATAATCCTAATGCTATTAGGTGAGAGGGGCAGAAAAGTGGTGCTACCATGCTGAAAAATCTGCAGACAAGAAGTAAGAATTACCAGCTAGGGCAAAGGGCCAGCACAGTTTCCTATAAGGTTTTTAAAGGGCATTTGACAATATAAAGAAAGTAGGATTTTTAGGCATCACCCCATATCTGTACGTATCAACAACAAGCATTGGCTTGGGTGTTGAAGCTTAGCCCCCCAACCTTCTCTGGCTGGTGGACATTTCATTCCAGGACACTACATGAACAAAACTGATTTTATGTGGCCACTCCAGGTGGCACACTTCTATGTTTGACTAGCCACATACATTTGACGCTGATATATTTGGGAGACAGGAGCTGCAGGGACCGGTCTTGTGCTGGGAGGATCGGAGAACTAGGAAAGTATCTCTGGACTCTCCAATCCCCCAGCAGTTAACCCGTGCAGTGCGGGCACAGCCGCACTGCATGCAAGAAAAAAAAATATGCAGAGTTCAGCTTTAAGCTTTGATAATAAAACCTAGAAGCTAATTGGTTACTATGCACAGCTGTACCAGATTCTGTGTGCACCAGTTTTAGTAAAAGTGGTTCCAAAGACTCAAGGTTTTTTTTTTAACCTTACCTTACATGAGCCTGATCCAATCCAGCGATGTGCACGAGAGCAGTGGCTTTCGCCGCTGTCTCCATTCTAATTGGGGAGATTGATAGCAGCCATTGACTTTATGTGGTTGTTCACATTGTTAACAATCCCATTAATTAATTTTTATTTAGGTATTTTATGGAACAAGATATTTTCATGATTGTACAAAGAGTTATTAGTTTTCCAAAATGTACAGAAATGGGTTGACGCCTTAAAAATTCAACTTTATACTTTTCAAATACCTTCTAATACAGGGATGTGGTGTCTATCGTAATATATATGATTTTTAAAGGTATTCTAATGTGACGTACATATTTTCTTTCTTCATATATTATGGTTAGAGAAAAAAACTTCACTTACAACTTCACCTTTAAAAAAGCACAGCTCACGCTCCCTAGTTGTCATTTAACTAAGTCTCAATATCCTTCCATAGGGAATAGGAAATCAAGTCCAAATAGCTCCACTGTTGGTCTCTTTTGTGTCACAAGTGAGCTGCTGCCTCAGAGTGCAAGCCACGGAATTTTATCCCCACCCTATTAGATGTTGCCCCTCATGGTGAAACCTTGCCACCCACTTGTGACAAAACTGCATCTAAGCCTCTAATCTAGACCACCTACATCTTGCTGTTTCTGTGGGCTCACCAATAAAAAGCCAAAATGGGAGGGTGTCCACCTGATGACGTACTTACTGCACCATTTTCAACCATTGTCATTACACCATTCCCAACATCAAAAGTGCCAACTGTTCATATGTCATATGGAACTTGTCCTGTTAAACCGCTGTATGGTCTTGGCCACCGTGCTGCAGATCAGTTTCAGGGTCTTGGCAATCTTCTTATAGCCTGGGCCATCTTTATGTAGAGCAACAATTCTTTTTTTCAGATCCTCAGATCCTTTGCCATGAGGTGCCAGGTTGAACTTCCAGTGACCAGTATGAGAGAGTGAGAGCGATAACACCAAATTTGATACACCTGCTCCCCATTCACACATGAGACCTTGTAACATTAACAAGTCACATGACACCGGGGAGGGAAAATGGCTAATTGGGCCCAATTTGGGCATTTTCACTTAGGGGTGTACTCACTTTTGTTGCCAGCGGTTTAGACATTAATGGCTGTGTGTTGAGTTATTTTGAGGGGACAGCAAATTTACACTGTTATACAAGCTGTACACTCACTACTTTACATTTTAGCAAAGTGTCATTTATTCAGGGTTGTCATATGAAAAGGTATAATAAAATATTTACAAAAATGTGAGGGGTGTACTCACTTTTGTGAGATACTGTGTGTATATATATATATATATATATATATACTCTCCCAATATTAAAGTCTTCAAAAATCATATATATTTTACTCTCTGAATATTATAATATTATTTCTTATCTGTTAACTGTACCTGGTAAAAGCAGAGGCGGCTCTCTAATTAGGCAAATTAGGCGGTCGCCTAAGGCCTCACACTCACAGGGGCCTCGCGGCCGCCTAATTTGCCTGTTCTCAATCACTGAAGCTGACCCTGGCGGCTCCGCCTACCCCCACTGGGACTCTGTGGCTTAGGAGCTGACAGACAAATCAGATACTGCCCGCAGCCTGAGGAATAGCGGCCTAATCACGGAGCGTTCCAGTCCGTGGGGCCTCATGTGTAAGTTTTGCCTAAGGCCTCACAAAGCCTAGAGCCGCCTCTGGGTAAAAGCAATCTCATTGTGAGATACTGTATATATATAGATATATTTAGATATACTGTGTAATATACTCTAGATCCTCGTTAAGTTAATTAAAGAAGATATGTTCTATTCCACTGTACATGAATTTATTTAGAGTTGAGTGCTGTGAGTATCTTTGCATTTAGTAATAGATGGGAAGACAAGTAGCAGCACTTTCTTTATGTTGCAACCAACTTATGGGCTGTAGCAAAAGGAAACAAAACACGTTTACAAATATTTATCTAAGCTGTGTAAATTTTAACCTTCACGAACTTCCTTTTTAATTTAACAGAAGACTGTCTTAGCAAATACACTAATTCTATTAGAACTTAAGTATGGAGCAGATTAAAAGAAACCATTTTTGGAGTTTTTAAAGCCTTTGCCATATCAATGTAGATTCTGTCTCGTATTTTCTAGTAAAGTACTGCATCTATGTGCATTGTTCTGACGATCCTGTGTTTTGAGCTGCATCCCAAGATCACATCTGAGCATGCAAAGTACCTCCAAAAGGGTTATTACTGAGGGGCCACATAGAAAGTGAACCACCCAGAAAGAGGGTGTGATATGTGTGGGTTGTGGACTAAGATGATCAGATTTTTAACCACTTCAATACAGAGCACTTCCCCTCCTTCCTGCAAAAGCCCATTTTCAGCTTTCAGCGCTGTTGCATTTTAAATGACAATTGCGCGGTCATGCAACACTGTTCCCAAACAACATTTTTATTATTTTGTTCCCACAAATAGAGCTTTCTTTTGGTGGTATTTGATCACCACTGGGGTTTTTATTTTTTGTTAAACAAATAAAAAAAAAGACCTTTTTTTTAAAAGTTTTTCTTTGTTTCTGTTATAAAATTTTGTAAATAAGTACCTTTTCTCCTTAACTGATGGGCACTGATGAGGCGGTACTGATGGGCACTAATGAGGTGGCACTGATGGGCACTGATGATGGGCTCTAATATGCATCACTGATGGGCACTGATAGGTAGTACTGATATGTAGCACTAATAGGCATTGATAGGCGGCACTGATGGGCACAGAAAGGCTGCACTTATGGGTACTTATAGGTGGCACTGATGGCACGGGCGGACTGATAACTCATGGGGCCGCCGGGCAATAGGAGATTATGGGGCCCCCAGGCAATCAGAGATTATGGGGCCACACAGTATACACACACACAGTATACAATCACACAGTATACACATACATGTACACACAGTATACACAGACAGATGTAAAAAAAACACAGATTTATACATACTGTCCCTGGTTTTACTGAGGCTGGCAACCCTGATGGGGCCCCCTAGTGGCCCAGAGCCCTCGGGCACTGCCCAAGTGGCTCAATGGTCAGTCCGCCCCTGACTGATGGGCACTTATAGGCGGCACTGATGGGTGGCCTTGATGGACACTGATAGATGGCACTGATAGGCATCACTGATGAGGCACTGGCAGGCATTACTGATGGACATGGATTGGCATCTACAATGGACACTGATTGGCATCCCTGGTGGTCATGGGTGGGCATCCTTGGGGAGGCTGCACTGATAATCAGTCAGCACAGACCCCCCCTACCAGGAGAGCAGCCAATCGGCTCTCCTCTACTTGTAAATATTTTACATTTTATTATGATTATATATAGGGGGTCCACCACTATTTGCACATTACAGCTCTGTAATATTGCTTACCTTTTGCAGAAAGTGTGACACCATTACTACTATGTTCCAATACACTGGTTGATTTGCATCTCTGTTATTATTATTGTATGTAAGGGGTTTCACCATTATTTGCACATTGAAGCTCTGCAATTTCTCAAAATGTTTTTACAGAGGGTGACACCATCACTACTATACTGCAATACATTGGTTGATTTGCACTGGATATTTATTTATAGATTTTACCATTGCACTTTTGCACAAGTCCATTTGTACAATTTTTTAGATGAAGTGTAGGGCAGCGCTGCATTTTTTGCTTCTTATTGATTCGAGTTAGATGAGGGAACCAGCTAAGGAGATTCTCGTATTGCTTTTGAGGTTTTTTTTGTTGCATGATTGCATTTTACTTGATTTGTTATGTTCTCTGTATACTGCTAACCACTGGTCCTGCATATTGGTGGTCAGTCTGCCCCCTGTATGCTGGTGGTCAGTGTGCCCCTGTATGCATTTGCTACGTGCAGGGTGCAGGAGGATTCTACGTGCAGGGTTCAGGAGGATGCTACGTGCAGGGTGCAGGATGATGCTATGTGCAGGATTCAGGAGGATGCTACATGCAAGGTGCAGGAGGATGCTATGTGCAGGGTTCAGGAGGATGCTACGTGCAGGGTGCAGGATGATGCTATGTGCAGGGTTCAGGAGGATGCTACATTCAGGGTGCAGGAGGATGCTACGTGCAGGGTTCAGGAGAACGCTATGTGCAGGGTTCAGGTGGATGCTACATGCAGGGTGCAGGGTTCAGGAGGGTGCTACGTGCAGTGTGCAGGGTTCAGCAGGATGCTACGTGCAGGATTCAGGAAGATGCTACGTGCAGGGTGCAGCATTCAGGAGGATGCTACGTACAGAGTGCAGGATTCAGGAGGATGCAACATACAGAGTGCAGAGCACAGGAGGATGCTACGTACAGAGTGAAGGGCTCAGGCAGATGCTACATACAGAGTGCAGGGCTCAGGAGGATGCTATGTACAGAGTAAAAAACACAACAAAAGGAAAGCACTGAATCCTGGCAGAGGCATAACACAATTCTCCAATGTATGAAAAATGTCTGTTTATTATAAAAAAATCCAAGGCATACAGATGTCCAGGGACGTCCCTTAAAAAGCAAAAGCAAAGCTGGCCCAAGTGAATTACCTGGAGAGGGAGACCACATGAGTGACAGGAGGAATCCAGAGGAACCACAGGAACACTGGCTGGCCTGGGGGAATAAAACACTGCAGGACTCCAAGGGAGGTTGTAACCCCATAGGATGGATCCAGGAAACTGCAGTGGAGGTGCTGCCATCAGCGAGGATGACGGGCGGAACCAACAGGGCGGGTGGACATGGCCGAGGCACCAGAGATTGATGACTGCTCCACCGAGGAAGCCACTCCTGTCGCCTGGGGATGACGTCACAAGCTGGCGGAAGAAGGAGATGGTGAGCCACGAGCTATGGGCAGCACTGGGATGGGTGATTAGTCCAGAGAACACTGCAGCCAAAGAGTCAAGGGATAAGGGCAGATGTCAACAGCAAGGACATACTACTGTATGTGCACCCACAGTGGTGTATAATAAACCAGAATTATAATAAACCTGAATTTACAGTAATTATAATTGGTCCTGCCCCCTGGCACCTTCTTCCCTGCCCACCAATGTATAAACACCGGCTGTTTGTCTATGCACGGGTTGTCTGACAAAGGGGGAGGAGCTCTGCATATCGGCTCCGCCCATCCCCAACATCAGAGCTTCGATTTGACAGCTACACTCACTGACATTGTGGCTGTAGGCCCCCGGCTTGTCCACCAATCCCTGGCAGTGCTAGATGGATGTTGACACTGCTGCAGGTCCTGCTAGGCTGTCAGCAATAGGCATGTGCTCTGCCCCTGAAATCGGGGACAGAACCGGAATTAGACTTGGTTCGGAGACAGTATCCTCAGTCCAGGGACTGTCCCAGAAAACTGGGAACATCTGGTCACCCTATTGTGGACAGGAGTGATGTGTCCCAGGGACTGGGAATAAGATGATCTCAAGTATGTATGTATTAAGTAACAAATAACTTCTGGTGCGCTACTGTCATCAAAATGAAACAAATCAAATCAATGAACAAATAAATGTGAATGTATATTGCACAACCCTGGTGATTAAATAAAGTCCTGGAAAGAATCAATCAGTCCTAAAAAGACAGTCAATCAGTGCAAATTTCTGTGTGTGAAGTCCTTCCTTCAGTGAATGAAAGACATCTCCTTGACCAAGGCAAGAACGGCAGAATGGAGGGGGGGGGCGCTTACTAGATACGATGGACCCCTATTACGGGGGTCTTACGAGCCCACAGATGCCGGATCAGGCAAGCTGGAACAGCTGATGTTGTTAGAGGTTTGCGGTCCATCTCCGGTCCCTCACAGGCAATGGGAGTGCAGCGGAAAGGTCAGTGCTTCCGTAGGATCCTCGATATATGGGAGAGATCAAACAAACAGGAGATCCTCCATAGTGTAGTATTATAGTTTCTTTATTTAAAAGGTATATTACGTTGCTGACATCACAGGTTGAGCAGAAAGCTAGGTAAACGAACAGCACGGCCGCAGTGAAGCCAGCCAGCTGATTATGATCTCTCCCATATATCGAGGATCCTATGGAAGCACTGACCTTTCCGCTGCACTCCCATTGCCTGTGAGGGACCGGAGATGGACCGCAAACCTCTAACAACATCAGCTGTTCCAGCTTGCCTGATCCAGCATCTGTGGGCTCGTAAGACCCTCGTAATAGGGGTCCATCGTATCTGGTAAGCGCCCTCCCCTTCTGTTCTGCCGTTCTTGCCTTGGTCAAGGAGATGTCTTTCATTCACTGAAGGAAGGACTTCGCACACAGAAATTTGAACTGATTGACTGTCTTTTTAGGACTGATTGATTCTTTCCAGGACTTTATTCAATCACCAGGGTTGTGCAATATACATTCACATTTATTTGTTCCTTGATTTTATTTGTTTCATTTTTGATGACAGTAGCGCACCAGAAGTTATTTGTTACATTTACCAGAACTAGATATTTGAGTTTTTTTTTGGTTGCAGCACTTTTTATTAATGTACACATAAATATAATTTTTTATCACATACTATCATTGAATTGTGGGGATAGCGCAGATTGTTTTTGGATCGATGCATGTATTAAGAACTTGCCATTCATAATCTGTAAAAGAAATAAGATTTAAAAAATACTGTTAGACGGTCAATGCGGAACTAAAGGAATTTTATATTTACCTTTCTTTTAATAGTCCTGTTCCTCACCGCTGCTGACATATTCTCCAGCGTGCTGGTTTTCAGCCAACTTCATTGGCTCTTGTGGTATGACGTCACACCTGAGCATGTGCAGTATGTTGCCATTCCAGCGCACAAGGATTGGGACTAGGGATGAGCCGAACACCCCCCGGTTCGGTTCGCACCAGAACCCGCGAACGGACCGCAAGTTCGCACGAACGTTAGAACCCCATTGACGTCTATGGGACTCGAACGTTCGAAATCAAAAGTGCTCATTTTAAAGGCTAATTTGCATGGTATTGTCCTAAAAAGGGTTTGGGGACCCGGGTCCTACCCCAGGGGACATGTATCAATGCAAAAAAAACTTTTAAAAACGGCCGTTTTTTCGGGAGCAGTGATTTTAATGATGCTTAAAGTAAAAAAAAAAAAGTGAAATATTCCTTTAAATATCGTACCTGGGGGGTGTCTATAGTATGCCTGTAAAGTGACGCGTGTTTCCCATGTTTAGAACAGTCCCTGCACCAAATGTCATTTTTAAAGGAAAAAATCTCATTTAAAACTGCTTGCGGGTTTAATGTCATGTCGGGTCATGGCAATATGGATGAAAATCAGTGAGACAAACGGCATGGGTACCCCCCAGTCCATTACCAGGCCCTTTGGGTCTTGTATGGATATTAAGGGGAACCCCGCACCCAAATTAAAATAAGGAAAGGTCCCTATATACTCTGAACAGCAGTATACAGGCGGTGCAAACAAGACAGGGACTGTAGGTTTGTTGTTAAGTAGAATCTGTTTGTAATTTTGAACATTTTTAATGTGTTTAGCTCCAGCCAAAAAATCTTTTCTAAGCTTTTTGGAAAACATAGGGAAGGGTTATCACCCCTGTGACATTTGTTTTGCGTCTTTCCTCCTCTTCAGAAGATTTCACCTCACTTTTTTGTCCCAATGAAAAATGTTTTTTGAAAATTTGGGTTTTTTTGTGGAACAAGGATTGGAAAGCATCAGTGGAAAGGAAAAATTGTTTTCCCATATTAACTCTTACAGGAGAGAATTTCCCTTCCTTAGGGGTAGATTTCATCTCACTTCCTGTTGTCTCCTTCCGTTTGCAAGTAGGAGTCGTTTGTAAGTTAGATGTTTGAAAGTAGGGTCCTGCCCTATATACTCAGCAGAAATTTGGGCCTTAGGTGTTGCTGTGGCCAAAACACTGTAAGCCCTCACAGGGCCCTGCTGTGAAATATTAGATCAAGAATTGTAATTACATGCCCCTGTTGAACAGGAGCTGAAAAATTAGGCCTTAGGCACTGGTGCTGGTGCCACAACACTGCAACCCCTCACAGACACTCTAGTTGAAACGCAGGAACAAGCCCAGCTGCAAAGTATTGCATCAAAAATTGTAATTACACGCCCCTGTTAGACAGGGGCTGAAAAATTGGGTCTTAGGCACTGGTGCTGGTGCCACAACACTGCAACCCCTCACAGACACTCTAGTTGAAACGCAGGAACAAGCCCTGCTGCAAAGTATTGCATCAAAAATTGTAATTACACGCCCCTGTTAGACAGGGGCTGAAAAATTGGGTCTTAGGCACTGGTGCTGGTGCCACAACACTGCAACCCCTCACAGACACTCTAGTTGGAATGCAGGAACAAGCCCTGCTGCAAAGTATTGCATCAAAAATTGTAATTACACGCCCCTGTTAGACAGGGGCAGAAAAATTGGGTCTTAGGCACTGGTGCTGGTGCCACAACACTGCAACCCCTCACAGACACTCTAGTTGGAATGCAGGAACGAGCCCTGCTGCAAAGTATTACATCAAAAATTGTAATTACACGCCCCTGTTAAACAGGGGCTGAAAAATTGTGCCTTAGGCACTGGTGGTGGCGCCCAGAACCAAAAATGTTCTTACAAGCTATCAGCGTGATGATTGAGGAGGAAGAGGATAATTACTCAGGGATAGTCACTCAGCATCAGCATAGGCAGTCTTTGAAGGGATCTGAGATTTCAAAAAAAATTATTCGGTTACATCTGCATCAGGTGCTTGGTAGCTGGTGGTGATCCAAGACTGATTCATTTTTATGAAGGTCAGCCGATCGACCGAGTCGGTGGACAGACGCACCCTGTGATCGGTTACCACGCCTCCAGCAGCACTGAATGTGCGTTCCGAAAGAACGCTGGATGCAGGACAGGCCAGTAGCTCAATTGCATACTGTGCAAGCTCTGGCCAGTGATCCATCCTCAAGACCCAGTAACCCAGAGGATTTTCGGTGGGAAAGGTGTCCAAGTCTGATCTTGCCCCTAGGTATTCCTGCACCATGTAAAACAGACGCTGGCGATGGTTGCTGGAACCGATCATACCTTGGGGCTGCGGACCAAAAAATTGTCTGAACGCATCGGTCAGACGGCCACCTTCTCCACCGCTCCTTCTTTGACTGACCGAAGCCTCAGCAACACGTTGTCCAGAAACAGGAGTTTGTAACCTCCCAGTCTCTGGGAACGCGTTGCACAGACCTTTCTGCAAGGCCTCCCGAAGATGTTTCATCCTCTGCTCCCTCTGCGATGGCAAGATAAGGTCCGCAACCTTACCCTTGTAACGTGGATCAAGGAGGGTTGCCAGCCAGTATTGGTCCTTCTCCTTGATACCACGAATACGAGGATCCTTACGCAGGCTTTGCAGGATCAGGGAGGCCATGCAGCGTAGGTTTGCTGAGGCATTCGGTCCGGAGTCCTCTGGGTCACTAAGGACAACAACGTCCGCAGCCACCTCCTCCCAGCCACGTACAAGTCCATGTGTTCCTTGGGACTGATCCCTTAAAGACTGCTGATGCTGAGTGCCAGGCTCCACCTCCATACTGACACAATCTTCCTCCTCCTCCTCCTCCTCCTCCTCGTCCTCTTCCTGTGTGATCGGCGGGCACGCAGGAACACTGTCTGGATAAAGGGGGCCTTGAGAGCTAAGGAAGTCCTCCTCTTCCTGCCTCTGTTCTGCCTCAAGTGCCCTGTCCATTATCCCACGCAGCGTGTGCTCCAACAGGTGGACAAGGGGGACAGTGTCACTGATGCATGCACTGTCAGTGCTCACCATCCTCGTGGCCTCCTCGAATGGTGACAGGACAGTGCATGCATCCCTGATCATGGCCCACTGGCGTGGGGAAAAAAAACCAAGGTCCCCTGACCCTGTCCTGGTGCCATAGTCGCACAGGTACTCATTGATGGCCCTCTGCTGCGTGTGCAGCCGCTGCAGCATGGCCAACGTCGAGTTCCACCTGGTGGGCATGTCACAGATTAGGCGGTTCTTGGGCAGGTTAAACTCCTTTTGGAGGTCCGTCAGCCGAGCACTGGCATTATATGACCGGCGGAAATGCACACAGACTTTCCTGGCCTGCCTCAGGACATCCTGTAAGCCCGGGTACCTGCCCAAGAACCGCTGCACCACCAAGTTAAGGACGTGAGCCAAACAGGGCACATGGGTCAGTTGTCCCTGTCGGAGGGCAGAGAGGAGGTTGGTGCCATTGTCGCAAACCACCATTCCTGCCTTAAGTTGGCGTGGCGTCAACCACCTCTGAACCTGCCCCTGCAGAGCTGACAGAACCTCTGCCCCAGTGTGGCTCCTGTCCCCCAAGCACACCAGCTCAAGCACCGCATGGCATCTTTTGGCCTGCGTACTTGCGTAGCCCCTTGAACGCCTACGGAGCACCGCTGGTTCCGAGGAAGAGGCCATGGAGGAAGAAGAAGAGGAGGGGGTGGAGGAGAGAGGTGTGTCACAATCAGCATTTTGGAGGCGTGGTGGCGGAACAACCTCCAACACTACTGCACCTTGTCCTGCATCCTTCCCAGCTGCCAGCAGAGTCACCCAATGCGCCGTGAAACTTAAGTAACGTCCCTGTCCATGCCTGCTGGACCATGAGTCAGCGGTAATATGCACCTTACCGCTGACCGCCCTGTCCAGCGAGGCATGGACATTGCCTTCCACATGCCGGTAGAGAGCCGGAATCGCCTTCCGTGAGAAAAAGTGGCGTTTGGGTACCTGCCACTGAGGAACCGCACATTCCACAAACTCACGGAAGGGGGCAGAGTCTACCAACTGAAAAGGCAGCAGTTGAAGTGCTAGCAATTTTGCCAAGCTAGCATTCAACCGCTGGGCATGTGGATGGCTGGGAGCAAACTTCTTTCGGCGGTGCAGCAGCTGGGGCAGGGAAATTTGCCTGGTACAATCTGACGTCGGTGTACCAAAAGCAGATTGCCCATAAGTACTTGGCTGTGACACACCTAATTCTACACCTTCATTCCTCTCACTGCAGGTCGCAGAGAGGACTGAAGGTCTAGTGGGGTTGGAAATCTCAGCTGATGAGGAGCAAGGAGAGATCGTCTTTGTTCTTTGGTGTGGGTCTTTTAGATACGCTTGCCAACGAACTGCATGGCAGGTCAACATATGTCTGGTCAAGCATGTGGTACCCAAGCGGGAGATGTTTTGGCCACGCGAGATACGCTTGAGACATATATTGCAAATAGCAGCGGTGCGATCTGATGCACTCGTCTCAAAAAAGGCCCACACCAAAGAACTTTTTGAATAACGCGCAGAGACTGCAGCGCCCTGCACATGTGGAGCTTTGGGGTGTGATGCAGTCAATGTGCTGCCCTTAGGCTGGCCCCTGGAGGGCATCCTGCCTAGTTGGTGATGTGCCACCTCCTCCTCCTCCTCCTCCTCCTCCTCCTCCTCCTCCTCTCTCCTATCAGGCACCCACGTTGAGTCAGTGACCTCATCATCCCCTCCCTCCTCATCACTGGAGCAAACCTGGCAGTATGCTGCAGCAGGGGGAGCATGACTGCCAGATTGCTGTCCTTCTTGGGCACCCCCTCTGTCCGTGCTCATGTTACTGCCTTCATTGAGCTCAGTATCATCATCAGAGCCTTCCAAACGCTGGGCATCCTCCTGGAGCATGTACCCAACACTGTGGTCAAACAGTTCGAGGGAATCCTCAGGAGGACATGGTGGGGCTAGGGAAGGAGTCACTGATGACATTGAGCTGAGGGAAGAGGCCGCTGCTTTGCCAGACAAAGCACCCTGGGCATGGGTGAGAGAGGATGAGGAGGATGAGGACGGCTTGGTCATCCACTCGACCAAGTCTTCCGCATGTTGCGGCTCAACACGGCCAGCTGCCGAAAAAAAGGCCAAGCGTGTCCCATGGCCACGTGCTGATGAGGATGCACCGTCTCCACGACCAGCACTAGACACAGAGCCTGCTTGCCCTCTCTTATTGGCTTGTGACTGTCTGCCTCTCCTTCTTGGCCTTCCAGACATACTAATGGCCTGTAGCTGCACTAAGCTGGGATAGAACACCTGTAATTTTCTTCAGGTAGCTTTATATACTGTAACCAGACAAGCCTGCCTGTCAGTAGGAAGATAACAGGAACGGATCTAGCTGAACACTGTGAGCAGGACGTACTGCACTAAATGTATATAGCAGGAACGGATCTAGCTGAACACTGTGAGCAGCACGCACTGCACTGAATGTAAATAGCAGGAACGGATCTAGCTGAACACTGTGAGCAGGACGCACTGTACTGAATGTAAATAGCAGGAACGGATCTAGCTGAACACTGTGAGCAGGACACACTGCACTGAATGTAAATAACAGGAACGGATCTAGCTGAACACTGTGAGCAGGACACACTGTACTAAATGTAAATAGTCTAGCTGCCTGACCGTGGTACTAATAGGATCAAAAAGAACACCTGTAATTTTCTTCAGGTAGCTTTATATACTGTAACCAGACAAGCCTGCCTGTCAGTAGGAAGATAACAGGAACGGATCTAGCTGAACACTGTGAGCAGGACGTACTGCACTAAATGTATATAGCAGGAACGGATCTAGCTGAACACTGTGAGCAGCACGCACTGTACTGAATGTAAATAGCAGGAACGGATCTAGCTGAACACTGTGAGCAGGACACACTGCACTGAATGTAAATAACAGGAACGGATCTAGCTGAACACTGTGAGCAGGACACACTGTACTAAATGTAAATAGTCTAGCTGCCTGACCGTGGTACTAATAGGATCAAAAAGAACACCTGTAATTTTCTTCAGGTAGCTTTATATACTGTAACCAGACAAGCCTGCCTGTCAGTAGGAAGATAACAGGAACGGATCTAGCTGAACACTGTGAGCAGGACGCACTGCACTGAATGTAAATAGCAGGAACGGATCTAGCTGAACACTGTGAGCAGCACGCACTGCACTGAATGTAAATAGCAGGAACGGATCTAGCTGAACACTGTGAGCAGGACGCACTGCACTGAATGTAAATAGCAGGAACGGATCTAGCTGAACACTGTGAGCAGGACGCACTGCACTGAATGTAAATAGCAGGAACGGATCTAGCTGAACACTGTGAGCAGCACGCACTGCACTGAATGTAAATAGCAGGAACGGATCTAGCTGAACACTGTGAGCAGCACGCACTGCACTGAATGTAAATAGCAGGAACGGATCTAGCTGAACACTGTGAGCAGGAAGCACTGTACTGAATGTAAATAGCAGGAACGGATCTAGCTGAACACTGTGAGCAGGACACACTGCACTGAATGTAAATAGTCTAGATAGAAGATAACAGGAACGGATCTAGCTAAACTGAATACAGTGTATATATATATATGCAACACCTGGGATGCATATATATACACAATACACTGTAAGTGCAGCTAACTGACTGACTGTTCTGCCTAATCTATCTAACTCAAATCAAACACTGTCTCTCTGTCTATCTCTTTCAACGCCGGAACACACACTACACAGGGCCGCCGTGCAGGCGGCCTTATATAGTGTGGGGCGTGTACTAAATCCCCTGAGCCATAATTGGCCAAAGCCTCCTTGGCTTTGGCCAATTACGGCTCTCTGTTCAGGCGGCGCTGTGATTGGCCAAGCATGCGGGTCATAGTGCATGCTTGGCCAATCATCAGCCAGCAATGCACTGCGATGCCGCAGTGAATTATGGGCCGTGACGCGCCACACGAATTTGGCGCGAACGGCCCATATCGTTCGCAATTCGACGGACGGTCGAACAGCCGATGTTCGAGTCGAACATGGGTTCGACTCGAACACGAAGCTCATCCCTAATTGGGACATATACTGTAAGCTGAGCTGCACATGCTCAGCTCAGTTTACATGCTGGAATACACTGCAAACAGGAAAGTAAGTGTATTTTATTGCAGAAGAGACATTGGGGGTTGCTTTACTAAAACGGGAGAATGCAAAATCTGGTGCAGCTCTGCATAGAAACCAGTCAACTTCCAGATTTGTATTGTCAAACCTTAATTGAACAAGTATGTAGATGTAGCGCTTACTCTTGAAGGAGCCTCTGGAAATTTGCCCAGGTTCTTCAACAGTGGATTGCCCCCCAGCCAAGCACACAATCTCTAAAGCAGTCTAGGGGTGTTGTTTTTGTTGTTTTTATTTTTGGAGAACTTGGATAGGGTTAAGAGAATTAAGTGGGATACTCAAAAAACAGAAACTATGTACAAGTTGAGGGCAGTGAATTCCTTTCTGAAAAGCTAAAGCAGAAGTCCTTGCTTGTAGCAAACCGTGGTCTTGGCTTGTGGTAGAATCAGTTAAATGCGGCTTTTTTTTCTTCAGAGTCTCTTCACAAATAATCAGATAGACTAATGCCCCGTACACACGGTCCGATTTTCGATGGAAAATGTCAGATCGGAGTGTGTTGTCGGAAATTCCGACTGTGTGTGGGCTCCATCGGACATTTTCCATCGGATTTTCCGACACACAAAGTTGGAGAGCAGGAGATAAAATTTTCCGACAACAAAACCCGTTGTCGGAAATTCCGATCGTGTGTACACAAATCCGACGGACAAAGTGCCACGCATGCTCAGAATAAATAAAGAGATGAAAGCTATTGGCCCCTGCCCTGTTTATAGTCCCGACGTACGTGTTTTACGTCACCGCGTTCAGAATGATCGGATTTTCCGACAACTTTGTGTGACCGTGTGTATGCAAGACAAGTTTGAGCCAACATCTGTCGGAAAAAATCCTAGGATTTTGTTGTCGGAATGTCCGAACAAAGTCCGACCGTGTGTACACCCTATAAGAAAGAGATCCCCAACCCCAGGCCACGGACCGGTACTGGTTCATGACCTGTTGATGAACGGGGCTATCACAGGGCTATCACAGACCGCGGTCACCGCTCACCTCCTGCTGTGTGGCCATGCCTGCGTGTCCTCTCCCTGCTCCTCCGATGATGTCATCCTATCAGCAGGGCAGGGGACTGGAGGAGCTGCAAATCAGAATAGAGAGCTCCATGCTTCCCTGCTGATAGGATGACAATGTCGGGCAGGCAGGGGAGACAGGAGAGGACACATGGACTGATATCATTTAGGAGTCATGTGCAGGAGATGCAGAGCTTGGAATGGGGAAGTGTGCTGTGTGATGTTAGAAAGGAAAGGACGGGGGCAGACTGCAAGGCACTGTGATGGAGGAGGGTGTGATTGCAATTCCGAGAAGGGGAAGAGGAATGTCAAAATTACCCCATAATTTAAGTGGTTTTAAATAGATTTTTTTTTTTAACCAGAGTTATCAATTTTCTTTTATTAGGTATTCTAAAAACAAAAATATACATCATACCAATTTCAAAAATACATATATAAATAACATCTTTTAAATATCAATAAACAGTCTTAATGATACCCTCTTCTTTCCTATTTCCATGAAATCTTCATACATTCCTATAGCCCATACATACATCTATTAATTCATCCAACTTAAAAAAAAAAAAACAAAAAAAAACCACAACTTATAATTTCCTGATTCCTTCCAATTATAAGTATTCTATCAATCTATTTGAGGACCGAAATTCATCCAATTTTTGCCATATTTATGGCATCTGACCACTGCTATACCCTTCTTCTCTTATCTGTTTTTCCATATATTGAATTTCGTTCATTTCACATATCCATTCCACCACTGTTGGATTATTTGTTTCTTTCCATTTTCGTGCTATTCTTGTTCTAGCTGCATTTGTCATGTGGTAAAGAATACCTGTTTTTATTACCCTTGTTGAATCAGATGTAAGGGAAAATAACGTGATGTTTATACTTGGTCTCATTTCTACTCCTGACACTTTCTGAGAGATCTCAAATATTTTATTCCAGAAGCTTTTCACCCCTTGACATCGGTACCATACATGATCCATAGTCCCTCTTTCTACCTTACATCTCCAACAAGTCTCTGTATTTACTTTGTTAGCTATATTTAAAGCTACTGGGCTCCAATACCATCTCATTGCAATCTTATAATTTCTTTCTTGATATTTGATTGTTGTAGATGTGTTATGTATTATTTCAAAGATTTTATCCCATTCCTCTTCTAATATAGGATTTTCTATTTCCTTTTCCCATTTCTTCATTCCTGTTAATTCTCTAACCACTTCAATACCAGGCACTTAGACACCTTCCCGCCCAGCCCAATTTTCAGCTTTCAGCGCTGTCGCAATTTGAATGACAATTGCGCGGTCATGCTACACTGTACCCAAACAAATTTTTTATCATTTTGTTCCCACAAATAGAGCTTTCTTTTGGTGGTATTTGATCACCCTTAGTTTTTCTTTGTTTCTGTTAAAACTTTTTGTAAATAAGTACGTTTTTTTCTTCAATGACGGGCACTGATATGGCTGCACTGACGGGCACTGATATGGCGGCACTGATGGGCACCGATGAGGTGGCACCGATGAGGTGGCACTGATGAGGTGGCACTGACGGGCACTGATGATGGGCACTGATAGGCGGCACTGATGGGCACTGATGGGCACTGATAGGTGGCACTGATGGGCACTGATAGGTGGCACTGGTATGCGGCACTGATGGGCACTCATAGGTGGCACGGATGGGCACTAATAGGCGGCACTGATGGGCACTCATAGGTGGCATTGATGGGCACTTGTAGGTGGCATTGATGGTTACTTATGGGTGGCACTGATAGTTGGCACAGATGGGCACTGATAGATGGGCACTGATGGGCATGGATGGGCACTGACAGGTGGCATGAATGGACACTGATGGGTGGCACTGGTGGCATTACTTGTTTGCAGTGATGCCCCTAAGGGTGGCATTGCTGGGCATCACTGCAACATAATTGTGCCAATCAGTGCCCATTTGTGGGCACTGATTGGCACAGATTTGGCATACTGGGCACATGTGGATGGCCATGGGGTACATACCTGGCCATCCACATGTTGCCCCTTCCCTGGTGGTCCTAGTGGCGATCCCTGGTGGTCCAGTGTGGTGATCTGCGGGGGGGCTGCGCTGATAAACAATCAGCGCAGACCCCCCCTGCCAGGAGAGCCGCCGATCGGCTCTCCTCTACTTGCGTCTGTCAGACGCGAGTGAGGAAGAGCCGATCAACGGCTCTTCCTATTGACAGCGTGATCAGCCGTGATTGGACACGGCTGATCACGTGGTAAAGAGCCTCCGCCGGAGGCTTTTTACCAAGATCAGTGTAGCGGTGTGTCAGACTGACACACCGCTCCACCGATCGCCGCGATGCGCGCCCCCGGGGGCGCGCTGCGGCATGTTATCCTGCTGGACGTCATATGACGCCCAGTCAGGATAACACAACCACTTCCCGGACGTCAATCCGCTATAGGACGGGCGGGAAGTGGTTAAGGGAACCGGAAGGGAGTAATAAGTTATATATCTTTGATAGTTTTTTAGTTGGTTCTTGTTCCTCTACTAATATCTTTTCGAATTTTGTTTTTGGTCTATTTATCAAAGATATTTTGGACTCAATAAATGTTTTTAATTGATAATATTGTAACCATTTGCTTTTATATTCAGGTCCCAAATCTTGCAATTTTGGTAACTTACCATCCACTAGGATCTGTTCCGCTCTTGCGTTCTCCAACATATTCCATTTTAAGTAATTTGTGGTTTCTAAAGCTGGCAGAAATTCAGGGTTGGAGCACAAAGGTGTCATAGGTCCAATCATAGTGGAAAGTTTCCCCTTTTTTATTATAGTATCCCATGTTTTTAATGTAGCATTTACAAAGATTGTTAATTCTTTCTTTTTTGGTCTTAAATTAGGTTTTATCCGAGGCAGAAACTTAAGTTGTGGTTCTATTACTTCCTCCTCTAGATGTACCCATTGTTTAGTTTCTTTATTATGATACCAATCAATAATGCTAGTTAATGATGCTGCTTGTAAGTATTTTGAAAAATCTGGTAATGCTAGACCACCATTTTTTTAGTTCTAATTAAAATTTCTCTTTTTATTTGAGGGGTTTTATGAGGCCAAATAAAACTCACTACTGCTTTTCTTAGTTCCAGCATCAGTTTCTTAGGAGGGACTAGGGGAATTGTTTGAAAAATATATAAAATCTTTGGCAACATATCCATTTTTATTATTTTAATTCTTCCTATCCAAGAATATGTTATTTTATTCAAGTCTATATATGAGTTCAATTAGAAAATCTTGAGAGGTGAGAAGAATCCATCATGTGATGAAGAGGGTACTATCAATCCATCACCCCTATAAACGCACCAGAATTCAATGGTATAAACACATATGTTGTATAGATAGTCTTAAATATTCACCACGTAAAAACAACGGTGCTATGCCTCCACCACCATATATGCATTTATCAGAGGTACATTAAATATATGCATGTCACAATCATCACTTAGAAAAACAGTCCCCCAGATTTCCAGGCGTAACCCCTGATGACGTGCTTGCAACGCATTAGGAGGGGGCTTACGTGCTGAAGTCACGCAGCCATTTCCGGTTGGGTGGCCATCTTAGTACGGCTGTGAATGTTTGTTTTATATAGGATAATCTATGTTGCAGCTTTTTTATGTTAATTTTTATGGATATTTAGTGCAATAAATACTACTTTTATCCTAGTTGGGTTTGAAAAAAATCTGGGGTAAAAAATAGTGGTCGAGATTAGCAGTTAGACAGGATGCAGTATAATGGAGGTATACATGTCTTAATTTTTAATATCTATATAGGCCTGACGTATATCTGCAATACGTTTATATATTTTTTTTATCTTCTTGATCAAAATGGTGTATTGCTATCTGCAAATTTCTTTTTTTAATTAGTAACTCTCTGGTGCTATAATAATGATGTTATCTTATATATAAATAAGGAATTATAAAGCTTAAAAAAAAATAAATTACCAAATGTAGCGCTACCCCTGGACTAGCCGCCTGAGTATGTTTGGTTCCACACTCTGCCTCTCAACACCAAGAACAGTCTCAGTCCCTCTGGCATACCTGACAATAGTGTAAGGGCAAGGACCAATGAAAAACACACACGTTATGATAAAACACAGAAATTGTCTTTACTGTAAAGTTTCTGTAGAAAAGTAACAGACAATATAAGTATATTTTAAGTAAATCAACTGAAGAGCAATAACTGAGATCAGGAGCAATATAACTCAATATATTATACCAGGCAGCTTTCAGAGGATTCCACAACTGCGAATAACCCCAAGAGCAGAGGCAAACCTTTCAATAACAACAAATCACAAGATGGCAACTTTATACCAGATTGGTTATCTCTACTTAAATTGGCTCTATGAGTCCAGGCAGGAGGAGAGCAGAAGAAGGACCTTCTCTCATATCAGACCTCTCTCTCTTCTGTCCCCTGACACCACAGGCCCAACTATAAACACTGTACCTAATTCAGTGTTCAGTGGTTAACTTCCAAGTCACACTATACCGCAAATACACTACATATACAGAGCCCTGAGTATGTGTGTGCGTGCCCGTATGGCACCAGTAACTTCAGTACCATGAAAGAAGAATGAGGCCTTGGATCTTTGGCTAGCCACTTTAGTTGGTGCACTTATATCTCCTGCTTGGCAAAGTGTAACTGTGATATGCTGACAGCATCCGGATAGCAAGGCGGACACTGTGACTGCTTAACAGGGCGTCAGTGAGACCCAGGTTCTGGCAAGTGTGTGCAAAGTGAAATAACTCTGTATACAGTGTGTTTTTTTCCTGCAAATGGGCAAGTGCCCTCTCACCAATCCTGCGGTCAAGGCCCAAACGAATGTCCTGGAACAGACAGGCTCTTCTGGTAACCCGACTGGTCACCTCACACTGGAACGCTTTACGCCGTTGGTGCAGGTGTGCCTGGATATGCACCTGGAACCCCCCCTCTCAGACAGGATGTCCATGACCAGCCGTGAATGCCTGGAACAAACGCAGTGGACTGACCCGGGGGGGGCAACATCTCTCCCCTGGGTCCAGTCTCTTCACTTGCCTCGTGGTGTCTGCCCTCCCCTAGGCAGCCAAGGTGGAGTCCTTTCCTTTCTTTAATCCTGAGGGCAGTTGGTGTCTGTAGTTCTGTGTCCATAGAAAGCTTAGTGGCCATTTTGTAATGGAGACTACATATTCCAAGATGCATTGCTGCAGTACTCCTTGAGTGTCATTGGTTCCCTCCTCCCTGCCAATGAGGAAGCAGGGGGCTTCATGTGTGGCTCCATGTGGTGAGCTTGTTTATTACAGCACTCAGGAAGGTACTGTGGTAACTTGGAGATCTGGAGGACCATTTTACTACGCTAGAGGCTGTAGATGTTGCAGCATATGCAGCAGAAAAATGTTGGTGGGGGTGAGAGAGATGCAGAAAATACGGGAGTTTGGGTCTCTTGTTATTGACTTGTCTCTTTGAGGTGCTGCTCCCACTGAGCTCTGTGGTGCAGAGCCATGCATTTTTTCATGCATGTAGTACCCAAATGACTGGTGCTTTTACTATGGCTGATACACTGCAGGCAAAGGCCACAGACCACAATGGAGCTGTTGGCAGCAGATTTGTTGAAAAAAGACAACATTGCATAACCCTGTGAACCAGCCCTAGAGATAACATTGGCCTGTAACTGTGGGTCAGTGCTGCCAGATGTATCAAAATAAGTGCAGCGCAGGGACGTGCAGTCAGGAGAGGCAGGTGAGGCAGAGCCATGAACATAAAAAAAAAAAAAAAAAAAAAAAAAACAATCAAGCTTTGAGGGTCATAGCTCGGCGATGGACAGCTTGAAGCCTTGGACCAATGGTAAAGCACCGTTGAAAGAAGCTGTCCAATTAAAATGCTGCAGTGGAGGCTGTCCTCTCACTGCAGTGTCATAAAAGGGGGCATGCAGGGACAAATGCTTCCTTCCAGCCCAGACCTCTTAACTACAAGGAAAAAACATGTGTTTATGTGTATAAGATTTAATCATAATCCCATGTTTTTCTCACACAATTAAGAGGGACCTAAGAACACAGCCATGAATAAAGAATGGAACAAAAACATCCTCAGAGAGCAACTTCTCCCAACCATCCAAGAACAATTTGGTGACGAACAATGCCTTTTCCAGCATGATGGAGCACCTTGCCATAAGGCAAACATGATAACTAAGTAGCTTGGGGAACAAAACATCAGAATTTGGGTCCATGACCAGGAAACTCCCTAGATCCTAATCCAATTGAGAACTTGTGGTCAATCCATAAGAGGCGGGTGAACAAAAAAAACCTCCCCAATTCTGACAAACTCCAAGCATTGATTATGCAAGGATGGGCTTCCATCAGTCAGGATTTGGCCCAGAAGTTGATTGACAGCATGTCAGGGTGAATTGCAGAGGTCTTAAAAAAGAAGGCTCAACGCTGCAAATATTGATGCTTTGTATAAACTTATTGTAATTGCCAATAAAAGCCTTTAACACTTATGAAATTCTTGTAAATATACTTCAGTATACCATAGTAACATCTGACAAAAAGATCTAAAAACACTGAAGCAGCAGACTTTGTGAAAATTATTATTTGTGTCATTCTCAAAGCATTTGGCCATGGCTATTTATCACAACAGCTAAATTTGTGTCTGTAGTGCATATTCAAACCTTAATACCATTAATATTAACACGTTATTATATTTTTTTACCCCAGGAGTATATAATGAGCTTGAAAATTCTACAAAAATGCTTAAATAATGCATTACAATTTAACTAAACCCATTTGATTTTAGTTGACTAAAACATACAGATTTCGATTTAGTTTTAGTCAGTCTTTTGACTAAAATTCCATTTTAGTTTTAGTCATATTTTAGTCATCTGAATTGTTTTAGTTTTAATTTAGTTTTTTAGTCGAGAAAAATATTTTCGTCGTCAAAATTAACACTGCTTGCAGCATCAGTTATAGATCTGTTTGCAGAAATTGCTTTTACCAGGTACAGTTAAGAGATAAGAAATAATATTATAATATTCAGAGAGTAAAATATATATGATTTTTGAAGAATTTAATATTGGGAGAGTATATATATATATATATATATATATATATATATATATATATATATATATACAGTATCTCACAAAAGAGAGTACACCCCTCACATTTTTGTAAATATTTTATTATATCTTTTCATGTGACAACACTGAAGAAATGACACTTTGCTACAATGTAAAGTAGTGATTGTACAGTTTGTATAATGGTGTAAATTTGCTATCCCCTCAAAATAACTCAATACACAGCCATTAATGTCTAAACTGGTGGCAACAAAAGTGAGTACACCCCTAAGTGAAAATGTTCCAAATTGGGACCAATTACCCATTTTCCTTCCCCGATGTCATGTGACTCATTAGTGTTACAAGGTCTGAGGTGTGAATGGGCAGCAGGTGTGTTCAATTTGGTGTTACCACTCTCAATCTCTCATAATGGTCACTGGAAGTTCAACATGGCACCTCATGGCAAAGAACTCTCTGAGGATCTGAAAAACAGAATTGTTTCTCTACATAAAGATGGCCTTGGCTATACAAAGATTGCCAAGACCCTGAAACTGAGCTGCAGCACAATGGCCATACACCATACAGCGGTTTAAAAGTCAGAACAGGCCTCGCCATGGTCAACCAAAGAAGTTAAGTGCACATGACTCACATCCAGAGGTTGTCTTTGGGAAATAGACGTATGAGTGCTGCCAACATTGCTGCAGAGGTTGAAGGGGTGGGGGGTCAGCCTGTCAGTGCTCAGACCATACGTCGCACACTGCATCAAATTGGTCTGCATGGCTGTCGTCCCAGAAGGAAGCCTTTTCTAAAGATGATGCACAAGTAAGCCTGCAAACAGTTTGCCGAAGACAAGCAGACAAAGGACATGGATTACTGGAACCACATCCTGTGGGTTGAGTTATTTTGAGGGGGCAGCACTTTTACACTGTTATACAAGCTGTACACTCACTACTTTACATTGTAGCAAAGTGTGATATCTTCAGTGTTGTCACATGAAAAGATATAATAAAATCTTTACAAAAATGTGAGGGGTGTACTCACTTTTTTTGTGAGATTGTGTGTGTATATGTATATATATATATATATATATGGTTACACAATGGGGGTCACCTTTCCTGGGAAAAAGATAGTCCAAATGGCAGGTTTTCTTAAAAATTTGACTTGTAGCCAGTTATATTTTAAACGGTTGCATGAAAATTAAACAAACAAAACAGAAAATAAATCCTTGCCATCCAGGAACTAACTGAACATTGCAGGTTCCTAACTCGGAGGTAAATTTCTTCTCCCAGTGACCCACAAAACAAAGATAATGCAAACCTTTTCTTTCTCTCACAAAGCAAACTTCACATAATCAGCTCTCTCAGGTTTTAGCTTCCTGAGTCCCAGGTCAAGAGCAATTCTTTGCTCTAGTCCTGCTTTATTTTTTACTACCTATTGGTGGACACAAGTGGACCGCAAAATCTTGTCCGGAACCAACCCAGCCAGGGTGGCTGGTAAAACCCAGACTGGATTCCACCTTCGTTCTCTGCAAATGAATGCATGTGAGGTGAAACACAACGTCCTTCAATCACCTCGCCTTTCATAATGTCACAATAAATAAATATATGAAAAAATATTTGCTCAAATGTATATCATGTACTGATATGTGGCAATGACACTATAATGACTACTAATTCTGTTGCTTGTCTGTGTCTGCAGCTTCTAACTCCTGGAATATTGGACCCTCATACAGTACATACACAGTTTGTATCTAAGGTGAGAAGCATAACTATTTTGAAAGCAAATCTACAACAATGAAATTGACTAACATTTTCTAAGGTATGAAATAGAGGATGTCTGATATCAAATGACACTTTTATGTTGAGTAATGTGCAGCCATAATTATGGAAGATAGGCCAGACCACATCATTTAGCTCTAACCTACCATTAAATAGTATGGCTTAGGGTAAGGTGACCAGATTTTTAAAATGAAATCCGGGGACATTATTTTTTTTTTTTACTAGTAATGGCAGCAATCGACGACTCTTTGCCCGTCTCCGCCACCGCCGCCCGCCTCACAGCCTGTCAAGTCTAAAGCCCCATACACACTTCAGATTTTCTGCTGATTCTTTCCTTCAGATTTACCAAAACCATATAATATGAGGTCAAACCTTAGAAGTTTCAATTTGTATGTAATCAGGCAGGCCCTTGCACTACATGGTTTTGGTAAATCTGAAGACAAAAATCATCAGAAAATCTGATAGTGTGTATGGAGCTTTACTTTTCGGGCCCCAGATACTACTGGGTGGGGAGCAGAGGAAGATCACTCCACCAGGGAAGGTAAGGAGATAAGCAGGCAGGCGGCTGGCCGGGACTTGAGCCAAAGCAGAAGAACATGCAAGTGAAGCTGAATGGGCATGCGCCCGAAACTGAAGAAATAGTCCCTCCGCTCCGACCAGCACATGATCATCAGAAAGGGGCACAGATAATGGAAAAAAATAAACCCCCATAAGCTAGTAGGAGCGGCAGAGGAGGGGGGGCCCTGTTCAAATCCAATCCGGGGACAAAACTGGGGACAGACTTGGTCCGGGGACAGTGTCCTCAATCCGGGGACTGTCCCCAGAAACCAGGGATGTCTGGTCACCCTAGCTTAGGGTTAATTTATGACCTATAGCAACCAATAAGAGTTCTTATTTTGTAAGATCAGCAAATGAGCTTTGCTCATTGGTGCTACAAGCTATTAAAATATGATAGTAATCTCTGTTGGGATGGTATGTGGACTGTATATATTAGTGAAGTGGTTTTTAAACATTAGTCTTCTAGGCATTACTGACTTTTTCTGTTTTTATCGAGGATTGATTTTAAATTAGTGACAACAGGCTGCCAGCATCATATTTACCAGAAAGGGTATTTCTGCCCTTCTTTTAGAGCCATATCTCTTAAATTAATTAAACTTGTCACTAGGTTCAACTTGCTCATAACAGGAACATTAAAGAGAACATTCATTTGCATTCTCTGGCTACACCATGCTGATTTAGGCAGTTAGGGGTGACAACATGAGAAGAGTTGATCTCCTTTTTTTTAGGGATCCATCTTAAAGCAGCGGTATGACCTTATTACCCATCTTAGTAATGCTGTCTCTGGTGAGTGAGTTGCTGCCAGGTAGTGCTGAGACAAGGTCATTCAGTTCCCAAGTAGAAGAATGCCAAACTGCACCCACCTTCCCCACTGGTTAGTAATGCATTAGCCAGTGTGTGCCCAATTGTCTTCTGCAGCTGACATACCACTCCCAGCTGCTACCATGCTTTTGTCTCTGTTACTGCCCAGCTCTGGGTCCCCCAATTGGGTTTTATGTGGACCCACAAGTAAACAGAGAGATAAAAGACCTCCCTGTTGGGTGTTTTCTGCCTGTGCTAGTATCATTGCGTTCATTGTAAATAGTGCAGGGCCAGCCAAAGACAAAACGAAAGGCAGGACCCAGCTCCCCATGTGCCCCCCCCCCCCCCACACACACACACACACACATGAATCACTGCTCCTGGGTTAACCGTCTCTCCTGTCTCCCCCCTTGTGACCTTCCCCTCTGTGTTAGTGTATAGGACTCTCCTCTCCACCTGGATCTCTAGGCAAAACAAAAAGCATGGTATATATATGAGTAGGGATGAGCTTGATGTTCGGGTCGAACATACAGTGGGGACGGAAAGTATTCAGACCCCCTTAAATTTTTCACTCTTTGTTATATTGCAGCCATTTGCTAAAATCATTTAAGTTAATTTTTTTTCCTCATTAATGTGCACACAGCACCCCATATTGACAGAAAAACACAGAATTGTTGACATTTTTGTAGATTTATTAAAAAAGAAAAATGTAAATATCACATGGTCCTAAGTATTCAGACCCTTTGCTGTGACACTCGTATATTTAACTCAGGTGCTGTCCATTTCTTCTGATCATACTTGAGATGGTTCTACACCTTCATTTGAGTCCAACTGTGTTTGATCATACTGATTGGACTTGGTTAGGAAAGCCACACACCTGTCTATATAAGACCTTACAGCTCACAGTGCATGTCAGAGCAAATGAGAATCATGAGGTCAAAGGAACTGCCTGAAGAGCTCAGAGACAGAATTGTGGCAAGGCACAGATCTGGCCAAGGTTACAAAAGAATTTCTGCTGCACTTAAAGTTCCTAACAGCACAGTGGCCTCCATAATCCTTAAATGGAAGACGTTTGGGACAACCAGAACCCTTCCTAGAGCTGGCAGTCCGGCCAAACTGAGCTATCGGGGGAGAAGAGCCTTAGTGAGAGAGGTAAAGAAAAACCCAAATATCACTGTGGCTGAGCTCCAGAGATGCAGTCGGGAGATGGGAGAAAGTTGTAGAAAGTCAACCATCACTGCAGCCCTCCACCAGACGGGGCTTTATGGCAGACTGGCCCAACAGAAGCCTCTCCTCAGTGCAAGGCACATGAAAGCCCGCATGGAGTTTGCTAAAAAACACCTGAAACACTCCAAGATGGTGAGAAATAAGATTCTCTGGTCTGATGAGACCAAGATAGAACTTTTTGGCCTTAATTCTAAGCGGTATGTGTGGGGAAAACCAGGCACTGCTCATCACCTGTCCAATACAGTCCCAACAGGGAAGCATGGTGGTGGCAGCATCATGCTGTGAGGGTGTTTTTCAGCTGCAGGGACAGGACGTCTGGTTGCAATCGAGGGAAAGATGAATGCGACCAAGTACAGGGATATCCTGGACGAAAACCTTCTCCAGAGTGCTCAGGACCTCAGACTGGGCCGAAGGTTTACCTTCCAATAAGACAATGACCCTAAGCACACAGCTAAAATAACGAAGGAGTGGCGAAGGAGGATCCCCCCAAAAAAGTGTGAAAAACTTGTTGCATCTTTCCCAAAAAGACTCATGGACAGGGCACTTAAGGCAGAACAGCAGGAGGAAGAGGAGGACTTCCTTACCTCTCAAGGCCCCCTTTATCCAGATAGCATTCCTGCGGGCACCCCAAACACACAGGAAGACGAGGAGGAGGATTGTGTCAGCATGGACGTGGAGGATAACACTCAGCAGCAGTCTTCAAGGGATGGTTTTCAGTCCCCAGAAACCCAGGGAGTTATACGTGACTGGGAGGAGGTTTTTACAGATCATGTGATCCTTAGTGACCCAGAGGACTCTGAATCTAATGCCTCTGCAAACTTATGCTTCATGGCCTCACTGATTCTGAAAAGCCTGCAAAAGGACCCTAGGATTCGTGGTATCAAGGAGAGGGATCATCACTGGCTGGCAACCCTTCTTGATCCACGTTACAAGGGTAAGGTTGCAGAACTCATCCTGCCTTCACAGAGGGAGCACAGGATGAAACATCTTCAGGAGGCCTTGAAGAAAGGTTTGTGCAATGCATTTCCAGACCCTGGGAGGTTACAATTTCCTGGTGCTGGACAACGTGTTGCTGAGGCTTCGTTCGGTCATAGGAAGAGTGGTGGAAAAGGTGGCTGGATGATCGGTGCCTTTAAACAATTTTTCAGTCCTCAGCGCCAAGGTCGGATCAATTCAAGCAACCATCGCCAGCGTCTGCATTACATGGTGCAGGAATATCTAGGGGCAAGAGGAGACTTGGAGACCTTTCCAACAGAGCACCCCCTGGGTTACTGGGTCTTGAGGATGGACCACTGGCCAGAACTTGCTCAATATGCAATTGAGCTACTGGCCTGTCCTGCATCCGGCGTTCTTTCTGAACACACATTCAGTTCTGCTGGAGGTTTTGTAACAGATCGTAGAGTGCGCCTGTCCACAGACTCCGTTGATAGGCTCACATTCATAAAAATAAATCAGTCTTGGATCAGCAGCTATCAAGCACCTGATGTTGATGTAACTGATTGAATTTTCTATGGATGTGGGATCCCTTGAAGACTGCCTATGCTGACTATCCTATTCCTCCTCAATCTTGATGATGCTAGCTTCCAACAATATTTTTGGATTAGGGCACCACCACCACCAACCAAGGCCCAATTTTTCTGCCCCTGTTTAACAGGGGCATGTAATTACAATTTTTGATCTAATATTTCACAGCAGGGCCCATTCCTGTGCCCAACAAGAGTATCTGTGAGGGGTTACAGTGTTGTGGCACCACCCCTACCACCACCCAAGGCCCAATTTTTCTGCCCCTGTTTAACAGGGGCATGTAATTACAACTTTTGATATAATATTTTAATGCAGGGCCCATTCCTGCGCCAAACAAGAGTATCTGTGAGGGGTTACATAGTTGTGGCACCACCACCACCCAAGGCCCAATTTTTCTGCCCCTGTTTAACCGGGGCATGTAATTACCATTCTTGATATAATATTTCATAGCAGGGCCAGTTCCTATGCCCAACAAGCATAACTGTGAGGGCTTACATTGGTGTGGCTCCACCACCACCAAAGGCCTAATTTTTCTGCCCCTGTTTAACAGGGGCATGTAATTACAATTTTTGATATAGTATTTCACAGCAGGGCCCGTTCCTGCACTTACCAAGAGTAACTGTGAGGGCTTACAGTGTTCTGGTACCACCAACACTTAAGGCCCAATTTTCTGCAGAGTATATAGGGCAGGCCGTATAGTATATATACTGCTGTTCAGAATATATAGTGACCCCCACACCATTTAAAAAAAAAAAATGGGTGCGGGGTGCCCCTTAATAACCATACCTGACCCAAAGGGCCTGGTAGTGGATGGGGGGGGGGGTTTGCAATGATTTTCATCTATATTACTGGGACCCGACAATACATTACAGCCGCAAGCAGTTTTAAATGACTTTTTTTCTTTTAGAAATGTAATTTTGCTGTGGTATTGTTCTAAATACGGGAAAACTGCGCCCCTTTACAGGCATACTATAGACACCCCCCAGGCATGATATTTAAAGAATATTTTATTTTTATTGTTTCACTTTAAGCATTTATAAAATCACTGCTCCAGAAAAAATGGACGTTTTTAAAACTTTATTTTGCATTGATACATGTCCCCTGGGACAGGACCCGGGTCCCCTAACACTTTTTATGGCAATAACTTGCATATAAGCCCTTACAATTAGTACTTTTGATCTTTCACGTTCGTGTCCCCCATAGACTTTAACGGTGTTCAAACAAAGCGGGGGGGTGTTTGGTTCATCCCTACATATGAGGAGGGAACAGCTCACTGCGCTCCCCCCCCCGTTCCAATGAAAACACTGCAAATGTGTAAATAACTTAAGGTTGTAAAGTTTTCTATGTACTTTACTTTCCTGTCTATAGAACTCTGGTGCAACTGTTGGTACACATTCTAGACTCCAGGTATAAAAATGATAGCCTTTATTTAATATACTGTATCTTTTTTTTAATTTCAGCCTATCCTATTTTGGGGACGAACTCGCGAAAATCTAAATGAAATGATTTTGATAGAGCCAATCCTAGGCTGGGAAGGACGAGAAATTAAGTCTTATGGAAATGTGGCTATGTCTTCTTTAGCAGTTATGCAAATTAGCCATACAAAGGTAATAATAATCTGTGATGCACATTATCTGTTAAAATAGGACATTACAAGACTGGAGCACAACTGTCAACAGCTAGCCAAAAATCTATCTACTCAAATACAGTGACACTATAGGGGAATTTTTTTCTATTGGTTGAATTTTCTTAACTTAACCTTTACTAACCTTTCTTAAAGTGGTTGTAAACCCACATAAAAAAACAAAAACTGCAAGACAAAGGCATAATGAGCTAGTTTGCATCGCATACAAGCTCATTATGAAATACTTACCTTAGAATTGTGAATTAAAATCTAAATTGTAGTGTGTCATACACAATAGCCAGACATTTAGCACAGACAAGCTGCACATCATTTAAGACTTTTTTTAATAGATTACATTTAAAGAGAGAGAAAGAGAGAAGGTGCGTTTTATTAAAGTGGCTCTAAAGCCAAAAGGTTTTTTACCTCAATGCATTACTTGCATTAAGGTAAACAACCTTCCACTAGTTGTTCCTGTATCAATCCAGCACTGTGCCCATCTTCAGCTTCGCTGGTTCTCTCTCTTTACCTTCTCACAGGCTCGGAGACAGCAGCTAGAGCCATTGGCATGATCGTGGTTTACATCTTTGATGCCAGCTTGGTTCTAGTATATGTAAGTGCAAATACTACATTTTTTAAAGTCTCCTGAGGATTTTACACTATTTGGGGGTTTCCTGTTTTTTTATATGCCATACACCACCATTTCCATTTGCAAAAGAAACTTTGAGGCATTCCAGAGTTGTGTTATACAGAGTCTGGGGGACGGCTACATAGCAGAGCTCTAGGATTTTTACACATGCCTATCATGACCATTCCTATTTAGAGGGTCATGGTTTTCTGGTAAGCTGCTCCGGATCTCTTTTATTCAGGTGGTGGACTTGTGCAGTGGTTTTCCTCTATGGGAGATATGTTTTCAACATTATTGGTGGACACACTCTGCACTAAGTGTTGAAGCACTATACATCTTTCTTGGGGAACTTTCTCATTAATATAATTGGATGCACTATATTTGTGAATGATTTATTCTTCAATAACTTTTTTGATAATGGATATTTGGCTACACTATCAGTAATTGTGACATTGTATATTTATTTTCATCTCCATATATATTTGGTAGTGGTTGCATTTAGTCAATGTGATTTATATTGAGATGTAGTGACTGACTTTTACTTTACATTATTGAGATGTTTGATATTCCCTCACATTAGTCTAACTGTTATTTAACCCCTCATTTTATTTTTGTTCTTGTGGTGAGCATGTTTTTTTCCTTTTTGTTATGTGGATGCACACAGCCCAGCTTAGGAGCGAGCCCACAAATGTGCCACCATCCTGTGAGGAGGGAGTGGAGGTGGGGTCGAGCCATGCTGTGTGTGTCTATAGACGCATACAGCCTGGCTTGGAAAAAAAAGCCTGCACGAGTGTTACCATAGCAAGCGGCTTGCTATGGGGGCACCTGGAGAAAAGGAGGAGCCAGTTAGGTATAATGTTATTTCGAGAAAAAAAAAGCATTACAAGCGCTTTAATTGCTAATTTACCCCATTTAATACCTTTTATGTGAAAATATTTGCATGACAGTTCTCACTATTCTTCACAGGAAATGACGGAGGTCTTCATGGTTCTCTTCCCTCTCCACTTACTCATTTTGTCCATGGATCACCAAGAGAGGCGATTTATGTATCAGGTAAAACATAATATATATATAGATAAATACTGAGGGGTAACTGCAATGCCGTGTACACACGTGCGGACTTTTCGACCGGACTGGTCCGACAGACTTTCGGACGGACTTTCAACTGACTTCCGACTGACTTTTTAATGAACGGACTTGCCTACGCACGATCACACCAAAGTCCGACGCATTCGTACGTGATGACGTACGACCGGACTAAAATAAGGAAGTTGATAGCCGGTAGCCAATAGCTGTCCTAGCGTGGGTTTTCGTCCGTCGGACTAGCATACAGACGAGTGTATTTTTTGACCGGACTCGAGTTCGTCGGACAAATTTGAAACATGTTCCAAATCTAAAGTCCGTCAGATTTTTGCCCGAAAAAGTCCGCTACAGGTCCGATGGAGCCCACACACGGTCGGATTGTCCGCCAGATTCTGTCCATTGGACCAGTCCGGTCACAAAGTCCGCCCGTGTGTACACGGCATTAGGGGTGTGGAGTGTAAAACTGCCTATGAGGTCATGAACCCTAAGGGCCCTTTCACACTGGGGCGGTTTGCAGGCGCTATTGCGCTAATAATAGCGCCTGCAAACCGACCCGAAAGTGCCGCTGCTTTCATTCCAGTGTGAAAGCCCCGAGGGCTTTCACACTGGAGCGATGCGCTGGCAGGATGGTAAAAAAAGTCCTGCTAGCAGCATCTTCGGAGCGGTGAAGGAGCGGAGTGTATACCGCCCCTTCACCGCTCCTGCGCATTGAAATCAATGGGAAGGCGCGGCTATACCGCCGGCAAAGCGCCTCTGCAGAGGCGCTTTGCGGTGGTTTTTAACCATTTCTCGGCCGCTAGCGGGGGTAAAACCGCCCGCTAGCAGCCGCATACCGACGATAAAGCGCCGCTTACAATAGCGGCGCTTTACCGCCGAAGCCCGCCCCATTGTGAAAGGGCTCTAAACATAAAAGAATAAAGCAGAAATTATTTTCTCTCTCCATGTTTTTGTCAATCTGAGTCTTTATTTAAGGTATTAAACTTTAAATATAATAATAATTAGATTGCAAGGTTTCAGGAGCCCAAATCTTGGTGTATGTGTCTTTATAGCACTGCATTGTTTAATAAGGCCACTGAATATATGGCTACAGAGAAGGAATGTCACAGCTTCTTGATAAATATTTGAGGAAAGTATCAATCTACAATTTCAATTTGTAATCCAAAGAAATACTACTGTACTACTACAAAATAGTGTATATGTATTGTAGACCAACTGTTTACAACCTTTTTACCCCAGGGGATAATAAATAATTTTCAAGTCTCAGGGAACTCATGCTAAAAAATTAATTGGGTATCAGTGGGAAAAATTGAAGATAGGAGGTAATTCAGTCACAGCTCAAGCAACCCCTAATAACATCAGGAGGAACCCTATATTTCCCTAGAACCATGGTTGAGAATGGCTATTGTAGAGTAATAATAGATGTACCACAGACAACATTTATATAGAAAAAAAATCTTAAAGCTAACCTTCACTCACTATTTCCCCATAGCATGCTTGCTCGGTCTGCAACCCCCACCCCCCAGCTCCTGCAGCCTCCTGAGATAATGTAACACATCCCAGGAAGCTACAGGACCAGTCAACCTCAACTGACAGATCTCATTCTGCACATGAGAGGGGAGCAGGCTGTGACTCATCAGAAAGTGTCAGCAGGCCTCCAAATCCAAGATTGTGGTGCAGAAACCTATTAAGTGGTGAAGACTTTGTGTGCTCGTAAGATGGCACTGGTCCTAATAGATTGGTAAGAATATTGCTTTTAAAAGTACTAGCAGCTGCTGAGTTTCATTTTTGTAAATTAATACAAAAACAATTAATAAGAGAATATAACTGGCAGTTTTGACCTGGTGGTATATCATTCCTAGCAGTAAAGGCTTATGTCTTTTTTATAGGGACTTTTACCTCTTTCTGGAATGAAAGTAGTTTGTGACCAAAGAAATAATGGCTATACTTTTGAAATCAGTGGTGAGTATATAAATTTATAATTATAGTCATGAATCTGCAATAATACTTTCATGCCCTGTCTGTCTGCTTACCTCTGGTCTGTGTATCAGTCTTAGGTCCTGCACTCTCAAACCTGCATGGTTAAATAATCTTCCCTTAGCGTGGCTCCACCCTAGCCTCCAACAGGAACCACTATTTAACACTGGGTTCTCCAAGCCTGCCTTGCCCGAGCAATATTGTGTGTTTGGCTTCCTGTGTGCTTCTTGCCGTGTGCTCTATGTCTATTTCTGTTTACCGATCTTGGCTTGTTCTTTGACTACCCCTGCCTGCTTGATATCCCGACCTTTGGCGTGTTCTTTGTCTATCCTGGTCTGCTAGTTGCCACGAACTTTGGCTTATCTCCTGACTATCCCTTGTTGTCCTGGACTGCTGCTTCCTCTCTATCTTCCAGTAGCCTACCGTGAGTATGAGCTGGGAGACCCTGGGGGCCGCTACTTGGAGCTAGTTGCAGCACAGTCCAACCTCACCACTAGAGGCTTTGGTGAACAGCTGCTGGCTCTTAGACTCCATGCCCTAGGAAATCTTATGCTCTAGCTCCCAGTGGGATCTGTGCTGGTGCTCCAGTGGACCTGCTTTCCTGAACCACCCAGAGTTCCATCCACAGCAGTCAGCCGTAGGTTCCGTAACCATAGCCGTAGGGTCCACTACCTTAGCCGTGCACTCCCGACCCCAACCATGTGCATTTGTCACCTGGCTTGAGGTGACCTGACAGTTTGCTTGGGCCATGGACCCGGCTGATGTGCCGCTACCTGCTGATGATCAGCTGCAGGGCATAGTCTGCAGACTCGAGACCCAGGAATCTAATCAGACCCAGGTGATGCGATTCCTTCAGGATTTGGCTTCCCGCTTTGAACAACTTCAAGCCTCCTTAGGATCCCCAGTTCGACAACCTGAACCGCAATCTGCTGCCATAACGGTTCCGGTCACAGTCGCAGCTGCTAACCCTTTGCATTTACCAGCTCTGTCTCCTGCTGGTCTCCTCATGCCCTTGCCCATTCCTGAGGAGCCCTGGTCTCACATAGCCATGGACTTTATCACCGATCTTCCACCGTCTGAGAGTAATACTGTCATTTGGGTGGTAATCGATCGGTTCTCCAAAATTGCTCATTTTGTTCCTCTTCCTGGTCTCCCTTCTGCTCCTGCTTTGGTTCCCATTTTTGTTTGAGAGATCTTCCACCTTCATGGGGTTCCTTCCCATATTGTTTCTGACAGGGGTGTTCCATTTACATCTAGTTTTTGGAGAGCCTTTTGCAAATCCATCAATATTGTCTTGGATTTTTCCTCTTCGTACCATCCTCAATCCAATGGACAGTCTGAGAGGGTTAATCAGGAATTAGAGGTCTTTCTCCACACTTTAGTTTCTGCTTATCATGACGATTGGTCCTCTACTCCTGTGGCCAGAATTCTCTCACAACAATCATGTGAACATGAGTTCACAGAAGACACCCTTTTTCACAGTTTATGGAAGACACCTTCAGCTCCCCCTTCCTATGACCTGTTCTCCGAATATTCCAGCTTTGGCTACGGTTCAACAATCATTAAATTCTATTTGGCGTAACGTTCATGATTCCCTCTAGGCAGCTGCTAATAAATTTAAAGGTTTTGCCGACCGTCGTAGGCATAAGCCGCCTTCTCTACAGCAGGGAGACAAAGTCTGGCTTTTCACCAGGAATATCAAGCTCCGGGTTCCTTCTCTGAAATTTTCCTCAAGACTCATTGGCCCGTACACTATCACACATACAGTATGTGTTTGAGCTTTTGGGGTGCACACCCTAATGCAATAGGCTGTGCACACCTATGTGATAGAGTAAATGAAATACACCGCAAAAATGTCATTTAGACATTTTTTTTACTTGTTCTTTCCCAGTCTATTATAATATTGGTCACAGAATTGTATGTAGAATTTAAAGGTATATGTTGTTTTTAGTTTAATAAATATACTGTATACTACAAATTTTGAGATTATTTAAAGTGTACTTGTGTTTGAAAAAAAAGAAACAAATGCTAAGGAGAACCTGTAAAGTTTATGTTAGCTCCTAATTGACATTCATACTATTGTGTTGCAGTAATGCACATTACATGCATTGATGTGCTGTGGTTCCATTTATTGTGAATGGCATCCCATTGCACAGTAAAGTGTAAAAATGCTAAATGCTATAGAAAATGCTGCATAGGTGATTTTTGGTTTGATGACATACATTATGCAGCTGATTCAAATTAAGGGGCTGCGGTTGCGCCTATTGGCACAAGGCATAAAACACGTAAATTAAAACACACTGCAACAGACCACTCCTGTGAGAATGAGCCCCTACAAGTGACACCGTTGCTAAAAAAAATGCCAGCCTGTTAAAGTGATTCAGTTGTTTTGTTCCCCACGGCACTCTGTGGTTTCTCCAGCTGTATTCAGCATTCAAGTGACCTTCAATGAAAAATCCCATGTCCAGTCTCCTGGTGGGTACAAACTTTAAACCACAATTCAAAACCTTCTTTTCTTCATCTGATAACACAACTTTACTATTACTACGTTAAAAATGCCTGAGCAGTCTAAAACTGTCTTCTTTGATTGGGCCCTCCTCCCCCTTGTGGATCCTCTCTTGGCTCCATTCCTTTTTTTTTTAGGTCGTCCAGGTATTAGGTGGGAGACATCTCAACCAAATGTTCCCCTTCTCCGGTTATTGTCATCTTCACCTGCGGATTTATTGTTAGGAAGCGGAGGAGAGGTTAATATTTGATAGTTTAAGATCAAATCTGATCTTATTTGACAACTTAAATACCAGTATACAACATGCAAAAAGTTAACAGCTATAATCAGAAATAATTATTCATTGCTGTGACACCTTCAATGTGATGAAATCTGAATGAAGTTTAATGGTCACTTTGGCTTGTATTTTTGCTTTTTGCAAAAAAAATGGATTGTCTTCTGTACAAACCATAAATTCTATATTAAAATGTATAATTTACATTGTTAATTTTTCCTCATTCTAATGTTTGCAGGCCCAATGATAGAGCCACGGCAGGTGTCCTGTCTCAGTTCCAGTGAGAGAAGTCTGTGGATTTCAGCTCTACATGATCACATCCAGGCGGCCAATACCCATTACCCCCCAGCCTCGCCATCTATCAGCATCTTGTCTTATTTAGTGAGTTTACAGATATAACAACATCTTCAAAACATGCTTCACATGTTAACATTTGACTTGAGTTGACCATCTGGTGCCTACAGGGTGCCCATGACTTTTATTATGCTATAAAGTCAAGCCATAAGCACTCGACATCTCATCCCTCAATGCAATGCTGATATCTCTCACTTGGCCACCTAGACACCATGTGTGTATTGTGTGATGTATTGCAAACATCAACTGATTTTTTTGGTTGATGTCTTCAAATTAAATCATCCCAACTCTGTATATTTGTTTAGAAAGCTGCAGAGCTGGGGCATCCAACAAAATGCTCTCCATAGCCAAAATGTAAAGCTTGCCATACTGTACACAATAGACTTCTGTTTAAATGTTTGGAGAGTCTGAAAAATTGTTCATCAGAGCATTTGATCTGGCCATCATTGAGTAAAATAACTTAGTTTTAAAGCCTTTACATTTTTTTTCCAGGTCTGCTACTTTATTTGAATCCCAGATGTATTAAACAGGTATATTTAGAGCCTAGACCATGCGCATTACAATATATATATGATTTTTCCCGATTGAGCACCACATCCATAGTCAAAATTTAGTTTGTTCGAGAAAAAACTTCCATCCTGTTACCTTGAATTTTCTTGTCACTGCGGTATAGGGATGAGCCGAACACCCCCTGGTTCGGTTCGCAGCAGAACATGCGAACAGGCAAAACATTTGTTCGAACGCGCGAACACCGTTAAAGTCTATGGGACATAAACATGAATAATCAAAAGTGCTAATTTCAAAGGCTTACATGCAAGTTAAGCCCCGTACACGCGGTCGGGATGAATGGGATAACCTCCGGAAAGACTTAGAACATGTTTTCTATCTAAGTCCGTCGGAAATGCCGACAGAAAAAGTCAGATGGGGCATACACAAGGTTGGAATATCCAAACAAAAGTTCCTATCGGACTTTTTCTGTCCGGAATTCTGCCCGTGTGTACGTGGCATTATTGTCATAAAAAGTGTTTGGGGACCTGGGTCCTGCCCCAGGTGACATGTATCAATGCAAAAAAAAGTTTTAAAAACGGATGTTTTTTCGGGAGCAGTGATTTTAATAATGCTTAAAGTGAAACAATAAAAGGGAAATATTCCTTTAAATTTCGTGTCTATAGTATGCCTGTAAAGTGGCGCATGTTTCTCGTGTTTAGAACAGTCTGAGAGCAAAATGACATTTCTAAAGGAAAAAAAGTGATTTAAAATTACTCGCAGCTATAATGAATTGTCGGTCCCGGCGATACACATAAGTCATTAAAAAAAACAGCATGGGATTCCCCCACAGTCCATTACCAGGCCCTTTGGGTCTGGTATGAATATTAAGGGGAACCCCGAACCAAAATTTAAAAAAACAAATTGCGTGGGGGTCCCCCCAAATTCCATACCAGGCCCTTCAGGTCTGGTATGGATATTAAGGGCAATCCTGCGCCAAAATTTAAAAAAAAAATTGCGTGGGGGTCCCCCTCAAAATTTATACCAGACCCTTCAGGTCTGGTATGGATTTTAAGGTGAACCCCGTGCCAAAATAAAAAAAAATGGTGTGGGGGTCCCCCCAAAAATCCATACCAGACCCTTATCCGAGCACGCAACCTGGCAGGCCACAGGAAAAGAGGGGGGATTAAAGAGCCCCCCCTCCTGAACCGTACCAGGCCACATGCCCTCAACATGGGGAGGGTGCTTTGGGGTAGCCCCCCAAAGTAACGTGTCCCCATGTTGATGGGGACAAGGGCCTCATCCCCACAACCCTTGCCCGGTGGTTGTGGGGGTATGCGGGCGGGGGGCTTATTGGAATCTGGAAGCCCCCTTTAACAAGGGGACCCCCAGATCCCAGCCCCCCCTGTGTGAATTGGTAATGGTAATGGCAATACCCCTACCATTTCACAAAAAAAGTGTCAAAAATGTTAAAAAGACAATAGCCGGTTTTTGACAATTCCTTTATTAATGTCTTCTTCTTTCCCTGCTTCTTCTTCCATCTACTTCTGGTCTTCCTTTGGTTTTCTTCTTCTTCCTCCATCTTGTTCTTCCACCTCTTCTTCCTCTGCTTCTTCCTCCGGTCCTCTGCTTCTTCCTCCGGTCTTCTCGATCTTCCTCTGGCATCTTCTTCCTCGCTTCGTCCTCTGGACGATCCGCCTCAATGGGAAGCTCCTGCTGTGTGACAAATAGAAAAGAAAAGACCTTGCGAACCACAACAGTCCAATGCCTATAAAGTGGAAAATGATAATAATACCCAGATGCAGACGCAGATCACGTTTCATAACCATGCAATAATGAAATAAAGAAATAAGTGCGTTGCGCTAGAAAAAATATCTTAATAAAAAATATCTTAATAACTATATACATATATATACAATATATACATAAATGTAAATTTGCATCAAATGTGTATCAATCAAATACAGAAACATATGTGACAAATTCATATGCATCAAATATCGATCAAATAAATAAAAATAAATAGAGTGGTATGTAGTAAATTCATAAGTGACAATACGTGACAAAAAAGTGCAATGTGCATATACAATATCAATAGATCCAAAGTGCATACATAGAATATAAAAGTGCACAGTGCTCTACATATACATTAAAAAGTTCTAATAAATGTTGTTATGATTAATGATTCTATTCTATTAAATGTATTTATGATTTTTTACTTATCACATAGGAACATTTAATAGAACTTTTTAATGTACATGTAGAGCACTGTGCACTTTTATATTCTATGTATGCACTTTGGATCTATTGATATTGTATATGCACATTGCACTTTAAAACTTTTTTGTCACGTATTGTCACTTTAATGAAATTACTACATACCACTCTATTTATTTTTATTTATTTGATCGATATTTGATGCATATGAATTTGTCACATACGTTTCTGTATTTGATTGATACACATTTGATGCAAATTTACACTTAGGTATATATTTATTAAGATATTTTTTCTAGCGCAACGCACTTATTGCTTTATATCCTTCTGTGTGACGCTTCTGTTGACAAATGCGCTCCTGGAAGAATGGTCAAATATTCCCATAGACACACTCCTAAACCTTGTGGACAGCCTTCCCAGAAGAGTTGAAGTTGTTATAGCTGCAAAAGAGTGGGCCAACTCAATATTGAACCCTACGGACTAAGACTGGGATGCCATTAAAGTTCACGTGCGTGTAAAGGCTGGCATCCCAATACTTTTGACAATATAGTGTATCTGTTGAAAAGTATAAGACATTACGGGAACACCACTTTTTAGTTGATTGTGCCACTGAATTCTTCCTAGAGTGTTGGAGGATGTGCCTTTTACTGACAGTCTACTATTTCTTCCTGATTCATCCTTGTGTCTCCCATGTGTTTTTTCTGCCTCCCATAGAACTCATCCAAGTTCTTCAATACTTTTTTCAGCCTCTCCTTTCTTTTGTCTGTCTTTTTCCATGTAGGACCTGTATGTTCTCTTTACACTTGTACACACTATTTTTTTAGAGGAGCTGAAACAGAAATACTGTGCAGTAATTCATAGCAACAAGAGTTCAAATGTTATCAGTGCAAAAAAAATCATTTTATTTGGATATTTAGGGTTGTTTGCTGCCTTACTAAAATCTCTGATGTGCATAATACAGTTAGGTTACTTGCAATTTTACTATATGTAGAATTATTTTTGCAAGGTGATGGTATTTAGCTAAAAATATAATATCTTTGACAAATAAAATATTTTACTGTATTTTATTTTCAGAAATGTATCAGTTTATCTAAACAATAGCTTGCTTGGAGTGAAATGGTGCCCCCTGCTGGTGGAAAAGGTTACTTAAAATGATTTCTGGAGTTTTTCTTAGATCCATCCTTTTCTCTGGTTCCTGTGAAACCAATTTCACCTGTAATTGCCTCCAGTGCATTTTCTAAGTGAAATTTCTCATTCCTTAAGAAAGACATGTTACATACACACGGGCGGAATGTCCGACAGAAAAAGTCAGATGGGAGCTTCTCATCGTATATTCCGACTGTGGGGGAGATTTACCAAAACTGGAGATTGCCAAATCTGGTGCATCTCTGCGTAGAAACCAATCAGCTTAAAGGATTTATTGTCAACGCTTAAGTGAACAAGCTAAGATTAGAAGCTGATTGGTTACCATGCACAGCTGCACCAGATTCTGAGTGCTCCAGCTTTAGTAAATCTCCCTTTGTGTGTATGCCCCATCGGACTTTTTCCGTAGAAAATTCAGACGGACTTAGATAGAGAACATGTTCTATATATTTTCCGACGGAACTAATTACTATCGGAAAAACCGCTCGTCTGTATGCTGATCCGACGCACCGAAAACGACGCATGCTCTGAAGCAAGTACGAGACGAAAGCGCTCGGTCTTTCTAGTGACGTCATATGTGTTGTACGTCACTGCGTTCTTGACGGTCGGACTTTGGTGTGACCATGTGTGTTCAAGACAGCTTGAGCGGAATTCCGTCAGGGAAACCTTCAGAGTTTATTCCGACGGCAAAACCACTCGTGTGTACGCGGCATGAGGTTTCTCATTAGGCAAAATTTTGGAGAAATGCTTTGGATCAATTGGACATTAAAATAATTGATAGTATTACATATTTTACATTTTCAACTGGGGTGTCTTTTTGACGGTGAAAATAGTTTTGTATAGCTTTTGTAAGTATTACGCATTGTGGCTAATATGTATCTTTTTATCTCTTCTTAAAGATTCCATGTGACCATTTGTGGAAGAAGAAGGAGCTAGTGAGGTATCTGTCCTCATGCCCCATCCTGAATTGGGAAGGCAAGCCGATCCAACACATGGGTAGCGCCGTTTACCTTTCTGCAGTGAGAGCAGCTCATACAATAGATGGAGTATGTCACATTGACAGTTCAATATCACTGTATCACCTTATTTTTATAGAAGATATTTCATGTTTTTTTCCAGCTGGCCTTTAAGAATTCTTTAGTCGGCATATCCATGAATTAATTAATTAAACAATGCTTGTTTTATTCGCTGATACATTTTCTTGAGTTTGCGAAACAGAATATGTAAATAGCCATGCTTAGATTTGGGCCATAATCCCTAGAGTTCAAAAGATGTACCCAGAAACCCTGAGGGTCGGGGTCGCTTCCTAGGAGTTTTAGGACTCATTCAAATATTTAGATTCAGTTTTTGTGTTTAGAAAACTAAAGAAAATATTTAAGCAGATAATATGTCAGAACAGATGATTGCAGATGTTTATTTGCTACAATCCACAATTCAACTGAGATATATTGTCCACATAATGCCCTGTGCATATTATTTCTGGATCAATGGAGAACAGACTCAGTTGTGTGAAGTCTTGGCTTCATGGCTTATTAGGGATTATAAAACCAAAACAGTATGCAACACCATGTGAAAACCAGTCTGTGACTTAATAGACCCGTGCACAACAAAACATATTTTACATCAATACAAATAATGAAAAATTCACTAATTACACAAATATAAAGGACAATCAAACGTTAACTCATACAATTGTTCAAAAGACGTATGCAAAAAATAAAGTCCGCATCCAATGTACACAAATAGTCCAAAGGGGTGCTAATGCATGGTATGAAACTTGTGCATTGAAACCAAACATTTGGTGTTCCCATCTTACTAGACCACCAAAAGTGCCAACTTCTTACAAGATCTCTGTGTTATAGAGATCAAATGTGCTTGTGAAAAGGGTTAAACCCTGCCAGACACACTGTATGTTTCAATGTATTTCATCTGCAGTAGGACATCCTCAGGGAATGCCAGATGCTCCCTGAGGATGTCCTACTGCAAATAGAACACACTTAGGATCGGGGCTTGCAGCCAGTGACGTTATAGTATAATATTTGATTTCAATGCACAAACTTCTTTAGCAGCCTTTTGAGCTATTTGTGGACACTTGGTATGGACTTTGTTTTTTACATAAGTTTTTATGAACAGTTGTATGAGTTAACTTCTGATTGTACTCTAATTTTTAATTATTTTTATTGATGTAAACAGAGTTGAAATATATTTTGTTGTGCACAAGTATATTTAGTCACAGACTGGTTTTCATGTGGTTTTGGGCACTATTTTGGTTTTATAGTTAATATGGTGGTAAGGATGTTGAGTGCATGGGGGTTATGGGAAGCAGTGATGCATTAAATGGAACGAGGAGAACACAGGATCTTTGACACGTTTTTCTTGTAGATATTTTGTGATAAGGACGGACTAACAAGTGTAAAACAAAATATCCACACCAAGCTTTCATTTTCCCTGTTGCTGTTTTAAAACACGTTTGATTCAGAATGCATGCATGATGCATGCCGTTTGCATGAGATCTGTTTCAGGTCTGCTGCCAAGGAAAGCTGAAGGCTGTATTCTGCCAATCTGCAACCCCATATTATTATTATACAGGATTTATATAGCGCCAACAGTTTGCGCAGCGCTTTACAACATGAGAGCAGACAGTACACTTACAATACAAATCAATACAGAGGGATCAGAGGGCTCTGCTCATTAGAGCTTACAATCTAGAAGGGAGTGTCAAGTGAGACAAAAGGTAACAACTGTGGGGGATGAGCTGATGGAGAAAATGAAAATACAGTTGTTAGGTGTGGGTAGGGTAGGCTTCTCTGAAGAGGATGGTTTTTAGGAATCGTCTAAAAGCTAATAGAGTGGGAGATAATCAGACAGATTGGGGTAAGGCATTTTATAGAATTGGAGAAGCTCTGGAAAAGTCCCGGAGGCAAGCATGGGAGGAGGTGAGAGCAGGAGGTCTTGAGAGGAACAAAGAGAACGAGTAGGTTGGTATTTAGAGACTAGGCTAGTGATGTGGCTGGGGGCTAAATTGTGGATGGCTTTGTAAGTAGTTGTTAGTATTTTGAATTTAATTTGTTGGGTGAGCGGAAACCAGTGGAGGGATTGAGGATTAGCAGACACAGAGCAATTGGTAAGGTAAATAAGTCTGGCAGCAGGATTCATGATGGATTGAAGGGGGATAGACTATGTAGAGGTAAGCCAATGAGAAGGGAGTTGCAGTAGTTGAGGCGAGAGTTGACCAGTTAAGAGCTTTGTTGTGTCATTGGTTAGAAAGGGGCGTATTTTGGAGATGTTGCGGAGGTTGAGGCGGCAAGATTTGGACAGTGATTGGACGTGGGGCTTAAAGGAGAGTTCAGAGTCCATGACTACACCTAGGACCTTGGCATGTGGGGATGGGCTTATAGTTGTGCCATCGATTTTGACAGAGAGATCAGGGGAAAGGGCACATGAGAGAGGAAAAATTATAAGTTCGGATTTGGATAGATTGAGTTTGAGGAAGTGGTGTGACATCCAAGGTGTGACTTTCCATACTGTATAAACATACAGAAGCAAACTGGCCCTCTGAATACAATGACACAGACTTCCTGTATTCTTTCTGTGCAGTTTGGTTAGCAAATAGAAAAAGTTCTAACTGCATTATCTTGCACATATGTAGGGAAGCCACAGATTAATGTTAAAGTGATGTAGGTTGTACTATGATTTTCTAAGTGGCCGCTAGAACATTTTGTGAATGACCGATGATGCCCTGCCAATAGAACCGTTGGATAGTCACTTCCTTTCATACAGAGAAAATTCTCATCCTTCTGCAGTTAAATCACTGCAGCATTGCCACCCTTGCTGCTGCTGTAGCTATTTAGATGCTGGCACCCTTGGAAGCCCTATCAGTGACCAGTGCTGCCAAGCTGTGCCCACAGCCATTTAATCTTAGGGCTCTTTCACACAGAGCAGTTCCCTTGCAATCAGCAGAGGATCCATGAGCGAATTGTAGAAAAAAAAATTCCTGACCCTTTAAATTCTGGATTAACATTCCGCTGTGTGTATGATCCTTATGTTTTTTACTTCTTGAAAAAAAAAACATCCAGTTCTTTTTTGAAATTATCCAATAAATCTGCTAGAACCGGTTCCTATTGAAGACTATTCCACATTTTTAGGAATCCTTTACACAGCTGGAGAACAGATTTCCATTCAATTCATTGTGTTTATTTTAAAGAAGAACTCCAGCTCTATATTTGCGTGCTAAGACTAGCCCACCCACCCTTCCTGAAGCCCCTCTGAAACTATTAATTTATTTATTTTGTTAAAAAAAAAAAAAAGGTTAAAGAGCAAACACCCTATACATACCTTTTCACTGCAGATCTCTAGCTGGTGCAATGTTGTCATAAGTCCTTTCTTTTCTTTTCACGGTAAAGGGGGGCAGCACATCCTCCTAGACTGAACATCAAGACATGTATTGAGGGCATGCCAATCCAGGAGTACTGTGAACGAAGGCTGTGTGATGGCTCACCCCTAGGGTGTGTGTCAATGACAAGCTCAGCTCACAGGAAATGGGTAGAATAAAGCTGACTGTCGATCTTCTATCCAGCACGGGACATAGGAAGAATCTGGGGGCAGCACTGGAGTATGGAGAGGGCATGTAAAGTTTAATACATTTTTTTTAAACAGGGGGTCTTCTGAAAATAAAAAAAAGTAGCATTTTCTAGGTTTTTAATTTTTTTTAATGTTTTTTTCTTACTAGCATCTCCTGTGAGGTAAACCGATTCATTTCCAGTGGTCGTTTCTCATTAATATGGTCCTCTATGCCCCTTATGAATGTATTCGCTGTACTGAACTTCTAATAAAATCTTCTTGCAATAGTTACTGTATATATATAACACTGCCAGGTTTCAGACGAAAACTACTCATGCAGTACCTATGAATCATAGTGCGTGACTTCCCTATATATGTGCAATTGTATGAAACTATGACTTCTGCTTTTGTTTCGGATTTAGAGGTCAATTTTTAATTAGGCTTGTACTAATTTTATTTGCATTTGCACAAATAATGACACCTATTTATTATTTTTAAGGATTTTGAGGATCGGATTCTGGTGCTTTTTCAGGAAGATCTAATCTTCCTGTCTGTCGATCCTGATAGAACAACTGTTATGCACCATGTAAGTTTTTGTGGAGTATTCAGAATTCCTTGCACTAATGCCAGTCCTTAATTTAATGGCCACAAGATAAGTGTATATGGGTGTGTTTGTAGGCGCTGTATTCCATCCGATGTCTCAGTAACTATTGCTTAGATGGAACATGACCAGCTGTGAGTCTATGTATTATTACCTAAAAGGAATCAAACTGAAGGACCCCTACATGTTAGTCCCATAGATGTGTACAGCCTATATCATTAGAGTGTGCACCCCAAAGCTCAAACACATATGCATGTGTGTGCATGTGTACTGTATATATACTGACAGCGTTGGTAGAGCAATGGACGGTGTCAGTAGGGCAGAGATTGGTGTCAGTAGGTTTTTATTATTTTTTTACAGTCTTATTTTCTTTATTTTTGAAAAAAAATTTTTAGGGGCTTTAGTGAAATATCAGGGGTCTAAACAGGGGGAATCTGCGCCACACTGGGCGGTTAGGGTGTGCTGGGGCAATTAGGGTGTGCCCGGGCACACCTGACACACCCTGTGCACACGCTTATGGTTAGTCTTGACTGTAATTAATAATTTAATGAGCAATGCCATGCAGAATCCTTTAACAATCAACTACAGGTCAGTTTTCAGCAGCATAATGTGAAGGATGGTTGGCACTCCGTTTTACTAGATATTGGTTTAACACTTTTCAAATGTGTTTGACAGGTAGCTTAATATTTTATTATATTATACTGAATTCAATAGACAGCATATGCATTACATGTCTGCAGGACATGCAGATTTACTCTATAAAAAACCTACAAGTACAGTGCCCAGTTTTCTCTTGATATACTATTCAGACCCACTTACTCTACCATCTCCAAAACACAAAGGCTAAACAATCTATAGTCCCAAAATAAGGACTAAAAGGACTAACCACTCTCCTTGAGACAATGCAGGAAGTGGCAACAGGAAACAGGAAACAGAACAGCACTGAATTTCTGACACAAGCAGTGTCTTTTTTTTGCACTTACTGACCAGACATAACAAGCGCTTTCAATGGTTTCCAAAAGAACATACAGAGGGCGCAAATGCCTAGTGCATTACCCAAGGTTTATTAAAGGAAACCAAACAGCCATTTTGTTATATCTGTTGGATAAGTTCAAAAAGATACCTGTTAATCACGCTAGAAGACTATTGAGCTGACAACTTCCTGCACTCTATGCTTGTGCTATCATCAGTTAACATTATTCCCTGTTCTCTCTATAGAATACAAACCACCTCTTCTATTTTATGGGGATAAGGAGATAGCGAGGTGTTGCAAAGTCCTAAAATTTTTAATGTCCTAGGGTGACGAGATTGTCCTTCTATAGATATAGTACGGTTAGTAAGCGTTTTCAGCCGGTAATCCTACGACAACACACTTCCTGTTCTAAGGTGTCAATAAAGAAAAAAAGCATGGAAAGAAAACAATTCCAGCCATCACATATAAGAACTAGTAAGCTGTAATATATTACATTTTTGTTCTTGGGATTTGATACGCTGTTCACAATTACATTTCTGACAATTACCTTTATGATAGGATTGTTGAGCAAACAAGCTTTTTGAAAATTAGACTATGGGGTCACACACACACACACTGTATGATTTGTCTGTCTTTTAATCATTGGGGGGAATAGTTAAGTGACTTGGGCAGATACAGTATTTTACATCTGTGTGTTAAATTTATGAAAAATAGGATCTTTGTTTTTAGTCACGTGACTGCCCTTTTTTAATCATATCGGATGCAGATGATAATATCTGGCACTCTTTTAAATATAAGGATCCTTAACCCAATATTTTAGCATTGTAAATTAAAACCTTATGTGTCGTTTTATTACAGGGTACCCTGCCATTAAATGCAATTCATATTGAAGGAGGTCTAGCTTGGAATGAAAGACTGGAATTCCAAATTACGGGCAAGTCATCATTTTCATATTCATATATATTTATATGTGTTTATCACTGATACCTGTATTTGTCTTGGGAACAAGCCATAAAAGTTTATGCTTATGCCCCCTACACGGTCGGTTTGAGAGCAGGCTATAAAATTTTCCGACAACAAAATCTGTTGTCGGAATTTCCGATCATGTGTACACAAATCCGACGCACAAAGTGCCATGCATGCTCAGAATAAATAAAGAGATGAAAGCTATTGGCTACTGCCCCGTTTATAGTCCCGACGTACGTGCTTTACGTCACCGCGTTCAGAATGATTGGATTTTCCGACAACTTTGTGTGACCGTGTGTATGCAAGACAAGTTTGAGACAACATCCGTCAGAAAAAATCCTAGGATTTTGTTGTCGAAATGTCCGATCAATGTGTGGCCGTGTGTACGGGGCATTCGAGTTACTTGACTATCAGACTCAGTAGAAAAAATGTACACTGAACGTACAAGTTTTTTTTTCAGTGCTTGCTATCCATGATGTATCCAAACTCCAAACTATTAGCTAGATATTAGCTATGTAAGTTAATATTTCTCTATATGCCTTCATAAGAGATATAACAGTTAGTGATGAAGGCTTCAACCCAAAACCATTAGTATCAGTTGTGGTGAGGAGTAATGGAACTGGCTGGAAATACAAGATGAAGCTTGACTTACCTTGGAAAACCTGTTATTCAGATCCATCTCTGTGGTTCCTCTGGAGTCTCCTACATTTCAGTGTTCCAACCTGTAATTCTGGCCATACAGTTTTGGAGGCTTTTAGCTATATAAATAATGGCAAGTGATAGAACCGTCTGCAGAAGACTGCCACCAACTGTTTTAACTTCCCAATTTCAACTGCATAAGCAATCGAAACAAAGGAAGAATTCAATGGAAACATCCTCAGCAGACGTTGAAGTACATGTCCAATTGGTTTCCATCCTAGAATAAACAGAATGTTTAATCTACATATTCAGCAATCTGCCACATTATTTCTCAAATTCTTCCCAGTTCTTACTGACAAAGAAATCAAAAAAGTTTGTGACAAGCTTGTGTTTGGTACAAGCCATTTAATTAAAATATAATAAAGCCTTCATGAAAACAGCATATCTTGAGAATTTGTTTTTCTCTAAAAGCACTTTTATTTCATATGTTTTTTGAACATTTTGCACCTGTGCACCATGTTATACACACTCCAAGTAGACAGCGCTGCTCTTGCATAAACTCATTAATGGGCATTGTCACCCTAGAAATTGAAACTCCAGGGAAGATGGGATAACCAGGTAAAAAAGATTAAAAAGCAAGCCTGCAGAAGAAGAGAACACAATTTAGCAGGAAACTGGCTGGCATGCTGCTGTTCACATTTTTTGTATTGGATTGCTTAGAAACACTTCAATTAAATGCCAACATTTATGGACAGTCTGAGGGTTGGTCTTAGCGACTTAACTGCAGACCCTTCACCATCAGGCCCAGTTTTAGACAAAAAGAGTCCCTGGGTAGATATATATTTAGGGCTTTCTATGGTCAAACACTTACTTGTCAGTAAAACACTGTTCCCTAAGGCCCCTTTCACACTGGGGCGGTGGAGGCGTCGGCGCTACAACAGCGCTATTTTTAGCGCTACTGTACCGTCGTTCTTGCAGCTGTATTCGGCCGCTAGCGGTGCGGTTTTAACCCCCGCTGGCGGCTGAAAAAGGGTTAAAATCACTCGTACAGCGCGGCTATAGCCGCGGTATAGCCGCGCTGTCCCATTGATTTCAATGGGCAGGAGCGGTTTAGGAGCGGTGAATACACCGCTCCATCACCGCTCCAAAGAAGCAGTTTGCAGGACTTTTTTCACCGTCCTGCCAGCGCACCGCTTCAGTGTGAAAGCCCTCGGGCTTTCACACTGAACAAACAGCGGAGGCTGTTTAGGGGCGGTTTGCAGGCGGTATTTTTAGCGCAATACCGCCTGCAAACCGCCCCAGTGTGAAAGGGGTATAATTAAACTCAACACTATAATGTTAGAGATTAATACAGATTGCTTTGCATGGTCCAAGTATCCGCATCATAGTTGCAAAAAAACATAGTGAATTACAATCCCATTCATAGTAGATTATTGCACTAGACAAATTAAAAACCAGAACACAAAACCTTTAATCTCTGTAGTCAATGTTAGGGGTTAATCTTAAATTGACCATAGATGGATTGAAATTTGACTCTTTCAGCAGTGACCTGCTGAATTTCGATTCATCTATTGCTGCTCCCATTCTAGAGAAGTCAATCTAATGATCTTTGTGCAGGCTGCAGTGGAAAATCCTGTGGAGGAGTAGAGAAGATCAGAAAGCCTGCTGGCCATGGGAATATTTAGCACTATCTATCTTCTTCCAACAAAAATGTGTCTGGGGTTATAACCTTTTCCTACTTTATCCAAAATGTAAAAAGAAAGGTTTTATCTTTCTTTGCTTTAATACAATTTTATAATCTATTCACTTTTTGTGTCAATGGTATTTCATTCACCTTTTAGTCAGCCACTAGAGGGCTCCCCTTGCTTCACAATAGACTGTGAAAACTAAACAGAGCTTCTATATTTAAACCTAACTTTTATTTGTTTGTGTGTATAATAGGAAAAAGACAGCATGTTGTGATAGTGTGGGCAGAGCCACATGTGGAAATTCCGACAACAGCAGAGATCACTCACACCAGGATTGTTTTCTCAAAACAAAAAAACAAAAAACATATATACCCAAGAATTTTGTATATGTACACTAATTACAATAAATGAAAGTTACATTTTTAATTTAGTTTACAAACACAATAACTACATGTTATTGATTGTATTATCCTATTATGCCGCTTCAATCTGTGCATCTAGTTAACACATGTACTTAAAATACGCTCAATCCTTCATTGAAGCCACTGCTATGTACATTACAATATATACTGTATACATACCTGAGTTCAAAGGGTCTGTGAACCAGTCACTTGGGAAGCCAGGTCTTTCCTCTTGAAGGTATAAGAGACACCGCACACCACTAGCTCAACAATTGGAAAGAAATGTGAATAGCCTCAGCCTTGAACTCCTCCTAAGCCATGCCCCTGATGCCTTTCGCCCCCCCCCCCCACCATGGCTTAGTCATTGGGGTGAAATGCTGGGACCTGGCTTTGGAGAAGTTGACGGCTGAGGCCGTTCACATTTCTCTCCACCTGTTGAGCTAGTGTGTGTAGCTTTTATCCTCTCATGCTTTCTGGATCAAGCAAGACACCCTGCATCCTTACATTGCTGTGAGACACCAGATTTTTTTTTACCAGCGGAGCACCTTGGGGGACACTAAAAATGGTCATAGGGTTTTGAGAGGTCTTTCCTCTTCTTAATTGGCAGTGGGCGGTCCTTAATGCTGCACACGTAGGGATGTATTAACACCATGCTGTGCAGCAGTACACTGAGAACCCAGGCTGGTGTGATGACACACTTCCAGTTATTTTCTATACCTGCTGGCTACTTCATTTTTTTTCAAAAACCTGGGGTTGGACTTTCAAGTAAACTTAAACTCAAAAAAGTGTGGTTCACCAAAGTGTGAATAAAATACCTCTTCTATGCTACATCTTTGCTGTAACTCTGCCTGGAGCAGGGGTACTAATTTATTTTCATGGCTTAGGGGGTGGTCCTGGGAAAGGTGGTCCAGACCTGGGGAGTGTTCCGGCCCGTCTGTGCCTTAATCGGCAGGAATCCAATTTAAACTTGAGGTCTGACCTGAAAAAACTGCAGTGACTGTGACAAGAGCTGGCCTGTGACTGGAACACATCACATGAGATTCAGTCTTGCAGGTCTGCTGAGACTGAGAAATGGCTAGCTAGTAAGAGTAAGCAAGACCAACACCTGTGTCTCACTTGGGTGAGTGGATTGACTCCTTGAAATGGTCTACATTTGATGCTAAAACTCTACAGTAGTTTGTTACTGACCCAGAATAAGTATGCAGGATGGGAGTCCAAAGTGCATGCTAAGTCAAGGTCAACAATTCACCAAATAGAGAAGTAAGGATGAGAATGACAACCCTGGAGCTTGGACCTTTAGAAAAAAATAAATCAGAAATGGCAACTGTCATATTTATATTTTAAAGTCCAACTTCATGAAACCTAAAAATACTAAAAATATCCAGTGCTAGAGTTAAATGCTTGTGTTTGTCTGGGGGACAGAAAAGCAGCTTTACTTAAAAGATCCTCTGCTCCACTGGCAGACAGCACTCTCCTAGGCTCTAGCGGTGGACTGTTCCTCAGTGTCCTTACACCCAATGCAGAGCTCTGGTCCCTTCATTTGTCTTGATCACATCAGAGGACCTTTGATCGCCATTGCATAGAGGAGAGGAGGCTGTGGGGACCAGTCTAGAAGCACAGAATAGCCTAGAAGAAAGGAGGATAGGGTAGGTAAAAGTGTAGGTGCAGCAAGGGATGATTTTTAGGTTTCCTAGTGTTCAGATTTAAAAGTAGATGTGAACCCAAGCACTAAAATCTCATATAAGCTTTCATTAAAATGATACCTGGTGATCCTGCCATGAAGGTTCTTCTTCACCTGCTTTTCTGTTTGGTGACATGTCCCTGTTGTCCAACTGTGCTCCCATGTTGTGTTCCTCATCAGGAAACACTCAATGAGAAATGTCGTGCAGTTGTTACATGTAGTCAGGTAGTGTCTGAAAAGAAAATGCAAAAGATCAACAGCACTTAAATGCAACAAGGGGTGAAAAAAGGTGAAATCTATTATTGTTTTTTATTTTTTATTTTATTTTTTTTTTTTTTAGCAAACTCAATGTCATTAAATTAGGGCTCACTTTAAAATGTTCCTCTTTAATGTATCACAATGTTAGCTTTACAATGTTGAAAATTATGAAAAGCATTAGTTCTACGCATATTTAGTGGGTGCTAATGTTATTTTGCAATATTTATGCAATATTTTTGTAATTTTTAGGTGATCTTATGGAGCCAATCTTAATTTTGTGTTTGACGCCAGAAGATTACAGTAAATGGACTTATTATCTTCAAAAGGTAGATTATTTGTATCAATTGTGTATGTGTTGTATTCTGTTTGCAAAGACACTGAAGCCCAATAGAGCATTTTCTTTAGTTTTGGATATAGTGTTCAGGCATTGGAACCTCTCAGGTTTTTGATGCTGTCTGTGCCCCCATGTAAATGAAAACAGGAAATATGAGAAACGTACTCCCACAAAGGTACAAAAAGCAATAATACCACATTTCAGTAGAATGGAAAAGAGTTAAATCTTCAATCAGATTTGTATTGCTTTTGGTGTTTTTGCTGAGGATATCGCCCCTTGTGTTTTGCCCTTGTGACACCCTGTGTATCAAAGTACAATAGAGTATCAGAGGAACAGGAAGTGAGGGAAAGTCCCCCCTAAAGCCACACAGACAGCAATAAAAACAGTGGTTAGGACCCCTGTTAGGTTTCTATTGATGTCTGTATCTCTGCTGGGGAGTACCCTCTTGATTTATTCTTCAAGGTCATAGAACTGAAAGCAAGAGAAAATGCAGCATTTTGAGTTGTCAATGAGAATTAAAGCTAAATCTTCCAATTTGGAGAATTTGTGCTGGTGACAACTGTCTGAGGCAATTTCCCTCACTTCAGATCTCTCACTCCCTGTTAGGACTTTAGACAAAAAAAATATCTCCAATGGGACACAGATAACTACAAAATCATTTCAATGCACTATCCAAACCAGAAAAAAGTTTTAGATATACTGTAACCCTTTTTCCTACCTTGGACAAAACTAAGAAAATAGCTGGTCCTGGGCTTTTAAGAGCACCTCTCTCCTTCCCAGCATCATCTCTTGGCTTCATTGTCCCTGCTGGTTCAGACAAAGCGACATCACTGGTCCTGCTGACGTTATTCGTTTTTTCCTTGTACCCCTAAGAGTCCTGGAACACACTCTGTGGGCTCTTAGAATACTCTCAAAGACTGATTTGCCATCTTGCTTGAGAGTCACTGGCTTTAGGTATAGCTGTTGAATTCTAGGTTTTGAGAAACAGAGAAATCCCTGAATCTGTGATTACTATGATGATGAAAGCTAGGAAGGTTACCTACTGCAAATTTATCAGACTTGGAAGACCTTGGACGTGGAAGGCATGCTTCACTTGGTGCGAGTATCAGGACTACCACTCCAGGAGTTCTCTGTGGAATAAATCCTCATCTTCCTGCAGCTGGATCTGAAACATCATTTGTTTCTCTGCACTATCAAAGGTTAGGTTTCTGCCCTTTTGATCTTGTTTCACAGAACACGGGCCTTTCACTCCATGATTAAATAATTTGTACAAAGAGTATGCCATTGTTTTTACCCCTGTGGCTCCCATGTTTCTGGCTTTCTCTGTGCTTCAGAAACTGTCTTTTGCACTCATTAGATACATCGCTCTCTCTACTCATACCTACAGGGTGCTATTCCTTGTAACCATTACCTTTAAGAGGACAGTGCCTGAACTGGCAGCCTTATCCTGCAAGAACTCTTTCCTGGTTTTGCATAGGGACAAGGTGGTGTTGAAGCCCAGGTCTTTTCTTGCCTAAGATAGTTTCTGTCTTTCAGCTCAACCAAAACATCTTTCTTACATCTCTCTGTATGATTCCAATTTGCCAAAATAATGAAATTTACCTCCATTGCATAGATGTGGTTTGAGCTTTGAGAGTATCCCCACTGATTTTCAGAAAGACCAATTCCATTTTTTTGCCATCTTGAGTGTGCACTGTCTTCTTGTTCCATTATTTCTTGGTGGCTCAGACAGACAGTCATCCACATTTATGGTCTCAAGGATCTGCTTCCACCCTTTCTTGCCAAGGCACACTTTACTAGATCTGTGATCGCTTCACTTTACTAGATCTGTTATCGCTTTTTGGGCTTTTTGGCATCAAGCAACTTTCAGATTTAAAAGGCCTCAGCTTCAGGTATAAGGTCCTTCAGGCGGTTCCGATTGTATTGTTTTTTTCCTGGGCTATTCAGCACTGTTTGCTGTGTTACCTAATCCTCAGTTGGACTACTATTGGGCCTTTAGAAGGTTATAGATTTCCCATCTCCCTCAATGCAAAACCAATAAAATAGAGTTTTGGTACTTGCCATAAAATTATATTCTTGGAGTCCCTTGAGGGACACATTTCCCACTACCTCTCAGTGTTATAATTATGATCTTTGTATTGCTTTGCTACAAAACTAAGGCATGCTGGTAGTAGGAGGGGTTATCCTGGGCTGGCCTATAGATTGTTCCTGCTTCCCTGAACGGACTCCAAGTAAAGGATTTTAAATTTAGTACAAAAATCATAATATTAATTTTCAAAATAAAATTTTATTTAAACAGTTAAAATAAACAAGCAAAAAAAAAGCTAAAAATCAAAACATTTTTATTTATTTTTTTAGCTTTGGATAACTTAGGTTTTTATTGCTGTCTGCGTTCCCCCTGAGAAGATTCACCCTCTCGTATTCCCTATGCTGTCCAATACTAAAAGAAAAGGTTTTGTTTGAGCTATACCTGTGTGCTCTATTGTTAGGGATAGTTTTGCACAGTCATTTTTACTTTTTTGCCCTTAAAAGCAGTCAGATGCAAGCCACGAAAACCACTATGCAGACTTTCTCCAGTGTCCTATATAATATTGTGATGTTTGATTCGAGAATACAGTAAAACCTTGGATTACAAACATAATTCGTTATGAAAACATGCTTGTAATCCAAAGCACTTTTATATCAAAGCAAATTTCCCCATAAGAAATAATGGAAACTCAGATGATTCCTTCCACAACCACTTATTCATAAGTCCTTCAGTTTATAGCCCATATGAAAAGATTATAGCAAGGTGATAGGTTGTGTAACCATAAAATGTCTATCCACAAATGGCAGCCTCCACAAGGGGATTAGAGGCAAAATCCCACAGTAGCAATATGGTTACATTTAATGAAGGTACAACATTTAACAACTCACATGGTTGATTATTAAAGAGGCACATCTAAGTATGCAAGCACCTGGGGTAAAGCTGTCCACATAGACCATCCTCCGCACCGCCGGCTTTTACTGCTGTCAGTCTGCAATTCTGACCAGAAAGACTACCCTGCAGTAGAGCGATTTGAAAGCAAGGCTTGAAGCGCTCATGGAGTGTAGCGTGGAAAGGTTGACGTTGATGGTGGTGTCAAGGATGTTCTATGTGGACAGCTTTACCCCGGATGCCTGCATACTTAGATGTGCCTGTTTTAATCATCAACCATGTTGAGTTGCCAAATGTTGTACCTTCATAATTGCAACCATATTGCTACACTTAGAGGTGCCTCTGTTCTGTTTTACACTCAGTTGTGACATCGCTTGTATATCAAGTCAAAATTTATTTAAAAATGTTGCTTGTCTTGCAAAACACTCTCAAACCAAGTTACTCTCAAATCAAGGTTTTACTGGACCTTGAAAAACACAGCAACCCCTACATAGCTGCTGTGGAATGTAGATTAGCCTGGGAATTTAGCCCACTCAAAGCTGACATTTCAGTATTAATATATCTGATCCTTGTCATGTAAGGCAACATTTTAAGTTAGTGGCCTTTTGCAGGCTTTTTAGTATGGGTGTAATTGTTACTGTAATTTTCATTCAAGATCTTTATCAGAATATCTTTGCATTTTAGCCACAACAAATCCACTGTGGTGTCGGTCTGCATCCTCTGCCTTCTGTGCCGCCCAAATATCGAAGGTAAGAAGATAGAGTCTGGAAAATTATTACTGTGACAGTCTTCCTGGGCAAATGTCAAAGTACGATAGACGTCAGCAGAAGAGGAAGCCAGCTGGAGGAGTCACTGGACGCTCTGCTCTGTGTCACAGCTCACATACTTGGTTGTAATGGTGAAAAAGAATACAAAAAGAGGAAATGAAAGTATAAAATGTTCAACAATGGATAAGAATATAAATAAAGCAAGAAGATGAAACCAGAGATAAACATTCATACTCATGTCTGTGGCCTCCTGACATTCTCCTACCCTTTATTAGAAAAAGATGTCAGCTGAGATAAAATCAATAAAAAGTAAAAATAATCCAACTACTACATTAGTCATCGGTGCCGATAGGAGTTCAGAAATTGAATGATTTCCAAAAGGTGTTTTATTTTAGCTGACACCTCATGCTGTATGAAAGAATCTCTTAACCGCTTCAGCCCCAGAAGAATTTACCCCCTTCCTGACCAGAACGTTTTTTGCGATTCGGCACTGCGTCGCTTTAACTGACAATTGCATGGTCGTGCGACGCTGTACCCAAACAAAATTGACGTCCTTTTTCCCCACAAATGGAGCTTTCTTTTGGTGGTATTTAAACGCCTCTGCGGTTTCTATTTTTTGCGCTTTAAACAAAAAAAGAGCGACAATTTTGAAAAAAAACCACAATATTTTGTACTTTTTACTATAATAAATATCCAATTTTTTTTAAAGGCCGATATGTATTCTTCTACATATTTTTGTTAAAAAAAAAATTTGCAATAAGCGTATATTGATTGGTTTGCGTTGGTTTTTACTAGTAATGGTGGCGATCTGCGATTTTTATCATGACTGCGACATTATGGCGGACACATCGGACAATTTTGACACATTTTTGGAACCATTGGCATTAATATAGCGATCAGTGTGATTAAAAATGCATTGATTACTGTAAAAATGTCACTGGCAGTGAAGGGGTTAACACTAGAGGGCGGTGAAGGGGTTAACTGTGTTCCCTGCTACGTGATTCTAACTGAAGGAGGGATTGTGGTTCCTAGCCAATAGGAACACACGATCTGTCACTCCTGTCAGAACAGAACAGGAAAGTGTGTGTTTACACACACTCGTCCCTGTTCTGTGTCCCCTGGTCACGGTCGCTCGTGGCCGGCGGTCATTGCCACCGTCGGCCATGAGCATCGGCACCCCTGCTATGCAGCGGGCGTGCGCATGCGCCTGCTATCCGGACCCCGCGAGCCAACGTACAGCTATGTGGTTTCGCGCAGGGGAGCCAACCTGCCGCAGTATAACTGTGGTGGCTGGTCCAGAAGCAGTTAAACAAAGTAATTGCAGCCACGGTGGAGAAGAAGGCTGTGTCTTTCTATTGTGTCAGTTGCCATAGCACAGCATATAGCTGTGCAGTACAGAAATACATTACAGGTAGGGCAGGATTAAACTGTTACTAAACCCACAACAGTATCAGTAATCAGTCTGAATATGCAGTAAAGCATGCTTGTTATACTTACTGTGGAACCTAAGGGGTTAATCCTCTGCATTGTGTAAAAAGGCTGTTTGCATAGGCGTGAGCAGAGGGTGTGTCAGGTGTGCCTGGGCAAGCCCTAATCACTATGTGCAGTGCCGAATCCCCTACTGTCCGGGTTTCCCCCGTGTTGGGCACACCGCACCGCAGTGCTGCTGGCTTCCCTCCTCTCCCCCCAGCTGCTGCAGGGAATGTTTTAAGGCTGGAGAGTGGGGGAAGGGGCTAGTAAATATGTAATTTACCAGCGCCTTCCTTTTCTAAATGAACACAGTGAACACACTCACTCACTGTGTTCAATCATAATTGAAGCAGAGTAAACTCAGCACAGAGCACTTCCCTTTGTGCTGAGCAGCTGAGGCTAAAGAGAATGGCATGTGTGTTTGAGCTTTGGGGTGCACACCCTAATGCAATAGACTGTGGACACCTATGGATGTCTGGTCATGTCTTCTCTGATCCTCCCCTTCTTCCACAGTCCCCAATCCATCTCCTGATAGTACAGAGCCTTGGGGGCACTCTGCACATGCTCAGTTAGGTGTGTATTGCTAGAGATTTTTTTTTTTGTCTTCGGAGGGTTCATGTGATTGGCACAGAGCCAATCAGCACTGTCCAGACAGAGGGTCAGGGGTCCTGCAGCCTCATAGGACAGGCAGAGGAGAATGAAAACTCCTGCTACAAGCTTTAACCAGTGCTCAGCTGGGAATGATAGAAGTCACAAGACTGCTACAACCCCTGGAAAAAAGTATGGAATCACCACTCTTGGAAAATGTTCATTCAATTGTTTAATTATGTAGACTGGATGAAACTGACATTCAGCAATGAATTATGAATCTGCATTGGACAGGGTGATGATGCTGAAACTTTTGCTTGGTGTCGTTCCAATTAAAGCAAAATTACGTCGGCAAAGTGGTTGTGTTATCCTGACCGGATGTCATATGATGTGGTCAGGATAACAAGCTGCTGCGAGCCTCCGGGGGCGCGCATTGCGGAGATGGCCATTGTGGCATGTGTTAGTCTGACATGCCGCAACTCTGATCTAGGTAAAGATTCTCTGACAGACCGCGTCCAATCATGGCTGATCACGATGTAAACAGGAAGAGCCGGTGATCGGCTTTTCCTCACTTGCATCTGACAGATGTGAGTAGAGGAGAGCCGATTGGCTGCTCCCCTAACAGGGGGGGTCTGTGCTGTTTGTTTTTTCAGCACAGCCCCCCCTCGGATGCCCGCCCAGGACCACCAGGATGCCACCAGGACCACCAGGGATGGCCACCACACTGGACCACCAGGTATGCCACCCTAGACCACCAGGGAAATGTCAATCAGTGCCCAGGCAGCTGCCAATCAGTGTCAATGAAAAATGCCTACCAGTGCCAGTGCCACCAGTGATGCCTATCTGTGAAATCTATCAGTGACAGCCATCAATGCCCATCAGTGCCGCCTTTCAGTGCACATCAGTGCCCATCAGTGCTGCCTATCAATGCCCATCAGTGCCATCTCATTGGTGCTACCTCATCGGTGCCATCCTATCAGTGCCCATCAGTGAAGGAGAAAACTTACTTATTTACAAAATTTTATAACAAAAACAAAGAAAAACTTTTTTTTCTTCAAAATTTTCGGTCTTTTTTTATTCGTATAGCAACAGATAAAAACTGAGGTGATCAAATTTATCACCAAAAGAAAGCTCTATTTGTGGGAACAAAATTATAAAAGTTTAGTTTGGGTACACTGTATCATGACCGCGCAATTGTCATTTAAAAAGTGACGGCACTGAAAGTTGAAAATTGGCCTGTACAGGAAGGTGCGAAAGTGCCCTGTGTTGAAGTGGTTAAATAATTGAATGAACATTTTCCAAGAGTGGCGATTACATACTTTTTGCCAGGGGTTGTATATACCGCTGATGAGAAAAGGTATTTAACAGTTTATATTTAGTAAAATAATTGCATTTCCATGTTCTGTGTACTGTTGGAGACCATATATAGTGAATGCAGGGTCCTGGGTTTAGTAACACTTTAAGGGAAGAATGCATAGGCCCAAGCACTTCCCCAAGCACATTAACATTTACTCCCAGGTTTCTGTATTTCTGTTATTGTTTACATGTATCTCCTTGCTGAGTTGTCCCCAGATACCTCTTCCTTGAGTATGTCCACTTGGATCATCTCCTCCAGACATATAAATGGGGTTTCATAGTTTTGTCTCATCTGCAGAATTGTAAAATCTGATAGAATGGGTATAAGGAATAGGACATTTTTGAGCATTGCCTCAAAAAACAAGGCCTAAACCTAGGCATAAAAAAGTATCACCATCCAAAATGATATAGGAGGAAAGGGAAGGGATGGGAACGTGAGGACAGTTGCTGTGACTGGCCAAACATATACTCCAACGCACAAGGTGTGGTGGTGGACTATCTTGGTACTGATACACAGAACAATAAATCTTGGATAACAAAATAAACAATTTATTACATATAAAAGGACATACATAGATCACATTAAAAAAGTTCCAAAAAACAGTATACAAATACTTAAAGGTTTCCCCAAGAGATATCTGTTGATGGAGTTTTTCTCACAGATTAACCGGTCCTCTACTAGTTTCACGGTACATAGACCGCTTTGTCAGGAGGAATAATGTATAAAACAAATGATCAATAAAACACAAGAACACATACAGTAATCAAAGAATTACAGAAGCATAATATATATAATGCTTCTGTAATTCTTTGATTATGTGTTCTTGTGTTTTATTTGATCGTTTGTTTTATAGATTATTCCTCCTTTTTTTTTTAAATTCTTCATTTAAATTTTCATATAGTAAATGCATAAACGAAACCCTTTTTCAAGGAGGTAAAACAATCTACCAAATATACAAATCAAACACAACCATATGAATCCCCCCAAAAATATCCCACCCCTACCCACCAGCCTCCCCCCCCCCCACCTCCCGCAGATTAATCTCATTCAAATAACCCTGATAAAGAAGAATATTCTCTATATTTGTATTGTTACAAAAAGGCTTCGGCAAAACTCTCAGATCTTTTAAAGGCTTCCCATCTGGCCCATCTACCTCCCCTTTCTACTTGATTCCTATCTGATGAATCAATTGCCTCAGTATTTTCCATAGTGTAAATTTCATTAATTCTTAAAATCCAAATCCCTAATCCCCGAACCCTCCACTTCCTGCCATTTTCTTGGGATTACACTCTTTGCGGAGTTTAGAAGCACTGGTATTAGCGAGGTTTTATACCTTCTCATGCTGCCCTCCGACCTATGGAACAAACAGACCCACAGGTCCATCTGGATAACCTTACCCGTTATCTCTTCGATCAATTTGATCACCTTCCGCCAAAAGATTTTGATTTTTGGGCATTCCCACCATAAGTACGCCATTGTTCCCGGGGCCCTACACCCTCTCCAGCATTCTGGCGATTTATCAGGATTAACAAAAAAATACAAGCGTGCCACCAATAACTATGTATCTTGATATAATGTATACAATTACAATTCCGTGATTCACCACTATTCTCGTGAAGAAATGTTTAAAAAAGATAGATACATTTTTCAAACTAGCTGAAATATCTTGTTTGTGCAAAGTGCTTATATGTCACAAATAAGGAGCAACTAAATTACTCCATTTACTTTTACTTATACCAATAGGTTAAATGAATAACTATTCAAATGGTGAAATATAGGTAAAAAGTTACTAAGTGCCTATTAAAACTGGTGCTTATGTGAAAAAAATCAATTGTATAGATCTATGCATTCATAATCTTTCAACACACCAATTAAATTATTACTTGTTCCTCTTTAAGAAAAGAAGAAATAAACACCCTTGTGATGTGTCATAAAAGATAAAGTCCATATGAGGATATCTTGTATTGTAGATCAATCATGAATCTTCTGCTTTGGAACAAACAAATAAATGATCTTCCCGCTATAGGTAAAGTAGAAATGCTCGCTTACCGAATCTGTAGGATCTCAAATTATAGAGATCTTAAAGGCTTGTTGCATTCGCCTGCTGGCATTTGTGATCTCCACTTGGGTAGTAATCCAGAAAGTTTTTCCTGTTTTTCTTCAATGGAATAACCAACAGACACTTTCTTTGGGTTCAGGTGTTAAACTTCCACAGCTGTGGGAGGGAAGGTCAATTATCTTCCCGCAATCCTTCACACATCCAAACCCCTCAATGAAAACAAAACGGGGGAAACTCCATAGTGTAGATGTAAAAATGTATTAAAAGTCACTTGTAATTCCACAGCAATTGCACACAGCACTAAGAACACAGCATTTCGGAAACTGCAAGCCAAAAAGTCAAATCAATCACGTGCGTTTCGCCTTAACAGGCTTCCACTGGGAACGGAGACATCAAATGTCTCCATTCCCAGTGGAAGCCTGTTGAGGGGAAACACGCGTCGGATGGAGCAAGTGACTGCCATCACGTTTTATTCATTTTTTCCCTATGCAGTGAGAAGGCTCAACCCTCTGCTGCCTGTAAAATATTTTTATCCAGTTTCCTTTGCTGTGCACTATTTGCAGTGATGTTGCTGTGCAATTTGATTTGACTTTATGGCTTGCAGTTTCCGAAATGCTGTGTTCTTAGTGCTGTGTGCAATTGCTGTGGAATTACAAGTGACTTTTAATACATTTTTACATCTACACTATGGAGTTTCCCCCATTTTGTTTTCATTGAGGGGTCTGGATGTGTGGAGGATTGAGGGAAGATAATTGACCTTCCCTCCCACAGCTGTGGAAATTTAACACCTGAACCCAAAGAAAGTGTCTGTTGGTTATTCCATTGAAGAAAAACAGGAAAAACTTTCTGGATTACTACCCAGGTGGAGATCACAGATGCCGGCAGGCGAATGCAACAAGCCTTTAAGATCTCTATAATTTGAGATCCTACAGATTCGGTAAGCGAGCATTTATACTTTACCTATAGCGTGAAGATCATTTATTTGTTTGTTCCAAAGCAGAAGATTCATGATTGATCTACAATACAAGATATCCTCATATGGACTTTATCTTTTATGAAACATCACAAGGGTGTTTATTTCTGCTTTTTTTCAAAGAGGAACAAGTAATAATTTAATTGGTGTGTTGAAAGATTATGAATGCATAGATCTATACAATTGATTTTTTTCACATAAGCACCAGTTTTAATAGGCACTTAGTAACTTTTTACCTATATTTCACCATTTGAATAGTTATTTGTTTAACCTATTGGTATAAGTAAAAGTAAATGGAGTAAATTAGTTGCTCCTTATTTGTGACATATAAGCACTTTGCACAAACAAGATATTTCAGCTAGTTTGAAAAATGTATCTATCTTTTTTAAACATTTCTTCACAAGGATAGTGGTGAATCACGGAAATGTAGTTGTATACATTATATCAAGATACATAGTTATTGGTGGCGCGCTTGTATTTTTTTATTATTTTGTTTGGGTCCTTTTTGTATTTTTGACTTACACGAGCAGCTGCACCGCTTTGTTGTTTTTTTACATATGGTTAGCGCAAAATATACTCTTTTGATACAGTGCTGATCTATCAGGATTAAATTTGCTTATTTTGATTGGAGTCATGTACCACCTGGCCAAGCATTTGTAATTGGTCTCAATCATTTTCATATCTACTGCTGTGTTATGCGTTGCCCCCAAGATGCTCCCTACCCATCTTTTCTCACATCTAACTCCCAAATCCTCTTCCCATTTTTTAATGAAAGGCGGTGCGATCTCCCCCTCGTGATTTATCAATATTTTATATACTGCCAAGATATTTCTCTTTGCTGTGGCCCTGCAGAATAGTTTCTCCATCGGTCTGTAGTCTGCTATATATAGTCTGCTTCATCCCTCAAGGAACCCGGTACACTTTTGACAAAGTGTTCGAGCTGCCCGTATCGCCACCCGTTTACCTTCAATAAATCCCTTTTTATTACTAATTCCTGATATGTGCAGATTTTTTCCCCTATTGATAATATCCTTTAATTGTCCTTCTTTGTTCAAAATCCAGTTACCTCTCACTTCCTCCATCCCCGGGGGAAAATATGTGTTATCCTTTAAATAAATTAAGGGAGAATTATACTCCCACTTCCTAGTGCGGTGAATCTGATCCCATATTTTCAATGTGATATGAGTTAAAACGCGTGTGTCTACTCCTAAATTCCTATGTTGCGGAGGACAAATTATGTGATTTAATCTTCCATTACTTAAACTAATTTCTAAATTGACCCATCTTTTATTAACACTTCCCTTTGCCCAATCTAGTGCCTTTGCTAATACAATTGCTTTGTGATAGTTTCTTAAATCCGGGATGCCCAACCCTCCCTGTGCTTTTTCTCTACTCATCACCGTGTACGCTATCCTGGGTCTCTTCTTCTTCCATACATATCTATTTATTAAATCTATTAATGTTCTAAAGTAAGTTTGGGGTAGAGGAATCGGAAGCATCTGTATTTTGTAGAGCACCTTAGGGGCTAGCACCATTTTGACTATGGTAATTCGTCCTATCCATGAGACCAGGCGATGTGAGATTCTTCTTATTTCTGCTCTGATTTCATCTAGGAAAGGGATGAAGTTAAGCTGAAATATCTTCCTGATGGAACTAGCAAGCTTTAATCCTAGATACTTAATTTTATCCCTCCAAGGGAAACGAAATAGCTCGCTAAGTCTAGCCACTTCCTGCTTTTCGATATTAATTTTTAAAGCTTCAGATTTTTCAATATTAATTTTGTAATTTGACAGCTCACTAAATTTCTTTATTGTAGCTAGTAAATTGGGGATCGTAATTATGGGTTTGGTGATGTAAAAAAGAACATCATCGGCAAAAGCAGCCAACTTATGCTCCTCCTTACCAACTATGCAACCGCTAATATCTGGGTTTTTTCAGATAGTAGTCAGTAATGGCTCTAAAGTTAGGACGAAGAGGAGCGGGGACAGCGGGCATCCTTGTCTGGTCCCGTTTTTCATAGTGAACTGCGCAGAGGCTACATTGTTAACCTTCACATATGCTGTTGGTAGATTATACAGTATGTTAATCCATTTTAGCATAGTAGGCCCTATACCCATTACTGCTAGGGTTTTGAACATGAACCCCCAGTCTACTCTGTCGAACGCCTTCTCGGCATCTATCGACAGAAGTAGACCAGGGGACCCGTTTAGTTTCATGGCCTCCATTATGAGAAGAGACCGCACCCCGTTGTCTCTGCCCTCTCTCCCTGTAACAAATCCCACCTGATCCGGATGGACCAGGTGGGGAATTTTTCCCTTGAGCCTAAGCGCCATTACCTTTGCATATAATTTAACATCTGCGTTTAATAGCATGATCGGCCTGAAGCTTGAGCACAGGGTGCGGTCCTTTCCCTCTTTAGGGATAAGCGTCACTGCAGCTGTTAACGCATCCCTGCACATTTGACCCTGTTTCCCAAGGCCATTCCAGACCTTGAAAAGCCTCGGGCGAAGTGAGTCTTTAAATTTTTTATAAAAACTGGCTGTGAAACCGTCCGGCCCCGGACTCTTGCCCGGGGGAGACGATTTCAGGGCCAGGCTTATCTCTTCTACTGTTAACGGTCTTTATAACTACATAGTGTCGTATTCCGACAATTTAGGGAGACCTGCCCCTTCTAAAAAGTCTCTCTCCTTCTCCTCCAACTCTTCCCCATTCTGTTCCCTCTGTCCTACCGAATAGAGGGCAGTAAAGTATTGTCTGAATTCTTCACCTATCTCCTTGGAAGTATACCTCATTTCACCATTTTTATTTTTAATCTTCTCTATAAAGTTCTCTTTTTTTTTCTTCCTTACAATTGCTGCCAAGTGTTTCCCCACCTTATTACCCCACTGGAATCTTTCTTTTAGTTGCTTGTTCAAAACCTTATGTGCTTCTTTTTCCAGTAAGTCCTTTAACTCTTCTCTTTTAATTATAAATTGATGTAATATGGGCCTATTATTTCCTAAAGAGGCTTTATGCACTTGTTCTAGTTGATGGATTGCCGCTATGAGGCAATCTTTCCTTTTAGTTCTCTCTCTCTTTACCCCCACTCCTATGGAGATTAAAACCCCCCTTATATAGGCTTAGATTATAGATTATTCCTCCTGATGAAGCAGTCTATGTACCATGAAACTAGCAGAGGACTGGTTAATCTATGAGAAAAACTCCATAAACAGATATCTCTTGGGGAAACCTTTGAGTATTTGTATACTGTTTTTTGAAACTTTTTTAATGTGATCTATGTATGTCCTTTTATATGTAATAAATCATTACATTTTTATCCAAAATTTATTTTTCTGTGTATCAGTACAGAGATAGTCCACCATAAAACCTTGTGAGAAGAAGGGGTATAAAGTGGGTCACTGGAATAGCTTGATGTGGAAGAGGGCTTGGGTTGAGATGTATATCCCTACAAGAGCCTAGCAGCAATAGCATTTGCGTCCCAGGCAGAAGAGCAGGAGCAAATGGAGAATGTGTAAGGTCCAGACTATTATTTGTTGGGTCTGCAGTGTCACCATAACTAAAAAATGTGTCAATGCAATAGCTACTCTAGCTAACCTTAATTATAAGCTCCATAACAGATCGGCGTTGCTCCAAGCCTGCAGTGTCAGTCTCCCAGGTTTACATTCTGTATTCGGGTGCTGGCAGAGATAGAGGACCTTTCACTCCAAAGTATAATATAGCATGCAGGTACCACTATATTCAACTCCAATATAAGGTAAATGAAAAACTGGCTTCAGCTCAGGTCCCAGCTCATCGGATATGCCCCTCTGACATGTTTTACCCACATTGGGCTTCATCTTTTAATCAATTAAGCCCAATGTAGGTTAAACATCTCCCTGGGGCGTAACCGATAGGCTGAGATCTGAGCTGAAGGCAATTTTTCATTTACCTTATATCGGAGTTGAATACAGTGTGCACCAGTATCTCCATGCTATTGGTTATAAGCTGTTATGAACTCTATTTGCATAATATATGGTTGGGGTCACCAAACGTTTCAGTCTAGGGGCAACATTGTACTTACAAATAATCACAGGCCGAAAAACATCAGGGTTTATAATGATTCCCCATTTACATCCAGGAGAGCACATCAATGTCCCCCTTACATCTAGGTTTGACTTCTAGAATACTCATTTAGACATTTTCCCAAAGATCATTTTTTTTTAGACCGTGGTCAGTGAGCATAGTCAATTAGATATGATAAGGCACCTTACCAGTGACTCATAGTAAGGGAACCTGAATTCATCTTTACTTTGTTTTGTTTTTGTAATGGAAACCTATGTGATTTTTCTAGAATTTTTTCAAGAGTAGAAGTAGAGTTCATTTCTGCAATTAATTCTTTTATATTAAGGATTTTTGTTTTATTTCACATTATGCATATTTTACTAATAAGCCTTTAGCAAACTGAAATTGAATTGGTTGTGATGGATTACTGCATTTTGCATCTCCTTATTTTTGTATAGGCTTACATCTCAGGAATCCAATACATGTGTACATTTGCAAGACTAAGCTTAAGGCTACTACTAATAAGATTAACAACAAAATCTAGTGGAACAGCCAAATACACAGATGAAATACATATATCAGAGCTGTTTTACCTACCAAAGGATTTATGTTTCTGTTTATACAATCCTAAGATTTCCACAGCTCTGACACACAGCACAGCTCTCTCTGGCATAGGAGGAATAACACTTACAGGTCTTGTCCCTACTATTCTGTGACTGAACATTGAAAGGAGAAGCAGCAGACTGATAAGCTCATCTCTTTTTCACTCTGGTCGCTTCTCCTGTCAGCATGTCCTTTGTAAGCATTTTAGCCCATCTGACTGGCTCCTTGTGCTGCTTCTCCCTCTCCCAATCTGAGCTTTGCTGTACATGAACTGCAAAAGGATGAATCCAAGACACATTCCGGTACTTATACTGTTTGTATTTAAGAATACATTTAATGATTGTATTAATGATTACAAAGCTGTATTAATTTATGTCTTTAATATCTGCCCAGAGTTTAGCTTCAAATCTCTTTGCTACTGGTAGATTTCAATCAATATAAACTGAACGCAGCTGTAGGTTGGTTTGCTGACTCAGAGGCCACACACTCTTGGCTCGGGTGCCAGCCCACCTCGTCATGCTGAACAATGTGAATGGAAAGAGGTCCAGATGGATGCACTCTGAAATTATTCCACCTTTGTTATAAATGTTAAAACGAAATGATACAACAACTATACCTTGCTGGGGGCAGAGAGAAGTCAACGCATTTCAGGCTGTTCTAGCACTAATCAGTGTTTGCTGGAAGTTAGCTTGTTAGAATCACATTGATTTTAGTGTATTGGAAATGAGATGACTTCCGACATATGGTTAATATCTCTTGATGGCAAAGAGATAAACTAACTTTGTAACCGTAGCCTTCATGTCAGGTGTTATTTATGATGAGGAGATGTCTTGTTCCATATTTTGCACACCCAAGAGACATTTTGTGTAGCTATATCTGTTGTTAATTACCGGTATTACATCTGTGAAAATATTTTAAATGTTTTTTGTGTTCAATTTACATGTTTCCTTGTTGTTATTGCTATATTTTTTACTGTTTTTGCTATTAATAAAAATAGGTTTACATGTAATGTTTATGACTGCAAACTTTGTAAAAAAAACTAAAACTTGTTATTAAAAAAATCTTTATTTTCTTTCTTATGGGCTCTGTATAATTTTTCATAAAAAAATTTGCCTTGCAGTGGGGGCCACCCATGCTAAAAAGCTTTTTTTGTTTTTTTTTAACAGAAGAAATGTTTATTTGTATAAAACAGCAGTATACATGTGAATACATCTGTAATACAAGAAGATATACTGTATAAAGTCCGACAAGTTAGGACAAAAAATATACAAAAATAAACAAGAGCCTAGCAATAATTATATCTCAAGCAATTCATACATGTCACATTAGAAACAGTAAGAAAGCCAGTCAACACAGCTTACCGATAAGGCACAGTGTAGTATCGTAATAATAATCAAGACCCAAGAAAGAAAAAGAAAAATGATGGGGGGGGGGAGGGAGAGAAGGGGGGGAGCGAAGGGGAGAAAGAAAAAAAAAGGGGAGGCTAAAAAGTATTTTTTGCTCATTTAGTCTAGAGGAAGATGAATGAAGGTGAATACCGTATTCCTTGATCCCTTGGCAGGCTACATTCTTCTCCATTCTCTACGCTCTAGGAAGTGGATGGACTCTTGACTTTCCCATGTACAAAGCGGAACTGCTGGTCCTGTATAGTACAAGATGACATTGGGGAATTACAGTAGACTGGCTCAGCATGAAGAGGAGCTTAGTCATTTTTTGCCTTTAATCTCTCCCTATCTTTTAGAAAGTCCCTTTTATCCGCCCACTGCACCTTATTCCTTATTCTTCATTTCCTACAATCTGTATCTTTCAAATCCTTTTTCCTTGCATTTTCCTAATAAAAAGTTTGTCAGTTCTCTATAATCCTACACCCTACTGCAATTTCTCCTCCTTCTCACCAGTTGTCCCTTTGGGATATTTCCAATCTATTTTGGGTGATGGCAGCTCCCTATTGTAATTTAACTATTCCTGTCTGTAAATTTACAGGTTGGCACGATCCCGTGAACCAACGTAGCTGTATGTCGGCTCCTTTAAGCGGGATAGCAGGCGTATGCCCGCTGCACTGTGGGGGTGCCAACGTGTGTGGCCGGCGAGAGCCAGAACAGGGACGTGTGTGTGAACACACAAATCCCTTTTCTGTGAGGAGAGAAGAGGCAGATTGTGAGTTCCTCCTAGCTAGGAACAATGATCTGTCATCTCTTATAGTCAGTCCCATCCCCCTACAGTTAGAACACACACTAGGGAACACATTTTACCCCTTGAGCTCCCCCTAGTGTTAACCTCTTCCCTGCCAGTGACATTTACACAGTAATCAGTGCATTTTTATAGCACTGATCGCTGTATGATTGTCAATGGTCTCAAAATGTGTCAAAAGTGTCCGATCTGTCCGCCATAATGTTGCAGTCCCGATAAAAATCGCAGATCACCGCCATTACTAGTAAAAAAAAATTAAAAAATAAATCAAAATGCCATAAATCTTTCCCCTATTTTGTAGACACTATAACTTTTGTGCAAACCAATCAATATTCACTTATTGCGATTTTTATTACAAAAAATATGTAGGAGAATACACATCGGCCTAAACTGAGGAAAAAATTAGCTTTTTATTTAAAATTGGGGATATTTATTATAGCAAAAAGTACAAAATATTGTGTTTTTTTTCTAAATTGTCGGTCTTTTTTTGTGTATAGCGCAAAAAATAAAGACTGCAGAGATGATCAAATACCACCAAAAGAAAGCTCTATTTGTGGGGAAAAAAAGGATGTCAATTTTGTTTGGGTACAACGTCGCACGACTGCACAATTGTCAGTTAAAGTGATGCAGTGCTTTATCACAAAAAATTACTTGGTTACTGAGCAGCCAAATCTTCCGGGGCTGAAGTGGTTAAAAAAAGGTTTTCTTACATACAGTATTTTTCCTTCTTGTTTGAAGTTTACTAAATGCAAAAATTCACTAACTGTCCATCCTCATTTCACATAGAGGTTATCCCACAAGGATTGTTATCCAGGCTTTTTACAAATTATAGAGCTGATTCTCGTGGTCTCTTCAAAATAATACAAATATCATTAATAAATATTTTAAAACAATATTAAAACAAAATATTAGGTCATTCATTTACCATTAATAATATAGTCCTTTTTTCCCCCAGGCCAAAAATATATTCGCAATGCGAGGGGTGAATTTCGCTCCCATGGCAACTCCTCTTAACTGCAAAAATATTTTCTATGATACAAAAAATATTTTTTGCCCATAGCAAACTTCGAACATTTTAGTACACATTTTATCAATACGCCATTTAAATTGTTTCTCTCCTTTACTGCTATAAGGACACATTAAATTGCTGGAGACAATCACTGCGGAGCATGATTACTATTTTATTATGCATGATTAAATTCTTTATATAAGAATATAAGACAACCAGATGCCCTTTTGTAAATGATTATACATATCTCTGAAATCTGATAAGCAGGGCTGAAAAGTGGAGAGAGGTTCCTGTAATGCGCAGAAAAAGATATGAGCGCTGTTAGACACGCTTATTTGCTTTAAGGGATCAATTTAATTGGGTAAATGGATCCTCAAAATGTATAGGAATGTGTTTTGGTGGAAGGGGCCACAAGGTGGAAAAAAAAAGTTTTTAGAAGATTTTCTGGATAAAAGGGATAAGTCACTGGTTTGAAGATTGACTATTCATATACTGTATCTATTGCACTTTTTTTGTGGACTTATGTATATTTTACTGAATTGAAGAGAGACACATATATGCAGTACACTTCATCAAGGACTTATTCATTGGTTTTGGCACTTTTTATGAACTTAATTTGTAGGGCTTTGGCACGCTATAAGATGTTACATTGTCATACCTAAGTGTGTTATACATTGAATATATTTGTTTAAAGAAGAACAAACCAAAGAAAAGAAAACAGACTATTAAGTTACCCAACATAGTAAATACTGATAGAATCAATTGTTTTCTAATAATAACATAAATCATTAAAATATATAAATAAAAAACATCTGTTTTGCAGTAACAATTGGTATATTGCCTCCTTGTTCAAGAAGTCCCCAACCTGCACCTATCTGAGATCATTTTTATACATTTCATATACATGGATACACAGATCAGGTTGGGGACGTCTTGAATAAGGAGGCAATAAAGCAAGTATTACACTCAAACATATTTTATCTATATGTTATTAAAAAAAAAAGAAGTGTTTTTTTCTGTATCGACTATGTTGGGTACCCTAAAATTCTATCTTCCTTTCTTTGCTATGTCCTTCTCTATCACAGCTATGATAGCGTACCCTACACTAGCACACCCCCTAATACCATTCCTATATATATATTTTATGCACGATTTGTGAATAGGTTTTAGGTAATGATTTTTTTAAAACATTTTTTTTGTTATTGAAGGATAAGGAGTTTAAAGGGGGGAGGAGGGGGAAACTGTATATGTTTTTTGTGTGCATTATAAAAACAAATCACAAGGACTTAATAGGGCCTTAGCAAAAACAAAGGGGTTTTTTTGTGAGTCCATTTGTGACACAGTTCATCAGATGTTTTAAGTAGTAGTTACATTAGAAATCAGTTTAATCATTACAAGTTATCTTTATTACTGCTGTCTACAAGGAGAGGAAGGGAGGGCCTTGTGTTCCACTTATTTTTGGTTTTGTGGTTGCATTCTTCAGAAAGTGATTTAAGTGTGTAAACAACCTGTTTTTTTGCTTTTAAATAAAGAAGTTGAAATTTAAATTAGGGAAGTATCCACTCGTCTTTTCTCTATTTTGTTGCATGGAAACATGGGATAAACAAATATTGGCTAGATACAAGCAAAAAGGCATGTGTATTCTTGTCTAAAACTTTGTATAGTTCTTGTATAGTCCTTTCATATTTGATGTAATAATCCAGCATAAAACAATTTCTGTGCAGAACTTTCCTGGAGTAAGTAGTAAGGACTGGTCACTGTTGCTCTCTCTCCTTGTGCAGGGTAACTGGTCTTTATAACTTTGTATTAGCAGCCTGTAGTAGGAGGGCCTGCAAGGTTCCACACACAGCTCTGCTCTCTGCACAGTCTATGTGCTGCACAGCTACATTTGCAAGGCAGTAACTGAGCTTGCAAAGTTATCTTACAAAGCTGATTTAAATCCTTTATGGCAATTGAGAAATATATTTAAATTAATAATAATTGCATGCTTTCTATTGTTTGCATACCATACTTTTTTTTTCCTCCCCATTTTTCCTCTGCAATTTTCACTAAAGTCAGATGTATTGATCACATTTACTTCCTAGAGCTCTGGGTCTGCCTCCTGGAACAGCTCTCAGTGCACTTCATCTGAAGGGGAAAGTATTGATAATGTAGACTTCCCTTGATGCATTAGAGAGGCCCTGGTTTCATCACTAGTGGTTCAAGAAACCAGGAAGCGGAAAAAAGTAATTGTAAGTAATAGCAAAAAATGTCTGTTTGACAAATAAATGATAATAAAAGATCATTTCAAATCAGCCAACAGAGCTGTATGCCGATGTGATTTTTAATAAAACTGGGGAAAGGTCCACTTTAAATTATTTGCTTGAAATTCCTCTAATATAGCTTTTTTTTTCATTGCTCTGCGGGAAAGTGAAACTCCATCCTAGTCTTGTGTCCCTTGAAATTGGTTTTCTTTAGATTTGTCTTGTACTGTATTTAGCTCCATCCATCCTGCCCTCAGTCCTAAACCGTTTCCCAATTCTTGCAGAAGAAAATGATCTCCACAACAATCCCCATTCTTCACCAAAGGTATAGTGTCACCAGGGTAATAAGCAGTGTTGGCTTTATTACCACACTCAGCATTTTGTGCTATGGCAAAAATGTATGCTACATAAACTGGGATAGGATTGGTTCCTATCTATACATATAACAGAAAGTCGGCCCCGCTCCCTTTTTTTTACCTGGCCATACTCTAAAAGAATTTCATTAGGAATTTTTTTTTTTATTGCAAATGTACATGCAATACCCTGGTAGCAAAAGAGATCTAAAACAACAGCAACCATACAGCAAACAGTTAAAGCTGAATTCCAGCAATTTAGCAAATTTATAAAAAGTGCAGGCACAATGTTCAGTTCATTGCGTTCATTGAGGTGCCTGCCATCCTTTTCATTTCAATCTGATTGGTTTATTGTGCTTTAGCAAGATAGCTTCCTGAGCTGCAATGCCTTAAGCTCTGGTCTCAGCTCCTTCAAGCCGATGCAGCTACTATGCCAGTCCCTCCCCTCCTCCTGCCCAATCACATAAGCCTTTGTATTATGTAAACTCATTCACAAAATACAAAGGCTTCTGTGAATGGCAGCAGAGTGGAGGGGCAGGCATAGCTGCTCTGTATGCTTCTCTCCTCTCTCACAGCCCAGGGTGTCTCCAGTGTATCCTCCTGCACAGCCATTAACCTGTCATATAATAATAATAGAGATAACTGCTGGGAACAAAGAAGCGATACAGTGGTATGAGCAAGAATTGGCTGCATGCCCCAATGAAAGCATATAGAGTATGGACATTTCCCTAGGGGGTTTTGTGTTGCAGCAAACAAGTCCAGAGTATTACATGTATATGAAAAAAGTTTATTCCAAAAGTTAGTATGTACAAACACAGTTGTCTGTCAAGACAAGGGCTCTAAAATCAATTGCTAGAAGGCATAAAATACATGCTTATACAATGGTACATTAAACATACAAGTGGTAAAATAACTGTAAAAAGATAAAAAAAAATTACTTTTTACAGTTATTTTACCACTTGTATGTTTATTGTACCATCGTGTAACCATGTATTTTATGCCTTCTAGCAATTGATTTTAGAGCTCTTATCTTGACGGACAGCTGTGTTTGTACATACTAATTTTTGGAATAAACTTTTTTCATATAATACTCTGGACTTGTTTGCTGCAACACCAAACCCCCTAGGGAAATTTCCATACTCAATAATAGAGATAAGTCCATGAGCTGACAGGCACCTGATTGGACTTAACTCATAGTGTGCCTGCGCTTTTTACAAAGTTGCTGAATTCCTGTAATTCAGCTTTAGCTATAGCAAGAAATATACTGTAAATAGCTGAGCAGTAGTGCTGTAGAGAGCACCTCCCTCCTAAACCCTATACTGGAGCAATCCTAACTAAGGAGAGTTATGCCATCATAACAGTTCAACATTCTGTAATATACCCTCTCTCTTTTCTGTTGGCCAGCTTGTTGGGGCACAACTCTCATGTTGGAGTGCTCAGGATAATGGCCTTTTAAACTCTGATAAAGGCACAAGCTCTATATTTGCAGGCAAAGCTGTTCTTCTTTTGTCAAAATGTAGTGGAGTTTTGGCCAGCAGCCTCGCATCAACTTTTTTGTTAACAGGTGATCCCCCATTGTTTACAAATGGTAGCACAACTGATCAGTGTTCATAGTGTCTTTCTCTTCAATCAGGCAGTGGACTCTGTCAGCATCCGCGGTGTTCTCTGGTGTTCCAGAATATTTGGCGTTGCTCCTTTCTCCTTCACAGGTGCAGTGAAGAGTGGTCTGCTGGCAGCCTGAAGCACACAGTCCATCTGAACGTCCTTCACACTCTCCTTCTCCTCAGTTCTGGAGAAGAAACAGGAAACCATCTCTCCTCTAAGTGCCAGTGCTTCATGAGACCCATAGATTTCTCTTCCCAGCCCACCAAGCCATCTCACAATCCTAGCAGTCCACATCATCTGTGTACTCCTACTGGGAATTATATACCAATTCTACAGCATCAGCCTCTTCTTGCAGCTAGCCTGATCAGACAAAGAATCTTCTCTGCACCATGAACACAGAAAGCAGTGAAAGTAGTAAAACTGAGCCAGTCCAAGTAGCTGCTCCTCTCCCTGCCAGCTGCGGACCAAGGTTATATGAACTTTCTCCACGTTTTCCGTAGCTACTAAAGCAAGTGATGGCTTTTTTTTAAGTTCTTGTATTGCTTGTTAGGAATATGTAAATACTTTCATGTCCATAGTTTTGGGACAGGAGCACTTAGAAAAGGTAGTAAAGCTGATTTTTAGGTGACAACTTTATCTTAAGGCATACTTAATAAGTTGTAGCATAACCCTGGTTAGTAGGTATTTTAGGACTGTGGATGTTATAAATATGCTATTGGGAAATAATCCTTCTGGGTTTTGGCATTTGTTGTGTGGATTAATCTTTCTTTCCCCCATATATAAGACTTAAAGTGTTACTAAACCCACAACAGTAAAATCTGTCTATATGCAGCATAGCATGCTTGTTATACTCACGGTGGAACTTAAGGGGTTAATCCTCTGCATTGTGTAAAAAGGCTGTTTTATCCTGTATGCACAGATCCTTACCTCCTGCACTGTCGATCTGGGGAAAGCCAGCTAATACAGGCAGGGTAGCCAACCTGCACATGCTCAGATGTGTCTTTTATGCTGGAGAGAATATTTACTTGTTCTCAGAGCTAGTCAGGTCACATGATATTGACATCACACATGTGGGCGTGTTTATAGGCTAAACTGGAAATCTCCTCCCGACTCTCAGCCTTGGAGAAACTGTGCAGTTTATCACTGACCGTGGTATACAGATCAACCAAAAAGGTATATAGTGGCAATATTTTAATGTAAAAAGAAGATTTTTAAGCTGTGGGCACTGTGGGGGGCAGATGAACTATTTTCATATTACTGGGTTTAGTAACATTTTAACAGTTAGGCAAGGCTGAGGTGTTGGTGGCATGCTGAAGGTGCATGTGGGCTGGATCCCCTAGCAACAGTGACACTTTCCTGCTTTGTCATACATAGCACGGTAACTCAAAGTAGTCAAATAAGGCTGGGTTCACACTATTGCGAATTGGATACGAGTTTCCCCGCATCCAAATTGCATAGCAGGAGATTGTGACACATAAGTTCACACATCTCCGGAGAGGTTCTTGTGCGAATTGCACAGGAGTCCTGTGTGTCTTTTGCTGTGGCCTGCCAGGTTGCGTGCTTGGATAAGGGTCTGGTATGGATTTTGAGGGGGACCCCTACGCCATTTAAAAAAAAAAAATCAGCGCAGGGTTCCCCTTAATATCCATACCAGACCTGAAGGGCCTGGTATGGAATTTGGGGGGACCCCCATGCAATTTTTTAAAAAAATTTGGTTCGGGGTTCCCCTTAATATTCATACCAGACCCAAAGGGCCTGGTATGGATTTTTGGGGGGACCCCCATGTCGTTTTTTCAATTACTTTTATCTGTATTGCCGAGACCCGACAATTCATTATAGCCGCGAGTAGTTTTCAATGACTTTTTTTCTTTTAGAAATGTAATTTTGTGCAGGGACTGTTCTAAACACGGGAAAAAGGCGCCGCTTTACAGGCATACTATAGACACCTCCCAGGTACAAAATTTAAAGGAACGTTTCACTTTTATTGTTTCACTTTAAGCGTTATTAAAATCAGGCCAAGGTGGAAGACTACACAAATATACATTCGATCTCTACATCAGTATATTCCTCATTTTACTACTTTTTTGTATATTCAATGTTATTGCTTTAGCCTTATTCTTATGTGTATTGTATATTTGTACCAATAAAATTGTTTTTATTACTTTGTTGCCTTCAAAGTCCCATCAATTTTTGAGGGGTTATTTCTTTTTCTCCGTTATAAGGGATGGTGGCAACCTATATGACCTAGTTGGATGGTATTCCCCTTTTTTTTATTTTTCAGATTTAGGGTAGCAAATACCCATACCCCTCTTTTCCATCCAATTATGTCATAATTTCTCTTTCTAAAAATAGTACTGTTTGTATGTATATTTTTTTATGTCCCATGTTATGTACGTTGTTTTTGTATCTTAGAGCCTATTTCTGTCCTTGTGAGCATTTCTGTTTTTGTTATTATTATTGGCCTAGGTGGAAGACTACACGAATATACATTCGATCTCTACATCAGTATATTCCTCATTTTACTACTTTTTTGTATATTCAATGTTATTGCTTTAGCCTTATTCTTATGTGTATTGTATATTTGTACCAATAAAATTGTTTTTATTACTTTGTTGCCTTCAAAGTCCCATCAATTTTTGTGGGGTTATTTATTTTTCTTTTATAATATTCACTGGTCCTGAGGGAGGAGCCAAGGCGGAGCTCGGCACAGGTATGTCGCCATGGATAGGCACCAGGAAAAGAAAATTACGGTAAGTATGAAACCATTTTCTGTTTTTTTTCATTTTGGATAGAGCAAGGGAAAGTTATAACCCCTGTCAGATTTTTTTTCGCCATCTCTGTCCCATTATGTAGATTTCCTTCACTTCCTGTCCCATAGCCAAACAGGAAGTGAGAGGAAATCCCTGAAAATTAGAGGAATTCTTAGGGATAGCTGTGTTTGCAAAGTTATCTTACAAAGTTGATTTATATCCTTGGTGGCAATTGAGGAACATATTTAAATTAAAAAAATTTGCAGGCTTTCTATTCTTTGCATACCTTACTTTTCTTTTCCTCCCCATTCTTCCTCTGCAATTTTCACTAAGGTCAGATGAATTGATCACACTTTACTTTCAGGTCACCAATTACTTTTCTGGGGACAACCCAAAATTTAGGAATTTCACTTTCAATGATAATAGTAAACAGGACCAACAGAGAGGGTGAATCTCCCTAACGATGGGAACAGGCAGCAATAAAAAATGACAATTGCTCTAATCCTTCTACAATCTATCCAAAACTAAAAAAAAAAAAAAAGTTTTGCCTTTAGTTATACTTTAAGGAACTTGCATTGGTTGGCTAAATTCAGGTTTATAAAACATAACAAAATAAGGTAAAGGCTGACAAAGATGATCAAGGTTGTCAGAATAGGTAAACCATGAATGACACATTTTTCTGAAATGATCCATCAAAATTGTACACAAACTTTTTATGACATTTTAATAGAGCTGGCCCCTCCTGTATCCTTATCCACAAAAAAGGATGTGTGTATTTTGAATAATGGCTACATTAATTTTGTTGATCATGGAAAATAATCAGTATACATCAAGTATTTTTAGTATTGATACATTTATCCTAAAGAAGACACTCATATGCCAACTTGTGAAAATTTTGGAAAATATAGGAAATGATAACACTTTGGGACAATAATCAGGAAACCATTACATGTTACCACCAGATATGGCTTAGAAAACTAAAAACACATCAAGAAGAAATAGTCTATACTGCTCAATCACTGTGCAGAGAGTGCACATTGAGTGTACTCTTAGTACGGAAACCTTGGCTTTCCATGGACGCACATGTGCGGCGTATGGGTGTTAAAGCCCACTATCTTTGCGGTAGCACATATGTGTTACATGGGCAGGAAGAGGTCAACCACTTTAGCTCTGGAAGGTTTACCCCCCTTCATGACCGGCCATTTTTTGCGATACGGCACTGCATTACTTTAACTGATGATTGCGTGGACGTGTGACACTGTACCCAAATAAAATGTATGCCCTTTTTTCCCACAAATAGAGCTTTTTTTTTATGTTTTGCGCTATAAACGAAAAAGGACAATATTTTTTAATTTCTGTTATAAAATATCCAATATAAAAATGTAAGAAATCGAAATTTCTTCATTAATTTAGGCCAATATGTATTCTGCTACATATTTTTGGTAAAAGAAAATCCCAGAAAGTGTATATTGATTGGTTTGCGCGAAAGTTATAGTGTCTGAAAACTATGGGATATTTTTATGGAATTTTTATTTATTTATTTATTTATTTATTTATTAGTAATGGCGGCGATCAGCAACTTATAGCGGGTCTATTGCGGTGGACAAATCAGATAAATATTGCGGTGGACAAATCAGACACTAAGTGACAATTTTTGACACTTTTTTGAGGACCAGTGACACTAATACAGTGATTAGTGCTAAAAAAAATATGCACTGCCACTGTACTAAATGACACTGACAGGGAAGGGGTTAACATCAGGGGCGATTAAAGGGTTAAACGTGCTCCTAGGGAGTGTTTGCTAACTGTGGGGGATGTGCTTCGACTGTGGGAGGGCAGAGATCTATGTGCCTGCTTAGCAGAAACACAGGATCACTACCTTCCCTTCTCACAGAACGGCGATCTGCATTGTTTACATCCGCAGACCGCCGTTCTGCTTCTCTCAGGAATGATCAGGGGGTCACGGCAGACATGGAGTCTGCTGGACCCACTGATTGGCTCCCGCTGTGTCTAAACACAACCAGAGCGGGTCGCCGGCAGCGTGCGCATGCGCCCCAGACCACGGGAAGTCCAAAGTCGCGTACAGGTACCTGATTTTGCACAGGAGAGCTTCCTTGCAACTGTGTGTATATATATATATATATATATATATATATATATATATATACATACAGTATATGGTCAGCGAGCGGTTAAACATGCTGCAACTACAGGAAAATAACTGTTTATGTGTCAGAAATATAGTATGCTCCTACATTCCTCTTTGACATGACAACACAGCTCCGAATTCCTATGCACATAGGGTCAGCAATGCCGACTTTATTTCTAATGGATTTCAAGAACACAGATCTCTCCTCATCCCCCCCTCCTGTCCTCCATCTAATAATCCTTCTGGTGCACAGATAGTTATCAGCCAGATTCCTGGCAAATTCAACAGGTATTTTTAGCACTTATCAAGTAGATATAACAGAGCGCTTTTAATTCTACTTTGCATGTGGAGCAAAAGGGAGAAAAGAAGAGAACTTCATTGTTATGGGGCGTACACACGGTCGGACTTTTTGGCTACAGCCTGCCCGACAGACTTTCGACAGACTTTCGACGGACTTTTGGCGGACTTTAAACGGACTTTTTAACGACCGGACTTGCCTACACACGATTTCACCAAAGTCCGACGGATTTGTACATGATGACGTACACCGGACTAAAATAAGGAAGTTGATAGCCAGTAGCCAATAGCTGCCCTAGCGTGGGTTTTTGCCTGTTGGACTAGCATACAGACAAGCCGATTTCTGGGTCCGGAGGAGTCATGACGTAAAGATTTGAAGCATGTTCCAAATCTAAAGTCCGTCAGATTTGCGACTGGAAAAGTCCGCTGAAAGTCCGGGGAAGCCCACACACGATCGGATTGTCCCCTGGATGTGGTCTGTCAGCGTCCGTCGGACTTTTGTAGCCGAAAAGTCCGACCGTGTGTACGCCCCATTAGAGTTTACATGTACTTTAGTACCCCCCAAACTATATACAATATCTAAAAGAACTTAAAGATATCATTTTTAGTTTTGCATGTCCCATGATACCTGCACAGATATTTATCAAACTTTATTTACAATTAAAAAAAGACATCAAAATACATTTTTACATACACAACCAAGATACAGATAACTACAGTATGTGAACGAACATTTTCATTAAATATATGAAACTTTGTTAATTTAATAAATAACAGATACTGTCAGATTAAAAATTATACAGGTTAAATAAAAAAAGCATAGGATAAAGATCCACAAAATTACAAATAGATGACAAAAATCTTACCACTAAAATGTAAATACATTGATTATTATTATTATATAGCATTTTTCCTAGACTGCCAACAAGTGTATGTACATATTGCATACCCATTTTACGTATACATTGGAATGTTGTGTGTTCTTCATGTGCATTATTAGGCCCCTTTCACATCTGAGCGTTCTGTCGCCTGAATCTCAAAAATCGTTTTTGGCCCCACAGACTTCAATAGAAACACCTGACTTGAGCAGAAAAACACTTGTAAAACACTCAGATAACAGCTCTCCACTCCTAATTTCCTCTCCCTCTCCTCCCCCTAGTGCTTTCTATTGGCTAAACAAAAACACCTGAAGCTGTAAAACCCTTATAATACACTACTAAAACGTGTTAAAAAGCTACAAAAAAAAGCTTTAAAAAACACCCAAAAACGACAGTAAATCGATATGCTCAGGTGTAAATATAGCCTTAGGCTGTTTTCACACTGAGGAGTTTTTGAAGCACTTTTGTGTTAAAAAAGCACCAGAAAAGCTGAAGAAAAATGCTTCCCTTTAAATTCTATGTGTGTGTTTACATTGGGGCATTGCGCATTCCTTGCATTGTAAAAAATCCTGCTTGCCTCATTTTTGGAGCATGTTCGGTCAGTTAAAAAGACCACACCAAAAATGCACCTCTCCGTGGAAAATGTGGCAAAAATGCTTCAAAAACGCACCCGCTAAGTGTTTTTGGTGCAGCTTTTGAGTCACATGTCCTTTTAAAAAATGCACCGCAAACGCTGCAAAACACTCCATTAACGCACAGGGGTTTTCAAGGCAGTTTTAATGCGAATCAGTGTGAAAGTAGCCTTACTTTTATCATATTATTTTTTATTTTTATTTAAATTGTCCCTTTCATTTGCCCATTTAGGCCAAATAAATAAGGACTATTATCTTTCCCCTCTCACCAGTATAATTATTTTATGCAGTGCTAACCTTTCTTCAACCTAGCGCTGCAAAAAACATTTTCACAATCTAAGATGTCAGCCAACATCTTGGTAGAAGTTGTCGTAAATAATATCCAACATCTATGAAATAAGATCACATTGTGGCAGGTAGTATACAATAATGCATAAGTTGGTTTTATGAGGCATTTGTGTTATGTTTGATTAAAACATTTTATTATTATTATTATTATTTATTTTATTACTGTTGCTTAATATATATATATATATATATATATATATATATATATATATATATATTTTTTTTTTATTTATTTATTTTATTTATTGTCACTTGAGTTGCTATCAGTGCTCTTTTAGCTGGAGAGTTTAGGACTTTTGTCCTCGTAGAAAGTGAAACCGTAGACCCTGCGGAGTATTGTCTGCAACTTAATTTGTCTGTATGCACATGCATGGAGTAGATTGGACAACAATGTACATACAGTATTTACAATGTATATTTTCCTTCTTTCCACATTATAACTAGAATGGCACTTAAGGATCTTTGCTTAGTATGATGAGCTAATTTTAAATTCTTGCAATACACAGTGCATACTTTTCTAATAAATACCTGCAAAAGGACAAGCATGCAGATCAAGAAGTCCTTATCTGCATACATGTTTGGGGCTAGTGACACAAAGCATTAAAGCCAGAGGGTTAACGTGATAGCCAGGCAATCAGGATTTGCAGAATAAGAAGCCAGAAATGGCAGTCCTAAAAGCAGAATTCCAGGTATGGCATATTTTTTACATAGCTACATTGGTTCAGTGTGAACCAATGAAACTATGTACAATATATTCCATACGTGTGGGATCTCCTGATGTAGTGATCTCCACTTGCTTCCAGGTCCCATGTCGTGCGGTTGCCATGATGACTTGAGCAGGAGGGTGCTCGTTCAGCAAGGGTGCCACTCGGCGAACACTTTGCACCTTTCTCAATGACTGCAAAACATTCTCTTATTGGATGAGGTGGACAGGTGGTGTGGTGACCTCAGAATGGGAAATTTCCCGCGTTCGCAATACAACAGGGCAGCCATTTGGAAAAGGACCCAGAAGCTAGTGCAGATCATTTGAGCCTACTAGAGTGATTTCCAGCTTTAAGGGGAATCCCACAGGTATGGTATATACATAGTTAAATTGGACCAAGTTGGACTACTGTAACTATGTAAAAATATACCATACCTGGAATTCTTCATTTTCCTTTAAATAGACCCTATCAGCAACTTAAAAAATGCAGATAAAAGCACGGAAAAGTTACATATTTTAAATGCCCCTTGCAGTGTTTCCTTTCCATAAACATTTTTTTATTAAATTGCAATGCGCCTCTGAACCTTCTAAAAAAAAAACTACTTGACTACTCCAGGAATAATTCCCTGGGACAGCCCCCTTTCCTTGCATATAATCTCCCCTTCTGGGAATGTCTAATTACTGTCCTTGCTGGCCCATCTCTTACACCCCTCCCTACATACCCTTTTGATGTAGCAGGTGAAAGAGGAGTGAAGAAGAATATGTCACTTGAGTGAAAGCTCTAAGGCTGCTGGGGCTACTGCTATCACATTCAAGATGGTGGCGACCAGCATCATACCATGGCTGGGGCCTCCTGGGGTACTGTGGAAGTTTTCTAAAGTAACATGAAGGCATCTATAGATACTCCTACTGGCAGTCTACAACTTTAAACGTAATGAACAATGATGTTATGTCTCTTTTTTTTGGTTATTTATTATAAGCACCAAAATTCTAATATTTTTAATTTTCATATGCCACCAGCAGGTGGAGCACTCAGCTCTTTTTCACATGTTTTCCAAGGGTTCCAAAGCTACTTATAAAAAAAAAAAACAAAGAAACGGTTATTCGTTAAACTCACTATGAAAGTTCAAGTTGCAATCATAAGAAAATTAGAGCAGGGAGTATCTGAAAAGAAACGGTGCTATCTCATTAGGAAACCCTTAGTCCCCTTTAAGTATAAATAACAATTTATTATAAAAGTTTCCTTACAAAGCTATAGTTGTATGTGAGGTTTCTGTTCTGTAGGCACCTTCGGATATTGTGGATTAATCCAAGCAAGGTTTGAAGGCCTACTGTGTCTTTACTGGTGACTGGTTCCCCAACAGGAAGATTTTCATGGCCATGAATAACAGACCTTATGTTTCAGCTAAGCCACCACATATTCCTGTAAGGACCAATAAAGGGTGCATGACACAGAAATATATTGCCATAAAACAAACCGACTACTGCTGTGGCTTCTATGACCACTTTTTTTTTACTAATAATGCCATTTTACCCAGTCCCTGAAATCTTAATGGAGGATCTGACATGCTTCGTGGTCACAATTCTAAATGACCCGTTTAGCCTGTATTTATTGGTCAAAATACTGTCCTTGCAAATTGAAGCAAACATTTTACTGAAAGCTGAACTCTGGCCATATAAACCCCCCCCCCCCCCCCCCCCCAATAAAACATGAAAAAATCTTAAAGCCTAACTCCATGTTTACTGTGCCTTTTAATAGTTTGTTGGCCCAAAGGAACTATTACCTTCACTAACTGGTGCACTGCTGTTTTGCAGCAGTGGGATGGAGACTTCCCATCTCGCTCCTGCTACAAAATTGAGTCTGTATGAGCTCTGCTTAGCCATTCACAGGAAGCCTTGTATTCTAGGAATGAATACAAAGCTTCCTCTGATTGACTGAGGTGGCACAGTGGGCGGATGACATCACAATCTTTGCCTTTACCAATCAGTGGAAACTTTCTATTCATTCATTGAATGAATAGCTTAAACAAACTATTTAAAGGCACAGTAAACACAAAGTTAGGCTTTAATGTGTTTATTCAATGCAAGCAATTGAATAAGAATGCATATTAGCCTCTTGCAGTCCATGAGTGACTGAGGGAGAAGCAGCACAAGGAGCCAGTCAGTTGAGCTGTAGTGCAAAGAGAATGCTGGTTGGAGAAGAGAGCAGAGTGACAGATGAACTTATCAATGTGCTGCTTTTCCTTTCACTGTCCAGTCATAGAGTAGGTAGGAGACCTGGTGTGCTACTTAACTTCAGCAGAGAAAACCAAGTCTCTTGTCCTGCAAGCATAGGTATGTGCAGCCTATTGCATTAGGGTGTGCACCCCAAAGCTAAAACACATATGTGTGTGTGCATGTGTATATACTGTATAATGACAGTGTCAGTACAATGGACGTTGTCAGTAGGGCAGTGGACAGTGTCAGTAGATTTTTTTATTTTTATTATTTTTTACAATTTTATTTCTTTAAATGTTTTCTTTTACAATTTTTTAGGAGCCCTGTTAGGGGGCTTTGGTCAAATATCAGGGGTCTAAATAGGGTGAATATGCATCACATGGGGTGATTAGGGTGTGCCCAGGCACACCTCGCACACCCTGTGCGCACGCCTATGCCTGCAAGGCTGTACTATGTACCAGAGCTGTATACTTTTTGGGACTGGATAGGCAGAAATACAAATCCTTAAGCAGGACAAACAAGCCCTTTATGTGTATTTAGCTGTTTGCTAGAGGTTCAGCTTTAAGTAAAAGATCTGATGAAATTCACATTATAAATAACAATTTAAAAAGCTGCCAGCTTATTATTCAGTGCTCCATCTCCATGTTCCTCCTCTGGATACTGATAGCTCCATGTGTCTCCATCTTCTTTTATGTTTATTGGAACAATCGTATGGGGTTGGACAAGATCTCCTGCAAAAATCAACATTTATTATTTGTACTGAAAATAAAGAGAGTTATACAGGATTTTCATAACAGACACTAGCTAAAATAGTTTTGGTAAATTAAAATTATTGTGTCTAACTACAATTGCTTTCACCAATGTCCTTGTGTCAAGTCAGAGCTATTTAAAGTGATTGTAAAGGCAGAAGGTTTTTTTTTATCTTAATGCATTTTATGCATTAAGATAAAAAACCCTTCTGTGTGTAGCAGCCCACCTAATTACTTACCTGAGCCCCATCTCTCTCCAACCATGTCCATGAGTGTCTTAGCCACCTGGGACTCTCCTCCTGATTGGCTGAGACACAGCTGCGGCGCCATTGGCTCCCGCGGCTGTCAATCAGTCAGTTAGCCAATCAGGGAAGAGAGGGGGCAGGGCCGGGGCGGGGCTCTGTGTCTGAATTGACACACGGAGCTGTGACTCAGGTTGGGTACCCCCATAGCAAGCTCCTTGCTGTGGGGGCACTCGACAGCAGGGAGGGGCCAGGAGCAGAAAAGAGGGACCCAAGAAGAGGAGGATTGGGGCTGCTCTGTACAAAACCAACTGCAACAGAGCAGGTAAGTATAACATGTTTGTTATTAAAAAAAAAAACTAGACTTTACAATCACTTTAACCACTTTACCCCCCCCCGGAAGGATTTGCCCCCTTAATGACCAGGCCATTTTTCGTGATACGGCACTGCGTCGCTTTAACTGACAACTGCGCAGTCATGCCATGCTGTAACCAAACAAAATTGACGTCCCTTTTTTCCCACAAATAGAGCTTTCTTTTGGTAGTATTTGATCACCTCTGTGTTTTTTTTTTTTTTTTTTTGCACTATTAACAAAAAAAGCGACAATTTAATTTTTACTTTTTGTTGTAATAAATATCCCCCAAAAAATCATCAGTTTAGGCCAATATGTATTCTTCTAAATATTTTTGATAAAAAAAAATTGTAATAAGCGTTTATTGATTGGTTTGCGCAAAACTTATAGCGTCTACAAAATCGGGGTTAGATTTATGGCATTTTTATTATTATTTTTATTTACTACTAATGGCGGCGATCATCAATTTTTAGTGGGACTGCGACATTGCGACGGACAGATCGGACACTTTTGACACTTTTCTTGGGACCATTGACATTTATACAGCGATCAGAGCTAAAAATAGCTACTGGTTACTGTATAAATGTCACTGGCAGGGAAGGGGTAACACTAGGGGGCGATCAAGGGGTTAAGTGTGTCCTAGGGAGTCATTTCTAACTGTGGGGGGATGGGACTGACAGGGAGTAGAGATAGATCACTGTTTCTGATCACTAGGAACAGCAGATCCCTCTCTAATCCCGTCAGAACGGAGATCTGTTTACATGACAGGTCCACATTCTGTCTTTGTGAGGAGCAGTGGCGGGTCATCGGTGAACATCGCAGCCACGCGCATAGGCTCCAGTGTGGCGCCGTGGGCGCACGCGCACCCCGTATACTGCTTAAAGCGCCCAACGTACAACTACGGCGGTTTGCTTACGCCTACGGTCCATGCTGGTCGTTAAGAGGTTAACGGTTCTCTCACACTTGGGGTGTATTGAAAGAGGAACTTTACTTTCAACCAACATTGAAGTGGTACTAAAGACTTAAGGTTTTTTACCTTAATGCATTCTCTGCATTAGGGTAAAATAAACCTTCTGTGAGCAGCAGCCCCCCAGCCCCCCCTTATACTTTTCTGTGCCTGATCTCGATCCAGAGCTGTGCCTGAGGGCAGCATCTCTCTCTGCTCTCAAACTCCTCCATATTGAAAGGCAATGGATCCTTCTGCTGTCAATCAAATCCTGTGATGAGGGAGCGAGGGCGGAGCCAAGCCCCGCTGTCTGTGTCTATAGACGCAGGCAGCGGGGCTCAAGATCAAGCCTGCACCAGTGCCTTCATAGAAAATGGCTTCCTATGGCGGGAACTCACCGAAGAAGAGGAGCCAGGAACCCCGGCAGGGGACCCGAGAATTTTTTTTTTTTTTTTGTTTACCGGGTACATTCCTTCAGTGTCTTTCTGCTTTCGGGCCTAGGACAAAATTATGTCATACTTACCAAGAGTACTCATGGTGATTTTTTTCTTTCATCTTGAGGAGGGGTTTTCTCGGTTAAGCACGCCTTTCTGCCTGCATGACTAAGGTAAGGGCAGATGGATAGCCATCTGCCATCTGCTAAGGGCAGATGGCGGATGGCTATATGAAGTATCTGCCCTTCTCCAAGATGGGCACAGGTGGGGGAGTGGTTTTCAAAGTGGTTTCTCAACAAAATAAATCATGGAGACACGGATAGATGAGTTTGATTTGGATATTAAAAATGAATTAACCACTAACCAGCCATCGTCATTATACTACGGTGAATCGCCGTAGCTGTACGTCGGTTCATACAATAGATACATTGGGCGTGCACACAGCGCCAGAGCTGATTCGTGTCACCGGCGGCCTTGATGTCAGCCGGCCACCTGCGATTGTTCCACAGAGAGCCAGAACAGGGATCTGTCAATGTAAACAAACAGATCCCCGTTCTGTCAGGGGAGCGATAGAAGGGACTTTTTTGAGTTAGGAATATACTGTATATCTGAATTTTTTTTTTCTTTAAAACAGAGATTAGCGTCACTTTAAATTTAGTTATCTAATATTCTCTAACATATTTAGTGGTGGTGCTGCTCCACATGATCTGAGGATGCTATCTGCATTTGTAATACTGACCTTCCATTTTTAAAGATTTGGCCGCTTTAATTTTGTGTATGAGGAGGTGGATGACTATTGTAATTAACAATAAAAAAACCCCCACAAAAACACAAATGAAAATCCACGTATTATTGTTGTCGTGTACTGAAAAAGAAAGAAAGAAAAAAAACATTAGTTTAAAAAAAAATAAATAATAAAGAATACAAATAAGGAGAAATCCTCCAAAGAGGAATCCAGGGACAACTAGCCAAGAAGAGAATTCTCTACATTTTGGAGATAACCGCTATCTTTAAGTAGTCCTTACTAGTACACAAACAGTAAAAAGAAAACCCCCCAAAAAACAATTTGGCAGGAGTTTTATCTATTCTTACTCTATTTAAAACAAACAAACAAAAATTTTGGCTATAGATACGCTTTAAAGCGGGGGTCCACCCACACCGCCAAAAAAAAAAAAAATATTAAAAACCAGCAGTTACAAATACTGCAGCTGCTGACTTTTAATACATGGCCACTTACCTGTCCCATGGTCCAGCGATGTCGGCAAGCGATGCAGAGAACCCGCTCAGTTCTCGGCAGCTGCCGCCGCCATCCTAGGTGAGGGAATCAGGAAGTGAAGCGTTGCGGCTTCACTTCCCGGTTCCCTACTGCGCATGCGCGAGTCGCGCTGCGCGTCCCAAGTGGTCCCCGCTCTCTCCTGGGAGCTGTGTGTTTCCCAGGAGACAGCGCGGTGGGGACGGGAAGAGGCGTAGACTCCCATGGGAGTCTATGCCGGAAGTGGGTGCAAATACCTGTCTTAGACAGGTATCTGCACCCCCCTCCCACCTGAAAGGTGCCAAATGTGACACCGGAGGGGGGGGAGGGTTCTGAAAAGCGGAAGTTCCATTTTTGTGTGGAACTCCACTTTAACCACTTTAGCTCGGGAAGATTTACACCCCTTCCTGACCAGGCCATTTTTTGCGATACAGCACTGCGTAATTTTAAATGACAATTGCACGGGTTTGCGACGTTTCTCCCCAAATAGAGCTTTCTTTTGGTGGAATTTGATCACCTCTGCGGTTTTTATTTTTCGCACTATATACAAAGAAAGACCGACAATTTTGAAAAAAAATATATGATATTTTTTACTTTCTGTTATAAAACATATCCAATAAAAAAAAAAAAGTAAAAAATCGAATTTTTTCATCAACTTAGGCCAATATGTATTCTGTAAAAATCCCAATAAGCGTATATTGATTGTAGACCCTAAAACTGTTGCGCAAACCGAACTATGGTATACTTTTATTTATTAATTTTTTACTAGTAATGGCGGCAATCAGCAACTTATAGCAGGACTGTGACAATGTGGCTGACAAATCGGACACTAACTGACACTTTTGACACTTTTTTGGGACCAGTGACACTAATACAGTGATCAGTGCTAAAAAATATGCACTATGACTGTACTAATGACACTGGCTGGGAAGGGGTTACCATCAGGGGTGATCAAAGGGTTAAATATTTTCCTTGGGAGTGATTACTAACTGTGGGGGAGGTGCTTTGACTGGGGGAATGTAAAAATCCATGTTCCTGCTTAGCAGGGACACAGGATCAGCACATTCCCCTCTCGCAGAACGGCGGTCTGCCTTGTTTACATAGGAAGACCGCCGATCTGCCTTTCTCCCGTACTATCAGCAGGTCCCGGCGGACACGATGTTTCCAATCACAGCGGGAGCGGGTCACCCGCGGCGCGCCCTAGACCTGGAAGTGCACTAGGTACTTGATCTGGCACAGAGCGGCCGCCCTGCCGCAGTATATGCACGTGGAGCGGTCACTAAGCAGTTAAAGTATAATTACAAGCTCCACTTCAAAAGGAGGTGTACTTGTGAGTGTCCAGCTATGATCAAAGTATAACCAAAGGTAAGCTTTTTTTTAGCTCTGGATAGAATGGAGAGGGATTAGAACACCTGTCAATTTGTATTGCTGTCTATATCTCCATTCGCAAGATCCACCCTTTCTATTTGTCCTGTTTACTATTATCTTTAAAGTGTCATCTACAAAAAATCCCCATTTGAATCAGACTTTACTGGTACTAGGGAGGAACGACTACAAAGATATAAAAATATATTGTTTATTACAAATTCATAAAATTGAAACCATCAGCTCTGAAGAAGGTGATATATGTGAAACGCGTCGCCCTCTGGCACCATACAGCAAAGTTTATTGGTTACAGTAATATGATGGCTAACATTGCATAATAAACTGTTGTTCTATGCTTTTATATGGTACAGTACAGCTGGCCATAGATGGTTTGAATCTCGACCGGTTCAGCAGGAACTAGACGAGATTCGAATAATGTATGGGCAGGCTAAATGCACCCAAGTCGATGGATCGAACAAATTGGGTACAACCAGCCTGACGGATTTTTCATGCAATTATCCGCTGACAATAATCACTGTCTTTTCCCAACGGGGATACTTCCCCTGTCCCCCACCCTCCTGAAGAATACAATGGCTCAGCGGGAGGGATTTCCCTGTCCACCCGTGGTTGCAGTTAAGAAATCTAATCCATGTATGGCCGGCCAATGTCAGGGCTCATTCAAACCTATGCATTTTAACACAAGTCAACACATGTACACAGGTTTGCCATTGTTTTGAATAGTGATAGTTTACATCTGTGCAATGCGTTGATGTACATTGTCTGTTTTTTCATAAATCGATACACATTATGGGACTTTTGGATGACAATGCTAGTACATGAGAACACATGATTTTTGATCATGCATGAGAAGACACATGGAAAATTGCACAGCACTAGATACAGATAAAAATGTGAATAAAAAGTGTTTTCCAATCACACGCTACATCAAAACACATGCCAGAGCCTCACATCTTTCACATACTCTTAAAACATACCAGGACATGGCCCAGAAAGCAGAGGAAGGAAAGACTTTAAACACTTAGTGGTTTTTCTTGTGAATACAATTTGTAAATTTTCCAGTGTGTCTTACATGCAGCTAGTAAAGGTTCAGGAAGTAGGGTGCAAGCTTCTACAAACCACTGTAGTTAGCACCTTTAGGACTGTCCAGATCAGACCACAAAATATAATTTTAACTTCAGGTTACCACAAAAAAAATATTGACAAGTTTCTCTCTCTCTCTCTCTCTCTCTCTCACTCTCTCATGGAATATAAATTCACCAATGTTCCAAGCCACTTTCAGCTTGTATGGCAGTGGGTGCTCAAAAGGCTCATCCTCACCCACCAAGTACAATAGCACAAGAAAGAAATAATCAAAAGCAAGTTGCACATTTTTTTGCGTGCTGGTTAGTTTATTGTGGGTTGTCCACTATTAACTTTTCAGTTCTTGTATATCAAGTTTCTAAAGACTTCAATAACTTATTTCAAATAACACATTAGGCCTTTCAAAGAGACCTTATTGTCAGACTACTTATTTCAACAAATATCTTCTTTAAGATTATCTGTGCATTTAACGTATTTTATACATGTTATTTACCTGCAAAAGCCAACCTGAGGATAGACATCTTAAAGCCCTGGGGGTCAATTCACACCAGCCACTATGTTATCATTTGTGCAGCAGGGTCCAGCGGGATCACTGTACTGCACTGTTCCCTTATTTTTATTTTAAACAAACTTTATTGAAATGTCAAACAGAAATTTCATACAGTTCAATTGGCTGCCTATGATGTGAGGCGGTGCCATGCGCTACGCTGAAAAAAATGTAGTGCATGCAGTACTTTTTTCAGTACACTGTGCCCGCACACCATCACAAGGCCGTGGTGTGAACCGGGCACATAGTAGACAAAGCATTTTGCCCTGTCATGTGGTGGGACTGCATTGGAATAGCTGCCCAGCACAGTCCAATCGTTTCTGGTGTGAATGGACCCTAAGGCTGCTGAACTCCACCATCTTGAATGTGATGTCAGCAGCCCAGCAAACTTAAAGTGGAGCTCCACCCAAAAGGGGAAGCTTTGCTTGTCCACACCCTCCCCCCCTCCACTGCTACATTTGGCACTTTGGAGGGGGGGTACTTGGTATGGACAGGTACCCGCTCCCTCTTCTGGGTAAGATTGCCGAGGCAATTTTTGAGTATATCCGGCCCCTCCTCTTTCTCCCCACTGCCTTCTGGGACACAGACAGGTCAGAAGATGGCAGGACCATTCAGAAAGTGCAGCGTGACTTGCGCATGCACAGTAGGGAACTGGTTTTCCCTAGTGAAGATGCTGGCGCCTGCACCCAAAGCAGACTGAAGAATTGGCTCGGGTGCTGACATCGCTGGATTCCTGGACAGGTAAGTGTACTTATGTAGCACTGCCCCCTAAGGGACTGCTTGGAATTACCTGCTCATCTGCACTGCTATGACCTGGTGAACATTCCAACCCACCTGACACTCTGAGTTCAGACATCCTGGTACTGCTGCAAAGTAATGAATCAGACAACTCAGCGTATTTAGATTCTGATAGTATTTACTTGAATCAACTGAAAAGGGAGGTACACAACAAGGAAAGAATAAATCTGCTGAGCTTTAAGCCGACAGCACCAGCTCAACAAAAGAATTCCTCCGAAAGTCAAAACAAGGTAATACCAGCTATGCAGCATGTTAAAACACTTCCTTTAAAAAATTTCCCCTTGTAGATGAATGTAACCAAATGGACTAGACTGGCTCACTAAAAGAGGTTACCTGGTGGAACTACAACAGCTCTAGTAATGAAAGCTCAGCCCTAGAGGTGATAGTACAAGGGCCCTTGTGTAAATCTATCTTTAATGTTCTTGTTGCAGATCTGATGTTGCAGAGCTCGTTATTTGTAATCCAATCAGGTGTAGGGAGATGTACTAGGTTCCTTGTAGAAAGTGAAGTTAAAGCGTTTAAACACTGCGTGCAGCTAAATTCAGGAAAGTGTTGCTATCCCTTCGGCGGACACTACATGCCGCAGGTACGTGACTGAAGTCTAGTAGAACTGACACTTTTCTAAGGACAGCTTCAACCCCTCGCTATGCAATCGCTTTCTCCAACCGAGCTTCATGCTCTTCCAATGTTCGGCCGAATACAATGACGTCATTGAGATAAACTAGTACTTCCAACAAGTTCATGTCGCCCACTGTGTTCTCATTAGCCGCTGGAAAGTGGCAAGGGCCCCTGTTAGTCCCTTTGGCATCCGGCCAAACTCGAAAAACCCTAAAGGGCTAATGAAAGCCATCTTCTCTCTGTCATCTGGATGCATGGGTATCTGGTAATATCCACTCTTTAGATCCAGCACACTGAACCATTTAGCCCCTGACAAGAACTGCAGGGCTTCTTCTATGCGAGGGGTTGTGTATTGATCTGGGATAGTCCTTCCATTCAAGGTTCGGTAGTCGATGCACATCCGAAGGGACCCATTCTTTTTCCTTACTACCACAATCAGAGAAGCATAGGAGCTCCTGGACTCCCTGATAGGGATGAGCCGAACACCCCCTGGTTCGGTTCGCAGCAAAACATGCAAACAGGCAAAAAATTTGTTCGAACACGCAAACACAGTTAAAGTCTATGGGACATGAACGTGAAAAATCTAAAGTGCTCGATTTAAAGGCTTATATGCAAGTTATTGCCTTAAAAAGTGTTTGGGGACCCGGGCCCTGCCCCAGGGGACAAGTATCAATGCAAAAAAAAGTTTTAAAAACTGACGTTTTTTTTGGGAGCAGTGATTTTAATAATGCTTATTGAGCATTGTAAGTGAAACAATAAAAATGAAATATTTCTTTAAATATCGTGCTGGGGGGGGGTCCTTTAGTATGCCTGTAAAGTAGCGCTTCTTTCCCATGTTTAAAACAGTTTCACAGCAAAATTACATTTCTAAAGGAAAAAAATGTAATTTAAAACTGCTCGCGGCTGTAATGTATTGTCGGATCCTGACAATACAGATAAAAATACAGAAAAAAAAATGGCGTGGATGTCCCCTCCAAAATCCATACCAGGCCCTTCAGGTCTGGTGTGGATATTAAGGGCAACCCCGCACCCAAATTCTTTAAAAAATGGTGTGGGCTCCCCCAGGCCCCCCAGGCACTATATACTCTGAACAGCAGTATATATACTACGGCTTGTCCTATATAAAGTACTCTACAGAAAATTTGGCCTTAGGTGTTGGTGGCACCAGAACACTGTAAGCCCTCACAGATACTCATGTGGGTGATGGAACAGGCCCTGCTGTGAAATATTATATAAAAAGTTGTAATTACATGTCCCTGTTAAACAGGGGCAGAAAAATTGGGCCTTGGGTAGTGATGGTGGTGGTGCCACAACACTGTAATCCCTAACATATACTCTTGTTGGGTGCTGGCATGGCCCTGCTGTGAAACATGACTGCCAGTTTCTTGTCCTTCTGTGGCACCCCCTCTCTCTAGGCTCACGTTACTCCTTTCCTCAACCTGGGAACAAACATTGGAGCCTTCAAATCGCCACGCATCCTCCAGCAGCATATAACCGACACTGTTGTTGAATAATTCTGGGGACTCCTCCATGTATGATGGTGGGGCTACGGAAGGAGTAACTGTGGACAAGGAGCAAGTGGAATAGGCTGCTTTGGCAGCTGCGTTGGAAGGCAAACTACTCTGAGCCTGGGTGACAGAGGATGAGGTGGATGAGGACGGCTTTGTTATCCACTCCACCAACTCTTCTGCATGTTGTGGCTCAATAACATGGCCAGCAGCAGCAAAAAAGGACAAGTTTGCTCCATGGCCACCTGCAGAGGATGCACCATGTCCACGACCAGCACTGTTGACTGTAGACACTGCCTGCCCTCTTTTAGTGGCCTGTGAACGTCTGCTTCTACTTGGTGGCCTTCCGGACATAATGTATTTTTTGTTTTGCAACACCACACTACACTGTATTAGATACTGTGTACACCGCCTGAAGTCTATTAGAAAGTGTACAACGGCTATATTGTACACTGTGCACATTGTATTAGATACCGTGTACACCGCCTGATGTGTATTAGAAACAGTACACCATGGAATGCACTGTAGATATAGGCTACACTGAATGAAGAGTGTATATATATATATATATATATATATATATATATATATATATATATATATATATATATATATATATATATATATATACATACACACATACACACACACACACACACACACACACTAGACTGTGTATATACAGTTGCAATAAAAAGTATGTGAACCCTTTTGGAATGATATGGATTTCTGCACAAATTGGTCATAAAATGTGATCTGATCTTCATCTAAGTCACAACAATAGACAATCACAGTCTGCTTAAACTAATAACACACACAGAATTAAATGTTACCATGTTTTTATTGAACACACCATGTAAACATTCACAGTGCAGGTGGAAAAAGTATGGGAACCCTTGGATTTAGTAACTGGTTGAACCTCCTTTGGCAGCAATAACTTCAACCAAACATTTCCTGTAAGTGCAGATCAGACATGCACAACGGTCAGGAGTAATTCTTGACCATTCCTCTTTACAGAACTGTTTCAGTTCAGCAATATTCTTGGGATGTCTGGTGTTAATCGCTTTCTTGAGGTCATGCCACAGCATCTCAATCGGGTTGAGGTCAGGACTCTGACTGGGCCACTCCAGAAGGTGTATTTTCTTCTGTTTAAGCCATTCTGTTGTTGATTTACTTCTATGCTTTGGGTCATTGTCCTCTTGCAACACCCATCTTCTATTGAGCTTCAGCTGGTGGACAGATGGCCTTAAGTTCTCCTGCAAAATGTCTGGATAAACTTGGGAATTCATTTTTCCTTCGATGATAGCAATCCGTCCAGGCCCTGATGCAGCAAAGCAGCCCCAAACCATGATGCCGCCACCACCATACTTCACAGTTGGGATGAGGTTTTGATGTTGGTGTGCTGTGCCTCTTTTTCTCCACACATAGTGTTATGTGTTTCTTCCAAACAACTTAACTTTGGTTTCATCTGTCCACAGAATATTTTGCCAGTACTGCTGTGGAACATCCAGGTGCTCTTGTGCAAACTGTAAACGTCCAGCAATGTTTTTTTTGGACAGCAGTGGCTTCCTCTGTGGTATCCTCCCATGAAATGTATTCTTGTTTAGTGATTTACGTATCGTAGATTCGCTAACAGGGATGTTAGCATATGCCAGAGACTTTTGTAAGTCTTTAGCTGACACTCTAGGATTCTTCTTCACCTCACTGAGCAGTCTGCGCTGTGCTCTTTCAGTCATCTTTACAGGACGCCCACTCCTAGGGAGAGTAGCAGCAGTGCTGAACTTTCTCCATTCATAGACAATTTGTCTTACCGTGGACTGATGAACAGCAAGGCTTTTGGAGATACTTTTGAAACCCTTTCCAGCTTTATGCAAGTCAACAATTCTTAATCGTAGGTCTTCTGAGAGCTCTTTTGTGCGAGGCATCATTCACATCAGGCAATGCTTTTTGTGAAAAGCATTGTGAAAAGCATGGTGTGTGTTGTTTATAGGGAAGGGCAGCTGTAACCAACACCTCCAATCTCATCTCATTGATTGGACTCCAGTTGGCTGATGCTCACTCCAATTAGCTCTTGGAGATCTCATTAGTCTAGGTCTTCACATACCTTTTCCACCTGCACTGTGAATGTTTACATGGTGTGTTCAATAAAAACATGGTAACATTTAATTATTTGTGTGTTATTAGTTTAAGCAGACTGTTATTGTCTATTTTTGTGACTTAGATGAAGATCAGATCACATTTTATGACCAATTTGTGCAGCAACTGTATATGTGTGTATATATATATATATATATATATATATATATATATATATATATATATATATATATATATATATATATATATATATTTTAATTCACTGCCTAACATCTATTAGAAACTGTACACACTGTATTAGATACTGTGTACACCGCCTGCACTGTATTAGCAACTGTACAATGGCTGCACTGTATTATATACTGTGTACACCACCAGAAGTGTATTAGAAACTGTACACACTGTATTAGATACTGTGTACACCGCCTGCACTGTATTAGCAACTGTACACCACAGAATGCACTGTAGATATAGGCTACAATGAATGCAGAGTATAAATAGATATATAAATATATATACTTGACTGTATATATATATCAAATACACTGCCACTAACTGAATAACCTGACTGCTTAATCTAACTCAAGCTATCTCTCTGTCCATGCCAACAACACTAAAGACGGCCGCTCCGTAAAGCGGCCTTATATAGTGTGGGGCATGGACTTAGTCCCCTTGAGCCATGGTTGGCCAAAGGCACCTTGCTCTGGTTTGATCCAGCTCTATTGTGGCTTCTCCTTCCACAAGGTAGGCCCGGTGCTCTTGTGCCAAAGCTCTCAGCCACCTTCTGATCTCCTTCTCGGTATGCTCATTCCCCGAGATCTCCAGAACGGTGCTTTTGTCGTCAGGGCCCCCTGACTTCTGCCCCAAGTAACTGTGGCCGTTGAGGCGGCCTCCCACGCGGATTGTGGTTCCAGTCTAGGTCGCCTAAGGACAGCTACAGATTTAATCCTGGACAAGCCCCCAAATGTAGCACTGCCCCTAGGGGACTGCTTGGAATTACCTGCTCATCAGCACTGCTATGACCTGGTGAACATTCCAACCCACCTGACACTCTGGATTCAGACATCCTAGTACCGCTGCAAAGTAATTAATCAGACAACTCTGTGTATTTATATTCTTATAGTATTTACTTGAATCAACTGAAAAGGGAGGTACACAACAAGGAGAGAATAAATCTGCTGAGCTCTAAGCGAACAGCACCAGCTCAGCAAAAGAATTCCTCCGAAAGTCAAAACAAGGTAATAACAGATATGCAGCACGTTAAAACACTTCCTTTGCAAGGTAATGCTTTCCCTTTTAGATGAATGTAACCAAACGGACTAGACTGGCTCACTAAAAGAGGTTACCTGGTGGAACTACAATGGCTCTAGTAATGAAAGCTCAGCCCTAGAGGTGATAGTACAAGGGCCCTTGTGTAACTCTAACTTTAATGTTCTCATTGCAGATCTGATGTTCTTCACTGGTATGTCAGAGCTTGTTATTTGTAATCCAATTAGGTGTAGGGAAAAGTACTAGGTTTCTTGTAGAAAGTGAAGTTAAAGTGTTTAAACACTGCATGCAGCTAATTTCAGGAAAGTGTTTGTAAAGTGGATGTGTCTGATGCAACATGTCCCAGTGATTCCTTGACAAGAGTGCGGATAAAAGATGGGCGATTAGCCCTCTCACTGATAACCAGGTAGATGTAGTGTCTTCTGAACAGCTTCTGGCGTAGCGATGCTTTTACAGCAAATCTGGCGCTTTGATCTTTCTTTTGCAGCTTCACACACCGACTGGCTGGTCACTGGACTGATGCGGTAAGGATATCTGATGGCAACCCATGGAACTAAACTCTTCTGGCATGGGTGGGCAGATGTTACACCATGTAGTAGGCCGCAACATCTCTCTCTCCACACGGCGAGGTCCATCTTGTGTCAGGCCCAGGAGGAAGAGAGTGATGGGCGGATCTCTGGCTTCTTTTATAGCTCCTCCCAGCAATCCCTCTGATGGTAGCAAAGATCTCTGGGATATGTGGTTCAGATACATGGACAGGCAGAACAGTTATCAGTCTGGTGAACTACCCATCCCATAGTTCCCTTGACTGAACTCACAAATATGATGTCATGATGGGCAGTAAGGGACATGCAATGCATAAAGACACCGGAGGATTGCCGTACTTTGCAATTGTAGTCCACATTGCTACACTTATAATAAAAGTCAGCAGCTACAGTATTTATACCTGTTGACTTTTAATTTTTTGGGGGGAGACTGAAACTCCCTCTTTGCGTGGTGTGAGATTGCAGTGCAAATCACATGCGATATACGTGCAAATCGATTTCAGCCATACAGATAGTATGACTGATATCACATTGCATCAAACTTGCACAGGACCCCGTTTTTGGTACGCACCAGAATCGGATTGCATGGGTGCTCAAACCCATGCGATCCGATTCATGTCCAAACTGTCAGTTCGTAGTGTGATATGCAAGCTGAAATGGGGGTGTCATTAACATTGTATTGACACTCCCAGAAGTTCGCATATGGCAGTATGAACTGCCGTGTGAGTCGGGTGTGATGCGGGAACCCGCAGTGGATTTGCAGGGTTCCCGCATCGCACAAGTGTGAACTGAGCCTGAGTAACACTCTGTAGTTTTTCCCTTCGCTCCTCCCCCAGCAGCTGTAAAAAAGATTATGGAAGAAGGGGAGAGTGGAGAAGCTGGGCCAACACAGACAGTAATTAGAACCTTCCAGAAAAAAAAAGGGCTCAGACATGCAAGGAGGAAGAGATTCAACAAGGGAATTAGTAGTCACATTTTTGAGAATGTTCAAAGGCTCATAGCAAATGAATAAGAAATCATTTATGGAACGGAAAAACACTACAGGTAGCATTTTTTTTGCTTTTACCTGCAGTTTTTCTTTTTAGGTTGGTGACAGGGAAAACCAAACCAAGCTGCAAAAAAACATGCAGATAAGGACAGAAATGTCATCATCATGGACAGTATAATGTGTGCAGATATTTAAAAAAGATTTTGGGAAAAGAGTTTAGCATGTGGAAGCAGAGAAACACTGTAGTAGCCACAGCTACTAAAGTGATCTCCATGGTTTTCCTAGGTCCCATACTGAAGCATTCTATGATTGGAAGAAGTGGAAAGGTGGGGTGGTGACATCATGATCTCCACCCCATCCAACCTGAGAATTCTTTGCATTCATTGAAAAAAATCCATGGTGGCTGAGCCTAGCAAGTGACCCCTGTTGATGTGCACGGTGATACTGTAGTAGTACTATAGTGACTTTCAAGTCCCACAAATATGGATATTTCTTACTTATATTGGTCCAACTATGCAATAAAAACCATACCTGGATTTCAGTTTTAAAAGGTGTGACACTTTGAGGCTTTGTCACTGTGAGAATATAGGAAAATGTGACACAGGATTTTCATTTAGGGTAAATGTGACAATCCAGTCTTGTGTTTCTGGGCAGAGAAAGCTGTGTATTTGGCTTTCTACAGATTCTGTAGTCCTGGATCGGATCATTCAATCCTGTGTCTGAATTTTGCTAGATTCCTGCAAACTGACTGAGTACACAGGTATATGGGGTCTTTATATACTCAGGTCTGAGGATAGCTCAGAGCTCCCAGTTTGGAGACTACCAGTGGGGGAGATGGAAGGTTATGTTGAGGGGCCAGAGGACCCAGCCAGAAGCCAAGAGACAGAGGGTCTCAGTTCCAGGAGTCAGGTTATCTCCTATCGGGGTGTCAGGAGATCTCCAATCCATAGGCCAGAGGTAGACCATCCAGCAGGGTGCTGTGACTAAAGGCTAGAGAGCTAAGTATCCAAGAGAGTTGGACAACACAGTCTGAGAGACTGGTAAGAGGTACAGCATGGTACTGCAGTTGAAGCTGAGTAAGCTGATGAGCCAGGTGGCTAGGAATTTTCCAGTGTTTGTATTCTGCTGAAGCTGTAGAAGATCCTCTTTGTGGGAAGTCATTCATTTGTGAACTTTTGCTTTCTTTTAAATAAAGTCCCAAGCCCTTAAAAATAGTTCCTGCCTGTTGTGGACTTACTGTGCATCTACAACGAGAGCTAACTACCTCATGTCACAAATGTTTTTTAGTGGAAAAAAAAAATCGGAGTCATATAGACAAATAATGTACTTACTGTTGCTTCCAGTAGTGCTTCCAGTAGAAGGGTTTTTGGTGGTGGGGGCAGTACGCCTATGAATATAAAGCAAAATGTAAATCATATGAACAAAATTCTTAAGAACGTGGACCTCCATATATCATGTTAAAGCGGACCTCTCCCCCCCTCCAAAAAAAAAAATTGTGTTGGGTACAAAATTCTAGCATCATAAAAAGTTTTTCTATGGTAAATAAAAAGCATTTGACCGCTGCTTACGATTAACTGCATTGCAGCACTTCCTGGTCTTTAGATGCATCAGTGATATAACCAGGACCTCACAGATGCATTTTGGGAAGACTACTCTACCCAGTGCCTTACTGGGAAATCTCCTGCATACATGGTTAGATGTTGCGAGATTTCTAGCGAATACTTTTTTTCCTCTCTATGCAGATGGCACACATAGGCATCGAGGGGTGGGGGGGGGGGGCCTAGAGCTCCAGGTAGTATGGGCATATTGAATCCTCTGCCCTTTCATTTGGGTTCACAAATGGATGATTGATATGTCTGCGGATATATAGTGTACTGGCACTGACAAATAAGAGCCACCCAAAACTTGGAAGTAATACTACAAAGGGATTGCTTTGGTGTAGTTATCTTTACTAAAAAGGAACTGAGGAACCTGTACATGACCTAATGACCTCATGTGTGAGAATTTCCAGTTATTAAATACTGCCCCTGTTGACTTGAAGGTTAGTTGGAAGTTTGAAAACTGTTATGCCCCGTACACGCGGTCGGATTTTCAGACGGAAAATGTGTGATAGGACCTTGTTGTCGGAAATTCCGACCGCGTGTAGGCTCCATCACACATTTTCCATCGGATTTTCCGACACACAAAGTTTGAGAGCAGGATATAAAATTTTCCGACAACAAAATCCATTGTCGGAAATTCCGATCGTGTGTACACAAATCCGACGGACAAAGTGCCACGCATGCTCAGAATAAATAAAGAGATGAAAGCTATTGGCCACTGCCCCATTTATAGTCCCGACGTACGTGTTTTACGTCACCGCGTTCAGAACGATCGGATTTTCCGACAACTTTGTGTGACCGTGTGTATGCAAGACAAGTTTGAGCCAACATTCGTCGGAAAAAATCCTAGGATTTTGTTGTCAGAATGTCCGAACAAAGTCCGACCGTGTGTACGGGGCATAACAGTAAGCTGTGGGAGTTTGAATCATGTTGTGTGGAAACCATGACACCTACAGAGGTATTTCCCAAAAATCAATGACATCAGTGACAGGCCCTCCAGGTTGAGGGTTGGCATAGGTCTGATGAGCCTATCTTAGATAAAGAGAATTGTCCACAAAGAACACATAGTAAGGCTGGACATAAAAGAACAATCCTGATCATTTCATGTGGCCTGGAACATTGAATGTGCCCAAAATGTATATAAAGGCTATTTTTTTTTGCTCCCCGGTGTAGACTACCATGTTCTCTTCACTTTTCCTTCTTTCCATTTATACTCCATGATAGCTGCTTTCCTGAATCTGTAATTATTATTGAGGGCCAGGCCTATTTACTCTCACTGGTTGACATTAGCCCTTTAAATAGACAGTGGTTGTCTCCTAGGCATGCTCACCTGTGCCACAAACTACATTCCTATGCTGGAGAAACTACATGGAGAGGAAGATCCCCTACAGTGTAAACAGAAAGAAGTGGAGCAGAGGACACTGGGAAATGTAGTTAAGTTTGATATTTCATGTGTGCAATTTTAGATATCCACCTGTGGCTCCAGGATGGGTGCACCTATATGGAAGTCAATGACTGAATGTGCATGGACCCAGAAATGTAAAAGCCTATATTTAGTTTATTAAATGGAATTGTTGAAAAAGAGGGATGTGGCAAAGCAAATCAATGTTTCTTGATCATAAATCACGGGACACAGAGTATTCATTACATAGTGGGTTAGGTAGGTACCATCGGTGATTGGACACTGGTTAACCCCAATTAAGGAGAATTCTTCCCCTATATAACCCCTCCCATACGGGGAGGACCTCGGTTTTTTCACCAGTGTCTAAGGTGGTTGGTCACGTAAAACATGTGCTGTGAAGAAAGCTCCAGTTTGGTCCCTGCGGGGGCTTAAAGGGCTATGCTGACCGGATCCATATCTCGGGCCGATATTTTGACTCCCAAGATGGTATGGTACCCGGGCCTCGTCATCCAAAGAAACGAGGTTTTGCCTGTAAGTCTCTCTTTGGAGGACTGGGCTCTGAGAAAACCAGGCTTGGTGTACTATTAAAACAGTGGCACGAAAGTTTCTGGCAGAGTCTTTTACAGGTCCAGGCAAGAGGTTTCTCTGAGTAGGAACCCAAAAAACCCTGAAGGTTGGCACAACGCTACCCGCCGTGATGGGTGAAGGCTGGAAACTGTCTGTTCTCAGCAGTTCCTGCGGCGGGGACAGGTAAGAGAAGTTAATCCTATATATATATATATATATATATATATATATATATATATATATATATATATATATTTATATTACAAATGGGTTTTCTTCAATGAGTAGTTGCATGTCTTACCTGATTTCCACCACCAGGGGGAGTAAGGAGCAAACTTACGTGCTTTTCAGATACACACTCAGTGAAGCTGGTGTCCAATCGCTCACTTCCTCCTCTGCAGGTGTGCAGACGCCAGGTGGCTAATTTAAAAGCCCAGAGCGTTCAGAGCTCTGTAAACAGATGGACACAGAGTGTGGGCAGTGAGCATCCTAAAGTGGTCGGATCCAGGCTAATCCTAAGACACCTACTCGGCATCAGGTTGTGCAGTATTAAGCATATATGTATATTGTGAGACTTTTAGCACAACAGTGATTGCATATGTACTAGTACCTCTGCTTGGTAGTCAATGCCCCTGCCAGGTTTTGCAGCCTCTCCTAATGTTACAGCCCCAGCGTATGTCACAGAGGATTCCCTTAGGGCTACATTGGAGGGTTTTGAGGGAAGAATTATGAATTTTATTTCAGCTTCCTTAAAAGATAGCAGAAAAAGGGGTAGATCCCTTCCCTCTGCTGCACTTTCTCTTTCGGATGATTTTTCTGACAATGAGGAGAGATCCCTATCCAGAGATAGGGATCAAGAGCAGTCTGAGGATTCAGAGGAAGAGGAGAGAGCTTCTTCCTCTCAGGCACTCAAGAAGCAGGTCCAGTACTATACTGAACTAGTGCGTTCCACATTTAAAATGCCCTCTGCTGAGGCCGCTACATCCTCAGTTTCTTCCCTGGGGGTCAGAAGGATCCCACAGACTGCCTTTTTCTTTCCAATTTAATTGTTAATGGGTAAATTGTTGTATGAGGACTGGGGACATCCCGATAAACTGTTTACTCCTCCTAAAAGGTTTTCTATGCTTTATCCTCTGGAGGAAAGCTTCACCAAGAAGTGGGAGGTCCCATCCGTGGATGCGTCTGTCTCTTTTGTGAATAAAAACCTGACCTGTCCCTTGGACAATGCTCAGGTGTTTAAAGATCCAACTGATAAAAAGCTGGAAACTTTATTAAAAGCCTCCTTCTCCATGGCTGGCGCTGTAGTCCAACCTACAGTCGCAACTGTGGGTTTGTGTCAATTCCTCAAGGAACAGGTTAAGCAGATGCTTGGCCTCCTTCCAAGTGAGGAGGTGGAGAACTATGCAGACCTTCCACAAGTGCTGTGTTTTATGATTGATGCCATTCTGGATTCTGCCCAGCAAGCATCTCGTTTGTCTCTCCTGTTGGTACACACGTGCAGGTCCCTTTGGCTTAAAAGTTGGGCAGCAGAGCTTTCATGCAAAAGATATTTAGCTGGCTTCCCATTCAAAGGGGAACGCATATTTGGGGATGACCTAGATAATTTTATCCAAAAAATTACAGGTGGTAAATCAACACACCTACCAGTTAAGAGGAGTAAACGTCCACCATTCAAACGGTCTCTTTCCCCTTCCCCTGGAACATCAGACTCTAATCAGTGGCGACGGCCTTCCCAATCTACTTTCAGAGGAAAGGCCCAGGGTCACACCCAAGGGCAGAAAAAAGCTTGAGGACAAAAGCCTGCCAAGCAGAGCCCCAAAACATCCCTGTGAAGGGGCGCCCCCACTCGGCTGAGTGGGGGGAAGGCTCCTACAGTTTTCAGGAGCCTGGCGGCAAGAGGTTCAAGACAAGTGGGTGGTCTCTTCAGTATCTCTAGGTTACAAAATAGAGTTCCTAGAGCTTCCACCAGCTCGTTTCCTAAGGTCAAGAGTTCCCAAAGATCCAGTAAAGCGAGAACCGCTACTACTGGCCTTAGATCACTTACTATCCCAGGGAGTGATAGTAGAAATGAACCCAAAAGATCAGGGTTCTACTCGAATCTCTCCAAAGCCAAATGGAGATGTCAGATCCATCCTAGATCTAAAGGATCTGAATCAGTTTCTACACATTCGATCCTTCCGAATGCAGTCAATTCGTTCGGTGGTCTCCACTCTGCAGGGGGGAGAATTTATGGCATCAATAGATATCAAGGATGCATATATTCATGTGCCGATTTTTTCCCGCTCACCAAAGATATCTAAGGTTCGCGGTAGACCAGCGCCATTTCCAGTTTGTGGCCCTTCCTTTCGGTCTCGCTACAGCTCCTCAAATTTTTACAAAAATTCTAGACCCTCTCTTAGCAAATCTAAGAGCTCAGGGCATAAATGTGGTAGCTTATCTAGACGATTTGCTACTCATAGAGTAATCGGTGGCACACCTGAACCACGCTGTATTCAAGACAGTAAGACATTTGGAAAGACTAGGCTGGATAATCAACCTAGAAAAGTCTTCTTTGCAACCTTCAACAAGGTTGGAGTATCTAGGCATGATCATAGACACCGCTCAAGGCAGGGTGTTTCTACCAGAGCCAAAGGTCAAGGCCATAAGAGCTCTAGTCCGCTTAGTATTAAGCAAAAAGAGTCCATCCATTCGGCTATGTATGAGACTGTTAGGAAAGATGGTTGCCACTTTTGAGGCTGTTCCATTTGCCCAGTTTCACTCAAGGCCCCTGCAGAGAAGTATTCTTGCAGCTTGGAACAAAAAGACTCATGCCTTGGATCTTCCGATGTGCCTATCCCCAAGGATACACAAACGCCTCAATTGGTGGTTACGAACCAAAAATCTTTTGAAAGGCCAAGCCTTTCTTCCACTACAATGGAAGATCGTAACCACAGATGCCAGTCTGACAGGCTGCGGAGCAGTTCTGGAAGAAACATGCACGCAGGGAAGATGGTCTTCAACCGAGAGACGATTGCCCATCAACATTCTAGAAATTTGTCAATTTACTTGGCCCTCATGGACTGGTCTTACAGGCTACAGGGTCATCCTATTCGGATACAATCCGACAATGCCACGGCTGTGGCTTACATCAATCACCAAGGAGGCACCAGAAGTCTGGATGCCCAAAGGCAGGTGAATCGCATTCTTGCATGGGCAGAAAGCCATGTTTCCTGCCTGTCTGCGGTATTCATCCCAGGAGTGGAAAATTGGCAAGCAGATTTCTTAAGCCGCCAGCAATTATGCCCAGGAGAATGGTCCCTACACCCCGACATATTCCAGACCATATGTCAAAGGTGGGGAACACCAGATGTGGATCTATTCGCGTCCAGATTCAACAGGAAGCTGGACAAATTTGTGTCAAGAACAAGGGATGTACTTGCTCAGGGGACAGATGCTCTGACAATCCCATGGGATCAGTACAATCTAATGTATGCTTTCCCTCTGAACCCACTTCTTCCGCGGTTCCTGGGAAGGGTCAAAAGGGAAGCAAAGTCAGTCCTTTTAGTAGCCCCGGCTTGGCCCAGACGACCTTGGTATGCAGAGATCGTAAAGATGGCAGTGGGCAGGCCTTGGGTCCTCCCATTCCGGCCAGATCTGCTCACACAGGGTCCGATTTGCCACCCTGCTTTACGAAGTCTAAATTTGATGGCTTGGCTGCTGAAACACACATTTTAAAAGACCGTGGGCTCTCTGAGCCAGTCCTTTCCACTCTGGTCAATGCCAGAAAGCCAGCCTCCAGGCTTATTTACTACAAAATCTGGAAGGCATATGTTTCCTGATGTGAACCCGGGGGATGGCATCCTAGAAGGTATATGATTAGCAGAATCTTGGCCTTTCTTCAGTCAGGCCTAGAAATGAGTTTGGCTTTGAGCACTATCAAAGCCCAAATTTCGGCTTTGTCTGTATTTTTTCAGAAGCCAATTGCTTCACATTCCCTTGTCCGGGCCTTTATTCAGGGGTCCTCCCTGTATGGGAGGGGTTATATAGGGGAGGAACTCTCCTTAATTGGGGATAACCAGTGTCCAATCACCGATGGTGCCTATCTAACCCACTATGTAATGAATACTCTGTGTCCCGTGATGTACTCTCAAGAAAAGGATTTTACAGGTAAGCTGTATTTACAAATCCTATTTTTTATTAGTATCCTTTAGTTCTTATTTAATCTGATAGGACTGGGAGCATTGAAAAAAAATGGAAAAAAAAACCTAATAAAGAAATAGAAGAAAAACATTTTATCTCTCCTGGAAATTAGATATAAAGCACTTGATATAATCACAGTAGGAAATACACAATACTGTAAAATTAAGCATGATAAAGAACATGTTTTATAGTTATGTTTTATATATGTTGATTATAAGGCCATTATTAATTTAATTTAGACCAGTAATGGAATTATTGTACTTAGGGGCCATTCACACTACTGTACAAAGCACATGCGGTTTGCTGCTTTTCACTAATATCTAAACCAATATATTCTGAGAACTTTATTTTTACCAAAGCAGGGTAGCAAAATGCAAATTGAGTAGGAAGTGTTTTAATATCTAGATCAGTTTCCATGCACCTACACAAGATGAGAAGATTAAATCAAAGAAAAGTTACATGAGAAAATAAAAATGGCATACAGTATAACAAAGCTCTCAAAAATAATGTGAAAATAATAATGAATCACTGGATGGAATGGGGTGGATTTACTAAAACTGGAGAGTGCAAAATCTGGTGCAGCTGTGCATGGTAGCCAATCAGCTTCTAACTTCAGCTTGTTCAGTTAAGCTTTAAAAAAAAAAAAAATGGAAGCTCATTGGTTTCTATGCAGAGCTGCACCAGATTTTGCACACTCCAGTTTTAGTAAATCAACCCCTATTGTTTGAATGGAAAACAACATTTCTGCGATTCATAAATATTTAAACCTTAAAGGGTATACATTACTCAAATTTATCCCCAAGCCCAGAGCATATCCCAGCATTATTTCTTTCTTTTACTTTCTTTACATTGATCCTGATGCAGAAAACAGCTTTAAATACTCCCTGTGACATCATCACCAGGCTTGTAAAATGTATGCAGTGGCAGGTAGCTCAGGTCCAACTGATGTGGGCACATCCCCAAAACTACATCTCTAAAAATTATGTTCCCAACAGACAGGGTGTGGGCAGGATTTTCTTAATCAAGGCAACATCATTGTTTTGCTGGGAAAAAAAATTAAGGTATGCATGTGGAGAGGGACAGAAAAAGGCGGGTATAGGCGGAGCTCTGTATTCAACAGACAAGACTTCCCAAACCAGACATTAGGAGCATGTAGGCAGAGGTTCCCTTAAGGGTGGCTCCTCCTACTGGTGGAGTGCTTTGTGCGTATCCCCATTTAAGGTGGGTGGAGCTTGGGATCCTGGCTTGCTCTAGCCAGGATACAGAAAGAAAAGAAAGGCCTGCTGTGAGTGTTCATGTTCTGCTCTTTGGGGGAGGGGCTTCTCTGGGGTCAATGCTGAGAACAATCTGGGGAAGAACAGTAGTAATTGACAGCTAGAGTGGAAGAGAATGTTTGGTCCCTTCTGTAGATCTATGCCATAAGGGGCTCTGACTAGAATAGAAGAAGAACTAAGTGTTTTTGGGATGAGCTCCACAGACACCTCGTGTCTTCATATTGCCGCAGTGCTTTTTAATTCATGCCACTACTTGAACAATGTTACTGCCAAGATCAGCCTTTCTCAACCTGTTCAACATAGAGGAACCCGTGAAATAACTTTCTGGTCTCAGGGAACCCCTGTTAAAAATAACTATATCTATAACTCATGACACATTAGTGTGGCGGTCAGTGAGGAGAATGCTCCTCACACTTGTGGACATTGAGAACATTTCCCTCCCATACAGTTAGCTAAAAAGATTAATGGTGGCAGAGGAAACTTACCTGAGTGCCAGAAATTGCTCATTGCTCAAGGAACCCTAGCAACCGCTGGAGGAACTCTAGGGTTTCATGGAACACTGGTTGAGAAACCCTGATCTGGACTGTTATGTATCACTGCTGAATTTAAGCAAATAAAAGTTTTTAACTACTTCTACCGCAGAGCCTCTGTATGAATGTTTAGAGATTTGTCTATTACAGCCTATGGAGAAGTGAAAGTCTACTGGTGCCAACCTAGCCTTCCAGAGTCCTGGAAATGTACCCTTGGACCAAGTGTATGGATATTCCTGGGAAGAAGAGGTTAAAAGGGCTGAGGTTAGCAGAATGGGAAGCTTTGTCCAAGCTGAGCCGTACCCCCATGGGTTGGGACTGAGCCATGATCTGTGTTTTAATGGACACAGAGAGTGTGGCTGGGGAATGAGCCCACACAAGTGCTCCCATAGCTAACGGCTTGTTATGGCAATCACTCAGCAGGGGGAAGAGCCAGGAGTACAGAGCAGGTAAGTATGACATGTTTGTTATTAAAAAGAAATGATGGGTTTACAATCACTTTAAGTATTGCATATACAATACGAATTACTTACACGTCAGCAGTTTTGCACTCTCCACTTTTCATATCTAAACTCATTCCAGATGGACATTTTTCACAGTTATATTGGTAAAAGCTGGAGTTGATCTCTAGAACCAAATTTAGAATAAATAATGTTCATCGGTTAATGATGTGAAATGGCATGCATTATGCATACAGGTTTGCATTGTATGATACTTTTAAAATCCAAATATGTGCATTTTTTATTGGTTTAATAATGATTACAAAAACATACAGGCCAAGGGAGGGGATGGTGGGTAGGATGGGTGACAGGAATAGGGGTAGGTAAAAGAGGAGGGGTAGAATAAGATTAGTGGGTGTCAAATTAGCTTCTGTCACATCATATTTGTAGCATTCAAAAGTATAGTTCGAGTCGAGTGGAGGCAAGTGGAGAAAAGGATTAAAGGGGGTGACTGGGAAGAACAATCAGCATGTCTGTATTGTATGTTATTTTTTATTTTTCATCAAAGCTCAGCAGAACCATTATCATGTTTTGAGATATTTATCACTGCAATATAACATAAATGTAGAAAAGCAAAATGAAAATGTATCAGCACTGCAGAGCATTAGGATGGGTATGATAAACCCATTGGGCAAACATTACCTGCTCTTTTAAGTCTCTCCCCACTCTTGCACGCTGGCAATTTAATGCACTCTGTACAACTTATTGTTTGACAACCATAGCCCTCATGACAGCGGCATTCTATCGTATCGTTGGAACATGGCTCTTGGTGCAACGCTGCAATTAAGAATGCATAATTTTATTACTTCATCACATTGCAGGCATTATATAGTACCTAATGTTTTTTCCAAGGGACCTCCCCATTTACCCGGAATGCTTCAAAGCTGGCCATATAGGTTACAAACTGATTATACAATCCCCGTACAGTCTGTAGGTGGGGTGCAGCATGGTGCGGTGGCAATAATTCACACAGAAAGATGCAGTGGAATACTTGTATTAAATTCGAAAGGCAACATTTTACAACAAACCCAGTGGGAAGGTTACCCAACCGGGTGCACTCACGGTTTTCCAGTAATGTGAAGAGAGAACCGTATCAGCCAGACTGACAGCATCTGTAAATAGAGCAAAATGATGCTTGTCCTTCTCATGTCCAAGTGGGATGGTGCCTCAAGGAGTTGTGATCTTACACTTTCCCTTTTTGTCAGGAACTTTTCCCTAACGCTAATGCAGTGGGGTACCTGTCTCTACTCTACAAACTCACAAATGCGTGCCAAACCTGGGAGCCAGGGCCTTAAAAAGGCTCTGCTCGACCCAAGATGGCTGCTGGAGTCACCTTGGGTGGTGGCATCCAATCAGATTATAAAATAATAATGGGGTATTCCTGCGCTATCGTAAACGGGGTTAGGGAGAAAGGAGGAGGGGAACCCAATCTCAATAAAACAAGGAAAAGCAGCCTACACCGAATGGGGTACAGCCTGTCCCCGGTTAAAGAGAAATTAAATAGAATGTGGTGCTGCACTAATGCTAATGAGATAGGCGTATATTGGTTCTGTAATGGTGAGTATCTTTCAGTACACCCCAATGTAATCTTTGCAACTGTAACAGAGCAGTGGAAAAATAACCTAATGTGACAGTTGTATAATTATGTGCTGATGGTGTGTATGACCAAATAATCGTAATACAGATACACGATAAGTGCTAATAAATAAAGCGTGCAAAGTGATCAGTGCTTGAACATCATGGTTGCAAACATAAATATATAAATAGATAAATATAGCATAAATAAATATAGCCGCTGGCTCAAACCATCGCCAGTCGCCAGCTGGCTTACTATGATATAAATCAACACATTCACAAGTGCATGTATAATCAAAGTGCTAAAAGTGCATACAATGGAGGTCGAATGTGGCTAGGTGCTCAAAAATTCATTAATATGCATGCAAATCTTGCGTGCAGAATATTATCAAGTGTAATGCTCCGTACGACAAAAAACAGTTAATTAAAGTCCATAAAACATGTAATCACTTCCGTGCTAAAAATGGGTGACAGTGGTGGTCAGTCTTCATGCAACAGCGTGCACATTAGTGGGCAGTGGCCCCTTACCTGAGGGTAATGGGGTAATCACGTTTAGCCACTTTGAGGCATGGCAGCCTTTGTAGAGACCATGGGTATAATCAGCTGTGAAGGATGGTAGAAATATGGTCCTATCCTGGTCACTTCTCTTGTGGGGGCGTCTGGTCCTTTCAAGTAGTGTCCCGGGGTCACCCAGATAGATTGAGAAAGGAATCCCACAATAGTGTAGTATTGTATGGAAGCGTACCACTTTTATTACAGTATAAAATTATGTACTCACATCAAAACGTTTAAAACCGGGTGGAGATCCGACGAGCGGCGAGCTCGTAATGCAATAACTGTCATAGAGTGCCTGTCCCTACGCGTGACGTCACGGTCACGTGACTTCTTCAGGGGATACAGGGAGGCACTATCGATGTCCTTAAATAGCTCCCCATAGACTATAATGAGCGGCCATTTTCCCGGAGCCGCCGGAAGTATTCCGGCGGCCATTTTGCCTGGGACTGTTGGGCACAGCTGGGATGTTAGTCGGCCAGTCGCAGTGACAGGGGCGGGCGCCTCACAGTAGCAGCCACGCCTCATCTGGCCAATCCACATACACATCCCTTGTAACTGTCAGCAGAGGGGAAAATAGGCATAAAATACCGGCCAGCCATGTGACCGATCGTCTGTGTATGGCGGTGGATATCTCATCAGCATACACAGATCGATAATCGGGCAGGGGACATGGAGCTTCAGACATGTTTTACAATTCGGACATGTAAACAAGTTAAGGTAAAAAATACAAATATGTAAATACATTAAATGGCTATATTGTATGTCCATAAAAATTATATAAAAAAACCGTATATTTTATTAAAAAATGGTAAAAAAATAGCAAGATTAAAAAGATAAAAAATGGAATGGGGAATATAAAATGATTGTATATATAAAATATATACAAAACCGCACGGTCTGGGACAGGCATCTAAACACACTAAAACATTATAAAAATGGATAAAAACTAACGTATGCATAGTCTCATCATACAAAGGTGCTAATACCAGATAAAGATATATGACTACTGATGTTGTGTGAACGTATATGACAGAGAGAGGTAATCCATACATTGATACACCTAGGGATATAGAAAGAGCGGTGGGTATGTATAGCAAATGCTTCTCTATTTGACAGTGGTGGGGTTCCCTACGTTGTGTGATCTCCACCACGCGCCTACATGCCAGCACTGTATGGGGGTGCTGGCGGCGTGTACAGAGGAGATCTTAAAAAACTCTTAAAAATGGACGAATAATATTTAAAAATTACTCAGGAAACAATTTAAGTCAAATTCTATGTTGAGGCCTCTTGGCGAGAAGGTGTCCATGGTGAAAATCCACTTGGACTCCATTTGGCTCAAAGTCCTAACCTTATGTCCCCCCCGCCAGTGCCTCACATAGGGTTCAATGCTCCAAAATTTTAGCTGGGAAGGATCTTTGTTGTGGTGAATTAAGAAGTGTTTTGATACGCTGTGCTTATCGTATCCATTGATAATATTTTTTACATGCTCCTTAATGCGGACTTTGAGCGGTCTTTTAGTGCGACCTATGTGTTGCAAACCGCAACTACATTGTAAAGCATATACGGCCCCTTCTGTGTTGCAACAGACAAAGTTGCGAACTTCATAGGTGTCCCCCGTCGATGTGGATGAAAAGTGGAACACTTTCTCATTGGGGCGTCTGGTTCTTAGACATGCGTAGCATCTTTTGCATGGGAAGAATCCTTTCCCAGAAAAAAACGTAAAAGGTTTCCTTGGAGGCTCTATCACACTTTTCACCAGTTTATCACGAATTGATGGTGCCCTTTTATAGATAAATCTGAGGTTTTTTGGCAGTCTTTCTTTCAGCTGTGGGTCTGTCATTAGAATATGCCAGTGGCGTCTGACTATTCTTTCTATTTTCTTGTATTGTGCGTTGTAGTTGAGGATAAGCGCTGGTCCCTCCATCGAACGTTTCTGTAGGGTTTTGTCTTTGATCAATGTATTACGATCCATTACTGCGACTTCCGCGGTTTTCTTCTTTAGATGTCTTTGGTCATATCCTTTTGCAGTGAACCTTGCTTCGATCTTCTCTGCCTGTTCATAGAAGACTTGGAGTTTCGTGCATTTTCTTCTCAGTCGCATCAACTGGCCTTTTGGGATATTGTAAAGCCAATTCCTATGGTGGCAGCTTTCTAATGGGAGGTAGCTGTTCCGGTCAACATTTTTAAAATGCGTTTGTGTAAAGAATCTTGGATCTTCCTGTAAGATATCCAAATCCAGGAACGTAACCTTTTCCTCGCCTATATCCCATGCTAATCGAATGTTTACATTGTTTGTATTAAGTTTATCTAAAAAGTTGTATAACTGGTTTGCATCGCCTTCCCATACTATAAAAATATCGTCTATGTATCGTTTATAAATTAAAAGTTCTTCTGGTCGGTTATTAAAAACAGCTTCTTCTTCCCACTTCGCCATAAAAAGCCCAGCTATGCTGGGAGCAAATTTTGCTCCCATAGCTATTCCCGTTTGCTGGTGGTAATACGTATTGTTGTACCAGAAGTAATTGTTTTTTAAACTAAAATCCAGACATTTCACCAGGAACCTTCTTTGTAAACATGGTAACTCGGAGTATCTCCTCAAGCCCCATTTGGCGGCCTCACATGCCAGATGATGGGGTATAACCGTATATAGGGATGCGACGTCTGCTGTGGCCATGATGCATGTCTTCTGATTCTGGGGGATCTCATCTAAAATTTGCAGGATATGTTTAGTATCTCGCAGGTATGCCTTTGTGTTCTGAACCACTGGTTGCAGAAAGAAGTCGATGTATTCCCCTATCCTAGATGTCAATGAATCGATCCCATTTACTATGGGCCAGATTGCTTCTCCAGTGACCCAGGAAATCATAAAGGAATCACGTTCCTCCTGAATTCCTCTCCAACTGCAGTTCCACTGCAGAATAGTGCCACCTGCAGTGGAGAACCTGCCTATAAGTCGTGTTTAGTTTTACCAAAACTAAGTAACGTGAAACAGTCTAGACAGTTAATTTCAAGTGGATGTAAACCCTCACATAAACCCAGTGAAGTGAACAGCCTCAGATGATACACAGAATTGAAACAAATCTCCCTACATAAGTTTTACATGTATATCTGCGGCCTTTAGCTTGCTATATTCTTTAGAAAGTGAACATCATGTTAGAATTTGTTCTTCCTGTTCCTGCAGGGGGGGTGTCTTGGCCTACACTGTGTGATAGCTGATTGGGGGAAAGGCACACCCCCCACCTCCCCATAGGCAGAGAGATGAAGAAACATGCAGATCTGTACTGTAAATAGACAAGCTCTCTGCTAATCTATTTATAGCACCCACCCCGACACAAATTTTCAGCTGCTTTTATCTCCAGTGTCGGAGAACTTGTCAGAAGTTATCATGCTGATAACAGAAGAATGGAGAAGCAGAAAGATACTGTACTTAGGGCTTTGGAGAGGGATAAGAAAACACTTTAAGAAGGCCCCCCCCAGATCTCAGCCCCCCCCATGTGAATAAATATGGAGAACATAGTACCCCTACCCATTCACCAAAAAAGTGTCAAAAAGTAATAAAACACAGAGTTTTTGACAATTCCTTTATTAAAAAAAAAAAAAAACAGTGTCCCACGATGTAAATCCATCGTCAATCATGCCACCCGCCGCACTCGAAAAAGAAAACACTCTGCACTCATTGATGGCCAACCGCGGAATGCCTCATATGCTGTTTGACAGTTCTTATATAGGTAAGGGCAGGGCCACCTGGTGGAGTCACTTGGTGGCACCGCCTCCTCTTGTGACGTTACGGACTGGTGCATGCTGGGTCGGTGATGTCACAAGGGGGCGGTGCCACCAGGTAACATTGCCCGGTGGCCCCGTCCTTACCTATATAAGAGTTGTCAAACGGCGGAGGAGGCATTCAGCGGTCGGCCGCCAATGAGTGCAGAGTGTTTTTGTTTTCTTTTTTGGGTGTGGCAGGCGGCTTGATTGTTGATAGATTTACATTGGGGGACAATTTTTTTAATAAAGGAATTGGTAAAAACTGTCTTTTTTTTTTTTACTTTTTGATACTTTTTTACTTCTTAAAGGGGGCTTCCAGATTCCGATAAACCCCCTGCCCACAGACCCCCACAACCACAGCTCAGGGTTTTGGGGAAGAGACCCTTGTCCACCCTTGGGTAAACAAGGTGCTTGGGGAGTGGAGCCCCCTGCCCAAAAGCACCCACCCCTCACGTTGAGAGAAAGCCCATTGACAGCTGATGACTAATCGGTTGTTAAGGACGCCACAGCATGTTTCCTGGTCCCGCTTCCTAACAACCAGCTTTTTCTGCACCCTGATTGGGCAAAGATTTGCCCAATCAGGGCGCAGAATGCACTGTGCAGTGCTCAGTGCATTGCAGGGCGTTCAGTGGGGCAACCACGCTGCAAATGCGGGTGTTCCCCAAATAGGGTGAACAGCCAATGCTCGGCCAGAGCTCATGCTCGGGCAGAACAGTTTGCTAAACTAATCTTAATCAATATTTAAGGTCAAACACACTTTTTCCCCTCTAGGACTATACTCCAACTGGCTCCTGGCTCCCAATAGCAATCAAAGGGACCGACACATGGACTGGAGCTTCTATTTGACCTCCTCCTCTCTGTGAGAGACGTGCTTATGCTAAAGGAATAAAGCCAATAGTGCTCTCCATACGTTTTAAAATAATTTTATAAAATCTAAAATGGGACACTCACAAACAAATGCACTCTTATGCCCCGTACACACGGTCGGACTTTGTTCGGACATTCCGACAACAAAATCCTAGGATTTTTTCAGACGGATGTTGGCTCAAACTTGTCTTGCATACACACGGTCACACAAAGTTGTCGGAAAATCCGATCGTTCTAAACGCGGTGACGTAAAGCACGTACGTCGGGACTATAAATGGGGCAGTGGCCAATAGCTTTCATCTCTTTATTTATTCTGAGCATGCGTGGCACTTTGTCCGTCGGATTTGTGTACACACGATCGGAATTTCCGACAACGGAAAATCCGTTGTCGGAAAATTTTATATCCTGCTCTCAAACTTTGTGTGTCGGAAAATCCGATGGAAAATGTGTGATGGAGCCTACACACGGTCGGAATTTCCGACAACAAGGTCCTATCACACATTTTCCGTCGGAAAATCCGACCGTGTGTACGGGGCATAAGTGCTGTGTTCTGCACATAGTATTAAAAATAACCACCTTCTCACCTCAGGGTCTTCACACCGCCCATTGGTGGCATCAAATGTACTGACTTGACTTTGTTCCTATACGCGTTACACCTCCAAAGGCTTCGTATAGGAACAAAGTCAAGTCAGCACATTTGATGCCACCACTGGGCAGCGTGGAGACCCTGAGGTCAAAGGGGGTTCAATTATATATTCCTTGCTTTGATTAGCCATACCACTGCTAGACACAAATGTGAAACCAACGGTGAATGTTTTAAGGGACAGTGGTGAATACTGAGAGGGTCACAATACTCCATGAGACTGGGGCAGCATACTGCCATCTTTTCTTTCTATAAAGGCAGTTGATTGGTGGTCTGTACCTACAATTCTTATTGCATTCTAACACCCATCATAGTTCTATTTGTTGCAATAGTAGCAACAGCAAGTGGTTAGCCCACGGCCAGGATGTGACTTTATCTCATGTGACTGCTGTGGTTACGCTGCTTGGTTATGTAGTTTTATGAAAGAAGACAAGTGAAAAGAACAAGAAAATCATCAGTTACAGAATCTTGATATTACCATATGGGAATGTTTCATTTTTTACTGTGACCAGCACCAATACCAATATTCTAAAGCAGACATTGAGTCATGGCTGGATGGAACTGTATTGCTTGTGATGACTATTGTAATCTGAAAATCAATCTTGGTAAATGTCCTAACATTTTCAGACAATCTGTCCAGTTAGTATATGTCGATAAAAAGATTTTTTTTCTACAACTGAGACTTAAGTAACCACAACATTTTAATTCTGATAATCAAATACAGGCCTAATTATTCTGATTTTAATTCCTTCCCAAAAAGTTAACAGTTTTCTGTATGTTTAAATTGGAATCCCACAGTACACAGTACATGGAAATGCCATTTTAGTAAATATAAACTGCTAAATACCTTTTCTCATCAGCCGTGTATAGCAGTCTTATGACTTCTATCAGTGTCCAGTTAAAGCTTGTAGGAAGAGTTTTCATTCTGATCTGACTGTCCTTTGAGGCTGCATGACCCCTGACCCTCTGTCTGGATAGTGTTGATTGGCCCTGTGCTGATCACATGCACCCTTCCAGAAAAAAAAAAAAACTCTAGCAATACACAATAAACTGAGCTTGTGCAGAGTGCCCCCAAGGCTATGTACTATCAGGAGATGGATTGGGGACATTGAAAGAAGGGGAGGGTCAGAGAAGACAGAATCAAACAGCATTTTTACATAATGCGGAAAATTAACCCCTTAGGTTCCACAGTGAGTATACCAAGCATGCTTTACTGCATAATGCATGCTTTACTGCATATATGATTGTGCTTTTGTGGGTTTAGTAACACTTTAAAACCTCTTCCCTCTCCTAACATTTATGCTTACTATGTGTATGTGAATAAATTACTGCGCCGCCGATGAAAATGAGCTGCCAACACAACAATAAGACTAATTGTGAAAAGTCTATGTGAACGAATGTGTAGCACTAGAAAATAATAAAACCTGGGAATGATTCCAGGAAGGTGAATGTACACTCCTAAACAGTAACAATGAATCAAAATGAAAGTGCAAAATGGTGCATGAAAGGAAAACAAATATGGGCAAAAAGAATAATTTTAATGACACATTAATGTACAACTGGTGCAGAATAAATGCATACAAGTGAAATACTAAATAAAGTGCACATATTTGTGGTAGTGTTTAGAACACACAGACAGATAGTATTCAATCCACGTTGAAAATATCAAAAAGAATCACGATATAATAGAAAGTGATAAGTCCACAGGGATAAGGGATCAAACAAATGACACAATGTGACAAAATAATCCGTCCACAAAGATAAAGTTTCAACAAGTGATAACGATGTGGTGGTAAGTCCATATGCATGGGACATCAAAGTAAAATCACAATAGGATCTTAGATGAAATGTTGATGCATTTGCAAATGCTGCTGATCAGACATTAAAACAATTTAACAACACCCAGGGTTGTGCCTCCACCATCTAGGGCAGTGATTCTCAACCAGGGTTCCTCCAGAGGTTGCTAGGGGTTCCTTCAGCATTGAGGAATTTCTGCCTCTCAGATAAGTTCCCACTGACACCATTGATCTTTTTAGCTATCTGTAAGGAGGTAATTCTTCCCAATGACCACAAGTATAAGGACCATTCTTCCCACTGACCATCACACTAATGTATCATGAGTTGTAGATTTCTAATTTTTAGCAAGGGTTCCCTGAGCCCGGAGAACTATTTCAAGGGTTCCTCTGTGTTGAAAAGGTTGAGAAAGGTTGGTCTAGGGGTAAGGGGGATTTGGTACTCTTACCCTGAGTAATGGATAAAAATATTTTTTGATCTATGCCATGTGGAGGCTTTTTTTCTCTCTTTTTCTCTTTATCCATTACCGTTTCCACTATTACCTGGAGGGTGGTGAGTGATTGCTGGCATTCTTGATTCCTACATCCGCCGATCGTCAGAAAAAGGGCTGGAGTGTGTCTCCATTGAAGTCCTCTGGGGAGATTGCCGTTTGTAACCCCAGTGAGCAACCATGCTTGTATGATTCACCGCCACTGGCGTGTGGATCCACAACTCAGGGTAAGAGTACCAAATCCCCCTTCCCTCTAGACGATGGAGGCACAACCCTGGGTGTTGTTGAATTTTTTGAATGTCTGATCACCAGCATTTGCAAATGCATCAACATTTCATCTAAGATCCTATTGTGATTTTACTTTGATGTCCCATGCATATGGACTTACCACCACATTGTTATCACTTGTTGACACTTTATCTTTGTGGACCGATTATATTGTCACTAGGGATGAGCTTCGAGTTCGAGTCGAACTCATGTTCGACTCGAACATCGGCTGTTCGCCAGTTCGCCAAACAGCGAATTTGGGGTGTTCGCGGCAAATTTGAAAGCCACGGAACACCCTTTAAAAGTCTAGGGAAAAAAATCAAAAGTGCTAATTTTAAAGGCTTATATGCATGGTATTGTCATAAAAAGTGTTTGGGGACCTGGGTCCTGCCCCTGGGGCATGGATCAATGCAAAAAAAAGTTTTAAAAAATGGCCGTTTTTTCTGGAGCAGTGATTGTAATAATGCTTAAAGTGAAACAATAAAAGTGTAATGTTCCTTTAAACCTGGGGGGTGTCTATAGTATGCCTGTAAGGGGGCGCATGTTTCCCGTGTTTAGAACAGTTTGACAGCAAAATGACATTTCAAAGGAAAAAAAGTCATTTAAAACTACTCGCGGCTATTAATCAATTGTTGGTCCGACAATACACATATTGCCCCGTACACACGGTCGGACATTGATCAGACACTCCGACAACAAAATCCTAGGATTTTTTCCGACGGATGTTGGCTCAAACTTGTCTTGCATACACACGGTCACACAAAGTTGTCGGAAAATCCGATCATTCTGAACGTGGTGACGTAAAACATGTACGTCGAGACTATAAACGGGGCAGTAGCCAATAGCTTTCATCTCTTTATTTATTCTGAGCATGCGTGGCACTTTGTGCGTTGGATTTGTGTACATGCGATCGGAAATTCCGACAACGGATTTTGTTGTCGGAAAATTTTATAGCCTGCTCTCAAACTTTGTGTGTCGGAAAATCCGATGGAAAATGTGTGATGAAGCCTACACACGGTCGGAATTTCTGACAACAAGGTCCTATCACACATTTTCCGTCGGAAAATCTGACCGTGTGTACGGGGCATAACAGTTCATTGATAAAAACGGCATGGGATTTCCCACAGGGGAACCCCGAACCTAAATTTTTTAAAAAATGGCGTGGGGGTCCCCCTAAATTCCATACCAGGCCCTTCAGGTCTGGTATGGATATTAAAGGGGAACCCCGCACCAAAATTTAAAAAAAAATGGCGTGGGGGTCCCCGTCAAAATCCATACCAGATCCTTCAGATCTGGTATGGATTTTAAGGGTAACCCCGCGCCAAAATTAAAATAAAAAAAAATAAAAAGCGTGGGGTCCCCCTAAAAATCCATACCAGACCCTTATCCGAGCATGCATCCTGGCAGGCTGCAGGAAAAGAGGGAGGGACGAGAGAGCGCCCCCCCTCCTGAACCGTACCAGGCCACATGCCCTCAACATTATATGCTATTCTAGCTCTTCTATTCTTCCATATGAAGGATAGGAGCGGCCCCAGAACGAAGAAGGGAAGAAGACGCTGCAGAGGAAGATGCCGGACGAGAACACCGGAGCAAGAAGCAGAGGATCAGAGGAAGAAGAAGATGGAGGAAGAAACCGAAGGAAGATATAAGAAAGAAGATATAAGAAAGAAGATATAAGAAAGAAGATAGAAGAAAGAAGATGGAAAAGAAGAAGACTTTAAATAAAGGAATTGTCAAAAACTGTCTCTTCTCATTTTTAACATTTTTGACACTTTTTTTTGTGAAATGGTAGGGGTACTTTTGTAACCCCTTACCATTTCACACAGGGGGGTCCGGGATCTGGGGGTCCCCTTCTTAAATCAGGGGGCTTCCAGATTCCGATAAGCAACCCGTCCGCAGACCTCTACAACCACCGGCCAAGGGTTGTGGGGATGAGGCCCTTGTCCCCATCAACATGGGGACAAGGTGCTTTGGGGGGGAACCCAAAACACCCTCCCAATGTTGAGGGCATGTGGCCTGGTACGGTTCAGGAGGGGGGTGCCCTCTCGTCCCACCATCTTTTCCTGCCGCCTGCCAGGTTGCGTGCTCGGATAAGGGTCTGGTATGGATTTTTAGGGGGACCCCACTGCATTTTTTTAAAAACTTTTGGCGCGGGGTTCCCCTTAATATCCATACCAGACCTGAAGGGCCTGGTATGGAATTTCGGGGGACCCCCACGCCATTGTTTTTTTAAATTTTGGTTCAGGGGTTCCCCTGTGGGGAAATCCTATGCCGTTTTTATCAATGAACTGTTATGTGTATTGTCGGATCGACAATTCATTAATAGCCGCGAGTAGTTTTAAATTACTTTTTTTCCTTTGAAATGTCATTTTGCTGTCAGACTGTTCTAAACACAGGAAATATGCGCCCCTTTACAGGCATACTATAGACACCCCCTGGGTACGAAATTTAAAGGAATATTACACTTTTATTGTTTCATTTTAAGCATTATTAAAATCACTGCTCCCGAAAAAACGGCCGTTTTTAAAACTTTTTTTGCATTGATACATGTCCCCTGGGGCACAACCCAGGTCCCCAAACACTTTTTATGACAATAACTTGCATATAAGCCTTTAAAATTAGCACTTTTGATTATTCATGTTCGAGTCCCAAAGACTTAAACGGTGTTCACATGTCCGAACAAATTTTTTGCCTGTTCGCATGTTCTGGTGTGAACCGAACAGGGGGGTGTTCGGCTCATCCCTGGTTGTCACATTGGGGGTTATTTACCAAAAGCAAATCCACTTTGCACTACAAGTGTAAACTACAAGTGCAAAGTGCACTTGAAATTGCACTTGGAAGTGCAGTCGCTGTAAATCTGAGGGGAAGATCTGAAATGAGGGGAAGCTCTGCTGATTTTATTATACAATTATGTGCAAGCTAAAATGCTGTTTTTTATTTTCCTTGCATGTCCCCCTCAGATCTACAGCGACTGCACTTCCAAATGCACTTGTAGTGCAAAGTTGATTTGCCTTTCATAAATATCCCCCAGTGTGTCATTTGTTTGATCCCTGTGGACTTATCACTTTCTATTATATTGTGATTCCTTTTGATATTTCCAACATGGATTGAATACTATCTGTTTGTGTGTTATAAACACTACCACATATATGTGCACTTTATTTAGCATTTAATTTGTATGCATCTATTTTGCACCAGTTGTACGTTAATGTGTCATTAAGATTATTCTTTTTGCCGATATTTGTTTTCCTTTCATGTACAGGTTTGCATTTGATTTGATTAATTTACTGTTTACGAGTGTACTGTACATTCACCTTCCTGGAATCATTCCCAAGTTTTATTAATTTCTAGCATTACACATTATTATTATTATTATACAGGATTTATATAGCGCCAACAGTTTACGCAGCGCTTTACAATATAAAAGGGAGACAATACAGTTATAATCCAATAAAATACAAGAGGATTAAGAGGGCCCTGCTCAGAAGAGCTTACAATCTAATAGGGTGGGGCAGGTGGTACAAAAGGTTGTAACTGTGGGGAATGAGCTGGTGGAAGTGGTAGGAGATTAGTTGGAGACGTGATAGGCTTTCCTGAAGAGATGAGTTTTCAGGGATAGATGGAGGTAACGAGTTCCAGAGGATGGGAGAGGCTCTGGAGAAATCCTGGAGACGAGCATGGGAGAAGGAGATGAGAGAGCTTGAAAGCAGGAGGTCTTGAGGAGAGCGGAGAGGTCGATTTGGGTGATATTTGGAGACAAGATTGGTGATGTAGCTTGGGGCAGAGTTGTGAATGGCTTTGTATGTTGTGGTTAGTATTTTGAATTGAATTCGCTGGGTGATTGGGAGCCAGTGTAGGGATTGGAGTAGAGGGTTGGCAGACACTGAGCGGTTGGTAAGGTGGATAAGTCTGGCAGCAGCATTCATGATAGACTGAAGAGGGGATAGCCTATGGAGAGGTAAGCCAATGAGAAGGGAGTTGCAATAGTCAAGGCGAGAGATAACAAGGGAGTAAATGAGGAGCTTGGTAGTTTCATTTGTTAAAAAGGGGCGAATTTTAGAGATGTTACGGAGGTGAATTCTACAAACTTTTGACAATGATTGGATTTAAGGCTGAAATGACAAGTCAGAGTCTAGGATTACACCTAGTACCCTGGCGTAAGGGGAGGGACTGATGGTTGCATTGTTGATTTTGATGGAAAAGTCATGGAGGGGGACACGGGTGGGGGGGAATATTAATAGCTCAGTTTTAGAGAGATTTAGTTTAAGGAAGTGGTGCGACATCCATGCTGATATGTTAGTTAGTAAGTTAGTAATGCGAGAGGAGACTGAAGGAGTGAGGTGAGGAGCAGACAGATAGATTTGGGTGTCATCAGCGTATAAGTGGTATTGGAAGCCGTGGACAGTTATTAAGTGACCAAGGGAGGAGGTGTATATAGAGAAGAGAAGGGGTCCAAGAACCGAGCCTTGGGGGACCCCCACAGAAAGAGGCAATGGAGAGGAGGAGACAGAGTTGTAGGTGACACTGAAGGAGCGCTGTGATAAATAGGCAGAGAACCAGGATAGAGCAGAATCTCGGAGGCCAAGGGAATGTAGTTTATTGAGAAGGAGCGGGTGGTCAACAGTATCAAAGGCCACAGAGAGGTCAAGTAGTAGGAGTATGGAGCACTGGCTGTTGGTTTTAGCAGTTAGTAAATCGTTGGTGAGTTTTAGTAAGGCAGTTTCCGTGGAGTGCTGCGAGCGAAAGCCAGACTGTAAGGGGTCAAGAAGGTTATTTTCATTGAGGTAGGAGCTAGGACGGTTGTAGACTAAGCGTTCTAGAAGTTTAGAGGTGAATAGGAGCAATGAGATGGGTCTTAAGTTGTTCAGGTTGGTAGGGTCCAGTGAGGGCCTTTTAAGAATGGTAATGATCTGTGCATGTTTTAGAGGGGAGGGGAAGATGCCACTAGAGAGGGAGAGATTAAAGATGTGGGTGAGGGAGCATAGGATAGAAGAAGAGGGTGACCGTAGTAGTTGTGAGGGAACAGGATCCAAGGGACAATTGGTTAGGTGGGCATCCGAGAAAATTTTTGTAACCTCTTCAGTAGTAGCCAATTCAAAAGAGGAGAGTGTTGAATGTGCTGCTAGGCAAGGTATGTTGAGTGGGGAAGACGTACGCACAGTGGAGATGTCCTCACGAATTGCATCGATCTTGTCTTTGAAGTGATTGGCAATCTCTTGGGCAGTGAGTGAGTTAGTGGGTAGAGGGGGTGGGGGACGAAGCAGAGAGTTAAAGGTTGAGAAGAGCCGACGGGGACTGGATGACAAGGAATTAATAAGAGAGACAAAGTAGGCTTGTTTGGCAGCATGGAGGCATAAATTGTATTTTAGAAGGGCAGATTTATATAGGGTGAAGTCTTGCAGGCATTTGGTTTTACGCCACAGTCGTTCAAGAGCATGGCAATGTCTCTTGAGATTTCTAGTGTTGTCAGTTTGCCAGGGTTGTAACGGTCGGGGCCTGATTCTGCATGTGGTTAGAGGAGCAAGTGCATCTAGTGATGATGAGAGTGAACTGTTGTAGACAGAGGTGGCCAGGTCAGGACAGGACAGGGGAGAGATTATGTCATATAGGTGGTCAGTAGCACCTGTGTAAGAAAGATGTGTACACTTATCAATTTTTAGGCTGCTCCAGGTCCGGCCACATGATCTTCCCTATGTCAGCCGAGAAGAAAGCGCTACGGCAACAGCTGGTAAAGCCTGGAGCACTGGAGCAATGGCTTCACCCATAGGTTTCAATGGCCTATCCATTGTCGCTGCTGCCTCCTTCCCCCTGCATTGCTGCTGACTGACACAGGGGAGCGGGATCATGTGACCGGACCTGGGTCACGGGCGGCACCCCCCGTTAGTCAGTCAGTAAGTCAAAGGCAGCACTTACCCCATCTCGCGGGTGACGGCGGCTTCTCTCCGGGCTGCGGGCGGGTCTCGGTTCCCCAGCCTCTCCTCCCAGCACCAAATCAGATCGGAACTTCTTTAAGCCAATCAGTTGACGGATCTCATGACGCGCTTCCTGATTGGCTGGAAGAAGGATCAGTGTGAAAATAATGAATATTCATTCTCTATTGTCACACAGCTGGGTGGGATCCCAATCACACCTTTAGTTGAAGCCTATTAGAGCAGCCTCTGGCTCTAATCACATGTTTCAAAAACACCCCCCCACCATTAGAATCCATGCGTCCGGCGCCCTGTATGTAGATCGGGGGGCTGGACGCATGGATGGGGGGTGGGGCGGCACCCGTGTGCCCCTAATGGATGGGCCGCCACTGGCACGGGGGCACCTTTTGGACAGCAGTTTTTCCAGTTTGGCGGAAGGGGAGTGTTAGATGCCCTAGCAGATTTAGATACACTAACTAGTTGGAGCTGAGCTCCAGCTAATACTTAATAATCAGTTACAGCAACCATTTTTTTTGGGGTCCTGGTTCCTCCCCCCAGCCTCTTGATATGGGGGCACTTGGGCAGGCTTGCTCCTGAGCCACGCTCCTATGAATGGACATTGTCAATTCACACAGAGTGTGGCTCTGCCCTGCCCCTCGCTCTCTCCTCATTGGCTTACTGGCTGTGATTAACAGCAGCAGGAGCTAATAGCTCCCGCTGCTGTGTGAGCCAATGAGGAGAGAGAGACCCAGGAAAGCCGCTGCTCTAATGCACATCGCTGGATGGAGATGGGGCTCAGGTAAGTGTAAGGGGGTTGCGTCCAGAAGGTTTTTACCTTAATGCAAAGAATGTATTAAGGTAAAAAAACTTCTGCCTTTTGAACCACTTTAAAGTGTTACTAAACCCACAACAGTAAAATCAGTCTGCATATGCAGTAAAGTATGCTTGTTATACTCACTGTGGAAGGGGTTAATCCTCTGCATTGTGTAAAAAGGCTTTTTGATCCAGTTTTCTCTGATCCTCCCCTTCTTCCAGTATTTCCAACTCATCTCCAGATATTGAGGGAAGGGGACAAGCTGCACATGCTTAATTTGATGTGTATTGCTAAAAAGTTTTTTTTTTCGTCTTTGGAGGGTGCATGTGATCAGCACAGGGCCAATCAGTACTGTCCAGACAGAGGGTCGGGGGTCCTGCAGCCTCATAGTACAGTCAGGGTACTTCTACAAACTTTAACCAGACACTGATAGCAGTCACAAGACTGCTATATAATGCTGATGAGAAAGGGTAGTTTGTATTTACTAAAATAATTGCATTTCCATGTTCTGTGGGAGACCGCATATAGTAAATGCAGGCTCCTGAGTTTAGTAATACTTTAAGTAATTTTACTAGCTTTGGTGGTTAAATATATCAGGTATAGAATCTATATGTCACATCACTCGCAATTTAAAAATGCCTAAATATATCAGTTATAGAATCTGAACTGTATATATCACCTTCTGCAAGTTAAAAACAACTTAAATATATTGGTTATAGAATCTCTTGTGGTTTTCCTGTTGCTAGTGAAATGTGCTTGGAGGTATATTGAAGGATTTTTGTTTGGTTGGATGTACAGCCTGCTGCCGGTAAAGCACGTCATAGACACACGTTGGGTTTTGGACATTTCTATCACCGAGCGTGGGATAAACACACATAATTATTTTAGCAATTTAAAGTGGAACTTCATTCATTTTTTCATCTTTCCATCTATTAAATCTTCTGCCCTTGTTGTTTTAACTTTGGATAGTAAAACATTTTTCTTCTACCAATAAATACCTTATACAGCCCACTTCCTGTTTCTTGCCTGGTCATTTGCCTAGGCTTATGACATCATGCCCAGCTCTCTCTCTCTCACACGTGAGAGTTTGCCAGGAAGGGAGGAGGAGTCATAAGAGGGCCAATGAAAGCTGCAGAGCTGCAGGTGTGCCTCTGTGTGTCTGTGTAAATCCAGGAAATGAACAGGCAGCAGCTTCAGCTGCCCACAGTTAAAATGGCTGCAGCCAGACTTAGTGGAGGGAGATTTCTGCAGCATATTTGGCAAGTACAGAATCACAGTATATATAAAATAATATGCAAAGTGGTTGGAGGGAAGCTTCAGAATGGCAAAGATGTTTTTATTACAAACTATGTGAGCAGACTGCAGTTCTTCTTTAATGTAAAAATCTATTTCATACAATGTGTTTTTTTTTACCTAAAGAGGGTGGATCAGGAGGTGTCTGCAAGGATCCTATTTGATCCTTATATAACCGTCAAGATTTTGTGACTATTGTCTCACAATCATAGGCGTGCGCAGGGGGTGCGCCGGGTGTGCCTGGGCAAACCCTAATCACTCTGTGCGGTGCCGATTCCCCCTACTGCTCAGGCTTTCCCCCATGTCACGCCTTCTCATGTTTCAGGATGGAGAGTGGGGAAGGGGCCAATCAATATGTAATTTACCGGCCCCTTCCTTTTCTAAATGAACACAATGAACACACTCTCACTGTGTTCAATCATAATTCAAACATAGTAAACAGTGTTTATTATGCTTCAGTTTGTGAATGACCAGGAAGCCACTCCACACATGGCATTTCCCATTCATTCACTGTCCAGTGTAACTGAGGCTGCAGAGAAAATCATATTTGTTTGAGCTTTGGGGTGCACACCCTAATGCATTATGGGAGGACTAAGAGCCCCAGTAAAAAAGGAAGGTGAGAAGAAACATAGATGGAGATTAAAGTGATTCTAAAGGGAAACTTTTTTTTCAATAACAATAAATGTCATACTTACCTGTTCTGTGCAGCACCAATCCTCTTCTTCTGGGTTTAGCCACCAACACTTTCTGGCTCCCATCCCCCTCTCCGAGTGCCCCCATAGGCTTTGATTTACAACAGCAGGAGCAAATGGCTTCCATTGCTACCTTGATCTCCAGTGAGGAGGGAGAGAGCCGAGAGAGCTGCTACTCTGTGGCACATCACTGGATCGGGATCTGTGCTCAGGTAAGTGTAAGGAATCTGCTGCACACAGGTTTTTTTTACCTTAATTCAGGAAATACATTTAGAACCCACTTTAAAAAAAGAAAAATCAAATGCAACCTGAAGAGTCAATTTTACATTTTTTTACTGAAATGTTTTATTTTTAGTCATTGCAGTAATTTGTTGCTATTTGTTGTATGCATGCAAGATACTGTAGAATTAGATCAGTTCTGCCCTAATCTAATATGACTGCTTACAAACTATCCCAATGACATCAAAGACACAGATACTCACAAAATTCAATCTTGGCTGTCGCCTGAATAATTGGGCGTTGCCCCATGAAACATGTAGAGATTACAGCCTATATGAATTGAAAAATAAATGTTCCAGCAATAATGTGATATGTTGTATATACAGTTGAAAAAGTATTCATACCCCTTGAAATTTTCCACATTTTGTTATGTTACAACAATAAATGTATTTTATTGAGATTGTATTGGATAGACCAACACAAAACTGGCACATAATTGTGAAGTGGAAGGAAAATGATAAAGGGTTTTCCACATTTTTTACAAATAAATGTGTGAAAAGTGTGGCGTGCATTTGTATTCAGCCCCCCTGAGTCAATACTTTGTAGAACCACCTTTTGCTGCAATTACAGCTGCAAGTCTTTTTGGGGATGTCTCTACCAGCTTTGCACATCTAGAGAGTGACATTTTTGCCCATTCTTCTTTGCAAAATAGCTCAAGCTCTGTCAGATTGGATGGAGAGCGTCTGTGATCAGCAATTTTCAAGTCTTGCCACAGATTCTCAATTGGATTTAAGTCTGGACTTTGACTGGGTCATTCTAACACATGAATATGCTTTGATCTAAACCATTCCATTGTAGCTTTGGCTGTATGTTTAGGGTCGTTGTTCTGCTGGAAGGTGAACCTCCTCCTCAGTCACAAGGTCTTTTTGTAGACTCTAACAGGTTTTCTTCTAAGATTGCCCTATATTTCCATCTTCTTACCAACTCTGACCAGCTTCCCTGTCCCTGCTGAAGAAAAGCATCCCCACAACATGATGCTGCCACCACCATGTTTGACAGTGGGGGATGGTGTGTTCAGGGTGATGTGCAGTGTTAGTTTTTCCACCACACATGGTGTTTTGCTTTTAGACCAAAAAGTTCAATTTTGGTCTCATCTGACCAGAGCACCTTCTTCCACATGTTTGCTGTGTCCCCCACATGGCTTCTCGCCAACTGCAAATGGAACCTATTATGGCTTTCTTTCAACAATGGCTTTCTTCTTGCCACTCTTCCATAAAGGCCAGATTTGTGGAGTGCACGACTAAGGCTGGATTCACACCTATGCATTTTTAGTGCTTTTTGCATTTTGCAGATTTGCACTACAGAATGTGTTCCATAGGAAACCATGTTAAATGGACTGTAGTGCACATCTACAAAATGCAAAAAGCAGTAAAACTGTATAGGTGTGAATCCATCCTAATAGTTGTCATGTGGACAGATTCTCCAACCTGAGCTGTGGATCTCTGCAGCTCCTCCAGAGTTACTATGCTTCTCTGATTAATGCTCTCCTTGCTTGGCCTGTCAGTTTAGGTGGACGGCCATGTCTTGGTAGGTTTGCAGTTGTGCCATACTGTTTCCATTTTCGGATGATGGATTGAACAGTGCTCTGTGAGATGTTCAAAGCTTGGGATATTTTTTAATAACCTAATCCTGCTTTAAAATTCTCCACAGCTTTATGCCTGACCTGTCTGGTGTGTTCCTTGGCCTTCATGATGGGTTGTGAGGCATAGTGGATGCAAGGTGGACAAAGTTATTGGGTGCCAGATCCTTCTTGGATGTAAAAGAGGTTTTATTTCTCATAACAGTAATTTTTATATTTTTTGGGGGAAAGATGGTTAGGGCCAGGACACCCTTCAGTAGTTGCAAATTCAATTGGCAGACTCCGAGACTTCAATAGGAGGACAGACGTACAGGAAAAGGCCCCAGCAAGGTGCCACATTTGCACATGCAGGAATGCTTTCTCCTGTGGCAACAGTCTTTAACAGTTCCTAACTCAAACGTAACAGTTCCTTCAGCTTTATATATATGTGTGCATGTGTGTATATGTGTATGTATGTATGTGTGTGTATATATTTATATATATATATGTAGCGCTGGTAGATTTATGATCTACAATCTGATAGGTAACTTTAGTAAATTGCTCGTTAAGGGAAGTTAGATTTGCCTCTGTTCCAGCTTGGCTGACGTTGCGTGTGTTTCCATACTGACCGGTGGGTGTCGCTGTTACTACTGGCTAGTGTTGGAAAGGCAACGTGTCAAAGCGTATGGGTGCTCTTCTGTCCCGGAGACAACTCGGTGGAGGTGGTCCTCCGAGTTGGATTCTGGGAGAGGGTATTTATGGGACAGACACCATGTTTTAGGGTCGTTTTACAGCCACCTGCCGTCCCTCCTGGCCGCCTGGTATGCATTAGAGTGCCAACTTGTGGTCCTACGTTCCGGAGGCCCGCGCCGCTGCGGCGCGTGGGTGGGCCCAGAAGCTTGTCTGGGGCCTACCACAGCAGCTGAGGAATGGTCCTGAGCTGTCTATCCAGAGTGAAGAAGCTGGACAACCGGGGAGATCCCAGGGGAGGACCCGTCATGGAAGGATCATGCAGAGTGCTGGTCTGGAGAGGGGCCTGGTGACTCGGTTGGAGGACGTATACTAAAGTAACTTTACCAGTGCTGCCGGGTTTGGCTTAAAGGTTCAAGCACTGTGTCTGACATTCACCGCAAAACCAATACGTCCTGTGGCAGAGGATCGTACGGGTTCATCTCAAGCAAGTCTGTGGCAGAGACTTTTGTTCGTGCTACGTACTGGCTGCTAGGCAAGTGAGAGAGGCCTATCCAGGCGAGCAAAAAGTGTGTCCCACAAGGGGAGCGCATTCTACTGCAAGATTCAACTCTAAAGGACATTTGTCAAGAATCCTACAGAAAGGTATTTGAGCTTCCCTGCAGTTTCCCTTCTGCCTCTTTCCTGCTACTTCCTTCATTAATTGTTCAATAAAGCATTGAAAACATACTCAAGTGTTGGTGCTTATATCGTCCAGAGGTAAACTCAACGGAACCCTAGACCCGGTGCCAGTGAAACAGAGTGAAGGAGAGTGAAGGTAACAAGCCCGCTTAAATCAGCAGCTCCACCGAGAGTTATTGCTACATAATATATATATATATATATATATATATATATATATATATATATATATATATATATATATCACTGTGCTATGCAAAAGGACTCCAGCTCCTTTATCTGCTCACCTCAAGGACAGACTCTAATGAACTCTTTCTTTCTCACTCCCCAAAACGTCTCTCTTTTCAGTTAGGAATCAGCTGTTCACCTTTTCACTTTCGCGATCTCCACACCACCCAATGTGTATAGCACAGATAGGGAGTTGATTATGCAGCCTCACTCCTTAGATATTTTTCCACTTCAGGGGACTCATATTTGAAATGTAATCAAAAACAGAGCCGACATAGTGCTCTCTGCTTTAAAATTTATTTAAAACCGAGCTAAAAGAGGACACTTACTCAATAAAGACAAACAATCGCTAATTTCATGTAATAAGAGCATCCGCTGGCACACCACCGTGGCTGAGTGACGTTACAGGTTCGGATCCTCCCCTCTGCACGTGTATCGACCACTGTTTGGTCTTCATCAACAGATGAAGACCAATCAGCAGGGTTTTAAATACATTTTTAAAGCAGAGAGCTCTATGTCGGCTCTGTTTTTGATTATATGTAAAAAATGAGTTCCCTGAAGTGGAGAAATATCTACGGAGTGAGGTTGTATAAATTCTGGAGATCAACTCCCTATCTGTGAGATACACATTGGGTGGAGTGGAGATCGTGAAAGTGAGAAGATGAAAAGCTGATCCCTAACTGAAAGGAGAGACGTTTTTGGGAGTGAGAAATAAATAGTTCATTAGCGTCTACCTGACTCATCCTTGAGGTGAGCAGATAAAGGAGCTGGTGGTGGTGTTTACATATAAGGGACCTTTTGCAAAGCACGGTGATAGAAGGTTAACACTGAAGTACAACTATGGGTTTTTTCTTATGGATTTTTCATGTACAATTTGTACATAAGGGATTATTGTTTATCACTGTAGTATTGCTGCATTGCATGTATATGTGTGCTCTTGGGTACATATATATATATATATATATATATATATATATATATATATATATATATACACGGTATATATATATATATATATATATATATATATTATATATGAGGCAAATCCCTTGAGCTCCTCCAATGCTTGCGGTGATATCTCCCTCAAGCCTCCCTCTTCCCTGCTGGGTCCCTAGCTTGGCACTCCAGATACTTCTCAAGCTTCACCCCTGCTGACCGGCTCGGTCCCTGGCTTGACTCACAAGGCTGCTCTGCAAGCATCACCTCCGTTGGTTAGGTCCCTGACTTGATCACCACCTAAAGTTTCCTGATTCTCCACTGTGCCCATTCGGTGAGAATGCTGCTCTGGTACTTGCTTCAGTTACTCACTGTGGTCCCTGGTAATAAGGTGGTTGGTCCCTTTGTGGTGACAGCTTCCCTTCTACCTTCGACCACTGACAGGTTTTCCGGCAGGCAGAACCGTCACTTCTGGTTGGACTGCAAGCCACAGTCCCAACCATGCGCTGCTCTCTTTCTTCTGGATAGGCCCTCACACAGCCTAGCAGCCAGATGCCCCTGGGAAAGGCCCAATCTCCGGCCTAGCAGCCCGGGGCACGCGACACACATCTACTCAGACAGCCATCCAGGTGGCACAGAACATAGATCACCTGACTCCACCCAAATATATAGGCTCTCCCAGCAGGCCAAGGGGTTCAAGAAAACCCCTGCCCATTGGCCGAAATACCCCATATACCCATAACCTAACCTTAAGTTGTCCTTCTCATATCTAGTGCCCGGCCACCTAGTGATAGAAGAGAAAAGTACAACCAGGCCAAGCTTAGGGAGAAATCAGTGGATCTCTAACAATTTACCAGGGTAACTACTCCTGGCAAGTAAATTTGTGAAGAGCATCCCTGACCAAACCCCAAGGTGCTACATATTTATTTGTAAAACATTTTGAAAACTATTTATCATTTTTCTTCCACTTCACAATTATGTGCCACTTTGTGTTGGTCTATCAGATAAAATACCAATAAAATACATTTACCGTATATACATATATAAGTATAAGTCGAGTTTTTCAGCACATTTTTTTGTGCTGAAAGTGCCCCCCTCGACTTATACTCGAGTCAAGCACTTTTCTGCAGCAAAAAATTTCATTTTCCGAACCGAATTTGGGGCCCCGTATCTCAGGGCCACTTTATGCTAGGAACTTGGTGTGCAAACCCAGTGGAACTGGTACCACAACATATCCAAAGCTGGGGTTCCTAGCACTAAGTGGCCTCGAGATACGGGGCCCCAAAGCCGGTTCAGAAAATGTCATTCTCTGCTGCAGAAAAGTGCTTGACATTTTCTGAACCCATTTTTGGGGCCCTGTATCGTGGGGACACTTGGTGCTAGAAACCCCAACTTTGAATATTTTATGGTGCTAGTTCCACTGAGTTTGCACACCAAATTTGGGGTTCCTAGCATTAGGTGGCCCCAAGATACTGGGCCCCAAAGTCGGTCAACTGTGTCCATCTGCAGCAATGTCATTTCAGGACCATTTGGGTTCAGAGACCCCAAATTTTGGCTGCAGCTAGGGGGCATCTAGGAACCCTTAACTACCGAGTTTGAAGTTCGGGGGACCTATGGCTGCAAATGGGCACAGTGAGGTATGCAAATGGGCACAGTGAGGCATGCAAATGGGCACAGTGAGGCTGCAAATGGGCATTGTTGACCCTCTTTTCCACTTACAGTAGCTGTGCATTTCTCACCCTCATCTTATACTCGGGTCACTAAGTTTTTCCCATTTTTTTGTGGTAAATTAGGGCCTCGACTTATACTCGGAACGACTTATACTCGAGTATATACGGTATGTTTTTGGTTGTAACATGACAAAATGTGGAAAGTTTCAAGGGGAATAAATAATTTTTCAAGGCACTTTCAAGGCATTTTTTATGCCTGATTTGTTGATATCGATGATACAACCAACAATTGAATTGTATGTTTTTTCTATGTACTTTGTAATGCATTTTCTACGTTTTTAATATCTTGTTGAATCATTTTATTCAGCACCACTCTTAAAAGGTCCCATGGGCATAAACTCTTTTGACTTTTCCTGTATATTGGGGACTGAGTACTGCTGTGGTTTGAGCTTAGGCGGCCCTTTCTCTTTTTTATGACATCAAAGACTACGTCAATTGGCATTTCCCATACATGCACATTGAGGGTACACAGGGGTTGATTTACCAAAGGCTTAGAGACTATTTACTTAGCAAAATAAATGTTTACCAAGTTTAGCTAATACGATATGACTGTGTTACCTTCAATTAACTGATTGTCTGCTATCAAAATTAGTTTGTGAAAAGTAAAAAGCATCTCTCTCCTTTGAAACGTATATGCCCCGACCAAAACTAGCAGTGTCAGTATGCATAAATTATCTTGCAAGTTTGACAGTGGGGTCTGAGACGTATGAAATTAATTGGAAGTAAACTTCCAACATTAAATTTTACCTATAGGTAGTGTAAATATCTTCTAAATGTGCACCGTTTAGGATATATTTACTGTACATGCAGCTGGTGACATCACCGACGTAAGTGTTCTGAAGGAACGGCCACCCATGCCGTTTCTTCAGAGCCCTGTGGCGTGAATGGCGGCTCCTGCGCGCATGTGCGGGAGTGAGGTCAATTCTGCTCTGGTCCGTCACAGAACCGGAGTCTGCAAACCCAGAAGCAAGACGGGTGAAGATGAAAGTGGACTTCAGCGATGACATTGCATTGCTGGAATGCTTCAGTTTCAGATAAGTTTCACATAATGTGCTAGTATCCGATGCATACCAGCACATTATGGCTTTACCTTGTAAGTAAGCAAAAAAAAATGCCCAGCGTTTTACAACAGCTTTAACATTCTTAAAAAATATATTGCATACTATGCTATTTCATAAGTCATCACACACAAAGTGGTTATCAAAGTTCATTTAGAAGGACAATAACATGCTAAAATGTATGTAAAGGCAAAACTTACTTTTTTTTAGTTTTGGATATAATAGGCAAGGGATAAACCACTGTTGTGATATTCTTTTCAGTTTATTCCAGTGACGCAACAAAAAGTAAGGGGAAATCTTCTAATGCCCCGTACACACGGTCGGATTTTCTGATGGAAAATGTCCGATCGGAGCGTGTTGTCGGAAATTCCGACCCTGTGTGGGCCCCATCGGACATTTTCCATCGGATTTTCCGACACACAAAGTTGGAGAGCAGGAGATAAAATTTTCCGACAACAAAATCCGTTGTCGGAAATTCCGACCGTGTGTACACAAATCCGATGGACAAAGTGCCACGCATGCTCAGAATAAATAAAGAGATGAAAGCTATTGGCCACTGCCCCGTTTATAGTCCCGACGTACGTGTTTTACGTCACCGCATTTAGAACGATCGGATTTTCCGACAACTTTGTGCGACAGTGTGTGTAGACAAAACAAGTTTGAGCCAACATCCGTCGGAAAAAATCCTAGGATTTTGTTGTCGGAATGTCCGAACAAAGTCCGACCGTGTGTACGCCCTATTAGAGTGAGAGGGATTGCCCTTTTAGACAGCTGTCACTGGAACAAGTGTTCCGATCAGGAGACTTACCCTCACCTCTTGTTCTGATGGCAACTTCAAATTATGGGTTTCTCCTAACTTTCTCGTGATAATGGTTACCAGGACAAATAGAGGGATAAATCCCCAAAAGAGACACAGGCATAAATAAAAACTTAACGGAAGGTCTTATCCTTCCACACTCTATCTAAACTAATTTCAAGATTTACTTTTTTAATTTTTCAGGTGGATTGGCCAAGCTAAGTCTACGGCCAGGCAGATGTAAGTTGATGTGTGTCTGATGGAGGCTGATCAGAATGGACACAGCTGGCATTAAAGGGCCCTCAAACTTTTCACTGCCAGTGATGCACAGCAGCAGCGCTTCCTTGGCACCCACCTCCCCAGCCAAATTCGAAAGCTCTGCTGTCCCACTTATGGGCCTAGAAACACCATGGTGGGTGTGTCTGGATAAATGGAAGGGAAACCAGTAAACATCAGTTCTCTGATCTCCCCTATCTAGACTAAACACTGAAGAAACATCTGTCACTTCCATTTCTGGCTGTCACTTTCTTTAGTCATTGCAGCCAAGGAAGAAGTTAGTGGAGTGCAATCTGTGCTCCATTAGCTTCAGTGGAAGGCAGGTAAGATATCAGGGGTCAAATAGACTCCGGATGTGTCATTAAAGAGAACTGTCTATACTATGCTTGAGTTACTGTTGCATTAATATCATGTAACATAAAAATTTGGAACTACCGCTATTTTATTCTCCAGGGTAATTGCTTTTATATAAAATGTTTGAGTTTTACCAAATCTTCTTGCCTAAAAAATTTTTTTTGAATGCGTGACAATAAAAGAATTATAACACTGCCAGGGGTGCTTACAGTGATGGCATTTTATTCAAATGGGTTACAATGCTGCCACTGCTCATAGACTGTCTGACCACTGCTCATAGACTAAACACTGTCATTTTTGATGGGCAGCTTGGTCTGTGTTGAGGTGTATGGAAAAATACAAATAAAGGTATGTGAAATAAAAAAAAGGAATTCATAAAGTAAATACTAAAATTACAAGTATTAACAATAATCAGAATATATTATTGTAGGGTCCTTTGAAACACTTTTCAGTTGTCTTTGCATATTTCAGAAACACATCAAGTCTACTGGGTTGATCTTTTCAGATGTATGTCCTCTTAGGGCCCTTTCACACTGGGGCGGTTTGCAGGCGCTATTGCGCTAATAATAGCGCCTGCAAACCGACCCGAAAGTGCCGCTGCTTTGTCTCCAGTGTGAAAGCCCCGAGGGCTTTCACACTGGAGCGGTACACTAGCAGGATGGGAAAAAAAGTCCTGCTAGCAGCATCTTCGGAGCGGTGAAGGAGCGGAGTATATACCGCTCCTGCCCATTGAAATCAATGGGACAGCGCGGCTATACCACCGGCAAAGCGTCTCTGCAGAGGTGGTTTTTAACCCTTTCTCATCCGCTAACCGGGGGTAAAACCGCCCTGCTAGCGGCCGAATACTGACGACGACGCCCCCGCCCCAGTGTGAAAGGGCCCTTAATCTACTACTTAATTAATTAAAAAGATAGAAAAAGAAAATGAACAAAAAGTGTGACTGTTGCCAAAAGAAGCGACCATTTTAATTAACCAACCCCAATGATCACTGGTTACAAATGAGTGAAAATTAAAAAAAAAAGTAAATAAAGAAAACTTTTTAAATGAATGCAGCATTTTTTTGTATTTTAAAAACACACTTTACATAGTGGAATAAAATGATACTCACAATTTTCACATTTTCGGCAGCATATCAGTCTTTCTGTGGTATAGACTGGGTGCTGACCCTCTCTGCATACCTCCATCACCACTGTAGCAATCCCATTGATAAGTGTCATGCACCATGCTCCAAAAAACAACTCACTTAGTCTCATAATTGTTCCTGTTGTCTGAGGTGGCTGAGATGGTGTTTACGAAGCTGAAAGGTTCTTCATAAAATCTTTTTCTTCTTTTGAACAATGAAACAAGTGCATCTGATGTTCGGCACACATCTTTATAGCTATGTGGGAGCTTCCTGATTGTGGTCATGACGTCTGTTGCACTCTTCAGACATTTGAAATGCCTTTAAGCCCTTTGTTGGGCTTGTTCCATATTCAACGTAAGAAGTTGTGGTGATATTTAAGTGCTGTGACTGATAACTGGACAGATTTCCATTTATAGAAGTCCTCCCACTGTAAGGTAAATTCTGAATAGTTTGTCTAGGCTACTGCTCTTCCACTTTGCCTATAACAATTTGGCAACCTAAACTTTTTTTATTATTGATTTTAGTTTGGATAGACTAGGAAACTGTTAATACAATGGTCAAGTATTACCCTAGATTCACATCTATGCGGCCAGCCGCTGCATCTTAACAACTGATGAGTCATCAGCTGAATGTAAAAAAAGAATTGCCGGCAAAAAAAAAAAAAAAAATCAGGAAATTAAATCGTGTGAGGTCCCCCCCCAAAACCATATAAGGCCCTTTGGGTCTGGCATAGTTTTTTAGGGGAACCCCACAGCAAAATTTTTAAAAAATTGGCGTGGAGTCCCCCCAAAATTCATACCAGACCTTTATCCGAGCATGCAGCCTGGCAGGTCAGGAAAGAGAGGGGACGAGTGAGTCCCCCCCCTCTGAACCATTACAAGCCACATGCCCTCAATTTGTGGGTGCTTTGGGGCAGGGGGGCTCTGCCCCCCAAAACACCTTGTCCCCAAGTTGATGGGGACAAGGGCCTCTTCCCCACAACCCTGGCAGTTGGTTGTGGGTGTCTGAGTACAGGGGACTTATTGGAACAAGGGATCCTGCCCCCCCCAGGTGAATGAGTATAGGGTACATAGTACCCCTACCCATTCACCCAAAATGTGTAAAAAAAGTGAGTAAAGACACATCACGAGTTAAGTCCTTTATTGAAAAATAAAAAAAACAATGTCCCCCAGTGTATACCCATTACCAATCATGACACCTGTCGCCACCACCAACCCGAAAAAACAAAAAGAAAAAACAAAAAAAAGCTCTGCTCGCACAGAAGGCTCCGGCCATCTGCCTGCTCCGCCGTGTGACAGTTTATAAATAGCTATGGGGTGGGCCACCCAGCGACATCACCTGACGGCACCGCCCCCTGTGACATCGGCAGCCCAGCATGCACCGGTCAATGACGTCACAGGGGGTGGTGCCATCAGGTCATATTGCCGGGTGACACCGCCCCTTGGCTATTTAAGAACTGTCACACGGCAGAGCAGTTAGACGACGAGAGCCTTTGGCGCAACCAGAGCTTTTTTCAGGTGGGCGGTGGCAGCATGATTGACGATGGATCTACACCAGGGGACATTGTTTTTTTAATTTTTTTAACAAAGAACTTGCCAAAACTTGTGTTGTGTCTTTACTTACTTTTTACACTTTTTTGGTGAATGGGTAGGGGTACTATGTAACCCATACTTATTCACATGGGGGGTTGGTTGGATCTGGGGGCCCCCTTGTTAAAGGTGGCTTTGAAATTCCAATAAGCCCCCCGCCCGCAGACCCCCACAACTACTGGCCATGGTTGTGGGGAAGAGGCCAATGTTCCCATCAACATGGGGACAAGGTGCTTTGGGGGGCAGAGCACCCCCCATGTTGAGGGCATATGGCCTGGTATGGTTCAGGAGGGGGGTGATTGCTCGTCCCCTCCCTTTCCCGACCTGCCAGGCTGCATGCTTATATAAGGGTCTAGTATGGATTTCGGGAGGACCCCGTGCCATTTTTTCCACTAAAGGTAATCTGACTGAGGTTTTAACTCCTCCCCATTTTACTGCTAAAAGTACTTTGTTGTAGTCTGTGAACACTTTGAAAAATGTTCTCACTGCTTATTGAGAAGTGACACCATTGTTGAGGTGACACCAATGTATTCCTTAAAAAAAGAAAAGACTGGTGTCATGAAGATCAGCTAAAATATATAAACTTTATTACTACTGATAAAAAACAGCCAAAAAAGCCAATGTGTTACCGCCATCAGGCATTCACTGGGCCATGATTAAGGCCTGGTGGCCGAAAAGCATTGGATTTTTATGACTGTTTTTCATCAGTAATAGTAAAGTTTATATGTGTTGTACCAATATCAGTACAAATATCAATCTTTTCCTTTTGTTGATTGCACAAGTGGAACTTCTGCTCATTTGTCTCCCCCTCCGGTACCACACTTGGCACCTTTCGGGGGAGGGGGGACAGGATACCTGTCTTTGACAGGTATCCTGTTCCCACTTCCAGGAGTCTGGGCCATGGCCCGTTACATCACCGGGGGGCTTCCTCCTTCTCCTCTCCCTGTCGCCGGGCCAGTAGGAGAGAGGAGAAGGGTCTCATGCATGCACAGTAGGGTTCCTGGCGTGAAGACGTAAAGCTACACTGCTGGGTACCCTTACCTGCAATGGCAGCGGCACCACCCGACAGCTGATGGAAACATGAGCTGTGGTGCCGACATCACTGGACTCCAGGACAGGTAAGTGTCCTATTGTTAAAAGCCAGCAGCTGCAGTATGTGTAGCTGCTGTTTATTGTTATGTTTTTTTGGGGCGGAACACCACTTTAATTACATGGAGGTAGTAGTTCAGATGCACTTGTTCCAACAGTATTCCTTAACTTTTATTAAAAAAAAAGGTGTTACCTTCCAAGCTGGGCTCTCTGGCATTGTTGCAAGTTTTTGCATGTTAACCTTTACAAGCTTTTTTGGCTTGTCGCTACCCTGAGCTGTTTACCCTTCCCTAGACTAATACTAGCTGGGAACCCCCCCAGACCAAAAAGGGACACTGTTGCTTTTAATAATGAAGTGGCACATTTACACTTGAACACAAACCAGTCTCCTAATAGGTTATAATCAAATGAGCTTTGCTTTCATACACGTCAGAATAGCCCAAGTATATTGCAGTGTACAAATATAAAGTTTCAATGAATCAGAGAAGCATCTGACAGCTATCTCTGATTCCCACACAGGAGTGCTCACACCGGAGTGACAGTAATATAACAAGCCGCGAGCTACACACACTGCAGTAACACTTGCCTATTGTCCCTTTTCAACCTGGAAGGATGGATAGATTGATACAGCACAAAATCAGTCTGCAGCACCTCCTGGCTTGCAGAGCATGTCGCTGATCACACTCTCTCTTCACTTCCTGTAAGACATAAACATATATAGCCTTGAGGGGTCTCCTGACCCTTAGGCAGGGGCAGGAAACAACCTCTTAACAGGAAGAATCTGTTTGTAATAAGAACTCTATGGTAGGTACCAGGCATACATGTGAACAACCTCACAGACAGTGTACAAAAGAACACTTCCTTACACACTCCCCCTGGTGAAACCTTTACGTCCTGTCAAAGACAACATAACATATATATGCAACAGCCCAACAAAGAAACAAATCGCTGATCCTCTCTCCATTACAATGGTTTTCTGTGGGAGAAGGCAAGTTAGTAAATCATTCCAGGTTAAGCCATACTGGTAACATATTGACCAAATTAGAAACTGCTCCTACCCAGGCATGATACAAGTGAGGCTGAGTAATGAATCTGGGATCCACCAAACTATCATAAGTCAAGATGGGTGGGGGGATGCCTAGCTCGTTCTCCTCTTTGGACTTCTTTCTGAGGTAAAGCTGTGTTCCCAGGCCCTGAACTAGGACTTTGAGTCATGGGAAAGGATTCTACTGGTTGTGAGTCAGAACTAGGCCCCTAACTGGGGCATAAATTCTAGAGACCCAGGATCTAGCATCTCCTGGGATGGAGGAGTGTCAGTGCTGGCAGCATCAGGGGTCACATTCCACTCACGCTCACTGACATCAGAAAGATCAGATGAGGCATTTGCCTGAATAGGAGGCAGGTCAATCACTGGAGTGTCATCTCTGATTTCCTCATCACTGACTTGTGGAATGGGCAGTAAATGATTGCGATGCCAAGCTTTGATTTGTCCTTCTGGCCCCTTTATCTTGTATACAGGGATCCCAGGTAACTAATCCACCACTGTGAAGATTTCTTTCCTCCATTTGTCAGCTAATTTATGCTTTCCCATTGCAAAGAGGTTTCGTAATAGTACTCTATCACCTATATTCAAGTCTCTGTATCTCACCCGAAGATCAAACCTTCATTTGTTTCCTTCATTAATTTTGGCCACATTTTCTTCAGCCAAGCGGTAAGCAGACTTAAGGATACCTTTCAATCTAGCCACATACTGGTAGTGGCTTTGGTGACTGATCCCATCAGTGGAGACCCCTAGTAGAAGGTCATTTGGTAATCTGGGCTCTCTTCCAAACATTAACCACTACCCACCCGGCCACTGTACATAAACGGCCGGGTGGTCCTTTCCTCGTTCTGAGTGGACGTTCCAGAACATCCTCAGAACGAGTGCTCAATCCTGTGATTGTTGTGATCACAGGATTCAGCCGAGTAGAGATTAGGATATGGCCGCTGTGATTGGCCCTCCCGATCACGTGACGGCTGTGTCCAATCACAGCCATCACAATGTAAACTAAGACGTGTGCCTCTGACAGTTCTCCCCGCCAAACTCAGTACGGGGGAGGGGGGGAGTAGCAGGGGGAATCTGCAGCTCTGTGACAGCTCTCTGTGTAAGGATGATTTTATACAGAGAGCTGTCACAGATCCCCCCACAAACAGCACACACATGTCAGTGTCCCCATAAAACATCTGTCACAGTGCACAAAACATCTGTCTGTCCCCCATCACATCACCCATCACCATCGGTGGCAGATCAACATCTATCATTGCTACCAATGATATAACTTTCACACAGACCAAATAATATACACTGATTTGGGTTATTTTTACCAAAACAATGTAGCAGTATAATTTTTGGTCAAAATTTATGAAGAGAAATTATTGATTTGCAAAATTTTATAACAGAAACTAAGAAAAATTAATTTTTTTTGAAAATTTTCGGTCTTTTTTCATTTGTAGCAGAAAAAATAAAAACACCAGTGGTGAATCAAATGCCACCAAAAGAAATTCTTTATTTGTGTGAAAAAATTGATAAAAATTTCATTTGCATACAGTGTTGCATGACCGCGCAATTCTCATTCAATGTATAAGAGCGCTGAAACCTGAAAATTGGTCTGGGGGAAAGTGCCCATTATTGAAGTGGTTAAAAAGTAAGGGGAAAACCCGGTGCTCTCATGCCTTGTACTGTTGTATGCATGAGCCATGGCTTCAATCCTACGACTCCAGGTTTGTTTGTCATCAGCCTGTAGGGTGCCTAGCATATCAAACAAGGTCTGTGTGTCAGAAAAGGCCACTTTATCTTCAACAACTGTGGCTGTAGCACACAGGGCTCTGACACCAGGGCCAGGGACCTCTTCCCAGACAGTCTCTTCAGATATAGGGGCCAACTCTGGGTGTCTTGATAGGGCATCTGCTCCAATGTTCTTTGGTCCCAGTTTGTACTTCAATGTAAACTGGTAATTGGAAAGAGCGTATAACCATCGTGCCCGGTGGCATCCAGCTTGGCTGGTAGAAACCCAAGGGACATATGCAGTCTTCTCCTGGTCCTCGGATGCCATCGGGACTTCATAGTACCCAGACCACAGGTCTATTACAGTATACCACCGATTCCCATTAAGAGCTTCCAAAACTTTCTCTATCCTGGGTAGTGGGTACTGATCCGGTATGGTCCTCCGATTGGGGGTTCGGTTATCTACACACAGCCGGATGGACCCACACTTTTTCCTCAGTACTAATCGGGAAGGCATAAGGGCTTTTACTGTCCACGATAACCCCTTGACCCTTTATCTGGGTTAGGGTCTGTCTTAGCTTATCAACATTCTTCGAGGTCTCTCTCGGAAAGGAGTAGCATCAATTAGTCGAAAAGTTACAAGAATATTGCAGTATGCAGTATCCACCCTCCTTGATCAATCATTTCTTCGGGAGTTTCCATCAGGACATAACTCCCATCTCCAAGCAGTTCTGAGGCAATACTAGATGCTATCCTTAGCACGCTATCTCCCCCTGGTGGAATTTCCACTGGGTGTTCTCCAATGTGATATACCACTCCATGGCGGTGGCCAATGGAAATAGCCTCACAGAACATTTAATATCAGATGGTAGGTTATCAGATTCAGATGAATTAGCTCAATTTCCTTCAAGAAATTTCTGGAAAGCACAATGTACTGCTCTGCAATTAGTGCCTAGTATTACTGGGGCTGCACGGGCAATACCTGTGTCAGGGCAGACCAGAGCTGTGATCTCCATAGGGGGAAAGCCCTTGTTCTCTAACTCAGGTACAGTTACAGTCACTTGCCCTCTTGGTTTTGGCTTGAAAAGATTCCTTCCCTGTTTCTGCTTTCGTACTTCGCATGAGCGGGCGGCAGACAGTACAGGTGGTGTAGGGGGCCCGGGCCCCAGCAGGACCACAGAAGGCCCGTGATATTCTCCCGGTCCTCCCATGTCCTCTCCCCCCACAGTGTTCTCAAGACCTCCACCCACCCACAGTGTCCCCCCACAGTGTCCTCCAGCCACCCAGTGTCCTCCAGACCTCCACCCACCCACAGTGTCCCCCCACAGTGTCCTCCAGCCACCCAGTGTCCTCCAGACCTCCACCCACCCACAGTGTCCTCCAGACCTCCACCCACCCACAGTGCCCCCCCACAGTGTCCTCCACCCACCCACAGTGTCCTCCACCCACCCACAGTGTCCTCCAGACCTCCATCCACCCACAGTGTCCCCCCAAAGCTATCTCTGATTCCCACACAGAAGTGCTCACACAGGCTTGACAGTAGTATAACAAACCGTGAGCTACAGAGTGCAGTAACACTCAATTTTGCCTGGAAGGATAGATGGATGGATACAGCACAAAATCAGCCTGCAGCACCCCCTGGTTTGCAGAGCATGTAGCTGGTCACACTCTCTCTTCACTTCCTGTAGGACATCCACATATATAGCCTTGAGGGGGTCTCCTGACCCTTAAGCAGGGGCAGGAAACAACCTCTTAACAGGAAGAATCTGTTTGTAATAAGAACTCTATGGTAGGTACCAGGCATGCATGTAAACAACCTTACAGACAGTGTACAAAAGAACATTAAAGAACAGCATTTGTGAGCTCAAGTGTGCATGAGGCCTTAAATTTATTTTGAATGCAAGCAAAGTCGTTCTGTTACAAATACCGCGGTATGCATTGACATACCTCCTGAGACCCTGACTCTCTGGACACTACGGTCACCTGCTGACTTGGGACCATCCACAGGCAGTTTAACTCTTCAATAAAGTACAAAAGTTGAATCCAACACAATTTCACTTCAGCTAATTGCGGTACAGAAGATGTTTTTCCAGTCTTGTGAAGTGTAAGAAAATAATGACTTTCTTAAGCCCTGTCTCTGGAATGTACTAACCACTTACTGAGGACACAGAAGAAATCAAGGAGGTTTGGCTAGTACTGAGCTAACAAGAGAGAAACTAAAATCCCATAGTAAAGAAATTGTAATTGCTCAAAACTTCCAGTAGATGTCAGCATACTACTGACCATCAATAACCTAATGCAGTTCAATAAAACAGATAAAAAATACATGTAAAAGGGACAGAACAAGAGTAAGTACCAGAAATTGATGTGGTATAAGCCTCTTATAATCCTCTGTTCAGGGTGGAAGAAGCAACACAAGGAGACAGAGTGACAGAGAGATGTCCTTATTGGCCTGCTGATTCTTCTTTTACTCATTCAGGGCCGTCTTAACCCCTTCCCGCCGACCGTACGCACATCTGCGTACTCGGCTTTCCGGGGTTATACCGGGATGATGCCTGCAGCTGCGGGCATCATCCCGGTACCGTTGATTAGAGCCGGCGATCAGCTAAAAGCCGCTCGGCTGTTATACCGGAGGAGCAGGAGGGGACATACCCCCCTCCCACCGCCTCCCGTCGCTCTTACCGGGCCTCCCGTGGGAACGGGAGGCCCGGTGTCCAATCGGCCCCCTTCGGCGGCTGGCAGCGGGCTGGAACGAAGCTGTGGGCGGCTTTGTTCCAGCCTACTCAATGTAAACGCGGAAGCGACGTCATGACGTCACTTCCCGTTTACGCGGCTGCCAATGGCGCCGGTTTTAAAAAAATATACAGTGTTCAGAATCGCCGTTTTCGGCGATCTGAATACTGTGAAGTGCAAAGGAGGGATCGGGGGTCTTTTAGACCCCCGATCCCTCCATAAAGAGTACCTGTCACAACCTATTACTGTCACAAGGGATGTTTAAAATAAAAAAAAATATACAGTGTTCAGAATCGCCGTTTTCGACGATCTGAATACTGTGAAGTGCAAAGGAGGGATCGGGGGTCTTTTAGACCCCCGATCCCTCCATAAAGAGTACCTGTCACCACCTATATGTTTTTTTTAAACACAATTTACAAGTATAAAAAAATAAATAAATAAATATTTTTTTTTAAAGCGCCACCGTCCCAGCGAGCTCGCACAGCGAAGAAAACGCATACGGAAGTCGCGCCCGCATATGTAAACGGTGTTGAAATCACACATGTGAGGTATCGCCGCGATTGTCAGAGTGAGAGCAATAATTCTAGCCCTAGACCTCCTCTGTAACTCAAACCTGGTAACCGTAAAAAAAATTTAAAGCGTCGCCTATGGAAATTCATAGGTACCGTAGTTTGTCGCCATTCCACGAGTGCGTGCAATTATAAAGGGTGACATGTTTGGTATCTATTTACTCGGCGTAACATCATCTTTCACATTATACAAAAAAATTGGGGTAACTTTACTGTTTGGATTTTTTAAAATTCATGAAAGTGTCCCTTTTCAAAAAATTTGCGTTTAAAACACCGCTGCACAAATACCGTGTGATATAAAATATTGCAACAATCTCCATTTTATTCTCTAGATTCTCTGCTAAAAAATATATATATAATGTTTGGGAACTCTAAGTAATTTTCAAGCAAAAAATATGGATTTTAACTTGTAAACACCACATTTCAAAAATAGGCTTAGTCATGAAAGGGTTAATGAGCAGGCACACCTGGGCACTGCCCAGGAGCCCCAGCTGCATGGGGGGCCTCTGCACTTTTCTTGTCCCCTTGCAGCACAGTGTGTAATCATGTACTGTTTTGTCAAGTCTAACAGGTCAGCAGGAGCATCAGCGGTGCGGGGGAGGCTGCCAGTAACACTCCCCTCTCATTTATTCAAGTTAAGCTGGCCATACACCTATAGATTATCTGCAGATTTTCTATGGTTAGATGGAAAAAGTGGGAGATTCCTCCATCCACACAGTTCAGCGAACATAGAGAGATATGTTGCACTTTTTCTATCTAACCATAGAAAATCTGCAGATAATCTATAGGTGTATGGCCAGCTTTAGGCTGTTCCTCTGAGATCTTCAGTATCTCTAGAGGCAGCTGGAGTTCGTGGGCGGAGCCAGGGGTGTGGCTGCCTCCTCCACTCCTTCTACAGACTCATTCACTTAAGCTGAGAGACCACAGCAACCTCAGGAGTTTTGTATCCAACAATTCTGTAAGCGACCAAGCACATTGTCACTGCACACAGCATTAACCTGGCACTATTTCACCCTATACTATCCAAACCTTCACCTATACCACCCTATACTACCAAAACCTTCACCTATACTGCCCTATACTAACAAAACATTCACCTATACCACCCTATACTACCCAAACCCTCACCTATACTACACAAACCTTCACCTATACTGCCCTATACTACCCAAACCTTCACCTATATCGCTCTATACTATCCAAACCTTCACCTGTACTGCCCTATACTGTTCAAACCTTCACCTATACTGCTCTATACTATCTAAACCTTCACCTATACCTCCCTATACTACCCAAACCGTCACCTATACTGCTCTATACTATCCAAACCTTCACCTGTACTGCTCTATATAAAACCTTCACAAATACTGCTCTATATTACCCAAACCTTCACCTATACCGCCCTATACTATCCAAACCTTCACCTATACCGCCCTATACTACCAAAACCTTCACCTATACTGCTCTATACTACCCAAACCTTCACCTATACTATCAGAACCTTCAGCTATACCACCCTATACTACCCAAACCTTCACCTATACTGCCCTATGCTACCCAAACCTTCACCTCTATCGCTCTATACTATCCAAACCTTCACCTGTACTGCTATACTGTCCAAACCTTCACCTGTACTGCTCTATACTGTCCAAACCTTCACCTATACTGCTCTATACTACCCAAACCTTCACCTATACTTCCCTATACTATCCAAATCTTCACCTATACCTATGTATACTACCCAAAACTTCACCTAAACCACTCTATACTATCCAAGCCTTCACCTGTACTGCTCTATACTATCCAAACCTTCACCTGTACTGCTCTATATTACCCAAGCCTTCACCTATACCGCCATATACTATCCAAACCTTCACCTATACTGCTCTGTACTATCCAAACCTTCACCTATACCGCCCTATGCTATCCAAACCTTCACCTATACTGCTCTATGCTATCCAAACCTTCACCTGTACTGCCCTATACTGTCTAAACCTTCACCTATACTATCAGAACCTTCAGCTATACCACCCTTTACTACCCAAACCTTCACCTATATCGCTCTATACTATTCAAACTTTCACCTGTACTGCTCTATACTGTCCAAACCTTCACATACACTGCTCTATACTATCCAAACCTTCAACTATACCGCCCTATACTATCCAAACCTTCACCTATACCGCCCTATACTACCAAAACCTTCACCTATACTGCCCTATACTACCCAAACCTTCACCTCTATCGCTCTATACTATCCAAACCTTCACCTGTACTGCTCTATACTGTCCAAACCTTTACCTATACCTCCCTATACTACCCAAACCTTCACCTATACCACTCTATACTATCCAAACCTTCACCTGTAATGCTCTATACTATCCAAACCTTCCACTATATTGCCCTATACTATCCAAACCTTACGCTATAGGGCCCTGTACCATCCAAACCTTCTACTATACTGCCCTATACTATCTAATGCCCCATACACATGATCAGAAATTCCGTCAGAAAAAACTTGGATGTTTTTTCCGACGGAATTCCACTCAAGCTTGCCTTGCATAACCACGGTCACACAAAAGTTCTCGGAACTTTTGACAGTCAAGAACACGGTGACGTACAACACCACAACGAGCCGAGAAAATGAAGTTCAATGCTTCCGAGCAAGTGTCAAATTGTTTCCGAGCATGCGTGATTTTTTGTGCGTCCGAATTGCAACAGACTAACTAATTTTCGGATAGGAACTTTTTCCGAGAACCTACCCTCAATCTTTTTCTGGCTGGGATTCTGCCAGCAAAAGTCCGATGGAGCATACACACGGTCGGAATTTCTGACCAAAAGCTCACATCCGACTTTTGCTGGCGGAATTTCTGATCGTGTGTACGGGGCATTAGCCTTCACCTATACTTCCTTATACTATCCAAACCTTTTGCTAAACTGCCCTATACTACCCTAACCAGGGCCGGCCCAAGATATTGTGCTGCCTGGGACCAAGAATGAAATGCTGCCCCCCCCCCCAAAAAAAAATCACGCCCACCAAAAGGCCCCCACATCCATTATTTTATATCATGATAACTAAAGGGGACCCATCATGGCTCTATACATGTATAAAGAGGACCTGTCATGGTTTTTTACATGTATATAGGGGTAGAAAGAGAACCAGTCATGGCTCTACACATGTTTATAGGAGTATAAAGAGGACCTGTTATGGCTCAATATATGTATGTAGGAGTATAAAAGGACGTGTCATGGCTCTATACATGTATATAGGAGTATAAAAGGACGTGTCATGGCTCTATACATGTGTATAGGAGTGTAAAAGGATGTGTCATGGCTCAATACAAGTATGTAGGAATATAAAAAGAACCTGTGGCTCTATACATGTATGTAGGAGTATAAAGGGGACCGGTCATGGCAGTCTACATGTATAGGAGTATAAAGAGGACTTGTCATGGCACTATACATGTATATAGGAGAATAAAGAGGACCTGTCATGACTCTATACATGTATATAGGAGTATAAAGGGGACCTGTCATGACTCTATTTGTGTACAAAGAGGAACGGTCATGGCACTATACGTATATATAGGAGTATAAAGAGGACCTGTCATGGCTCTATACATGTATACAGGAGTAGAAAGAGCACCTGCCATGGCTCTATACATGTATAGGAGTATAAAGAGGACCTGTCATGGCACTATACATGTATATAGAAGTATAAAGGGGACCTGTCATGGCTCTATACATGTATAAAGAGGACCGATCATGGCACTATACGTGTATAAAGGGGACTGGTCATGGCTCTATACATGTATATAGAAGTATAAAGGGGACCAGTCATGGCTCTATACATGTATATAGGAGTACAAAGAGGACCTGTCATGGCTCTATACATGTATATAGGAGTATAAAGGGGACCAGTTATGGCTCTATACATGTATATAGAAGTATAAAGAGGACCTCTCCTGGCTCTATACATGTATATAGGAGTATACCTTTCCTTTTTAATCTGCAGCTCTGTGATTTTCTGAAATTGCAGTGCAGTATGGGAACCTGGAGGTGTTCTGTACACAAAATGTACAGAATGTGTACAGAACGCCCCCAGAAACATAATTTCCTGCTTGAGTGATTGGCTCACAGATTTTCCCAAAAGTCTGCCTAAGATACAAGTCAGATTTCAGGCATCCCTTGGAACAAAAATGTCATTTTTGGTAAGATACGCTTTATTTTCAAAAGTACTGGGACACCTGCTTTTACACGCCCATGAACTTTAACCACTTCAGCCCCGGAAGGATTTACCCCCTTCCTGACCAGAGCACTTTTTACAATTCGGCACTGCGTCGCTTTAACTGCTAATTGCGTGGTCATGCAATGCTCTACCCAAACGAAATTTGCGTCCTTTTCTTCCCACAAATAGAGCTTTCTTTTGATGGTATTTGATCACCTCTGCCGTTTTTATTTTTTGCGCTATAAACGGAAAAAGACTGAAAATTTTGAAAAAAAATGATATTTTCTACTTTTTGTTATAAAAAAAATCCAATAAACTAAATTTTAGTCATACATTTAGGCCAAAATGTATTCGGCCACATGTCTTTGGTAAAAAAAATGTCAATAAGCGTATATTTATTGGTTTGCGCAAAAGTTATAGCGTCTACAAACTAGGGTACATTTTCTGGAATTTACACAGCTTTTAGTTTCTGACTGCCTATGTCATTTCTTGAGGTGCTAAAATGGCAGGGCAGTACAAAACCCCCCCAAATGACCCCATTTTGGAAAGTAGACACCCCAAGGAAATTGCTGAGAGGCATGTTGAGCCCATTGAATATTTATTTTTTTTGTCCCAAGTGATTGAATAATGACAAAAAAAAGAAAAAAAAAAAAAATTACAAAAAGTTGTCACTAAATGATATATTGCTCACACAGGCCATGGGCATATGTGGAATTGCACCCCAAAATACATTCAGCTGCTTCTCCTGAGTACGGGGATACCACATGTGTGGCACTTTTTGGGAGCCTAGCCGCGTACGGGGCCCCGAAAACCCAGCACCACCTTCAGGATTTCTAAGGGCATACATTTTTGATTTTACTCCTCACTACCTATCACAGTTTTGAAGGCCATAAAATGCCAAGATGGCACAAACCCCCCCCAAATGACCCCATTTTGGAAAGTAGACACAGCTATTTGCTGAGAGGCATGGTGAGTATTTTGCAGCTCTCATTTGTTTTTGAAAATGAAGAAAGACCAGAAAAAACATTTTTTTTTTCTTTTTTCAATTTTCAAAACTTTGTGACAAAAAGTGAGGTCTGCAAAATACTCACTATACCTCTCAGCAAATAGCTTGGGGTGTCTACTTTCCAAAATGGGGTAATTTGGGGGGGGAGTTTGTGCCACCTGGGCATTCCATGGCCTCCGAAACTGTGATAGGTAGTGAGGAGTGAAATCAAAAATTTACGGCCTTAGAAAGCCTGAAGGCGGTGCTTGGTTTTCGGGGTCCTGTGCGCGGCTAGGCTCCCAAAAAGTCCCACACATGTGGTATCCCCGTACTCAGGAGAAGCAACAGAATGTATTTTGGGGTGTAATTTCACATATTCCCATGGCATGTTTGAGCAATATATCATTTAGTGACAACTTTGTGCAAAAAAAAAAAAAAAAAAAAAAAATTGTCTCTTTCCCGCAACTTGTGTCGCAATATAAAATATTCCATGGACTCGACATGCCTCTCAGCAAATAGCTTGGGGTGTCTACTTTCCAAAATGGGGTCATTTGGGGGGGGTTTGAACTGTCCTGGCATTTTATGCACAACATTTAGAAGCTTATGTCACACATCACCCACTCTTCTAACCACTTGAAGACAAAGCCCTTTCTGACACTTATTGTTTACATGAAAAAGTTATTTTTTTTTGCAAGGAAATTACTTTGAACCCCAAACATTATATATTATTTTAAAGCAATTGCCCTACAGATTAAAATGGTGGGTGTTTCATTTTTTTTTTTCACACAGTATTTGCGCAGCGATTTTCAAACGCATTTTTTGGGGAAAAAACACACTTTTTTAAATTTTAATGCACTAAAACACACTATATTGCCCAAATGTTTGATGAAATAAAAAAGATGATCTTAGGCCGAGTACATGGATACCAAACATGACATGCTTTAAAATTGCGCACAAACGTGCAGTGGCAACAAAATTACTACATTTTTAAAAGCCTTTAAAAGCCTTTACAGGTTACCACTTTAGATTTACAGAGGAGGTCTACTGCTAAAATTACTGCTAAAATTACTGCCCTCGATCTGACCTTCGCGGTGATACCTCACATGCATGGTGCAATTGCTGTTTACGTTTGACGCCAGACCGCCGCTTGCGTTCGCCTTAGCGCGAGAGCAGGGGGCGACAGGGGTGCTTTTTTTTTTATTTATTTTTTTTTTTATTTTTTTTTGCTTTTTTATCTTATTTTTAAACTGTTCCTTTCATTTTTTTTTTAAATCATTTTTATTGTTATCTCAGGGAATGTAAATATCCCCTATGATAGCAATAGGTAGTGACAGGTACTCTTTTTTGAAAAAATTGGGGTCTATTAGACCCTAGATCTCTCCTCTGCCCTCAAAGCATCTGACCACACCAAGATCGGTGTGATAAAATGCTTCCCCAATTTCCCAATGGCGCTATTTACATCCGGCGAAATCTAAGTCATAAAATGCTCGTAGCTTCCGGTTTCTTAGGCCATAGAGATGTTTGGAGCCACTCTGGTCTCTGATCAGCTCTATGGTCAGCTGGCTGAATCACCGGCTGCATTCTCAGGTTCCCTGTTGAGACAGGAGAGCCAGAGAAAAACACGGAAGACGGTGGGGGGGGGGGCATTCCCTCCCACTGCTTGTAAAAGCAGTCTAGAGGCTAATTAGCCGCTAGGATTGCTTTTACATGAAAGCCGACCGCTGGCTAAAAAGAATGATACCAAGATGATACCTAAACCTGCAGGCATCATTCTGGTATAACCACTCAAAGTCGTGAATGGCGTACCTGAAGACAAAAAAATGGTTAACAATAAAGCACAGTAAACGGTAAAGTATAAATAATTACATACCTGAAAAGCAAACATGATAAAACATAATAACAATAAAACATTGCAGAATAGAATACAGTAAAAAAGAGCAGAACAATAGAGAGAGAATAGAGAGAGAGAGAGAACAATAAAACGACAACTATTTTTTTTTATTTTTGTTTGTGTTTTTTTTTTTTTTACACTTTTTTTTTGTAACTGTAACTTTTATAACTGTAACCGGTTCCAGGTTCGAGTCTCTCAAAATGCGATGGCATCTTGGGAGACCCTGTGAAAGTGTGCCTAGTATGTGCAATGCTGTGCGCTACGCTAATACTCAACTAGTGCATGGTAGCGTTCAAAACATTCACCAAGTGTTACTGCAGTGCTGTTTTGACTACGACCGGGGTGTACTACGCCGCTGGTGCTTGCCAGTTCACCAAAACGCTACAAAGAAAAGTGTCAGTGATCGATCGATACTGCACTTGGGTGGGCTGGACTGGGCTGGGCCGGGCGGAGGGGCAAAACGCAGGTGCTAGCAGGTATCTGGGCTGATCCCGCTAACACTGCGTTTTTGGGAACCCTAAACTGCTGGGGACGCTAGTATAGATCTGATCGGATCAGATATTGATGCCTTCAGATACTATACCACTAAGGGAGGTGTACGGTGCGTGTACGGTGCGTGCGTGGGTGTTCGCGGTACTGGCGCTAATCTGACGCTGCCTAGGGCGACGCATATCACCGCCGGGCGATCAGGGGGCTAAACCTTTATTCGGTAATAAACGGCGGGTGCCCTGACACTATAAAAAATAAACGAACTAACCAGCGTCACCCGTAACGGTTATACGGTGATCAGTGGTGAAAGGGTTAACTAGGGGCCATCAAGGGGTTAAAACATTTATTAGATAGTATATGGGGGTCCCTGTCGCTATAAAACACTGACGGCGAACCTAAATATTTACGTCCCTAACTAGCGTCACCAGCGACACTAATACAGCGATCAGAAAAATGTATGCCTGGCATGTTCTACTGTGTGTGTGTGTATGTTTTGTGCACTTACATGTCATCTCTCCTCGGCGCTGGAACGGAAACTGCCAGACCGAGGAGAGATGACATCACATCCTCTGCCTCTGTGTACTATACAGAGGCAGGGGATGTTTCTCATTGGCTGGGAGCGATCGCGAGGGGGGGGCCACGATCGGATGGCCTCCCCCTCGTCTGTCATTGCTCCCAACCAAATGCCGACCGCAGCTGGCACCGGGGGGGGGGGGTCCGATCGGACCCCCCACCCGCGGGAAGGCAATCACGTTTCAGGTACGTGATTTTGCCTGCCCGTGCCGCTCTGCTCACGTATATAGGCGTGAGGCGGTCGGCAAGTGGTTAATGGCATCCCAGTCTTGGTCCGTAGGGTTCAATACTCACCCCTAGCAGCTATAACAGCTTCAACTCTTCTGGGAAGGCTGTCCACAAGGTTTAGGAGTGTGTCTATGGGAATGTTTGACTATTCTTCCAGAAGCGCATTTGTGAGGTCAGGCACTGGTGTTGGCCGAGAAGGCCTGGCTCGCAGTCTTCACCCTAATTCATTCCAAAGGTGTTCTTTAGGGTTGAGGTCAGGACTCTGTGCAGGCCAGTCAAGTCCCTCTACCCCAAACTCGCTCATCCATGTCTTTATGGACCTTGCTTTGTGCACTGGTGCGCAGTCATGTTGGAACAGGAAGGGACCATCCCCAAACTGTTCCCACAAAGTATCGTCCACATCAGTGTCTGACCTCACAAATGCGCTTCTGGAAGAATGGTCAAACATTCCAATAGACACACTCTTAAACAGCCTTCCCAGAACAGGTTAAACTGTTATAGCTGCAAAGGGTTGGCCAACTCAATATTGAACCCTACTGACTAAGACTGGGATGCCATTAAAGTTCATGTGCATGTAAAGGCATTGCCCCAGTACTTTTGGTAATATAGTGTATGTGAACCCAGCCTGAAGGGTAAAAGAGAAATATGTTGCATTATCAAAAGAAACGCGGATAGTGAGAATGTGAGCCATATAAAGAAATGAAAGTATTTGAAAAATAAGTATACTTTCAAATCTAATACATGAGCTGAGCTGAGTACTTTATTGCACTGATTTCTAAATAAATTCCCAGAAACAGAATTAAAAAGTCTAAGAAAAAGGCCATTATTATACAGTATGACATTTTAGTAAGGTGGACCCAAACTTCAGGCCGTTTAAGGCCTGATGGTTGCCATACTCTGGCCCCTGCTAAGAAATAGCCCTGTGCGCATGTCTTTATTACTCTTAATAATACTGAGTTATTTAATACTCCCGCTGTCAAACTGTTTTTTTTTTGTGTTTTTTTTACTTTTACTTTTACTGACCATCAAACCAGAAGCATTTTTTACTTCCATTGATTTAGGGACATTTATACTCCCACTTTCCATTGTCACTTGGGTATTTAATACTCCCACTAATGCCTGGGCATCTTTTTCCCAGCTATGAAGATCCTTGTCAATTATGATGAGCGACATCTAAAGATGTTGACCAGCTGTGAGGTACATCCTTTTGACCTAACAAAGAAGAAATCTAATGCGCAAAACCAAGACGAGCCAAAGCCGCTAAAGATGACTAAGAAGCCGCCACACATACGGCAGTGTTCCCACACAGAAAAACAATAAGGTAAATAGAGATATGTGGCGCTAACTCAAAGTGCATAAATGTGATGAAATAAATATAATCCAATTCTTCAAGTAAAGTGCATATGCGTAAAGAACAAAATCACATAGATAAAGTGACTAAACATCCGTTAAATTCATAAGAAGTGACATCGGATAAATGACAGTGAAAATTCATGAAATATGACATCAAATAAATAAACAAATCCAAAATGAAGGTGAATAAATCCAAAAATAGTCTAAAAGTGCATCAAGATTAAAAAAAAATCACAAATTTAGAAAAAAATTGAAAAAAATCTCATAAGATAAAAAATGTTGCATGCAATAACAAAAATCGCATAAGGTACAAAAAAGTGCAGAAACGCTATAAAAATAGCCACAAGTCGATCCAATTAATTTAATACAGTTCCAACGTGAACAAAGTGAATCTTCATAAAACAGTTTGTGCAAAAAAATAGATGAAAAAAGTGCAAACGATGATAGGTGACAGATTGCTCTTAATAACCGTACTCCGTGGTGCGTCACACGTTTCCCCCAGCCTCTCACCTCTAGCAAAGACCCCTAGGGTCAAGTCGAGCCTGCAATCAGGAAGTGGATAAAACACCATCAATCGATCAGTCTCCTCCGATCGTCACAGGTTTGGCAAATGTCCAAATGGAAGGCCTCAAGTTCGGCAAGTTGGGTGGAGGCATGCAATAGAAAGGAGTATCCCCATTGTGCAGTATTCAAAACAGGTTTATTCAAAACAACATAGTAACTTACATATACAGCATAAAATGAACAGCACAGATCCCAGTACTTCCGGTCTTGGCCGCGGCCAGAAGTGATGACACCTAACTCTTCCCTGACGCATATCGTCACCGCCAACGTGACTTTATCAAAGAGTCAGATTATATTTATTTCATCACATTTATGAACTTTGAGTTAGCGCCACATATCTCTATTTACCTTATCCTTTTGACCTGACTCCTGACCTCTGTGCATTACTAAATCCTGATCCCTGACCTTTTTGCATTGCTTACTCCTTAATATCTGTGTATTACTTAATCCTCAACTCTGTGCCCTACTTAACCATCTCAATACAGGCGTATGTATATATTGTGATATTGGGGGTGTTTAGCTCTAGTGATAGATGCATTTCTGTGCAGTGAGTCCACGTCAGACAGGCCTTATAGTTAAGGGCCTGGTAGCCTACGTTTATTAAATGGAAAAAACACAAAACAAAAGTCCATCCAGGAATCCTGCGCAGGGGTTTACTCTCTCGCGCAGGGGTTTGAACTCTTAAGTATGAAGAAATCCAGGACTACTCCTTACCATGCCCAAGGGGATCCGCAACCTGAGCGTTTCAACCATACCCTGCTGAATATGTTGGGGACACTTCCCTTAGAAAAAAACAGCATTGGGGAGACCATATAGCTGCTGTAGTACATACTTATAATAGCACCTCAAATGATTCTACTGGGTACTCCCTCTACAGACAAATGTTTGGAAGAGAACCTGTGGACCTGGCTTTTGGAACATCATTAGATCATACCTCTCAGGCCTCCTACAGTGGGTATGTCGACAAGCTTTGGAAGAATTTGAAGATGGCCTATGAGAAAGCAAAGGAAGCATCCACCACCAGACAACAGAGGAACAAGAAAAACTTTGATCTCAGAGTGAGAGTTCAGGACCTACAACCCGGAGATCGAGTGTTGTTGCGCAACCTAGGAGTGCCTGGGAAGCATAAACTGGCTGATCGATCGCGTCCCCAACTTTACATTGTCTGTAAACGAATATCCGGGCTTCCTGTGTACCAGATTCGGCCTGAGGGTAAAATGGGGCCTCTGAAAACCTCGGATCGAAACCGTCTGCTGCCTATATACCTGAAGCTGTCCGAGTACCTCTATCTTCTCGTCAAGAGACTCATCAGTCCCCTACGCTGAGAAGGAATTAGACCTTGATTGATTATGATTTTCACCCCTAGAAGATGATCCCACCACTCAGGGGATACCCTTCATGAGGGAGACAGATCTTCCACTACCAGAAGTTGAAATGCTAGATTCCCACTACTAGGAAAAAACAAGGACATCAAGACGGAGCTTGATGAAGTACTCAGTGTGACAGAGGCTCCCTGCCCCCCCAATCAGAGCCTGAACCAGAACGAGAGCCAGTGCTTGAACCAGAACAAGAACCAGAGCTTGAATCAGAGTGTGAATCAGAACTATTGGAAAGTATCTACTCCAGATTGAGACAGAAAATATGCCCTCCAAAAAGACTGACGTGTGATACCTTTGGGGAGAATTCTAATGAACGTATTCCTACCACTCAACTTTCTAATCAAGCACTTGCCTCCTTTATTGAACTTTTGGTAAAGGATGACCTTCATCCACCCCCTGACACTGCTGGGTGGGCCACTAATTTGTTATTGGCCTGTCATAAGCTTGATATGGCTTTGCCTGACAATGTACATAATTTACTGTTAGAAGATCCCTCTTTGGATTAGTTGTTGGCTGTTGCAAGTTCTAGTTTGTCGTATAACTAACCATTCATTTCTTATGATACAGTGAGGTGATCCTACAGGTTCTGTTCTGTCTTCAGGGGCCAAAGGCTTTCAAGTGGGCGGAGGATGTAGCAATATGAACTACAATTGCAATGAACAGCTATCCTCGGCACTATCTATAACAGCGTTACTAACTATACATCATATTTGTGAGCCAACAAAAAGAGATTGTGGGATTGGTGGTTCCATCAGGTGACTGTTCCCCTACGCCCGGACCACATATCCTAGGGATCTTTGCTGCCACTGGAGAGATTGCTGGGAAGAGTTATAAAAGAAATCAGAGACCGACCCCGCGCTCTCTTCATTTCCAGGCCTGGTCGTTGGTGAAAGGGCAATTGCCTACCTGTGCAAATCTTTCCTTGGTTGTTAAGCTGGGACACTGTGTACAGACAGCTTTACTTTGGGAACACTTCACTGCACTTTTATTCAAACACTGTACATAGGCATCTTTAACTTCATCCATCACACAATATACCACTCTGTTACTACATCTTATTGGATATAGTTAATGAGCTCCGACTGCTGGTGAAGACCATCAGATCTGCAACGGGGACATTCTGTCATTGCTTCTTAAAGGGCCCTATTACCATCCTTGTTTAGCTTCATTTCTCATTAGGATAATATGAGGTTGAACAGGCTGGCCTGAGTTTCTCTCTCTAGAAGTAGAAGCAGAATTTATGCTTAACTTTACTTATCCTTTCAGGTTATGTCCAAATGAAATTTCATTGTACACTACATCTTAACTGAAGTATTCCAGTAAACGTTAACAGACTATAAACGTATTGAGTGTTGTCTTATTGCTCAAAGGTGTTACAAATATGTCTAAACCCAGAGTGTCAGGTTGGTTGGAACGTTAGCAGGGTCATGTCGATGCAGATGAGCAGGTGGATCCAAGCAGTCCCCAAGGGGGCCATGCTACACTGATGGCTTTTAAAGTGTCTCCCATGGAGATTTTTAGGTACCATAGTTTGTCGCCATTCCAAAGGTGGTCGGAATTTTAAAGCCTAACATTTTAGGTATCTATTTACTCAACCAAGCATCACCTTTTATATTTGACCAAGAATTGGGTATTATATTGTGTTTGTGTTCACTAAAATTGATTAAAGTGTATTTTTTCCTGAAACTTTGTGTTTCATAAACTACTGTGCAAATATTGTACCGCATAGAAAATTGCAAAAACAATCATTTTTTTCTGTCCAGGGCCTCTGCAGAATTGGCCTGGTTTTGAAGTGGTTAATCCTAACCCCTTAACTCTATGCTTTGCACTCTCTTGACTGAGGCTCAGGTTTTATTTAAACATCCCCACCCACTGAAACCACAGTTTGGCCACACCCACAATTTATTGTGCAGTGATGTGCTCCAAGATGTTCTGTGACCAGTTGTTTCAGGGCATGTTAAAAATGAAGACATGAGTGGGGTGTGTATGGTTAAAAGTGTGCATGACCAATAGGGTGTCCCCAGATTTATATGTAAAAAATTTGGTAACCATACACTGTAGAGATTAACAAAAGGTACTCCTTGAAAACCAGGTTATGGCTTTAAACTTGGTCTTGCCAAAGACTTTAGAAAATGCTGTCATTCGCCTTGCTGTGTGTGCCTGGCTTCTTGTGGTAAGGGAAGGTCTTTCATTGCATATGAGTTTTTAAAGAAGCTATGGTTGTCACCAAAGCTGGTTATTTACTCCTGCTTTCAAGAGGCACAATGAAAAGACTAAGGCCTCTTTCACACGAGGGATCCGTATGTCCGTTTTTCATCCTTCCGTTTTCGGATGAAAAACGGACATACATGTATCCCTATGGAGCGTCGGATGTCAGCGGTGACATGTCCGCTGACATCCGACCCGCTCCGATCCGAAAAGTGTAACGGAGGAAAAACCTACTTTTTCCTCCGTTTTCGGATCGGATCGGATGACGACGGACACTACGGACCGTCATCATCCGATCCCCCCATAGGGGAGAGCGGCGCTCTGACAGGTCCGTCGCTGCACAGTGTGCAGCGATGCACCTGTCATCTTCCTGCTCAGCGGGGATCGGCGGAGCTATCCCCGCTGAGCAAACGGATGTTCACGGGGCGGATCATGACTGATCTGCCCCGTGTGAAAGAGGCCTTAAGATCTTATACCTGCAGTAGCTGCTGTGATATATGGCTAAAAGATGTCCCCTACATCTAAGTTGTAAGGATGTCCTGCTTCATCAAAAAAGGTACATAGAACAATATCTTGACTTGAATAGAATACATTAGTTACTTTTGTTAGAAACTGTAACATTGGTCTAAGGACAACTCTGTCTGGATAGAAAAGGCAGTATGTGTCAGGTTTGTATGGTAAGGGCGTGGAGTCTAAGCCCCAGCCTGCGTTTTCCCTGATGGTGGGAATAGACTTGCATCAAACTGGAACCAGGTCAAAGCCTTCAGGTACACCCGACTGACAATGCAGAGACTATGTGTAAGTGCAGGAATCAAACGGCAGGAAACAGAAGAAGATCCGAGAAAGTAGCTGAAGTTAGGGTGGGCGGCAGACAAACAAAATTGGTAGATGGAGCTGCACAGGTAGTCAGGCACAAAATACAACTAATGCAATGCAAACCTGGAGCTCTGAGAAACTAGGAAGTTGTTCAGGCAACCCAGGCTACACTGAGAATGTCTATTTATCTAGCATAGTTTTAAGCATGCTCTGAGGAATTGCACTATGAGGATGTTAGTGGCTCAATTTGTGTTTGTTAAGGCTGCAGAGACAAAAACATGGACTTTTAACCAAGACCTTTTTCAGGCCTTTCTGAAGAAAAGGCAGAACATTGTTAACTTCTGGAGATGATGGATCAAACGATAAACGGAGCAGGGGTTGGTACATGGGTAGTTAGGCACATAATACAAGGCAAACCTGGAGATCCAAGTAACTAACAAGTTGCTCAGGTAACCCAGGCGACACTGAGAATGTCTATTTATAGGGAAGCAGACTGGGAGACAGGCCATAGAGTGATAGAAGGGAAAAAAGTTTAAGTTCACAGTAGAGCAGGCGACGCCCATAGGTGAACACAGAAGCCAGCAGCACATGTGAATAGAATCACAGATCTAGAAGAACCACTGCACAAGGAGGTAAGACTTTCAAAAACAGAAAACTGCAGGCTAGACCATGACAGTATGGTTCAGTTATTTCCAGACACAGAGCTCATATGCACATCTTGCAAAAAATGATGGCTACTAAAAAGGCTGTCTTGAGAAGTAGATTCTAAACAAAACAACTTTGGGACTGATGAAAAAGTGTTGATGAGGCTTTATAGGAAGTGTGGCAGGGGCATAGTTTTAGGAATACTCTGAGGAATTGGACTATGAGGATGTTGGCCCAATTTGTGTTGGTTAAAGCTGCAAAGGCGGAAACGTGGACTTTTTTCCAGGCCTCTCTGAAGAAAATGCAGAACGTTGTAAACTTCTGGGGATGATAGATCAAACGATTTTGCAGAAGCTGGTTTTAGGAATCTTTACCATATTCTATGGTGGATATGGGTGGAATGTTTTCTTACTTTAATAATGGTAGAAATTAACGCTTGGGAGCATCCGAGGCTTGAGAGCTTCCGCCGCTCAATCTCTTTGCCATCATACTGAGCTTCTCGGGAGACGGGTGGAGGAAGGATGCCTGGCTCAGGAGATCTTGCCTCAGCAGAAATATCAATGATGGATCTAGGCTGAGATGAAGCAGTGTTGAAAACCACAGTCTCTGTGGCCAATAAAATATTTTTGCAATCGAGAATGTTTTTTGCTATAGAGAATGTCCATGGATAAGTTAGGGCTTTTACTCCCTGAGCCTCTGAAAATTTTTTATCAGTGTCCTGGCCTCGCCTCCCTTACTCCCGGAGTCTATGGGTAGCTATCCAGGCAGATAACCTTTTTGTGCGTACACAATAATAGACTGCTGTTTCTTGTCTGTGCCTTTATTGGCACGTTGCAGATTTTAATACAAGTGTGAATGACACACGTTATATGCGGTAAAACTGAAAATAACAAGAATAATATAACATTACCATACAATAGTAAACATCATATAAAATAATAACTGAAATAGCTATCTCCTTTCCCTAATAGCCTGTGGAGAAGGAAGGGGAAGATTGCTTACCTCCGATGCCATTGATGGGAAGAGATTACATCTAAGCAGCTGGGATAATCTTGAAATGCTGATCCCTAAGGGGTGTCACTTCCTGACTAAAAAGGATGTGATGATTTTTATGTCACATCCTTTAACCACTTGAGCCCCGGACCATTATGCTGCCTAAGGACCAGAGGTCTTTTTCCAATTTGGCACTGCGTCGCTTTAACTGCTAATTGCGCGGTCATGCAATGCTGTACCCAAACGAAATTTGCGTCCTTTTCTTCCCACAAATAGAGCTTTCTTTTGATGGTATTTGATCACCTCTGCGGTTTTTATTTTTTGCGCTATAAACTGAAAAAGACCGTAAAGTTGTGATTTCACTCCTCACTACCTATCACAGTTTTGAAGGCCATAAAAAGCCCAGATGGCACAAAACCCCCCCAAATGACCCCATTTTGGAAAGTAGACACCCCAAGCTATTTGGTGAGAGGCATGTTGAGTCCATGGAATATTTTATATTTTGACACAATTTGTGGGAAAGTGACAATTTTTTTTTTTTTTTGCACAAAGTTGTCACTAAATGATATATTGCTCAAACATGCCATGGGCATATGTGGAATTACACCCCAAAATATATTCTGCTGCTTCTCCTAAATACGGGGATACAACATGTGTTGGACTTTTTGGGAGTCTAGCTTCATACGGGGCCCCGAAATCCAATCACCGCCTTCAGGATTTCTAAGGGCGTAAATTTTTGATTTCACTCCTCACTACCTATCACAGTTTCGAAGGCCATAAAATGCCAAGACAGCACAAAACCCCCCAAAATGACCCCATTTTGGAAAGTAGACACCCCAAGCTATTTGCTGAGAGGCATAGTGAGTATTTTGCAGCTCTCATTTGTTTTTGAAAATGAAGAAAGACAAGAAAAATTTCTTTTTTTTTTCTTTTTTCAATTTTCAAAAGTTTGTGACAAAAAGTGAGGTCTGCAAAATACTCACTATACCTCTCAGCAAATAGCTTGGGGTATCTATTTTCCAAAATGGGGTCATTTGGGGGGGTTGTGCCATCTGGGCATTCCATGGCCTCCGAAACTGTGATAGGCAGTGAAGAGTGAAATCAAAAATTACGCCCTTAGAAAGCCTGAAGGCGGTGCTTGGTTTTCGGGGTCCCGTGCGCGGCTAGGCCAAAAAGTCCCACACATGTGGTATTCCCATACTCAGGAGAAGCAACAGAATGTATTTTGGGGTGTAATTTCACATATTCCCATGGCATGTTTGAGCAATATATCATTTAGTGACAACTTTGTGCAAAAAAAAAAAAAAAAATTTGTCTCTTTCCCGCAACTTGTGTCACAATATAAAATATTCCATGGACTCGACATGCCTCTCAGCAAATAGCTTGGGGTGTCTACTTTCCAAAATGGGGTCATTTGGGGGGGGGTTTGAACTGTCCTGGCATTTTATGCACAACATTTAGAAGCTTATGTCACACATCACCCACTCTTCTAACCACTTGAAGACAAAGCCCTTTCTGACACTTTTTGGTTACATGAAAAAATTATTTTTTTTTGCAAGAAAATTACTTTGAACCCCCAAACATTATATATTTTTTTAAAGCAAATGCCCTACAGATTAAAAAGGTGGGTGTTTCATTTTTTTTTAACACAGTATTTGTTTTTTGGGGAAAAAACACACTTTTTTAAATTTTAATGCACTAAAACACACTATATTGCCCAAATGTTTGATGAAATAAAAAAGATGATCTTAGGCCGAGTACATGGATACCAAACATGACATGCTTTAAAATTGCGCACAAACGTACAGTGGCGACAAAATAAATACATTTTTAAAAGCCTTTAAAAGCCTTTACAGGTTACCACTTTAGATTTACAGAGGAGGTCTACTGCTAAAATTACTGCCCTCGATCTGACCTTCGCGGTGATACCTCACATGCATGGTGCAATTGCTGTTTACATTTGACGCCAGACCGACGCTTGCGTTCGCCTTTGCGCGAGAGCAGGGGGGGGACAGGGGTGCTTTTTTTTTTCTTTATTATTTTTTTGCATTTTTATCTAATTTTTAAACTGATCCTTTCATTTTTATTAATTTTATTGTTATCTCAGGGAATGTAAATATCCCCTATGATAGCAATAGGTAGTGACAGGTACTCTCTATTTTTGTTTTTTTTATTTTATATTTTTTTTGTGTTTTTATTTTTTTTTATTTATTTATTTTTTTTTTACACTTTTTTTAGTAACTTTTAACTTTTGTAACTGGTTCCAGGTTTGGGTCTCTCAAAATGCAATGGCATCTTGGGAGACCCTGTGGAAGTGTGTCCTAGTCTGTGCAGTGCTGAACCCTACGCTAATACTCAACTAGTGTATGGTAGCGTTCAAAACATTCACCCATGCAAAGACCAGGATTGCCAGGACAGGAGGGACAATAACACCGGGTGTCACGCCTAAATCCGCGCTTGCTGCAGACACGACATCTTTTTTGGGGGGCCCGTTGGGTAGGGGTACTCGGGATGGCATAAAGAAAATGCCTCTCATGCAGCCGGCTTACTGCATTTGGTTGGGGAAGGTGAGGTAGAGCACCATCTGGAAACAGAAGGGCTCTGATGATCTCTTCCTGGAATTTAAGGAAGGATCCAGTCCATCCTGAAGCTCTGTATAGCACATGAGCGTTCAGCAAAGCCAATTGAAATAAATAAACAGACACTTTTTTGTACCAGCGTCTGGCCTTACGGGCAACTAGGTACGGCGCCAACAACTGGTCGTTGAGGTCCACCCCTCCCATATTAAGGTTATATTCGTGGACACAGAGGGGTTTCGTCACAACACCAGTCGCCGTAGTAATTTGGGTCGTCGTGTCTGCATGAAGGGAGGTGAGAACGAAAACATTCTTCATATCCCTCCACTTCATAGCGAGCAAATTATTATACTTCAAGCAGGCTCTCTCCCCCAGCCTAAGACGGGAATCTACAAGCCTCTGGGGAAAGCCCCGGCGATTAGGTCGCACGGTGCCACATGCTCCAATCTGATGATCAAACAAGTGACTAAAAAGTGGCACGCTCGTATAATAAGTGTCCACGTACAAGTGGTACCCCTTTCCGAATAAGGGTGACACCAAGTCCCACACTATCTTGCCAGCGCTTCCTATGTAGTCAGGGCAGTTTGTTGGCCCTACGTGACTATCTTTGCCCTCGTAAACCATAAAACTACATGTATAGCCTGTGGCCCTGTCACAGAGCTTATACATCTTGACCCCGTATCTGGCACGCTTGCTGGGAAGGTACTGTTTGAATGACAAGCGGCCAGAAAATTTAATCAGGGACTCATCAACGCAGACAACTTGATGGGGGGTAAACAAGTCTGCAAAACGTTGGTTGAAGTGGTTTACGAGGGGCCGAATTTTGTAGAGCCGATCGTATGCAGGGTCTCCACGAGGACGACAGAGTTCATTGTCGTTGAAGTGCATGAACCGCAAAATCTGCTCGTATCGTGCCCTGGCCATGGAAGCAGAGAACAAGGGCGAATGGTAAATTGGATCAGTGGACCAATATGACCGCAACTTACTCTTTTTATTCAAGCCCATGAGGAGGGAAAGGCCCAGAAATATCTTAAATTCGGAGACCGTAATTGGTCTCCAATCTCTGGCAAGGGAGGACTGGGGAATAGTGGCGATGTGTTGACCAGCGTACAAATTGCTTTGGTCCACAATAGATCTATAGAGATCTTCGGTGAAAAACAGTGAATAAAAATCCAGTGGCGTAAAGTCAACTGTTTCCACCTGAATTCCGGGTTGGCCAGTGAAAGGGGGAAGTACGGGTGCTGCAGAAGTGGTGGGTTCCCAATTCAGATTGGCGAATGCAGCAGGAAGGGCACTATGGGCATGACAGGCCTGTCTTTGTCTTCTTGGTGGCAGCGGGACACTACTAGTGCTTGCCACCTCACCAGCTTGAACTGCACTTATGGGACTCGCCACGTCACCACGTGATACTGCAGTGCTGGATGTACGACCAGGGTGTACTAGGCCTCTGGTGCTTGCCAGCGGCGCTAGTACTTCTCTGCTCCATACGAGGGACCTGCGGTTCTTGCACTTCAAGGACAGAAGAAGTTCGGGGTCTGGTACGCCTGACCCTAGCAGGGACCACAACTCTGTCGTCAGAGCTATCTGTCATGCAGCCGCTGTCCTCTACAGGATCGTATTCTGAGCCTGAACTTGACAGATGAGTGACTTCCTCTTCACTATCTGTCATGCTCAGAAACGTGTAGGCCTCTTCACTAGTGTACCTTCGATTTGCCATTTTGGGCTCTAAATTTAGGGGTACACTAGTGAGCCTCTCAGGCAAAAAAGCTCCTGACTGTCAGCGACTGTATCAAAACGCTACCAAAAAACTGTTAACGATTGCAGGGATCAGGCCTGACTCTGCGAACGCTGCAGTTATGTGTGCTTAGTGTTTTGTAAGTGTCAGTTATCGATCGATACTGCACTTGGGTAGGCTGGGCAGGGCTGGGCCGAGGGGCAAAACGCAGGTGCTAGCAGATATCTGGGCTGATCCCACTAACACTGTGTTTATAAGAACCCTAAACTGCTGGGGAGTATAGATCTGTTCGGATCAGATATCGATCCGCTCAGATACTATAGCACTAAAGGAGGTGTATGCTGCGTGCGTGGGTTTTAGAGGTACTGGCGCTAACCTGACGCTGCCTGGGGCGACGCAGACCTTATCTGACCCTAAAAACGTAAAACGGAGGGTGCCCTAAAACTATAATAAACTATAATAAACTATAATAATCTATAATAAACTACAAAAAACAAACTAGCTAACCAGCGTCACCCGTAACACTTATACGGTGATCGCTGGTGAAAGGGTTAACTAGGGGGCAATCAGGGGGTTAAAACCTTTAGCAGGTAGTATATGGGGGTCCCTGTTGCTATAAAACACTGACAGCGAACCTATATACTTACCTCCCTAACTAGCCTTACCTGTGTCACTAATACAGCGATCAGAAAAACGATCGCTTATCGACACTGGTGACGGGGGGTGATCACGGGGTAACCTTTATTAGGGGGGGTTAGGGGGGTACCCAGGACCTAAGGGGGGTACCCTAGACCTAAAGGGGGCTAACCTAACTGCCCTAACACTTATAACTGTCACAAACTGACACCAATGCAAAAAAAAAAAACTGCTATTGGTGTCAGTGTGGCAGGGGGTACAGGGGGGTGATCGGGGGGTGAAGGGGGGTGACAAGTGTGCCTGGCGTGTTCTACTGGAAGTGTAGTGTTGTGCAGACTTACTTGATGTCTTCTCTCCTCGGCGCCGGATCGAAAAGACCGGCTCGAGGAGGGATGACATCACTTCCTTTCCCTCTGTTTACATTACGGGAGCGATCGGGAGGGGGTGGCCAACAATGGATGGCCTCCCCCTGACCTCTCTTCGCCCGGGAAGAAATGGCGACCGCCTCGGGCACCGGGGGGGCGATCGGACCCCCCACCCGCGGAAGGCAAATCACGTGTATGTACGTGATTTTGCCTGTCCGTGCCACCTTGCCGATGTACATCGGCATGAGGCGGTCATCAAGTGGTTAAAGGTTAAAGATATTATTACAAATTATATTAATGTTTGGCCAGTAGGTGGCGCATGCGTACAGCTAACCTGGAACAAACATAATTTATAGCTTAATAATGCAACAACACAATATACAATCAAATGACAATATGAATTCTCCTTTCTGAACCTCGAGAGAGAGAAAGGTCTCCTGGAGACATAACAATCAGGCTAGGAAGTTTTTGCATTTTGTTTTCTCAGAGGTGACTAGGAGGTCTATCTCTGGAACTCCAGAGATTTCCAATCTATTTGTGTACCTCCATGCTTAAGGCCCATTCATTCTTGTCCACCCAGCTGCGACTGAGGAGATAAATTGTTCTGTTCCCATGGGGCATAAATCGCCTACAAGTCCTATAGGTTTTACTGGGCCCAGACCAGGGTTGCTCCCCAGCTTAAAGAAGGGCATTGGGTCTCAAAACTGAAATAGTCAACTGGGAACGGAGGCTGCCACTGGAACACAGAAAGATGCAGCATAGAGAGAAAGAAGAAAGCATGTTTACTGATTGTATTCTTTATCTACGAAAACACAGGGATTGGAACTTCCTTCTGGATGTCTCTCTTTAAGTAATATAAGGCAGGGACTTAAAATGGTTGTAAAGGTAAAACTTTTTTTACCTTAATGCATTCTAAAAACTCACCTGAGCCCAAACTTGATCCAGTACTCTGCATGCCTGCAGCAGCTGTTCTGCCCTCCCACCGTTTCACAGGCTTGGCTAAGAGCAGTTGGAGCCATTGGCTCCTGCTGCTTTCAGTCAAAACGTGCGAGCAGAGAGCAGATGTACGTAAAGAGTCCGGCTCAGGATCGAGCATGCACGAGTGCACCCACAGGAAATGGCTTCATATAGGGACACTCAGCAGGGGAGGAGTCAGGAGCACCAGCAGTGGACCCCAGAAGAGGAGGATTGGGGCTGCTCTTTGCAAAACCATTGCACAGAGAATGTAAGTATGACATGTTTGTTATTTTAATGAAAAAAAATAAAAAATAAAGCTTTACAATCATTTTAAGACCAGGAAAGACTAAACCTACAGAGAGATGGCAGGCAAAAATGAATAATAATAATTATAATAATATTTTTTTCAGCTTTCTGTGTTTTTTTTATTTTTTTATTTTACTTCAGTTCTGAGATGTCAGGGAATTCAAGATTCTAGTAAACCTTGAATCACACAGAATATTAAATAACTAGTCATTGTGGTTTACCATTGCTGCACATTCAGTTAGATGAGCATGAAGCTTCTGTGTAAAATGGTTGTGGTAATTGTGTTTTTAAACTTTATTCAACTTGAACTTTACTGTCACCGTTAGCTGAGTATATGTATTTCTCTGTTTTAAAAACACATATTTTTGTAATACTTTAGAACTAGAAATTTAAGTTTTCATCTACAACCTTTACCTTAAAAAATACACTAGTATAGCTTTATTAATTTGCAGTATTTATCAAGAAAGAGGGGATATATACTCTACAGTGCCTTGAAATAGTGTTCATACCCCTTGAAATTGTCCATATTTTGTCATGTTACAACCAAAACCGTAAATTTATTTTTTGGGGATTTTATGTGATAGACTAGCACAAAGTGGCACATACAGTAATTGAGAAATGGAAGGAAAATGATAAATGGTTTTCAACATTTTTTACAAGTAAATATCTGAAAAGTGTGGCATGCATTTGTATTCAGCCCCCTGAGTCAATATTTTGTAGAACCACCTTTCGCTGCAATTACAGCTGCATGTCTTTTTTAGGTATGTCTCTACCAGCTTCTTTGCAAAATAGCTCAAGCTCTGTCAGATTGGATTGAGAGCGTCTGTGAACAGCAATTTTTGAGTCTTGCCACAGATTCTCAATTGGATTTAGGTCTGGACTTTAACCGGCCATTCTAAAACATGAATATGCTTTCTTCTTGCCACTCTTCCCTAAAGGCCAGGTTTGTGGAGTGCACAACTAATAGTTATCCTGTGGACAGATTCTCCCATCTGAGCTGTGGATCTCTGCAGCCCCTCCAGAGGTACCATGGGCCTCTTGGCTGCTTCTCTGATTAATTATCTCCTTACCCAGCCTGTCAGTTTAGGTGGATGGCCATGTCTTATTAGGTTTGCAGTTGTGCCATACTCTTTCCATTTTCGGATGATGGATTGAACAGTGCTCTGTGAGATGTTCAGAGCTTGGGGTTTTTTTAATAACCTGACCCTGCTTTAAATTTCTTCACAACTTTATCCCTGACCTGTCTGGTATGTTCCTTGGCCTTCTTGATGCTGTTTGTCCACTAAGGTTCTCTAACAAACCTCTGAGGGCTTTGCAGAACAGATGTATTTATGCTGAGATTAAATTACACACAGGTGCACTCTATTTATTAATTAGGTGACTTCTGAAGGCAATTGGTTCCACTAGATTTTAGTTAGGGGTATCAGACTAAAGGGGGCTGAATACAAATGCCCTGCACACTTTTCAGATATTGATTTGTAAAACATTTTGAAAACCACTTATCATTTTCCTTCCACTTCACAATTATGTTCCACTTTGTGTTGGTCTATCACATAAAATCCCAATAAAATACATTTACATTTTTTCGTTGTAACGTTGAATATTGAAAATGTCAAGCTGTTTGAATACTTTTTCAAGGCACTGTGTGTGTGTATATATGTGTATATATATGCGTGTTATACTCGTAGTCCCGAGCTCCGCTCGGGACTACGAGTGGAGCCGAAAATGAATGAGAGCCGCCGGAAAGAGCCGAGGACCGGCTCTGTGTATTTCGGCGCCGGCGGCGCCATTTTCAAATCGCGGTCGGCGATTTTGAAGCCCAATATGGCAGGGACAGGGGATCGACGGCTGCGATGGGGCAAGGCTGCACTGGGGAAGGCTGCACTGACAAGGCTGCACTGGGGAAGGCTGCACTGACAAGGCTGCACTGGGGAAGGCTGCACTGACAAGGCTGCACTGGGGAAGGCTGCACTGACAAGGCTGCACTGGGGAAGTCTGCACTGACAAGGCTGCACTGACAAGGCTGCACTGGGGAAGGCTGCACTGACATGGCTGCACTGACAAGGCTGCACTGGGGAAGTCTGCACTGACAAGGCTGCACTGGGGAAGTCTGCACTGACAAGGCTGCACTGACAAGGCTGCACTGGGGAAGGCTGCACTGACATGGCTGCACTGACAAGGCTGCACTGGGGAAGTCTGCACTGACAAGGCTGCACTGACAAGGCTGCACTGACAAGGCTGCACTGTCATGGCTGCACTGACATGGCTGCACTGACATGGCTGCACTGACAAGGCTGCACTGGGGAAGGCTGCACTGACAAGGCTGCACTGACATGGCTGCACTGGGGCAAGGCTGCACTGAGAAGGCTGCAATGATGGGCATTTAAATGTAAGTTTTTTTCCCTTCAACTTCCCTCCTAAAAGTTTTTTTTCCTTAAAATTCCCTCCTAAATTGGGGTGCGTGTTATACGCCGGCGCGTGTTATACGCCGATAAATACGGTATATATATATATATATATATATATATATATATATATATATATATATATATACACACACACACAGTATCTCACAAAAGTGAGTATACCCCTCACATTTTTGTAAATATTTTATTATACCTTTTCTTGTGACAACACTGAAGAAATTACACTTTGCTAACAATGTAAAGTAGTGAGTGTACAGCTTGTATAACAGTGTCAATTTGCTGTCCCGTCAAAATAACTCAACACACAGCCATTAATGTCTAAACCGCTGGAAACAAAATTGAGTACACCTCTAAGTGAAAATGTCCAAATTGGGCCCAAAGTGTCAATATTTTGTGTGGCCACCATTATTTTCCAGCACTACCTTTAAAGTGATTTAAAGGATTGTTTTTTATTTAAAAAAAATAACATACATATCATACTTACCTCTACTGTGCAGCTCATTTTTGCACAGAGTGGCCCCGAACATCCTCTTTTGGGGTCCCCCGGCGGCTCTCACAGATCCTCCCCGGATCAGATAACTCCCAGGGGGTTACCTTGCGGGCGCGCTCCTGAGTCCAGCATTTGCGTCCACAGACACGAATACCGGACTCGGCCCCGCCCCCCACGCCATTGGATTTGATTGAAGGCAGCGGGAGCCAATGGCAGAGCGTCCCCGCTGAGGAGATGAAGAGGCTCAGGTAAGTAAAATGGGGGCGGGGCTGGAGGGGCAGGGAATGCCAGGTGTTTTTTCACCTTAATGCTTAGGATGCATTAAGGTGAAAAAACACGAGGGTTTAAAACCCTTTAACCCACTTGTGCATGCAGTTCACCAGAGCTTCACAGGTTGCCACTGGAGTCCTTTTCTACTTCTCCATGACGACATCACGGAGCTGGTGGATGTTAGAGACCATGTGCTTCTCCACCTTCCGTTTGAGGATGATCCACAGATGCTCATTGGGGTTTAGGTCTGGAGACAAGCTTGGCCAGTCCATCACCTTTACCCTCAGCTTCTTCTTAGGAAGGCAGCGGTCGTCTTGGAGGTGTGTTTGGGGTCGTTATCATGTTGGAATACTGCCCTGCGGCCCAGTCTCCGAAGGTATGGGGATTATGCTCTGTTTCACTATGACACAGTACACATTGGCATTCATGGTTCCCTCAATGAACTGTAGCTCCCCAGAACCGGCAGCACTCATGCAGTACCAAACAATGACACTCCCACCACTATGCTTGACTGTAAGCAAGATACACTTGTCTTTGTACTCCTCACCTGGTTGCCCCCACACACACTCAACACCATCTGAACTAAATACGTTTATCTTGGTCTTATTAGACCACAGGACATGGTTCCAGTGATCCATGACCTTAGTCTGCTGGTCTTCAGCAAACTGTGCATCATCTTTAATAGAGGTTTCCTTCTGGGATGACAGCCATGCAGACCAATTTGATGCAGTGTGTGGCGTATGGTCTGAGCACTGACAGGCTGACCCCTCACCCCTTCAACCACTGCAGCAATACTGGCAGCACTCATACGTCTATTTCCCAAAGGCAACCTCTGGATATGACGCTTAGCACATGCACTCAACTTCTTTGGTCGACCATGGCGAGGCCTGTTCTGAGTGGAACCTGTCCTGTTAAACCGCTGTATTGTTTTGGCCACCATGCTGCAGCTCAGTTTCAGGGTCTTGGCAATCTTCTTATAGCCTAGGCCATCTTTATGTAGAGCAGCAATTCTTTTTTTCAGATCCTCAGAGAGTTCTTTACCATGAGGTGCCATGTTAAACTTCCAGTGACCAGTATGAGAGAGTGAGAGCGATAACACCAAATTTAACACACCTGCTCCCCATTCACACCTGAGACCTTGTAACACCAAATAGTCACAAGACACCGGGGAGGGAAAATCACTATTTGGGCCCAATTTGGACATTTTCACTTAGGGGTGTACTCACTTTTGTTGCCAGTGGTTTAGATATTAATGGCTGTGTGTTAAGTTATTTTAAGGGCACAGTAAATTTACCCTGTTATACAAGCTGTACACTTACTACTTTACATTGTAGCTATGTCATTTCTTCTGTGTTTTCACATGAAAAGATACAGTAAAATATTTACAAAAATGTAAGGGGTGTACTCACTTTTGTGAGCTACTGTATATACTGTATAGTCCACTTTGCATACAAAAATGATTGCCTGCAAACTACACAGAAGTAAGCTTGCAACTTTATATCATATTGGGTCACATGAAGAATGTTGTGAATTAGGCATGAATGCATGTTCAATCAATCAAGTTTATCCCTTTCCCACCCCAGAGTCCTTTAAAGCCGGTCTATGCACTGATTGGGACGGACTTCCCGATCATATGACCACTGTAATTTGCTGTCACAATGGTCACGTAATCAAGAGCAGCTCCCACCAGCTTCTAAACAAGAGATTGAGAGCTGTCTATGACAGCTTGGTCACTGTGCTGGGAGCATGCTTTCAGCACAGAAACCTTGGCTGTCCTTGGACAATCCATGCGTGATACATTAAAGCCCTCCCTTTTTGCCGCCACACGATTTTTGTTGAAGGAGCCTGTGGGAAAATTGTCAGCCAGTGACCCGTTGCCCCCCCCCCCCTGGATCCGCCCCTGCCTGAACTGAGGTGTGCTGACATGATTGCAGAGCTGTCAGCACACTTCCATCAGGGAGCTTTCTAGTAACAGGCTCCAGCAGCTAAACATTGTCAGGCACAATGAACTCCTATCTAGTTGTGGAGGGGAGCATGCTCTGCTGCCATTTCAGGCTGATCTGCAGCACTTATTAAAACTGCAGAGTAGGGTGGTGGCTTTGTTGTCACTAAGCTCTGTGAGTAGTGGGATCAGCATCATTGCATTGGGGCTGAGGCAGACTGGGATTGATTTACTAACACTGCAGAGTGCAAAATATGGTGCAGATGTGCCTGGTAGACAATCAGCTTCTAACTTCAGCTTGTTCAATTAAGCTTTGACAAAAAACCTGATTGGTTTCTATGCACAGCTGCACCAGATTTTGCACTCTCCAGTTTTAGTAAATCAACCCCACTGTTTCCAGGCTTGCCTTTTATTGATGCACCTACTAAAGTATACTCATGTGATGAAGAAGGGGCAGCTTGCCATGCCTGCAACATGAAAATGCTCAGTGCAGGATAGCTGCCCCTCCTGCACTCCTTAGTCCTGCCCCTGGGCTAAACACAGACGTATATTTTAGAAAAGGATTCTGAGCCATGTAATCCTTTTAAGAAGGTTGCTGATGAATGTCACTCATGTATTGGCCTTCAGAAACTAGGTCAATAATATTATCCTTGTCGATGGGCTTATTAATTATATCATAACCAGCCATCAAGGACAAATACCTTCCTGTTCATATTTGTTTGTTCAATATTCTAACTACAGTGGAACCCCGGATTAGGAGCATAATCCGTTCTAGGAGTACGCTCGTAATCCAAAGTACTCGCATATCAAAGCGAGTTTTCCCATTGAAGCCATGGAAACGAAAATAATTAGTTCCGCATTGACTTCAATGGGATGCAGTACCGCATGCGGCCAGAGGCGGGGGGGCACCGGAGAGCCTCGGAAACTGCCGAAAATGCCCGAGGTCACTTCAGCGGACCTCAGCAAACCTCAGAAAGACTTCCTACCCGAGATTTGCCGAGGTCAGCCAAAGTGTCCCCGAGCCTTTCCGTGCATTTCCAAACGGCCCCGAATGGCAACGTCCGGCTCTGCTCAGCTCCGACGCCCCCCACACCTCAGGCCAAAAGAGGTACAGCACACCGCTTTGGCCTGAATCGCACTCGTTTTGCGAGACAACGTTCGAAAACCGAGTTACGATTTTTAAAAATACAGTGCTCGTATTGTGAAATGCTCGTTAACCGCATTACGTGCAATCCGAGGTTCCACTGTATAATTAATCCTGAACTCTACAGAGTGAACTCATCTGACCAGCAAAGTTCTTTTAAATTGATATCATTATCAAATGTATTTATTACATTTCCATGTAACTTAAAGGACATTGGAAAATAGAAGAACACACATCATGGGGATAGGAGTTTTCAACAGCTGTGCTGCTATATTGGGACGCCTGCCGTTACACGCACATGAACTTTAATGGCCCACCCTTTGCAGGGTCCATGGATGAGTGAGTTTGGGGTAGAGGAACTTTAGGGTAATGGCCTGCACAGAGTCCTGACCTCACCTTGATGGAACACCTTTAGGATGAATTAGAGTGGAGACTGCGAGTTAGGTCTTCTTGTCCACATCAGTACCTGACCTCACAAATGCTCTTCTAGAAGAATGGTCAAACATTTCAATAGACACACTCCTAAACCTTGTGGACAGCCTTCCCAGAAGAGTTGAAACTGTTATAGCTGCAAAGGGTGGGCCAACTCAATATTGAACTCTACGGACTAAGACTGTAATGCCACTGAAGTTCATGTGCGTGTAAAGGCAGGCGTCCTACTTTTGGTAATATAGTGTATATTCAGTATTGCTCCTGGGCATCCCCTTATCCCTGCATCTGTGGGACATTGCTTTGGGCTAGTGATTAGAGAGATTTATTCTGGGGTGAACACTGTAATGCAAGAGAAGTATTCCCTTTGTATCTGCATACAACTGTGATTTGTTCTCATATACAATATGTTTCATGAATTTCAAGATTTATTCTCTTTCCTTTCTCCTTAGAAAGCAAAGCTTGCAAAACACTTTATTTGGTTTCTTATTATTGGCACTTCAAAAATCCCATAAATTTCTTTTTAATGCTGCACAGCTTTGGTTTTGGAGACGCTTCCTTTTGCGACATTAAAAACAACTGATCAGCAGAATTGTGAATATGGCAACTGATCAGTCATAATCTGCCTGAAAAAAATTAAGGGAATTTCCACCTCATATCTGACAGCAGACAACCACATTTATTTACTGTAATTTAAAAACAAAAATATAGCTTTTACAAACTAATTCAATCAATTAGTCCATGGCTCCTAACAATGAAAAGAGCATGCTGTCAAATATTAATCCAGCCAGTGCAAAAATTCTTATAAAAGTTGGAATAGTCTACCAGGAGGAAATGTGTAATTTTATAAAGAAGGAAAACCCTCCTTTGTAGGTGTAAATGTAGTGTTGTAGCGCTACCCTCGTAGAAGCTGCTGGTCAGAATTGTCCCTCTGTTTTCTGTCTCAACCTTCTCAAGAACTTTAACCCCTCTGGCATACTAAGTTAAGTATATAAGCGAGCAATATCACAGAAAATCACTCAGTACCCAGTAATAGCACTACGTCAAAGGAGCAGGTATGGAACCCGTTAGTAAAAGCAAACTTGGTATATTGTCACATAAAGATGGGTTGACATTTGACAATAGGTTCATCCAAGTTTCAAAGTACACTTCCCTAGATGGTACTGGAGTTTTCCTGAAAAAGAACAATACAGTAGCTTTTGATATCCATGACTAATGAAGGCAGACCTTTTTTAACAAAGTTCTCCACTAACTTCCCTACATCAATGAAGAAGGAAGCAGGAGGTAGCCCAGAAGTGGGTGCCAGAATCTGGCTTGGGCTCTGAGGGTTAACATCTGACACAGGCAGCTGAATTGAGCAGACTTCGACTTCTTCTGTCAGGTGGAAACTATCTCTCATGAACTGAGCTGAAAAGTCTCTTCTCCATTCTAGTTGCACCTTCACCTAGGATTCACCTTCAGATCTAACACAAATACTCTCTGCTCATGAGTTAGTGCCTTTACTGCTGGTGGATCTGCTCCTCAGTACATTCATCTCCCGGAACATCAATCACTGCACACAGGTCTGTTTGGCCATTTAGCTCTTGGCACCATTTGACCGAGGCAATGGGGTCCATGTCAACTTTTTCTGGCTCATCATCTAGGCTACTGGCACTCAAAACAGAGGGATCCCGGATAAGCCCTCACATGTAGCTTTACCTCCATAGAATCCGTTGGTCATGATGGGCCCTCTGTTTTCTGCCTCAACCTCCTCATGAACTTCAACACCTCTGGTACACTAGTTTATGTGTATAGGCTAGCAATAGTACAGAAAATCACTAAAGGGACACTCTGTACCCAGTAATAGCACTACATCAAAGGAGCAGGCACTGCACCCGGTATTAAAAGCAAACTTGGTATGTTGTCACACAGTATGTAGAGTAACAAAAGAAAGCATGGGTTGGCAATAGTAATAACACAATTTGACATAAAATTAAACCAGTAGTAAACACTAGGCAGAAGATGACAGTTTGCACCAGATCAGCATAAACAGTAACAAAGTCACCAAAGGCAACAATGGACAGTAATGTAACTTAGTTAACTGTGTCAGGAGGCTAGACTGTGTCAGGAGGCTAGACTGTGTCAGGAGGCTATACTGCCAAGGTGTCTTATTGGTGACTGTTAGGACTGAGCTCACTGGACGGGAGTACCCTTTAAATGAATAATGAGTAGGGGCCAGAAGAATGGCTTGGTAAGAGAAAGCAGTCCTTCAGGTTGCTTTTATGCTGGCTATCATTGGGGCCCTTTAAGAAGCGTTAGTGCACATATTGACAGTCTTAATAAACCAGCATGCAGTAAGCATGCAGTATAGGTGCTGCATAGGTGCAGTATAGATGCGGCATACAGTTGTGCTCTAAAGTTTGCATACCCTGGCAGAAATTGTGAAATGTGCAAAATGGTCTCCACGCTGTGGAGGATCAAGTAAGACAATCCAAAAAAATGCTATTTACTATCTACTGTATCTACAAAGCAAAAATAAAGTGCAATTCAATAATATTGCTGCGTAATGTGTTGTCTCTCACTGCTGCCACCATATAAATATACAAACAACAATACTCAAAGTGTAGAGAATTATCACTCCAAAAGTGGCACTGTAATTTAACCTTATTATAGGTTTTCACCCATAGTAACAAAAAAGCGTTGAGATCTTCTCCCGTTTAGATAAATAACAATCACACACCACCTCACGTACACTGGTAATCCCTCTCCCAAGCAGGTATAAACTCACCAAATCGCAATGCCTCCCAATCCCATGGTTGGCATAAAACACTTATGTGAATATCCAGCCGTTCAGGTATGGAATGTCACCAAGTATCTCCCCAGGATTCATAAATGGCCATTAACATGTGAAAAAAGCAAAGATATCCTCCAATGGTACAGTAACCCAATAGGCTAAAATTTATTGACAAGTAGAAAGCCACTCACATATTAAAAACAATCAGATCGGATGTAAATCAAAGGTGACATCAGGCTCTGTCTCCCTGTGTGATAGACATATGTTGATCTCACATAACCGCGACCAACGCGTTTCATCGCTTTCGACTTCGTCACAGGGGTTGGCTACACACGGGGCAAACCTGTTTATGTATACTGCTCTTGTTCAAGGTTAACACATTCATTACCACTCAGGTACCATGCATTCACCAAGTGTACATCTTATGCTGCTAGTCATCCCCCCACAGCCATCTAACCACCTGTGCAATTAACCTTTCAATTGCCAATGATCTTACTCTATCCCATCTTCCCTTAATACTGATCCTATGTTTGATTATCAAACACCTCTTACAATCCACATTCTATTGAGTTAATCCAATGGGAGGATACATATAGCGTTTACAATACATGTTTTATATTAATTACATGCAACATCAATAAAAAAAGTTCTCATAATCATTTATAGTGGGTGACTAAATTGACCCTAAAACACATAATATAACGTCCAAATCTTTAGTCTATAAAACTAAGTTAAACTAGCATTAATAATTCTTAATTAAAATCAAGCTCACCTAACTGTAATGAATCAAACCCACCTAAATGTATTAATAATACATTTTAGAGAAGAGGTTTTTCCGGCGCTCCAGATTTTGTGATGTCAAGAATGGAATGGTATGATAATGGTTCTGATGGTACATAAATGTTAAAATAAAAGGGGGGAGAGAGAGGAGGCAGCCATCCTCAGAGGGTGTCCATAGCCTCTGTAAGCATAGCAATGAGAAAGAGGGAGGGGGGGTTGTGGAGGCACCAACCCTGCTGGCACTGTCATGTAGTGTTGGTGTAATGCATACACTTACTGGTAAGTAGGTTCAGATGGGGTGGCGATGTCCATCAAGGGTATGTGATGTTCTGGGATGTGCTGGTGTAGAAGTGCAGGTTTCAGTGGAGGTCCTTCAGCTCAAGGGATGTTGTTCCTGGTTGAAAAGGGCTACACAGCGGTGTCCAGTGTGTGGAAGCTCCACGCTACCCACCCTGGAACGCGGAAGCGGAAGTGACGTCAGCGTTGCACAGGAAACATCCAGACACAGGTGGGGGATAATACAGGCTCTCCCCAGCAGGTATAAACTCACCAAATCGCAATGCCTCCCAATCCCATGGTTGGCATAAAACACTTATGTGAATATCCAGCCGTTCGGGTATGGAATGTCACCAAGTATCTCCCCAGGATTCATAAATGGTCATTAACATGTGAAAAAAGCAAAGATATCCTCCAATGGTACAGTAACCCAAAAGGCTAAAATTTATTGACAAGTAGAAAGCCACTCACATATTAAAAACAATCAGATCGGATGTAAATCAAAGGTGACATCAGGCTCTGTCTCTCTGTGTGATAGACATATGTTGATCTCACGTAACCGCGACCAACGTGTTTCATCACTTTTGACTTCATCACAGGGGTTGGCTACACACGGGGCAAACCTGTTTATGTATACTCCTCTTGTTCGAGGTTAACAGATTCATTACCACTCAGGTACTATGCATTCACCAAGTGTACATCTTATGCTGCTAGTCATCCCTCCGCAGCCATCTAACCACCTGTGCAATTAACCTTTCAATTACCAATGATCTTACTCTATCCCATCTTCCCTTACTGATCCTATGTTTGATTATCAAACACCTCTTACAATCCACATTCTATTGAGTTGATCCAATGGGAGGATACATATAGCGTTTAAAATACATGTTTTATATTAATTACATGCAACATCAATAAAAAAAGTTCTCATAATCATTTATAGTGGGTGACTAAATTGACCCTAAAACACATAATATAACGTCCAAATCTTTAGTCTATAAAACTAAGTTAAACTAGCATTAATAATTCTTAATTAAAATCAAGCTCACCTAACTGTAATGAATCAAACCCACCTAAATGTATTATTAATAAATCAATAATCAACATTAAAACAATTTATATCTAATTCTATATTCATCCCCTCAGGTTTTAAAGTGTGTAAAATGTAAATCCACTTTGTCTCCCTCCTGGAGATGGCCCCCACCCTGTTGGAACCCCTCCAGGAGGGGTAAACACAATCCACACCCCAGAATGATAATTTTGATGGATCCCTGTCATGGTGTTTTGCAACGGGAGAAGATCTCAACACTTTATTTTGCACAACTTTGGTGGACTTTATTTTATGGACTGATGTTATGGACCTTTTTGTTGCTATGGGTGAAAACCTAAAATAAGGTCAACCACTTCAGCCCCAGAAGATTTTCCCCCTTAATGACCAGGCCCTTTTTTTTTCGATATGGCACTGCGTCGCTTTAACTGACAATTGCACGGTCGTGCGACGCTGTACCCAAACAAAATTGGCGTCTTTTTTTTGCACAAATAGAGCTTTCTTTTGGTGGTATTTGATCACCTCTGCGTTTTTTATTTGTTTAAAAGTGTTAAGGTACTCAAGCGCTAAAGTGAATATATAAAACTGTAAAATGTTGTACAAAGTAGTGTAAAAAATAAATGAATAAATAAACTAATATATAAAAAAAACTGATATATAAAAATGAGTTCAAATATCCAGATACTGCAGCTGCAATCATTCAGTGACACCCCACTTATAAATAATTAAATAGATAAAGTGATGCGCTCGTAATATCTATAGGATATCCTACTATTCAATGTGCTGACAGGTCATATTCTACTTGTGGATACTTTGTTACAAACTATACAAAAACTTGAACAGTGATTAGCATAATATAAATAAATATAAATACAATGTGTTGAAAAGTCTGCTGTGAAAGTCTAATTGGAGACCTCCCGGAATACAAATCCAAAAGTTAGTTCACCATTTGTTCTTGTGAAATAATAAACAAACAAAAATATGTGAAAAAAAAATAGAGTAAAAAAAATATATTAAAACAGATATTTTCAATAAATATGTAGTTGGTAACAATTATAAAAGGATTACAATTGTGTGGATTCCCATACACCTTACTTGAAAAGGTGATTCCTTTGCAGGTTAGAAGATACCTCTTATCTGTGTTTAAACAAGGCTTACTGAGTCTGGGTTAATCGCAGAGGATAGGCTTACATCCACCGGCTAGGATCATCTAATCTCCACTTCTCCTGTTCATATGCTTTCCCCCACATGAAATACAAAAGTGGGACAAGACCATTGCGCACATAACTTCTACTAAATAAAGTTAACAAAGAGCCCAATAGATCCACTCACATGATGTAAAAGATCTAGATCGCATTTCACTGATGTATGGTCAGTAGAAATCACTGCCTTCGTGTTCCTCTGTGCTGCTGCTATTCAGGATCACTGCAGGCTGCACACTGACAAGAGCTGACAGGCTACTTCTCCCTCACGCGTATCATCACTAGACACGTGACTTTTTCAAAGCTCAAAAAGTGAAAAAGTCATGTGTCTAGTGATGATACGCGTGAGGGAGAAGTAGCCTGCCAGCTCTTGTCAGTGTGCAGCCTTTCATGTGGGGGAAAGCATATGAACAGGAGAAGTGGAGATTAGATGATCCTAGCCAGTGGATGTAAGCCTATCCTCTGCGATTAACCCAGACTCAGTAAGCCTTGTTTAAACACAGATAAGAGGTATCTTCTAACCTGCAAAGGAATCACCTTTGCAAGTAAGGTGTATGGGAATCCACACAATTGTAATCCTTTTATAATTGTTACCAACTACATATTTATTGAATATATCTGTTTTAATATATTTTTCACTCTATTTTTTCACCACCTTTTTCCACATATTTTTGTTTGTTTATTATTTCACAAGAACAAATGGTGAACTAACTTTTGGATTTGTATTCCGGGAGGTCTCCAATTAGACTTTCACAGCAGACTTTTCAACACATTGTATTTATATTTATTTATATTATGCTAATCACTGTTCAAGTTTTTGTATAGTTTGTAACAAAGTATCCACAAGTAGAATGTGACCTGTCAGCACATTGAATAGTAGGATATCCTATAGATATTACGAGCGCATCACTTTATCTATTTAATGGTTTTTATTTGTTGCTTTGAAAAAAAACAAAAACAAATTTATTTCCTTTTTGCTATAAAAAATATCCAAAAAAAAAAAGTAAAAAAACAAATGTCTTCATCAGTTTAGGCCAATATGTATTCTACATATTTTTGGTAAAAAAAATTGCAATAAGCGTATATTGATTGGTTTGCACAAAAATAGGGGATATATATTTATGACATTTTTATTATTCATTTCTTTTTTTACTAGTAACGGTGGTGATCTGCCATTTGTAGCGGGACTGCGACATTGTGGCGGACAGATTAGACACTTTTGACACTTTTTTGGGACCATTGACATTTATACAGCGATCAGTGCTATAAATAGCCACTGATTACTATAGAATAGAAGACTCTGTTTTTTCCCACAATAATAAGGAAATTTCAGACCATTTGGTAAATCACACCAAAAGTTATTCACGTTAAGCTATATTTTACAATGCTACAACATTTAATGTGAACAACTTAATGTAAAAAGAGCTTAAGGTACCATAATGTGCCTAAACCTCAATCAATTGTCTTGAAACTTTGCACAGCCTAAGTTCTCAACTTCCCAAACGTTTCACGCATTCAAGAAGTTTCACGCATTTCAGTGTTCAACAAGGCAAACTAGGGACATTAAGTTTGTTTTTTGGGAGCCTAATGTGGCTTAAAGTACAAAAATTAGCTTAGATGTTAACCAATTTACCCCAAACTTCACACAATAGAAGACTCTGTCTGACTCGATTCTATGCTCTCTAACTCACATTTTCAACCTCTCCCTCTCTTGTGGCATCTTCCCAAACTCTCTAAAACATGCGCTAGTCACCCCCATACTAAAAAAGCCCTCACTGGATCCCACCAATCTCAACAACTTACGTCCCATCTCCTTACTCTCCTTCTCCTCCAAACTTCTTGAAAGACTGGTCTACAACCGATTAAGTGACCATCTGACCATGAATAAACTTCTTGATCCCCTTCAGTCCGGTTTTCGCCCTCAACACTCCACGGAAACTGCTCTCCTTAAACTCTCAAATGACCTACTAATGGCTAAAGCCAATGGACACTATTCTGTACTACTTCTCCTGGATCTCTCTGCTGCCTTTGACACAGTGGACCACCCCCTCCTCCTCGAAAAACTCCACTCCTTTGGTCTCCGTGACTGTACTCTTCGCTGGTTCTCATCCTACCTATCCCACCGCTCCTTCAGTGTCACTTACAACTCTAATTCCTCCTCTCCTCTTCCTTTTTCCGTTGGGGTCCCCCAAGGTTCTGTTCTCGGACCTCTGCTTTTCTCAATCTACACCACCTCCTTGGGTCAGTTGATTGCCTCCCACGGCTTTAAATATCATCTCTACGCTGATGACACCCAAATCTATCTCTCCACCCCCCCAGCTCTCTCCATCTGTCTCCTCACGCATTACCAACTTATTAGCAGACATATCAGCCTGGATGTCACATCACTTTCTCAAACTCAACCTATCCAAAACCGAGCTCATGATATTTCCTCCCTCAGGTGCCACTTCCCCTGATCTCCCTGTCAAGATCAACGGCTCAACTATCAACCCATCTCCCCACGCCAAGGTCCTAGGTGTAATCCTGGACTCTGAACTAACCTTTCGACCCCACATTTTATCACTATCCAAAGCTTGCCGCCTCTGTCTTCGCAACATCTCCAAGATACGCCCCTTCCTAACCATTGACACCAAAAAGCTTCTAATCCACTCCCTGGTCATCTCCCGCCTTGACTACTGCAACTCCCTCCTCATTGGTTTACCTCTAAATAGGCTATCCCCACTTCAGTCCACCATGAACGCTGCGGCCAGGCTCATCCACCACACAAACCGCTCAGCGTCTGCTACACCCCTCTGCCAATGCCTCCATTGGCTGCCACTCAGTCACCGAATTAAATTCAAGATACTAACTATAACTTACAAAGCCATCCACAACTTGGCCCCTAGCTACATCTCTAACCTAGTCACAAAGTACCAACCTAATCGTTCTCTTCGCTCCTCCCAAGACCTCCTGCTCTCAAACTCCCTTGTCACCTCATCCCATGCTCGCCTTCAGGACTTCTCCAGAGCCTCCCCCATCCTCTGGAATGCTCTACCCCAATCCGTCCGATTTTCTCCTACTTTATCCACTTTCAGACAATCCCTGAAAACTCATCTCTTCAGAGAAGCCTATCTGGCCCCCACCTAACAACTGTACATTTATCTTCTCAATCAGCACATCACCCACAGTTATTACCTCTTGTATCTCTTGACCTCCCCTCTTAGATTGTAAGCTCTAAGGAGCAGGGCCCTCTGATTCCTACTGTATCAAATTGTATTGTATTTGTACTGTCTACCCTCAAGTTGTAAAGCGCTACGTAAACTGTTGGCGCTATATAAATACTGTATAATAATAATAATAATAATAATGTTAACATATTCTGAAAATGTCATAACATTTGGTAAGTTACACAAAGTTTTTCACATTAAGCTATATGTGACAGGCCTAGCCAGGACAGAGGCTTTTGGAGGGGACTTAATGCCAGCCTCTTGCCGACCGATTATGGGCCCTGGCATTTGGGGGAATGGTGCTCGTTGTGAGCTGTATGCCTGGGGACCCTGGAAGTAATATTCCTTTGGATTCAAGTCGATGTCCCACAAAAACACAAAACTCTGGGAACCCCGTATGTGCCATATTATAGATAGTGACTGCTTCACAATGTTGTGTGTATATATTGTGTGTTGTCTAATGCTGTTGTGTACTATTTGCTGTGCTAGTTTAGGGTGGGGCTGTATTCCAATGTTTTATTGTGTCTGTCTTCCTTGGATCACAGGATGTGTTGTGCGGTGCATACTAGCTCATTATGCCTTTTGCTTTACTGGGGAAAAAAAAAAAAAATTTCAGCGGGTATACAACCGCTTTAACTTACAATAAAGTGCCTAAACCTTAATCAATTGCCTTGAAGCTTTGCACAACCCAAGCTTTCAGCTTCCCCAAACCTATCCTAGATGTTTCATGGATGTTTGCTTTTCACAAAACAAGTGAGTGACATTAAGCTTGTGTAGCCCCTACCACCTTTTACGTAGTGGCTGTAGTGTGGAACAGTCAGCGGGGGAATATTATATGTGTATGTGTGGCTCACGAGCCAATCACTAGGGTTTTCCTGGACAGTGGTGCATGCTGGGGAAGTGCATATATACTTGGAAGAATTGCCATGTGCTCAGTCTTCGTACAGCCTACATCCAGGCTTGTCCTGGAGATGGGAATACTCAATTGTGGAATAGGTTTGACTAGGCCTCAAGCCTAAAAGAGGCCTCACATGCTGATTGAGGAGGAGAACTAGAGATATTGGATGGCTACTGGAGGTACCTGTTACTGGAAAGGACCTAAGGAGCAAGTCTGGTGTCTCTCCTACTGAAGAGTTTATAAGAGTGTCACAGCAGGTGATCGCGGGACTCTAGGTCAGTGGCACCGTGGTAGATGGGGAGGGGGTCCAGTGTAGGTTCACCTTACAGATTTTCTATAAAGGTGAAATTACATTTTAATGTAAAAGGAGCTTTATGTGTAATAATGTGCCTAAATCTCAATCAATTGCCTTGTAACTTTGCACAAGTTCTTTTTTGTACATTAAACCACATTAGGCTCCCAAAAAATTAAAGGGATTGTAAACCCTCAATGTTTTTCACCATTCTATGCATTAAGGTGAAAAACCTCCTGTGATGCAGCAGCCACCCAGAGCCCCCCTTTTACCAGGGGCGTACTGATCCATCGGTCAGTCGGGCGCGGACCGAGGGCCCGTGCTGCTAGGGGGCCCGTGAGAGCCTCTGTACCTGCAATTCATAATGCAGTCTAACAGGGATTCAGCAGGACGCGGCTGTGATAGTACCTCTCACAGCGCGCTGCTCCATGCCGGCTCCTCCTTCCCTCCTGTCCACCCCAGATGCTTGTACATCACATCACCTGGGACGGATGAGAGGAGAGGAGGAGCTGGTAAGGAGCTGTATTATCACAGCCGCGTCCTGCTGAATCCCTGTTAGATTGCATTTTCAGACATCGGGTGAGGTGCTGTTGTTGCTGAAGGTACCATGGATGAAGGCCGCCATCGTGGGGCAGCAGACAGTGCAGGTCCCGGGCCGCAACAGGACTGCAGGAGGCCCCTAGTCTCCCGAGCCCCCCTGTCCTCCACCCCCCCACAATGTGTGTCCCCCTGTGCCTTACACCCCCCTCAGTGTTCCCCTGTGCCTTACACCCCCCAGTGTCCCCCTGTGCCTTACACCCCCCCAGTGTCCCCCTGTGCCTTACACCCCCCCAGTGTCCCCCTGTGCCTTACACCCACCCCCCAGTGTCCCCCTGTGCCGTACACCCACCCGGTGTACCCCTGTGCCTTACACCCCCCCAGTGTCCTTCTGTGCCTTACACTCCCCCAGTGTCCCCCTGTACCTTACATCCCCCCAGTGTCCCCCTGTGCCTTACACCCCCCCAGTGTCCCCTTGTGCCTTACACCCCCCCAGTGTCCCCCTGTGCCTTACACCCCACCCAAGTGTCCCCCTGTGCCTTACACCCCACCCCAGTGTCCCCCTGTGCCTTACACCCCACCCCAGTGTCCCCCTGTGCCTTACACCCCCCCAGTGTCCCCCTGTGCCTTACACCCCCCCAGTGTCCTCTTGTGCCTTACACCCCCCCACAGTGTCCCCTTGTGTCCTCCTCCACCCACCGTGTCCCCCTGTGCCTTACACCCCCCCACAGTGTATCCCTGTGTCCTCCTCCACCCACTGTGTCCCCCTGTGCCTTAAACCCCCCCACCATGTCCCCTTGTGTCCTTATCCACCCACCATGTCCCCCTGTGCCTTACACCCCCCCCACCATGTCCCCCTGTGCCTTACACCACCCACCGTGTCGCCCTGTATCCTTATCCCCCCACTTCCCCCTATGCCTTACACCCCCCACTGTGTCCCCCTGTGTCCACCTACCCACCATGTCCCCCTGTGTCTTACACCCCCCCACCGTGTCCCCCTGTGTCCTCCACCCACCCACGGTGTCCCCCTATGCCTTCTCCCCCCACAGCTGCCCTGAGAGACACTGTGCTGTGTCTTGAGGATCCCAGTGCTCTGCTTTGTGCCCTGTGTTTTGGTTTCTGCCCTGCTATTTGTCCTACTGCGTGCCTCGTGGCCTGTGATGTGCCCTGCTGTGTATACCGCAGATGTGCCATACTGTGTGCCCCATGCCCTGTGATATGTCCCATGCCCTGCTGTGTACCACCTGAGGTGCTCTACTGTGTGCCCCATGCCCTGTGATGTGTTGTGTACTCCCTGATGTGCCCTACTGTGTGCCCCATGCCCTGTGATGTGCCCTGCTGTGTACCGTCTAATGTGCCCTGTGACCCATGATGTTCCCTACTTTGTGCCCTGTGATGTGACCTACTGTGTGCCCCATACCCTGTGATGTGCTCTGTGCCCTGCTGCATACTCCCTGATGTGCTCTGTGCTTTGCTGTGTACCATACTGTGTGCCCCATGCCCTGTGATGTGTCCTGCTGTGTACCGCCAGATGTGCCCTGTTTCCAATGATCTGCCCTACTGTGTGCCCTGTGCTCTGCTGTGTGCCCTACTATGTGCCACATGCCCTGTGCCACATGCCCTGTGATGCATGCCCTGCTGTGTACCTCCTGATGTGCCCTGTGATGTGCCCCGTTGTGTACCCCATGATGTGCCTACTGTGTGCCCCATGCCCTGCTGTGTACACCCTGATGTTCCCTGTGTTTTTCCCTGCTGTGTACCCCTTGATGTGCCCTGTTGTGCGCCCCGTGCCCTGTGTTGTGCCTGTGCCCTACTGTATGCCTTACTGTGTGCCCCATGATTTATGTAGGTGGGGCTTTGTGTAGGTGTGGCTTGCGTGTGGGTGGGGACACAGGGGGCCCCATGATCTTCTATTGCCCGGGGGCCCCATGAGTTGTCAGTCCGCCCCTGCCTTTTACTTACCTGAACCCGGTCTTTCCAGCGAGGGGGACGTGCACACCAGCTCCAGCCGGTGTCTCGGGTCCTGATTGGATAGATTAATAGCAGTGCAGCCATCGGCTCCTGCTGCTGTCAATCAAATCCAATGACACAGGAGCTGGGGGCGGGTGCGGGACCGAGTCCTGCGGTCTGTGTTAATGGACGCAGCAGCAGGACATGGGAGTGCACCCGCACGAGTGCCCCGGGGGAGAGCAGCTCTCCAATGGGTCACTGGAGAAAAGGAGGAGCCCAAAAGAGGAGGACACTCTGTGCAAAACCAACTGCACAGAGGAGGTACGTATGACATGTTTGTTAAGAAAAAACAAAAAAATATGAACCTTTACATATCCTTTAAGCTAAATGTCACTCATTTCCCTTGTGGGAAACCAAAATCCATAAAACTTTCAGGATAGGGTTGGGAAGATAAAAACATTGGTTGTGCAAAGTTTTAAGGCTATTGATTAACTCCTTCCCGCCGAGCGTACGCAGATGTGCGCACTCGGCTTTCGGTGATTATACCGGGATAATGCCCGCAGCTGCAGGCATCGTCCTGGTACTTTATGTTAAAGAATCCGCGCTTAGGAAATTAGGTTGCGGCCTCCCCTAATGGGTTCCCAAGGGAACTTACAAGAGTAATATAGAGTGGTTGGGGAAAACGGCGCTACCCTCTATGGCTTTAATATAGGATTAAAAATGTTTCCACTCACACTAAGTGTGTGAGTTAAGGACCTATTAAAGTAATAAGGGGATGGTGATGGGAGATAATGGGGTGCAACCCCCACTAAGAGACACAGTGGGATGCACACCCACCCTCATCAATCCATCCAAATAATAATAAAAATAAATGTGTACCTGGTGTGAATCAATAGTGCAAATCTACAATAAAAGACGTGAATAGTCTAGGGTACAATACTCTACACCCTAGATATAATCACTAAGGGTATATGTACACCCTAATAAAGCGTGCAAAATATATATATATAGAATGTCCACAGTAGTTGCATAATATAAATAAGTGTCCAGTGTATAGTCCAAATCCTTAGGCAAACGTAATAACTTGAAAGCAATAAGCGCAATATATTAAAGGGAAGAAATCATCCACAGATTCCACAGGGTCAGGTGACTTTAGTGCACAGCAGGTATGGTGACTTGGTGCTCCCCCAATGCGTCCCCACTCACCGAATGTAGTTTCCCCTATAGGGGTAGTAGGCATAGAGTGGGCATCTTTATCCAGGCTTTCTCCTAAAGTGGCTGTATTAGATCGTCTGTACCTCCGCCGGCCTGTATATTTCTTTACTGGGGTTCCGGAAGGTACTCCAATTGGGGCTCCACCTCAGCAGCAGACAACACAGTCCTCACAGGAGGATACAAAAAAGGGCTCCCATAGTGTAGTATAAAAGGATTTATTACGAATAAATGTATAAAACACAATCGCTATGGCGATGATAGGCTAGGAAACACAGGAGCGATAAACAGAAAGCTTGTCAGTGGCATGCGTGCCACCTGCGTTCCAAGCTGGATATTTCCGGGTATGACGTAAGAGCGTGGCTCCGCCTTACGCGTTTCGTCATAGGACGTTCTCAAAGGTGGTGCCGACACTCCACGCTCTATGTCTCATATAGGCGAGCGGGCTCAGCGGCACCTCCCCTTTCCTTGCGAGCAGCAAGTGGATAGATAATACTAAGGGGCAGCCAAGAGCACGGACATTCAGAGGAACCCGCCTCCTAGAACTAAATAAGCTAAAGCCCGTTCTTCTATAGGCAGTAACAGAGAGAGGTAAAAACAAGGCACAAAAAAACACATTACCCATGCACATGATGTATGAATACACAACAGATCATATGGGTAAGTCTACTGAAGGTATAGCGTGTTGAAAGAATAATGGTAATAAAATAAGCAATAAAAATTAATCAATAAAAATAGAAAAATAAAAAATTAAAATATGTAAAAAAAATATATATAATGTATGTATTAACAATAAAAATAAATGTACAGAAAAAAATTATTTAAAAAAAATGTATATATTAATTAGTTATATTAGAGAAAGATTAGGTTTATGAAAAAACCGGAAGAGGGGAACGGTCAAGTGACCAAAGTTAATATTATGTCACCCCTGGTGGGTCATACGAGTAGGATCATGAGTTTACATAAACCAAAAAGTAGGTGCGATATAGCTAGTGGAAGGAGTAGATTTATATATATTTATACATTTAAATGGTTAAGCTATATGAGTAACTTAACCCATATTTATTTTGGGGGGGCCCTTCTCTCACTTCTGGTGCTCTCTTATCTATTAGCAATGTCATATACTATCTGCATAAAATGTGTATAAGCCAAGGGGGGTACACTACTACGCCCACATATCCCTAGGCTTGTAAAATTACTTTTTCATATTCCAAATCCGTTTCCCATTCAGTGAGACTCCCCTCATATGGTAAGTTGTATTAACAAAAGGAGCAATGACCTGAGGTTTAACTATCAAGCACGCCCACATGTGATATTATAAACTAGAAGAAAAAGAAAAAAGGTTAGATAGCCATAATCATGTTATCAAAGAAGGCTACATCCTTTGCTGATTGTAATATTCCTAATCAGTTTCCTATGTGGCTACTTGAGTTAATACCCCAGAGCTACTAGTTCCCACAGAGGGTAACCAGGTAAGGGAAGGGGGCGAGTGCCCCTATTTATGCATAGATGGCCATGGGGTTGATAATGGTTAATAAAAATCACACTATTCGCTACAAATATTAGCAAAGGCGTACTGATGTTACTAAGGGGATAATTTATTACAATATCTACCCTAATTTGAGGTTATTTAACCCAGCTATATATCCCAACATCACCCTGGTACTATCAAGGGTTTTCTATAAAGCAATTCAGGTTGATATCTAGGTTCAACCCTTTAGGAGCAAGGGATCCCAGCTGATAGATCCAGCTAGTTTTGTTCCTGGAGATTAGGGTTTCCCTATTACCCCCCCTCTAGTGTTCCTGTACTGAGTCGATTCCATAGAAGATGAGCCCACTTGGGTCTATGGTGGGCATCATCAAAATGTCTTGACAGATTGTGGTTAGGGAAGCCTTTTCTTATGTTTTTAATATGCTCTTGTATGCGGAAAAACAGGGGCCGGGTGGTTCTGCCCACATACTGAAGGTGGCACGGGCATTCGATGATATATGTAACGTGTGCTCCGGCATGTAATTAATTGCTTGATCTGGTATTCCTTATGGTCGTTAAGCGATTTAAATGAGGTCTTTTTTCTTGGTTGCTTTTTACTGGCCTTACAGGGTAGGCATCTTTGGCATCTATAAAATCCCCTAAGGTCAGGAAAGATTTTGATCGGTTTAGGGGGGTCTATAGCATTATGTACAAGATGGTTTCTCAAGGTGGGTGCCTTTCTATATATGAATTTGGGTTTTGTGGGCAGGATTTTAGATAGGACACGATCCTCTTTTAATATCGCCCAGTATTTTTTCATGATTCGTTCAAAATCTTTGAACTGGCTGTTAAACCCAGTTATGAAGGCTATGTCTGTTTGTTCATTCTTCTTGTTGGTTTTGTTTTGGAATCGAGTATTTCTATCCATAGCCATAATTTCTGCTTTTAATTTCAGAAGGTTGTCACATGCATAGCCCTTTTCTTGGAACCTTTTAAGTAGGATGTCAGCCTGGGTATTGAAGTCTCCAAGTGTATCACAATTGCGGCGTATCCGCATTAGTTGGCCTTTGGGAGTATTATACTTCTACCGTTGATGGTGTCAGCTTGAGGTGGGAATATACCCATTCCGGTCAGTTGCCTTAAAGAATGTACGGGTGGATAAAGTATCCCCTACTTTGAAGATCTCCAAATCCAGGTAGTTTATCTTCTGATGGCTCCACATTCCTGTAAACGTAATCCCATAACTGTTTGTGTTTAGATCTTCAAGGAATTTGCTAAAGCTGTCAGATGTTCCATCCCATAGTATGATCAAATCATCTATATATCTTCTGTACATCTTGATTTGAGGGATACTCTTACTGTAAATGTACTTACCCTCCCACATATTCATGAATAAGTTCGCTACGCTTGGAGCGTAGCGAGCTCCCATGGCGACACCCTTTGTTTGTACAAAGTACTCCTTGTTGTACCAAAAGTAATTACACTCCATGGCGAGTTTTAAGCCCTCTAGAATGTAATCAATTTGTTGTTGCTTTATCCCTGTACTGGCATGTGGTCCTTTCTCTACTCCTAAGATGCCATCCTTTTGTTCAATACTTGTGTACAATGAGTTGACATCTATTGTAGCCAGCAACCAATGTTCTACTCCTTTTATCCTCTGGAGCTCTTGGATAAGTTGCATACTATCTCGTAGATATGATTTGCCTTCCTGTACCAAAGGTTTTAGGTATTTGTCCAGGTACTCCCCAAGTCTAGAGAAGACTGAATTGATCCCACTAATGATAGGTCTGCCTGGGGGTTTTTCCAATCTTTTGTGAATTCTGGGTGTGTAATAAATCACTGGTGTTTTAGTGGAATTCGAAACCAGATATTCTGCTTCTTTGGGATTTAAGATACCGTTCCTTTTCCCTTTTTCCACGAAGCTCTTCGGTTTCTTCTCATATTTTTTCTTGGGATTTCCCATCAATTTCCTATAGGTGTTTTCTATTTTCAATAGATTGTCCATCTCTTCTTGGTAATCCTTTTTATTGAGGCTCGGTTCACACTAAGGGCGGCACGACTTGCTGGTCGCCTCACCGAGGCGACCTGCACACGACTGCCTGGGCGACTTCCAAAATGACTTCTGTATAGAAGTCTATGCAAGTCGCCCCAAGTCGCCCCCAAAGTAGTACAGGAACCTTTTTCTAAGTCGGAGCGACTTGCGTCGCTCCCCTTAGAACGGTTCCATTGTACAGAATGGGACGCTACTTGTCAGGCTACTAGGTCGCCTGACAAGTCGTCCTTGTGTGAACCGAGCCTGAGGATCACCAGTCCTCCTCCTTTATCTGCAGGCCGTATTACCACCTCATGCTTACTTCCTATTTCTTTGATAGTTCTCCAGATGTTGTTAGTTTTCTTATTACTTTTTCCCATTGATTTAATCTCATCCTCTACCATCCTTTTAAATGCACTTATGCATTGATTCCCTGGTGTTTTTGGGTTGAAAATTGAATTATTTTTAAGGTTTGTCTGTATGTACTCTGGATCCTCTCTCCTCACATTCACTGTGTTCAGGGCAAAATGTTTCTTTATATTAAGTTTCCTCAAGAACTTTTGGAGGTCGATATAGACCTCAAATTTATCCAGAGGTTTATCAGGGGCATATTTAAGCCCCAGTTCAAGCACTTTAAATTCTTCTTGGGAAAATTGTACATTACTTAAATTGAAAATTCCTTGACCTAGTATTCTCGCCTTCTTTTTCTTCTTCTTTCCTCCTCTTCTTTCTCTTGTCTGTTTTCTCTTTCTAGGTTCCTGTGTATGGGTCCCATGTTTCTTCCTTGGTAGTAGTCTCTCCTGGTTCCAGGGTTGTGTTGTCTCCATAGGGTTGATCCGTGTTCAGAGCTCCTTCTTCTCTCATGTTTTGGTGGTTCTCTCTTTGGGGTCTTCCTCTGTTCCCATTCTGTCTTCTCCATCCAGAGTTCCTGTAGGGGATACGTGGTCTCCACCTCCCAGGTGGCCTGTCCCGATGGGCGGCCCTGGGAAAACCCCTTTCTTCTCTTTTTTTTTTTTAGTTTCCTCCTGTGAGGACTGTGTTGTCTGCTACTGACGTGCAGCCCCAATTTGAGTACCTTCCGGAACCCCAGTGAAGAAATATACAGGCCGGCAGAGGTACAGACGATCAAATACAGCCACTTTAGGAGAAAACCTGAATAAAGTTGTCCACTCTATGCCTACTACCCCTGTAGGGGTAACTACATTCGGTGAGTGGGGACGCATTGGGGGAGCACCAAGTCACCATACCTGCTGTGCACTAAAGTCACCTGACCCTGTGGAATCTGTGGATGATTTCTTCCCTTTAATATATTGCGCTTATTGCTTTCAAGTTATTACGTTTGCCTAAGGATTTGGACTATACACTGGACACTTATTTATATTATGCAACCACTGTGGACATTCTATATATATATTTTTTGCACGCTTTATTAGGGTGTACACATACCCTTAGTGATTATATCTAGGGTGTAGAGTGTTGTACTCTAGACTATTCACGTCTTTTATTGTAGATTTGCACTATTGATTCACACCAGGTACACATTTATTTTTATTATTATTTGGATGGATTGATGAGGGTGGGTGTGCATCCCACTGTGTCTCTTAGTGGGGGTTGCATCCCATTATCTCCCATCACCATCCCCTTATTACTTTAGTAGGTCCTAAACTCACACACTTAGTGAATATCTACAAGGTGTCACCCTTTTTCTATTTTTTTCACGATACCTGTACACGATTTTATTGCACTATTATATTTTCACGTCCTTTACAAGATTTAAGTCAAAACGATAGTTTGAGATCTACACTTTGGTTATACAAATTTAGGCTTGGAGGTGAGCTGAAACATTTTTAATCTTATATTAAAGCCGTTTTCCCCAACCACTCTATATCATCCCGGTACTGTTTTTTAGAGCCGACGATTGGCTTTCCAGGTATAACAACCGATGCGGCTAAATGTCGCTTGGCTGTTATACCGGAGGTGCGGGAGGGGACGCCTCCCCCTCCCGCCGCCCTTACCGGGCCTCCCGATCCAGTTGCGTTTAAAACACCGTTACACAAACACCGTGTGATATAAAATATTGCAACAATCACCATTTTATTCTCTATATTCTCTGCTAAAAAATATATATATAATGTTTGGGGGCTCTAAGTAATTTTCTAGCAAAAAATACGTATTTTAACTTGTAAACACCAAATGTCAAAAATAGGCTTAGTCATTAAAGGGTTAAAGTTTAGGCACTTTATTGTATGTTAAAGTGATACTAAAGTCCCTTTTTTTTCCCTTTAAAAAAATCAAACATGTTATACTTCTCCTCTACTCATTTCCCTCGCTGGCGCTCCTGGCCACTCCCTCCTGCCCAGGGGCGGATCCAGGGGAGGGCAACAGGGCAATTGCCCCCCCAAATTAGTAGCACTGACATATCATTGAAGCCAGTGCCTCGGCGACTGCCGATGCCTCTGCCCGAGTCTCTTTCTCACATCAGCCGATCAGCGGCGTCAAGAGAGAGACTCGCAGTGACTGAACAGGATACCAGGAGGAGGAGGAGGTGGGTAGAGCCTCTTCCCTGCACTCGTTGCTAACGCCAGGGCCGCCTGGCGTCTAGCAATGACTGACCTCAGTGAGTCACGTTGGACTCGAACTCGAGTCTGAAAGCCGACATGACGGTGACAGGTCAGACGGAGTTGTTGCCTGCTGGAGCCTCAAAACAGCAGAGACTGTGTGTTCCGTTCTGCACTAACATGTCCAGCGTCCACACTGCAGTCAGTGGTGGCAGAGAGGAGCGCCAGCATTCTTCTTTCTCCGCGTCCGCCCCCGACTGTGTTGGCCCCACCCACCGGTACCTCCTCCCTCCATGATCCATCTTTTCCATACTACAGGCCAGCGCCGCCCGTGAATTAGTGTTGGATCCACCCACCCACCTCCTCCATCTTCTCCACCTGGCTTGCGCCTGCAGAGCGGCGTGAATTGAATACAGGAGGAAAAATACTTATTGAGAAGATTACTGGATCCATCCATCCGATCCATCTCCACTCCGTCTCCATTGCTCCTGCATGGGAACCCATCCCCTCACCAGACCACCAAAATAATTAACTAAATGTGAGTAAAAGAATCAATGCATGTCATGTGTCAAATCGCAAAACACATGTGTGCCATATTATGTATTAAAAAAAAATGGCCTTTTAGTCTTGACTTATTCAATCTTAACCCCTTCAGCTCCGAAATGTTTTACCCCTCCTTATGACCAGGCCTTTTTTTGTGATACTTCGCTGTGTGATACAACTTTGACTGGCTGACAATTACGCTGTACCCAAATCAAATTCCCACAATTGTCCTTTTTTTCCCACAAATAGAGCTTTCTTTTGGTGGTATTTGATCACCTCTGCGGTTTTTATTTTTTGCGAAAAAAAAATAAATTTTTTTTTTTGCTTTTTCCTATAAAAAAATGTTGTCCTCAGTTTAGGCCGATATGTATTCTGCTCCATATTTTTGGTAAAAAAAATCACAATAAGCGTATATTGATTGGTTTGCACAAAATTTATAGCGTCTACAAACTATGGGATAGATTTATGGCATTTATATTTAATTATTTTTTACTAGTAATGGCGGTGATCAGTAATTTTTAGTGGTACTGCAACATTGCATCAGACAGATCGGACACCTATTGACACTTTTGACACTTTTTGGGGACCAGTGACACTAATAAAGTGATCAGTGCTAAAAATATGTACTGTCACTGTACTAATGACACTGGCTGGGAAGGGGTTAACATCAGGGGTTGATCAAAGGGTTAACAGTGTGCCTAGGGGGTGCTTGCTAACTATGTGGTGGATGGACTCACTAGATGAACAGAGTGATCCGTGTTCCTGGTTAGCAGGAACACAAGATCACTCTGTTCATCTCTGACAGAACGGCGGTCTGCCTTGTTTACATCTGCAGGCCGCTGTTCTATCTCTGTGGGGAGCGATCATGGGTGGCAGGCGGACATCGTTTCTGCCAGACCCGCTGATTGGCTCCCCTTCTGGCCAATCAGAGCGCGTGTGCCTTCGCTGGCTATTGCACGAAATGGCCTACAGGTATGTAGTTTCGTGCAATAGAGCTGACCTGCTGCAGTATATGTACTGCAGCTGGTCAGCAAGTGGTTAATCTAGTTATAATGCAGGATATTTATTTAAATGTGGAGCTGCAGAAGAGCAAACAGTGCTTTAATCTGGACACCTGAATTTATTTTTATATTTACATTTTTGAAACATTTGTTAAATCAATAAATCTAACACTGAATTTTAAACACTGACATGGAAATTGAGCAAAAATTTTTTTCAGGCAGTGCCCCTCCCGATACTAGACTCTGGATCCGCCTTTGCTCCTGCCAAGTGCACCCATAGCAAGCAGCTTGCTATGGGGGCACTCGAGCCAAGCTGCAGCTCTGTGTGTCCATTTAGACACGGAGCCATGGTTCGGCCCCACCCCCTCTCTTTCCTGATTGGCTACCAGCCTTTGACAGCAGCAGGAGTCAATGGCGCCATTGCTGTGTCTCAGCCAATCAGGAGGGATAGTCTCAGACGGCCGAGGCACTCATGCACATTGCTGGATAGAGAGGGGGCTCAGGTAAGTATTCGGGGGGCTGAGGGACGTTGCTGTACACAGAAGGTTTTTTATCTTAAGGCATTGAATGCACCTTCTGCCTTTTAAAATCATTTTAGGTCACATTAAGCTCCTAAAAAAACAAGCTTAAAGGGATTGTAAAGTCAGAAGGTTTATTTGTCTTAATGCATTCTATGCATTAAGATAAAAAGCCTTCTGTGTGCAGAAGGTCCCCTCAGCCCCCCTAACTCTACCCTGAGTCCCATCTAGATCCAGCGATGTCCAACAGTGTCTCAGCCATCCGAGATTCTCCCTCCTGATTAGCTGAAACATAGCAGTTGGGTCATTGGCTGCTGCTGCTGTCAATCAAAGTCAGCTAGCTAATCAGGAGAAAAAGGGGAAGGGCAGGGTCGGGACTCCCTGTCTGAATGCATACAGGGAGCTGTGACTTGGCTCAGGTGCCCCATAGCAAGATGCTTACTGTGGGGGTTACTGTGGGGGCACTGAACAGGAGGGAGGGGTCAGGATCACAGAAGAGGCACCCGAGAAGAGGAGAATCTGGGCTGCCCTGCGCAAATTCACTTCACAGATCAGGTAAGTTTAACATGTTTGTTATTTTTATAGGAAAATAAACAAGACTTTACAATCACTTTAATATCCTTCATTTTCTTTGTGGAAGACTAAAATCCATGAAATGTTTAGGACAGGTTTGGGGTGTTGCAAAAGTTTCAAGACAGTTGATTAAAGTTTAGGCATATTATGGTACATTAACTCTTTATGTTTAACCACTTCGGCTCTCACACCTGTTTAGCCCTAATAGACCAGAGCAATTTTCAAATTTCTGCTATGAGCCTGTTTCTTCTGTGATAATTTTGTCATTACTTAAGACAGGGGTTGGCAACCTCGGCCCTCCAGCTGTGGTGACTCGTAAAGGCAGAGGCATGAGGGGATTTGTAGTTTCACCACAGCTGGAGTGCCGAGCTTGCCTACTTACCCTGACTTAGGATAACGTAATACATGCATTTTTTTTATGGATAAACAATGCTTTCATTTTGTGAATATTGTCCTGCAACAATAATTTCTTTTTTGCAATCCTTAGACAATTAAATGTAATAAAATTTAAAAAAAGGCATTTTTTTTCTTTTTTTAACAGTGTTATGCCCCGTACACACGGTCGGATTTTCCGATGGAAAATGTCCGATCAGAGCGTCTTGTTGGAAATTCCGACCGTGTGTGGGCTCCATCGGACATTTTCCATCGGATTTTCCGACACACAAAGTTTGAGAGCAGGATATAAAATTTTCCGACAACAAAATCCGATCGCACAATTCCGACCATGTGTGGCCTGTTCCGACGCACAAAGTGCCACGCATGCTCAGAAGAAATTCCGACACGGAACAGCTCGGTCTGGTAAAATTAGCGTTCGCAATGGATACAGCACTTTCGTCACGCTGCAATGGTAAAAATGGTTTACTCTCTTCTTCTTTATAATGTGACAAGAATTAAGTATTTTTGCTGCTCATATTCACACACACTTCTCACAAACATATTTCTTTACTATTTATCGGGATTCCCCCAATATATTTTGATTTGTCACATCTGACATCATTATTTTGGTGTTGTGTTTTTTTTTTTTTTTTGGTTTTTAAGGCCGATTATTTTTTTTTTTGGTTTGTATTTTTTTCAAGGCATATTTTTTGGTTATGGGATTTTTATTTGTAGTCCTGAAAATTTTTGTGTGTGTTTTTTGTGTCAAGTTACCACAACACCATTGATATGTTGTTCTATTTAATCTGTAGGAGATTGTTTGGTGTTGTTGTCCCTTGTTAATTTCACATTTTATGTTAGAAATGTACCTAAATCGTCACCAACAAACTGTCCTTTTTGGATGAAAACACACAGGAGAGTATAATTTTCCAAAATAAAACTTTTATTAAGGGCACACAACTAAACAAAGAGGCAGGCAACGCTGGAGAAACTGCAGAAATGGGTGAAGCCTTGGACCCCCAGGGCAGACATCAATAATTTTAAAGCAAAATTGGTGGCCTGAGGAGTCCTTATCTAAGGGAGTGCAGTCTGGTCCAGAAGTCCCAGAGATCCAGAAAGCAGCAGATGACATCTGTGTCCCCAGGCTGTGGTCATACGAGAGACTGCAGCTTTTGTCAGACCAGACTGAACCCAGGGTCATCACTCTCTTGTCTTCTTTCCACGCCTCCTTCCACGCTGTGGCTCTGGTGGTGGAGTTGTGGCAGCAGGAGGAGGAGGAGGAGGAGGAGGATGGTCCAACTCAATCACGTTGGTCTTGGGTGTTAGTTCCCCACTCACCCCCTTAGTTAGGACTTTATAAATAAGTTGCTCACACAAGAGGCGTTGACCCTCCTGCATGCCCTGCAGTTTTGTGGCAGCCATGCAGGCAAAGGCCTCTTCAGGAGTGGGTAAAGCTCGAAGGGACGCAGAAGCCTCCTGAATGAGCCTGAGTGCTGAATCCTGCATGGGAGTCGTCTTCCTCGCTCTTTTGTATGGAAGGCGGAGGGGAGGAACCTGCGATTCAGTCAGGCTGCGACTGGTCCCAGGCTTCTCTTGGCTGACACTTAGCCCCGCCTCCTCCTGGCTGCGACATTTCACAACCTCCTCCTGGCTGAGGTCTTCCTGTGTATGAAAAAGGGACATCGTTTTAGTTTTTTATTCATCAATCACACACAAATTTCACCTCCTGACTGTTGCAAATTGAATGTTAACAAATATAACAGACTAGCATTCTGAGCCCAGCATTTTTCATTCTTGTCCCAATTATTTATGACCACTACTGTCTATTGATATGTCAAACACTTTTTTCAATCAGTAATTAGTGATAAATAATAACATCTAGTAAACATAATTTCTTTATTGACCTGAAATCTGTAGAAGAATGCTATACCTGACTCCAGCTGGGCTCCTCCACTTCTTCCTGGCTGGAAGGCCCAGGTTGGACATTGGAAGCCTCAGCTGTGGTGGAAGGAAGAGTGGAAGGAAGGGTTGAGAGGGATTCCCTGACTTCAGTGTGGTCTGACAGAAATCGCAGTCTCTCATAGTACCACAGCCTGGGGACATAAACGTCATCTGCTGCAGCTCCGGACCTCTGGGAATCTATGACCTTCTTGCGCTCCCTAAGATAAGTGCTCTTCAGGCCACCAATTTTGGTTTTTAAATAGGGGATGGTTGCTGTGGGGACCACCGGCTTCACCAACTCCAGCAGTTTCTCCAGCGCTGCGTGCCTCTTTTGTTTATGATTATAATGAGGATGTCTCACCTGCCACAGACAGGGCAGCTCCCTGTATTTGTCTATGAACAGGGGGAGGAAATTGTGGTCATTGAAGCCATCCATTTTCTCTGCAAGACACAACACAAGACAAACCCTAAGGTCAGGCCAAACTCTCCTAATCTTGTTACAATACTGGCTTCAATTTCGAAGCAGTATAGGCCCAAGTTTAGATCTTACCTTCGTTATCACGATCGGCGCTTTCGATGCTCCTTCCTCCGCTCACAGATCGTACGTAATACGCACGCGTGTTACGCTTTATACACACTGTGCATGCGTGTAACTCCGTCTGCCCCTGACGTTCTTTCTAGTCTATTCCCCGCCCCTTTTTGTTCTGCGCAGTGGGGGAAGAGCACATGGCGGATACACAGCAGGTGCGTGCTAATTATAGCAACGAGGAGGAGGAGGAGGAAAGCCCGGAGCCTGAAACGTCCCAATCCAGAAGGAGAGGTAAGGCCTCAAATATGTCCTTTGGGGAGATGTTGGAGATGGTCGACATCTTGAAGAAGGCTGACTGTGATGGTAAGTATGGACCTTACCCCAACCCCAATGTCAGAAAGGCCAAGATCATGGCGAAAGTGGTCAAGAGTCTGCACCGGAAATTCGGGGTACGACGATCGAAAGATCAGCTCAGGAAGCGGTGGTCGGGCCTGAAAGTACGAGAACATGAGCAGTACAGAAAGATCCGGAGAGTGCTGCAAAAAAGTAAGTAGTTGTCCTGTGTTCCTATTCTTTATGTTTCTTACATTCGTGCTGCTCCATGTGCTTTTCTTACAAGTGTACATTTTTAAATGGCAAATTTAATGTTCATGGGTACATTATTCGTTCGTATCAAACATTTTTCTTCTTTTCTATAAAACACCATTGTTTAGGCCATATGCATTTGGTTGTGTAGATGGCTTTGTTACTAGAATGAAATGCAAACTAGATTCTGTGTAAGGAGAGGACACTCAGCAGCTGTTTTTACATCTGGACACTGGAGCACTAGTGTGGGACACAAGAACACCATTTTTATTAGGGGGCCACACAGGTGCTCCAGTGTATACTATAGGGGGGGCTACATCTGTGAAGCTTGTACCAAACATGTAAAGTATTGAAGCTTGACGCTTGACAAAGGACACTGAAAATGCTACATTTTTGAACTGTGCCAAAATAGACAATTGTACCCCACTTCCAAGCAATGTTTCCTATTTATAGTTCTGCCATCAAATCACTGTGTGCTAAGTCTAGCATTTTTGTTTTACATACGGGACAAAAGACTCCAAGGACACCCCTCATCCGAGGAGACCAGAGACCCCCCACCTCTGGAAGAAGGGGAAATACCCCCAACCCAAGAAGTGCAGGAGGAGGAAGAAGATGTGGTGGAACTAGTCACCACAACAGGTATGTGTCTGCGACCAGAGGCTCAGGTAAGAGATGGATTCCGGCATATTTTTCATACCTTTTTTTTTTTTTTGGGTTTCTCTCTTTTTAGGTGATCGTAATGTTGTGAATCCAGATCATTTCACATCAGAAAGTGCCCAGATCCTGATCGGGGAGATCATGGGGTGTAATTTACAATTGGAAAACCTCAAGAAAAACATCAATGATGTTATTGTAAAAAATAAAAACATCATTGATGTTTTGGGGCGAGTTTAAAACCCCTCCCAATCCCTTTGTTTTTTTGTGTGCTCCAATGTTCAAAATGTTTGAAAGATTTGTAGAAAAGCCTAATTTGGAGGATGCACACAGTGTGGCAACATGTGCTATCTGCCATCACGGGAGATCAATGGACGCGTTTTGGGGGTGCAACCCCTTCCTCAATAATAAAGTAGCTGAGAGGAAGGGGTTTCTCCCCCAAAACACGTCCCTTGATCCCCCGTGATGGCAGCTAGCACATGCTGACATTGGGAAATTTGTGTGCATCTTCCAAATTTGGCTTTTCCTGGGGTGACTTTACCCAATCTGAACGCAATATCAAACACAGTTCCTAAATACTCATGTCTGATATTGCCTTCAAGTTCTAACAAATGTGAACTTTGTTAGTTCAAGATTTGTGTCTTTCTTGTTGGTTTTACACATGCCTGTTTTATCTTAAATGGACATTTATCTGTTTTATAATGCTACCCCAAAAATTGTTATACAACAAACATGTTGGTTTGTTAGAAAAACCTTTTCTAAATGCACATGTGATTGTGCAGGTATTAAAGAGATTGTTAAGCAAGAATGTGTGGATTATTGTGTCAACGCTAAAACACTTTGTTGGTGATGTAATTGGTGTTTTCTGTGAAAATGGGGGTTATTTCCTAAGGGCAAATCCTCTTTGCACTACAAGTGCAGTTTCAGTGCACTTGTAGTGCAAAGTGTCTTTGCCTTTAGTAAATAACACCCAACAGTGCTTTGTATAAGGTTACACAATCACGCCATTTTCTGGACTCAACACATTTCTGTCAGGGTCAGCTAAAACAAACACGAGCAGTAAATGTCCAAAGATTTTCTTTTTTTTGCTTTTTTAATTGATAAAGGCTTCACAAATTTGCTGGCATATTGATGGCCCCCCTACCCGCAAAGAACTCCAGGTATCGTAACCGGACATCACGGGCACTCAGGGAGGGCAAGCCAGGACGGCCACTTTCAAGCGCCGTCAGTGTTGTTTCATGTATCATTCCGGCCTCAGGCCCAACTGAGCCAGCATAGTTGGCTGAATGTTTGCGTAAAAAGTTATGGAGAATACAGCACGCCATGATTATATGATTAAGTTTATACTCCGCCATATGGATGGGTGTCAGAAATAGGCGGAACCGGCTGGCCAGGATTCCAGATGTGTTCTTCACCACTCTTCTGGCTCTGACCAGCCGGTAATTAAAAACCCTCTGTTCCGGGGTGAGGGTCCTCATAGGGAATGGCCGCATAAAATGGTCCCCCAGCGCAAACGCTTCATCAGCAACGAACACAAATGGGAGTCCTTCCACATTGTCCTCTGGCGGTGGCAAATCCAAGCTGCCATTCTGGAGACGCCTGTAGAACTCCGTCTGGGCGATGACTCCACCATCGGACATCCGGCCATTCTTCCGCACGTCCACATACAAGAAGTCGTAATTAGCCGACACCACCGCCAACATCACAATACTATTGAACCCCTTATAGTTGAAATAGTACGTCCCCGAGTTGGGTGGTGGGACGATGTGGACGTGTTTCCCATCAATTGCCCCTCCGCAGTTAGGAAAGTCCCACCGCTGGGCGAAGTGGGAGGCCACAGTCTGCCATTCCTGTGACGTGGAAGGAAACTGTTGAGGAAAACAAAAATAAATTAATATTTTTGCACATAAACATGGCAAGCAGATTAGACACAAACATTCTTGGCCAACCTCCAGATAGCATTTATTAAGGGGAAATTAACACCAAAGTATAAGGTACACCTATCATATTCCCCCTCCCCCCTCTCATGGGCCATTTCTAACATTATGGGGGGTGGGGAAATCTTGGACAGGTAACCCTCTCCACTTCATTGAGAGATGAATGCCTAAATACAGGGTATTACTTGGAACAGCCCTTCCTTAGTTACACTATTGGCAGCCCACTGGACAGGTAAGAAGTGTCATAATACAAAGATATAAATACACGCTGTACACATTTGAGGACATTTGGACATTCTGCTATTACCTGTCAAGATAATAATAGGATATAAAAACTTTAAACTTGCACTTGCACTACATGCTTTGGGTAATTCATCCATAAATCTGAGCACAAAAGAGATGGGTATAGTGTGTATGGGTTTGGCAAAGTCAGCAGATAGATGATTGAGGATAGATTGAGAATTGGGATCAGCTGACTTAGCAGTTGGGGGGAGGGAGGGTTAATAAAAATGATTTGGGGACACCACAAAAAAAAGTCTCTGGCACTCTGCCTGAATTTAAAGCACAAATTACATTTCTAAACATTTTAGGGGGTGTTTGGGGTAAAGCACTACTATGGAGCTGATAAAATACATTGTTAAGTGACTACATGAGGTGAATATAGGGGCAGGAGAACATGCTGGGGAGGTTATTGAAGGCCAATCTGTATGAAGGACTAAAAAAATAATTACATAAAAATCCAGCAAGCATGAGGACAAAGGGGACATTCACAGCATATTCCAATCATGGGAATGAGGAAAGAAATACAATATATTATCAATCATTAAATACAAAAAAATGTGAGATTAAAGGATAAAAATCTTACCTTCATATACTCCTTCTGCAGGACCTGTATGATGGCAGAACAGGTCTCTTGGATTATGATCCCCAGAGCCTGGGGGGAGATGCCTGTCGAGAACTTCAAGTCCTGCAGACTTCTCCCTGTCACCAAGTATCGCAGGGTAGCGGCCAGCCTCTGCTCCGGAGTGATGGCTTGCCTCATGCAGGTATCCTGCCTGCTAATATAAGGGGTCAGCGAAGCCAGCAGACGGTGAAACACGGGGTCCGTCATCCTGAGAAAGTTCATGAAATCATCAGGATTATTCTCACGGATCTCATGGAGCAAAGGCATATGAGAGAACTGGTCACGCTGAAGCAACCAATTCTTGGTCCTTGAACTCCTCCCCACCCTGTTCATGGACTGGACTTGTGTCAAGGTCAGGACCCCAACACCAAGCCCCCGCACAGCACGAACTCTACGAGGAGTACGTATACGCAACATGGCTAGAAAACGGTCGGCTGCTCAGAACGAAGTAACAGAAAGCACTGAAGAACAGCAAGGCCTGTGAAGAGCGACCTGAAAAACAGTAACGAACGAACAAGAACACAATGACTACTTAAAGTCAGGTGGAACTTGCTTGCACGCACTGAAGAACAGATACAAACCCACAAGCACAAACTGAACCACAGAAAACGATCTGAAAGCCACGAGTCTGAAAAAACGTGAATCGTCTCTCACCAAACTTTTACTAACACGAGATTAGCAAAAGGAGCCCAAAGGGTGACGCGCTTGGTTCTGAACTGGCCTTTTCTAGTCTCGTCGTACGTGCTTGACGTCACCGCGTTGTTGCCGATCGGAAATTCCGACAACTTTGTGCGACCGTATGTACGCAAAACAAGTTTGAGCCAACATCCGTCTGAAAAAATCCTAGGATTTTGTTTTCGGAATGTCCGAACAAAGTCCGACCGTGTGTACGGGGCATATCTGTGAGGGGTTACCGTGTTCTGTCACCATCAATACCTAAGGCCCAATTTTTCTGCAGAGTATATAGTGCAGTGCGTATAGTATATATACTGCAGTTCACAGTATATAGTGCAGTCCGTATAGTATATATACTGCAGTTCAGAGTATATAGTGCAGACAGTGTAGTAATTATAAAAATATAATACAGTGCATGGTATATACTGCAATGTACAATACATAATATAGTGTATTGAAGTGGTTAAGGGGAACCCTATGACAGAATTAAGAAAAAAACGGCATGGGTTCCCCCCCAAAATCCATACCAAGCCCTTTGGGTCTGGCATAGATTTTAAGGGGAACTCATGGGCGCCCCATAGCACTCTCCCCATATTGAGGGCATGTACCCTGGTATAGTTCAGGCTCTCGCCCCCCCCCCCCCCCCCCCATCTGCTGCCCGCTGCCATTTTGTTGTTTGGAAACAAATGTTAACCAAGGACTTTTTGTGTTCCTGAAATGCTTGTTTTAATTCTCCAAATGTGAGTACCCTGTATGCTTTTTACTTAAAGTGGTTGTAAACCTGTTTAAAAAAAACAACTTGCAAGACAAAGGCATAATGAGCTAGTTACTTACCTGAGATCGAAGCCCCGCAGCGGTCCTCGTTCACCACTCCAGCGGCCGACATCTCCCCGGGGGGGTTACTTCCGGGTATCGCGGCTCCAGCGCTGTGATTGGCTCCCAATGAGGAGCTGCTTCTCTTTTATCCTACAAATGAACCTGTGGATTCACTCCATGTTATGACCCTATGAGATTCAGCTGTCTGGTACCAGAGTGGAGCCGTGCTATAGTGGATATATCATGCTTATCGGACCACCTATAACCTAGTGGTCCATTTTCTGCGGTAAGAGGCCTGGTGTGTTGGTGTGCGGTGGAGGATCTCATAATTCACCTCAGCTTGTCATATTTACACTGTGGGTGATGCAATTTCTTGGAACATGGACTCTTTACGCTCAATGACAGTGGATTTTTATTTACATATTATTATTGTTTGTATTTATTGTCTGCATATCTTTATACATTTTAAAAATACTTTTACCTATATTTTATGCTAGCTGCTGAATAGACATTAGCGCAGTGATTCATTTTATATATTATATATTGTATATACTCATGTATTTTTTTTTTTATTTGAAGCATTAGAAACTATGGAAATCCCCTTTAAGGGGACAAGTAAAACAAGACTGCTGCAAAATATGCTTTTCACTTGTAAGAGTTATAGGGCGTACACAAGGTCGGACTTTGTTCGGACATTCCGACAACAAAATCCTAGGATTTTTTCCGAAGGATGTTGGCTCAAACTTGTTTTGTCTACACACGGTTGCACAAAGTTGTCGTAAAATCCGATCGTTCTAAACGCGGTGACGTAAAACACGTACGTCGGGACTATAAATGGGGCAGTGGCCAATAGCTTTCATCTATTTATTTATTCTGAGCATGCGTGGCACTTTGTCCGTCGGATTTGTGTACACACGATCGGAATTTCTGACAACGGATTTTGTTGTCGGAAAATTTTATCTCCTGCTCTCCAACTTTGTGTGTCGGAAAATCCGATGGAAAATGTCCGATGGCGCCCACACACGGTCGGAATTTCCGACAACACGCTCCGATCGGACATTGTCCATCGGAAAATCCGACCGTGTTTACGGGGCATAAGTCATCAAATTAAAGAGATTTGCTATTCAAAAAGGGTCAGAAAGATGAATCTTTTCATGAGTAATAATATACCCAGATGATGGTTTGTAAATGCCATAACGTATTAAAAGATTTATTTCAAAGGTATGGGATTGTCCACCACAAATTTGTTTCTCTAAATGTTAGAAATGAAAATTATTTTCCTATGCAAAGCAGTTTATTAAGATTTCCGCTATAGCTGTTGACTAAAAGTACCCATAATAATTTCAGGGCAATTTTATTCTGTCTAATGCATTTGGCATTAGGGAAAAGGGTAAAGCCTATTATCACCTACAGACCTAATCAATAGTTTTGGCTGCTGTCATTTCAATGCTCTGATTTTCAATACTTTTGCATACTTTTTTACTTAACCCCTTTGCGTCTAAGGGTAAAACAAATCTTAATGCCTAAGCACACTTTTGCAACTTTGACATGTGTTAGTAAAACCGTACATATCATCACAACTACTTTGTGCATCCAGGTGGATTATGTCTTGATTTTTTTCAGGACAAAGATTTAATTAATTATCAAAGGAAAACTGGGCCAAACATGAAAAAAACACACACACACACACACACACACACACACACACACACACACACACACACACACACACACACACATATATATATATATATATATATATATATATATATATATATATATATATAAAAAAAATATATACTTTTTTAAATTTAGCTGTATATTTCTTAATAATGCCATAACCTTCAGCTAAAGAAGAACCCCCAAAAATGTTTCCTGCTCTTGACAATTACAGCAATACCATGCATGTGTGTGTTATTTATTGTATGTATCCGTAGTACAACCCAGAAACAAATGTCAGTGTGTTTTAGGTACAGTAGGATAAAAAAAAGCAAAATGCGCACTAACTGACACTGATACTAATTAAAAAAATAAAATAAATAAATAATAAGAATATACTGACCCTGACCTTTGACTTTTGACCATGACTGTGACCCAAACACTAACCGTGGTACTGACCTAAATCAAACCTTGATCTAAGTAATTTTTTTTTGTTTTCATTATTATTGTTATTTTTTTTAAACACACTTTTTTTTTCTCTCTCTGCAAGGACAGAGAGAAATACAATGCACCTCTCCTCCATTCACAGAGAGAGAAAAAATGGCTGATCACTGTGACAGCCAATCAGACTATCACAGTGATCAGGTGATGCGGAATCTGAAGTTCTGGGTCCCGATCATTAGTATGGGGGCCCGGGGCTCTCGTGGGACCCTGGTCTCTGTGCTGCGGCACACCCCCAGCACAGAGGGAGATGCGCAAATATGCACAAAGGGAGAAGAGTAAATATGCAATTACATGCCTTCCCATAGTCCACATTAATGTGAACCTAGTCTTGTATAGCGCCAACAGTTTGTGCACCACTTTGCAATATAAAGGGAGGCAGTACGATTACAATATAATTCGATACAGAAGGAATAGGAGGGCATCTTACCAGTTCTTGTGATGTGATGGGTACATTAGTTTTCTTCATCTTTGTTGATTTTTCAAAAGAACATTTTTCCTGTTACAGTTACAGGATTGGTACAAATCATTTACCATTGACATGGGTGCTTACAATGATCAGCTTTTATTTACTGATGTAAAATCTTTATCTCAAAAGAAAAAAAAAAACATTTGATATAACTGAAGTGTGGACCAGAGTTTGGCTTCAATTTGTTAGTGCATCTAAATGTGTAAATCTAACACTCCCCTCCCCCCAGACTGATAATGCTGCTGTCCAAAAGTGTCCCCTGTGCTCCTTCATCCAGAGTGTGGGCACCTCAATATAGTAGGTGTGCTATTGGCCAGATCACCGGGTGTAAGGGAGGGAACAAATAAAAATGCAGCCACTGCATCTAATGATTGGTAGGCTGTAATATACAGTGGGGACAAAAAGTATTCAGACCCCCTTACATTTTTCACTCTTTGTTATATTGCAGCCATGTGCTAAAATTATTTAAGTTAATTTTTTTTCCTCATTAATGTACACACAGCACCCCATATTGACAGAAAAGCACAGAATTGTTGACATTTTTGCAGATTTATTAAAAAAGAAAAACTGAAATATCACATGCTCCTAAGTATTCAGACCCTTTGCTGTGACACTCATATATTTAACTCAGGTGCTGTCCATTTCTTCTGATCATCCTTGAGATAGTTCTACACCTTCATTTGAGTCCAGCTGTTTTTGATTTTACTGATTGGACTTGATTAGGAAAGCCACATACCTGTCTATATAAGGCCCTACAGCTCACAGTGCATGTCAGAGCAAATGAGAATCATGAGGTCAAAGGAACTGCCTGAAGAGCTCAGAGACAGAATTTTGGCAAGGCACAGATCTGGCCAAGGTTACAAAAAATTCTGCTGCACTTAAGCTTCCTAAGAGCACAGTGGCCTCCATAATCCCTAAACGGAAAACGTTTGGGATGACCAGAGCCCTTCCTAGAGCTGGCTGTCCGGCCAAACTGAGCTATCGGGGGAGAAGAGCCTTGGTGAGAGAGGTAAAGAAGAACCCAAAGATCACTGTGGTTGTGCTCCAGAGATGTAGATGGGAGAAAGTTGTAGAAAGTCAACCATCACTGCAGCCCTCCACCAGTCGGGGCTTTATGGCAGAGTGGCCCGACGGAAGCCTCTCCTCAGTGCAAAACACATGAAAGCCCGCATGGAGTTTGCTAAAAAACACCTGAAGGACTCCATGATGGTGAGAAATAAGATTCTCTGGTCTGATGAGACCAAGATAGAACTTTTTGGCTTTAATTCTAAGCGGTATGTGTGGAGAAAACCAGGCACTGCTCATCACCTGTCCAATACAGTCCCAACAGTGAAGCATGGTGGTGGCAGCATCATGCTGTGGGGGTGTTTTTCAGCTGCAGGGACAGGACGACTGCTTGCAATCGAGGACAAGATGAATGCAGCCAAGTACAGGGATATCCTGGATGAAAACCTTCTCCAGAATGCTCAGGACCTCAGACTGGGCCGAAGGTTTACCTTCCAACAAGACAATGACCCTAAGCACACAGTTAAAATAACGAAGGAGTGGCTTCACAACAACTCCGTGACTGTTCTTGAATGGCCCAGCCAGAGCCCTGACTTAAACCCAATTGAGCATCTCTGGAGAGACCTAAAAATGGCTGTCCACCAACGTTTACCATCCAACCTGACAGAACTGGAGAGGATCTGCAAGGAGGAATGGCAGAGGATCCCCAAATCCAGGTGTGAAAAACTTGTTGCATCTTTCCCAAAAAGACTCATGGCTGTATTAGATCAAAGGGTGCTTCTACTAAATACTGAGCAAAGGGTCTGAATACTTAGGACCATGTGATATTTCACTTTTTCTTTTTTAATAAATCTGCAAAAATGTCAACAATTCTGTGTTTTTCTGTCAATATGGGGTGCTGCGTGTACATTAATGAGGAAAAAAATGAACTTAAATGATTTTAACAAATGGCTGCAATATAACAAAGAGTGAAAAATTTAAGGGGGTCTGAATACTTTCCGTCCCACTGTATTACATTTTTGGTTTTGGGTTTAATATCACTTTAAGGTAATCAGAATGAAGAGTTAAAATAATGCTATGGTGAGGGTAAAGGGGGTTAAATATTGCAGGGTTGAAGTGTTAGGGATCTCATCGGACATTAGGTGAGGTGTTAGGTATAGAAAGATTAAGGGTTATCATTAAATTGTCAGTTCACTTATGCCGCGTACACACGAGCGGACTTCTCGTCGGACTGAACTCCGAAGGACTTTTCAACAGAGTTCCGACAAAACGGACTTGCCTACACACGATCCCACCAAAGTCCGATGGTTTCAAACGTTATGACGTATGACCGGACTAGAGAAGGAAGTTCAATAGCCAGTAGCCAATAGCTGCCCTTGCGTCGTTTACGGTCCGTCGGGCTAGCATACAGAGGAACGGTTTTTTCCATTGTAATTGAGTCCGTCGGAAAGATTTGAAACATGTTCTATTTCTAAGGTCCGTCAGATTTTGACAGAAAAGGTCCGATGAAGCCCACACACGATCGGAATGTCCGACGGATTCGCTCCGTCTTTTCTGCCGGAAAGTCTGGTCATGTGTACGCGGCATTACAGTGGTAGTAAAGTCTAAATTGGAAAAAAAGCTGACAGAAGATCTCTTCAGTCACAAATCTCCCCCATCTAACAGCAAGTAATGTGATCTGAGTAGCGCATGCACAGCTCAGATTACATTTTCAGCCTGCTCTCTGTGTTGTTGCAATGTGAATCCCCTGTGCATGCATGGGAGTGGCATCACCGCGACCTGACCAATAAAGCGGCTGAAGATACAAAGCCCAGAGGAAAGTCCGGGTGAACATGGAAGCATTGGGGAGCCGGCCAGAGTCAGTGTAGAGGATGGGCTCTGTGTACAGGATGGGGTCTGTGTAGAGGATGGGCTCTGTGTAGAGGATGGGCTCTGTGTAGAGGATGGGCTCTGTGTAGAGGATGGGCTCTGTGTAGAGGATGGGCTCTGTGTAGAGGATGGGCTCTGTGTAGAGGATGGGCTCTGTGTAGCAGGCTCCTGTCCCATGCTGTTACACTAGATCGTTTGTGTGCGGCTGTGAACTGCTCTGCTTCTAAAGGGAGCATGTTTTCTGAGATCTCCCCCCAATCTCTATTACACCTCCCTGTCCCTACCCATTACCTGCTCACCAGGCACAGCCTCCTCTCCTGCATGACCAGCTTATGTGTCAGGCTGTGGCACTACAAATTCCAACATGCCAGGAGAGGGGAGGCAGCAGCAATATCACAGATCAGGTTGGTTTTGTAGATGAAAAGTGCTGGTGTTGTATAGTGTGTGTTTTATAAAACATATGGTCATTATATATTTGATTATTGTGCTTGATGGTCTTAAGGTGTTTATTATTCATATATTTTTTAGCAAGTAGTGAGCAAATTAAGTGTGGAAGTGCCCTGGAGTATTTTTATTTGTTTATAATGGAAAGAGAGTAGTGGAGTGATGGGGGAGGTGGATGGACAGAGAGATGGAAAGAGTGAGGAGTGAGTTAGGCCCCTTTCACACATACACGTTCAGGTCTGTCTGTCAGTTTTTCAGGCGGACCTGATCGGACGCTCCATTCACCTCTATGGAGCGACAGATGTCAGTGGTGACCTGTCCACTGGCATCCAATCCGCTAATCCAGATGGATGGAAACCCTATTGTCCATCCCTCTGGCAGATGGGATGAAAACGGACAGGCAGATCTTTTTTCATCCGATCCCCCATAGAGGAGAGCGGAGCTCTGACAGGTCCATCTCTCCACAGTGAGCAGAGACGGACCTGCCATCCGTCGGCTCAGCGGAGCGATCCCTGCTAAACAAGCAGAGTCGGTGAAAACGGACGTGTGTGTGAAAGAGCCCTAAAGAATGGAGGTATAGACTGGATGACAGAGAGATGGATGATGGGATAATGCAAGGCATGTAGGGATGTGCGTGAGACAGAGAAATGGAATTAAGAAGCAAAGGATGGAGGGATGGAGTTATGGAAAGAAAGAGGGAGAGACAGAATACTAGAGGGATAAGAGTGATGGAGGATAGAAAAGGTGGAGGGATATAAGGCACAAGGAGTTGTGGAGAGATAAAAGAAGGGAGGGATAGAGTAACAGAGGGATGGAAGTGATGGAGGTTGAAGAGGTTGGAGGGACCTGCAACAGAGGGAGGGATGGAGACAGGAGGTCTTTAGAATTGGGGACATACATTCTTGTGACCCTGGTTGCTACCTGGGATTGGGTTGCGTTTGGTGAGCAGTAGTGCAGGCTTGTGGGGGCCCCAGTGCATTACTTTCACCAGGGACCCACAATGCTATTAAGATGGCACTGAGCACCGGAGGGCTTGGTTTGTTGGTATGTCTGTCATAATGTATTAGTATGCGATGCATACTAGCACATTATGGCTAAAACCTGCATGGGGGGTCATTTCTTTAAAATCAAGCCAGAGGGAGGAAGTACAGGGATTATAGCGGTGCCAAGAGAAACACAGTATACTCAGAATAAAATCAAAATTATTTTTATTAACACAAATTATTAAAATTAGACATAGGATCACAGGAACAAGGTGTGCATGATCTATAAAAACAATTCTGTAGCAACATTTATCACGTGACTTGGCCTGAAGAGCGTGGCGGCCAGTTCAGTGGATAGGTATTTAGATATCCGACATGTTTCGCCAGTGATGGCTTCCTCAGGGACAGATGTTTAATACCTATGATGCTACAATTCACTCTATAGAGAGAAATATAACAATCAAACGGAATTCTAAGACATTTGGTACATTAGATACAGAGAAAGTGTACATATGTTTGCGAACTGTCAGAATAAACCACTGACCACCACCCAATGTTAACCCCAACAAATCCCCCACGCATCAGGGCACCAATGAGAACCCCGACCAGGCTAACTAAAGATGGTAAACATATACCTGCAAGTCACCAGGGATAGACGCCACACGCATCCGGGATAGGGCCTCAAACAGCGATTACAATTGGTAGCTGCAGGGGTCAATCAGAAAGGCCTGACGGAGTGTGTGTCTAAAATATAGAGTTGTATGTATATATATATATATATATATATATATATATATATATATATATATATATATATATATATATAAATACATTGGGGTGGGTCCTAAAGAGACCCCATAGGGACCCATCAATTAAAAAGGAAAAACATAATATAGGACTAACATAGTCTCTAACTTATACTTACATTAATTCTATTTTACGTAAATTACAGGACACCGGAGAGAAATCAATTCAGGATAATTAGCCATAGAGTACAGGGTGGAATATGTATCTCTGAGGATTAATAAAATAAAATATATACAGTATATAACACTGTATCAAAAATACTAGGTCAAAGAATACAAATTAGCTGTGTCAACAAATGACACAGACTCAGTATGTGCAAAGGTTGTTTGACACTTACCAATAAATGTAGTACAGAGTGGAATAAATGGCTGAAAAAGAAGTTACAGCCAGTTGAAAAGCCTGATGGAACAAGCTGAGGAACAAAGGACACCATCAGCATAGTGTAAGCAGGCTAAGAACAAAAGGAGACTAAGTCTGCAAGATTGAGTAATAAATGGTAATGCCTACCGAGTCGGAGTACAGCTGGTATGACGGTGTCCTGTGGATCCCTGGCATCTGTAATGGCCTGGGATGCCGGCGTTCTTATGCCCCCCACACACGTGCGGCGTCTGACGTCGCCGCACATGTGAGCGGACGAAATTAAGCCACTGCGCATGCGCCGCTCGCAAATGGGTCCGGGCCTACAAGGTCCACAAAGCATTGCGGTGGTGTCCATGGTGACGTGTATGTAAACACCTCACGGACACCGCGCAGTATTCGATCGCCGCAATCGCAGCGCAATACCTGGGGGATGTAACAGATTCCCAGTGTGTAGTGGCTAAGGCAGGCAAAGTAGTAACCAGTGCCCTTGGGTGTCCATACAGCTAGGGTATATCTCATGTAAGAGGCTGAAGTGCCAGACGCAGTCCGCACTAACCACAGAGACCAACAGGGGCCGGTGGGCAATTTGTACCCAATGGGTGATACGAGAGCATGGAGGGGGAGACATATAGCACCCAGAGGCACGGGGGGCCCGATAGGGGCACAACGGGAGAGATGGGAGTGGGCGGGAACAAGCCAGGGATCCAAATGGAGCCCCAAAGAAGCGCCTGCACACAAAGGCATAAACAAGGAGTAAAGCAGAGTAGGGAAGCAAAAATAGAGGGGGGCAGGGTCCCTAGCGTGTGCCCACACAAATCACTCTGACAGTTTGCAAAGTGTAGCTATGATTGTTAACATAATGTATTCGTCCTAAGATCAAAATAAACATAAAGACAATGTAACCATATAAGTATCATACTGAACAAACATACTGTTATTTCATTAATATGTCTATAAATCATGTATCTAATAATATAGGTGACAAAATAAGAAATTGTATGAAAATGAAACTATCCTAGTACATCAGGGCTGATCTCTAAAGTGGGGAAGAAGGAGCCATAGGGAGGAATATGAAAAATTCGGACAGTATATACAATGCACAGAAGATTGATAAAGTATTTATATCAGGCCGAGATAGGGGCCTGACTATAAAAATGGCTTAAAACTAATACATTCATTGAGCCCTGGATATATAGTGGCCTCCAAAGTGTGTATCTATTTTGTCTCTGAAGTAGTTTTTGATCTATATCTCCACCTCTAACATGTGAAGGGATGTGTTCCAATTCTGTAAATCCCATGACATGGGGGTCAAAGTTGTAGTGGTTTTCTACATGTCGATTGATAGAGGTGGAGGTCTTACGTTTATATAAAGGTTTAATATGGTCACGGATCCGTACACAGAATTGACGTTTAGTTTTTCCGACATAGTAGCTGCCACATACACAGGTGGCCAGATATACTATGCCAATGGTCTGACAGGTGACTTTATGTTTAATTTTGTGTATTTGGCCATTTGGAAGCGGGTTCTCACGCGTATCGTAGATAAACTCACATATATCACAATGGCCACAGGGAAATGTGCCAAACGCTGTTGGAAGAAACTCTGGTTTAGGTGCATGGTGACTGGCTGTAATTTTATCTCGTAAAGATGGAGAGCGACGGTAGGTAATCTGAGGCTGGGATTGAATATATTTTTTGGTGGTGTTGTCTGCAGTAAGGAGGGGCCAATACTTGTTCAGAATGTCCCTAACCTCCTTGTGATGTTGGGAGAATTGGGTTATAACCCGGACAGGCTGAAACCCATCCTTGCTTTTATTGGAATATATCAATTTTTTCCGATCCAATTTTTTTACTTTGTTAAAAGCTTGTTTCAACAATTTATGACTGTACCCTCTTCTTCTTAGTCTCTCATAAAGATCCTGAGAGGCCATAAAGAAGTCCTTGTCATCTGTGCAATTCCGTTTGATGCATAAGTATTGGCTGTATGGAATACTATTTAACAATGGTTTGGGGTGAGCGCTTTTAGCGTGTAAAATAGTGTTCCCAGACGTTTCTTTACGGTACAGGGATGAGGAAAGATTCCCATCAGAGTCCAGTCGTATTTCCAGATCAAGGAAGGTAATCCTTCTCTGGCTACACTCCATTGTGAACTTGAGATTGTATGAATTTACAGCCAAAGTCTACATAAATTTGGAGAGATGTTCCCGAGTACCAGACCAAAAAAAGATGATATCGTGGATATACCTGTGCCACGAAATCACGTGGCACAGGAAATCAGCAAGGTCAGAATTGGAAAACAGATCCATTTCCCACCCCCCCCAGGTACAAATTAGCGTAGGATGGCGCACATTTAGTGCCCATAGCCACGCCTTGCACCTGGAGGAAGTGGGAAGTGCCAAACAGGAAGTGGTTGCGTGTTAAGATGAAACTCAAAAGATCCACAACAAAATGGCCATAGGCCTCAAATTTGGGGCCTCTTTCCTCTAGCATTTTGGAAATTAGTTTAATGCCAGTACTATGGGGTATAGTATTGTATAGACTTTCTACGTCTAACGCTACCATCCATGTGTCACATGGGAGTTGCAGGTCCTCCAAAATACGGAGGAGATGTACGGTATCTTTTACATGAGAGGGAAGAGCCTGCACGTGTGGGTTCAAGTACTTGTCCACAAGAGCACTTGCATTTTCTGTCAAACTTAAACACCCTGATACAATAGGACGACCAGGGTTTTTTTTAGAGATTTATGGAGTTTTGGCAGAGCGTAGAATGTAGGTATTCTCGGATCCTTAACATTTAGGAATTTCCAAGTATTGACATTTATGATTCCTTTCTGGTAAGCAGAGAAAATAAGTTCATAGTATTCGCTGGCGAAGTTTTCGATAAGTGTTCGTGAAATAGGTTGGTACCAATCCTTGTTATCGAGGATGTTGCGGCACATGGATTCAAATGCCGCAACATCCATAACTACTACGTTGCCTCCCTTGTCAGCCGGTTTTATTACCAACCCAGGGTGGTTCTGTAGGGATTTGAGAGCTTGTTTCTGGGCACAAGATAAATTGGAAGGATGTGAGATAGAAAAGTCATTAGGTTTGATGGTGTTACTAATCTGTTCCAAAAAATGCCCAAATGTTAGGGTTCACTGAAAGATTGGGAAAAGCTGTGGATTTGGGTTTAAAGGACAAAGGAGGGGGGAAAGACACCCCAGAGGCCACAATGCCGTGGCTATCAAATTGCCACTGGCATTCCTCCTCTGTGCCAGCCTCCTCCAGAAGCGTTAATAGGTCCTCAATGGCCTGAATTTCGGCTACTGTAGGGACACTGTTGTCTGGTATTGGATATGCCGTTTGGGTTGTTGCAGGTTTATCAAAAATAACCTTGTACATTAATTTTCTTGCAAATAAATGTATATCCTTGACGAATTGGAATTTGTCAAAGTCCGCTGAGGGACAAAAAGTGAGGCCTAATTGTAATACTTTTATCTGTTGTTTAGTTAGGGAAAAAGAAGAGAGATTTACCACATCTAAATCACGAGTGCGTTGTGAATGAGAACTGATGGGTACTAAGGTATTGGACTCTGTGTCGAGTCCAGTGCTTGGGATAAAAAAATGGGAGCCAACTTGGGGTCAATAGACTGAGAGGCTGTGGGAAACATAGTAGTTAAAGTTGGTTCACTTACCCATCTTCCAATGGGAGCGGGGAGAGCAAGCGGTGCTGGAGTGGTTGTAGGGAGTGCCGAGTGCGCAGTGCGAGTGGAGGTGAGTGGTGGCCGTGGAAGTGCTCGTGTGAGCGGAGTAGAAGTGCTCGTAGTTTTAGGTCGAGCCCCTAAGGGCTTGGTGGTGTTAGTGGTTCCAAAGGTGCATCGGGTAGAGTCCGTAGAGGAAGTGGGTAATTCACTCTTTCTCTTTTTAGGGATTCTGTCTTGTGAGAGCTCACAGTATGTAGTAGATGAGCTGGAAGAAAAAGAGGTAGAAAAAACATTAGGTGCTTCATTGTTGTTTTTAGGTACATTTTCAGAGTTCGATTTGGTAGAAGGTTTTTTTGGGGTATTTCCATCCCATCTATAAGCGTAACTATTAGTATGGGCAAGTTTGTCCCGCAAGAATTTATTTTCTTTAGCATTGATTATATCTATTGTGTAATCCTCGAGGTGGCCCGGAGATCCTTGTCTCTCCGGGCGAACCTTGGGGAGGACACATCAGCGGCCATTCATTAATGGAAATGTCTAGTGACGCCAGCTCCTTATCATACTCCTGACAAAGCATGCTAATCATGTTGAAAGAGCATGTTTGCATGTTTATCTTCCCAGGCCTTTTTTAAAGGATCAGTAGTTTTTTTGATATTGGGGAATATTTGAATTCTGAGACCCCAGGGAACAATCTGGTTCTCAACATATTTTTCGAAGTAAATCTTGTGCCAATAGACACAAACCTTCTTCTCTAGTAACCATTGGAATCTAATAAAATATTTGTCAAGTTCTGTGTCAGAGATATTTGTCAGAGATATTTGAGGTCGTATGAGACGTTTGGATTTTGGTCATGAAGTCCTCCCAAGCTTCCCCACAGAAATCAGCCATGATTTCGGAGGAAACAGCAATATGATCTTTGAAAAAGATTCTGTAATTACAATAAAGTACCCACACGTACAATCACAATTATAAAGACTAGAAATGGAACTCAAAAATGATTATCAAACAATTATGTAAAGTGCGTATCTTGGCACAGATATAAATATGAGAGGACAACCCAGCCAGAGGTCAGTGTATTGAAACACTTAAGATTTCAAGATAGAAATCAAGAAAAAGAAAATCAAGAAAAACATTTCTTTAGTTTCTTGCTAACTTTTGTACCGCTTTAACTTTAGAGGGAGCAAACGTTCTCCTTCTGCCACTCTGTAAGTGGGCATACTCTACGATTAAGCTCCTGCGATGAGTGATATGTCCCAGTAGTTGGATGTTTTTTTCTATCGCTATGCAATAAAACTCATTGAAATGCCTGGTTAGTGGAGCCAGCACTTACAACTAATTAGAGCAACCAGGGGGAGCCCTTATTGGTACAGAAAGATTGCACTGTAAGTAGGCAAACTTGCCTGTCCCTACTCCAGAAAGATCTGCCCATTTCAGTTGCCTTAGTCAGGTCCTGCACCTCCGTGCATGTGCATCAAGGACTCCATGCATTTGCCTGGAAAATACCTGTGCACTGGCAGTCAACGTCATTGAGAATACAAACCAGTAAAGCAACCCTTGAAATCTTGGGGCTGAATATTGAGAGTTGAAGCATTATTTTGGGGTTTAGGCTGTTAAAGTGTCATGCAGTAGGAGGTTATCTATTAGGGTGTGCTTTAGTGTTGGGGACCATATAGAGTCAGTCAGGTGAGGCAGTCACAGAAGCTTCAGGACTTATACTTATCCTCGCTGCAAGAGTTCTATGCAAAAAAATAACATTGCATTGGTTTCCTGTTTTCTCTCTTTTTTCTTTTTCTTTTTATCTGTTGATCTGACTAGTAAATCTGTAATTTTTAAACTACCTTTAACCCTTTTATTGCCACTGACATAAGACGTATGTGAATGGCATTGGGAGATTTACACACACTCCCGGGTGCTACAGAGTCTGTACAGCCATCCTATTCACTTTCTCTGACTCTTATGCCTTGCACACACGATCGGACTTTCCGCCAACAAAACCGTGGAATTTTGTCCGAAGGGCATTGGTTCAAACTTGTCTTGCATACACACGTTCACACAAATGTTGGCCAACAATTACGAACGTAGTGACGTACTAAACATACTACGTTGTTTTTCTCCTCTTTAGCGCCACCCTTTGGGCTCCTTCTGCTAATTTCGTGTTAGTAGAAGTTTGGTGAGTGTTGATTTGCGCTTTTCTTTTTGCGTTTTTCATTTTGTGCTTTTTAGTTCGTTTCTGAGCGGCCGTTCGTCAACCAGACATGTTGTGGAATCGAAGGGGATAACATGTTATTTACTATTGGCCTTGGAGTTATTGCTTTGACATTATTTTTTTGGTTGAATAATGATTTGATTTGGTATATTTTCTATATTTTTGGATGCATAGAATGCACTTTTTGGTTAAGTTCTATTGACAGATAGCGTGTCTAATTTTTTTTTAGTGCACAATAAAAAAATTGTGGAGGATAATACTTGGCTATGTGTTTTACTTCAAATGACAGTTTGGGAGTAGGCAGTTACATTTTAAAAAATACAATGTAAAATTGACAAGAGACACCAACATAGTTGTATCTTTGATCCTAAAAACTAGGGGATAATGGTGTTGTGGTAACTTGCAAAAAAAATAAAAAAAAAAAAATAAAAAAATATATATATATATATATATATTTATATATATATATATATATATATATATATATATATATATATATATATATATATATATATATATATATATTATTCTTGATATCACTAGAAAAAAAAAACCATATCAGGAGAGACTACAGAAACTTAACACATACAGTCTTAAAAAAAGAGAAAGGGGGCCATGACTGAAACTTTTAAATACATTATGGATGTAAATAAGGTTCAGGAGGGTGGTATTTTCAAAATCAAGCTAAAATCAAGAACATGGGGACATGACTAGTGTATTTTTTTTAGTTCTGTGTATTGCCATTTAAAAAAAAAGTAGACTGATAAGATGGAACAGGTAAGGTGTGTGATTAATAAAAATAGTGACCTGCTAAGAGTCTGTCTGCATGTAAGGGTAGTGTGATAGGGTGGTCATCACGTCCTCCATGTTCTCCTCCTCATTGGGCGCTAAGCAAGGGTCACATGATTGGCCTACGCCGGGGTGGGTTATTATGGGCTACGTTAGTTATTTTGGTTAGGGTAACGCCTTACACAGGGGTTACCTTTACTGGAATAGCTGATTGATCTCTAGAGCCCTTTGCCCTCTCCACCTGTCCAGCGTATCACCACTACCTACTCCCAGTAAGCATATGGGGTCTCCCACTGTGTACCTAGTGCACTTCACTTACAGTAACTCTTCCTTTTTCTGTACCTGTCTACAGGATGAAGGCCCTGGCTGTACAGATCTCCTCCTGTTGCTATAGGAGATGTATAGCGGCTGAAGGAGGTACATTAGTCTGGTTGAAAAAAGTCACAAGTCTACCCAGTTCAACCAATAGAAGAGAAAGGAAAATGTTACAATCCTATATATACACCACCCTTTACCCACAGTTGATCCAGAGGAAGGCAAAACCCCCAGCAAAGCATGATCCAAATTGCTCCAGCAGAGGAAAAAAAATCCTTTCTGATCCCCCAAGACCAAGAGGCAATCAGATGTTCCTTGGATCAACTTTACATATAAATAATAGTATCCAGTTATATTTTGTGTATTTAGGAAAGAATCCAGGTCTTTCTTAAAACAATCTACTGAGCTGGCCAGAACCACCTCTGGAGGGAGTCTCATCCACATTTTCACAGTTCTTATTGTGAAGAAGCCATTCCGTATCTGGAACCTTTCATTATACAGTGGATTATGTAATTACAGGATGCATTGGTGTTTAGGTGCCACCCCTAAATCACTAGTAAAAAGGCTTGATTTATATCAACTCAATTTAAATCATCATTTTTAAAGATCAACTGTCATTTCTGTCCCGCAGTGGCTTCTCCTCTGACCCGCTGTTGACTCACCGACAGTCCCATTCACTTTAATGGGACGACTGGTGATGTGGCAATGACACAACAAGGTGAAGGACGTGGCGGTAGCAGGTGCTGCCATGATGGATCTGAAATGACAGGTGCTCTTTAAATGTTAGGACTTATTCTTGCTGGTAGTTAGAATCTTTAATTTTTGCAAACAAAATGAAGTTTCCTATTTAGAATAATAAGCTGTCGAGTTAGTAAAACAGCGATATCAGAACCAATTCAATCATACAATTTGTAATGTACAAATATTTGCAAAACAATGGGAAAAAGGAATATTCCTGAACTTTGTTTTATCTCATGGTTACTGTGAAATTGTGTGAATGCATCAATGCAGTGCATGTTATCTTAGCTGCTTGCAGAGCTTGGATTCATTGAATGAGTTTACCAAAAATGTAAATATTGCAGAATATACTGTACAGCCTCAGGCTACATAACTAACCTCCATTTCATGTTGTATAAACTAAATTATTAATGTATCTTAAATAGAAAACTATCTTTAGATAGATTTTTACTCCAAAACATTTTTTTTAAATAAATTTGATAAAAATAAAAAAAATCCTATTTAAATGAAAAAAAAAAAATCAGATTTAAATAAAAAAAAGCTGATTTTTTAAATTTTGTATCCACCCTGCTGAGGACTCATCTTTAAAAATAAAGTATAAAAGCACTTTAAATTACATAGAACAAACATTGTATAAATACGTATTATGCAAAAGAAAATATCAGCAAAAATTAATATATATTTTGCTTGAGGTTACCCCAAACCAGATAAATGACTCAGCCTGAATGGAAATTTGTTCTACCGCATATGCAAGAGACAGATCTGTTCATCTACTAAGTTTCATTAATTAACATGATGTTATTTTGTCTTGACAGAAAAACTTTGGCTAATGGGAAATATAGATAAGATCTTTTTGTTTTTACATTTCGTTTTCTGTTTGGGGGATTTTTTCTTTTTACAGGCAAATATTTTTGTTATTATTGAGTGATCTGTGTATATATGCGCACAGAATAGTAACTTTAGTTCTGCAAAGAAAACCCTTTATGGCAGTGGTCAGCAACCCTGTCCCCAGGACCCACTAACAGGCCAGGTTTGCAAGATAACTGATATACATCACAGGTGATATCATTTGCTGCTCAGTGATTGCAGTATTCTACTCTGCATCTCCCCAAGGTAATACATAAAACCTGGCCTGTCAGTGGGCCCTGAGGACAGGGTTTATGACCACTGCTTTATGGCATATATGATCTATACCGTTATTACCTTCCTAAGAAAATGTTACCAGCACTATTACTGGCATACCAGTTATGCTCAAAAGTTTGCATACCCTGGCAGAAATTGGGAAACTTTGGCATTAATATTGAAAATATGACTGATCATGCCAAAACTGTATTTTATTTAAGGATAGTGATCTTATTAAGCCATTTATTATCACGTAGTTGTTTGGCTCCCTTTCAAATCATAATGATTATAGAAATCATCCAAATGGCCCTAATAAAAGTTTACATACCCTGGAATGTTTGGCCTTGGTACAGACACACAAATTGACACACATTGGTTAAAATGACAATTAAAGGTTTACTTCACACATATGTGGCTTTTAACCACTTCCGGACCGGCTCACACCAATATACGATGGCACTTTGAAGAGGGAGATCGTATTTGTTATGATAGCATCTAGCTACCATAACCCCAGTATGCTTTTCTTCAGTGAGCGGTCCGGTTTCCATTAAAGGTGGTCTCTGAGGCGGAATTGCCGCAAGATCACTTTTATCGGCAACGGGAGAGGGGGGGCCCCCTTCCTGCCGCTCTCTTGTGCCCTCTGCCGCTTACCGAAGCCATCGGCAGCGGTGGAGACGATTGCCGCAGCGGTGGAGACGATTGGATCCTCTTCCTGGCTTGGTATGGAGTCAAGTCAGGCGAAGGTGGCCCCCACCCGTCTCCATACCATTGCAGGGAGGAAGCGACGTCACTTCCGCCCATAGCTCTTAAAGCAACATTTTTTTTTTTTTTAAATTACATTACATTTTTTCTTTTATTATTGCATTTTAGTGTAAATATGAGATCTGAGGTCTTTTTGACCCCAGATCACATATTTAAGAGGTCCTGTCATGCTTTTTTTTTACAAGGGATGTTTACATTCCCTGTAATAGGAATAAAAAAAAGACAATTTTTTTTTAACCACTTGCCGACCGCCTAACGCAGATATACTGCGGCAGAGCGGCACGGGCAGGCAAAATCACGTACCTGTACGTGATCTGCCTCCCGCGGGCGGGGGGTCCGATCGGACCCCCCCCCGGTGCCATCGGCGGTCGGCATCTGACTGGGAGCGTCGGGAGGCGAGGGGGAGACCATCCGATCGTGGCCCCCCCCTCGCGATCGCTCCCAGCCAATGGAAATGCTCCTCTGCCTGTGTGTCGTTTCACACAGGCAGAGGATGTGATGTCATCTCTCCTCGGTCTGGCAGTTTCCGTTCCAGCGCCGAGGGGAGATGACAAGTGAGTGCACAACACACACACACACACAGTAGAACATGCCAGGCATACTTTACACCCCCGATCCCCCCCCGATCGCCCCCCGATCCCCCCCCAATCACCCCCCCCCCCCTGTCACAAACTGACATTAGCAGTATTTTTTTTTTTTTTTTTTTCTGATTACTGCATAGTGTCAGTTTGTGACAGTTAGTGTTAGGGCAGTGAGTATTACCCCCCTTTAGGTCTAGGATACCCCCCTAACCCCCCCTAATAAAGTTTTAACCCCTTGATCACCCCCTGTCACCAGTGTCGCTAAGCGATCATTTTTCTGATCGCTGTATTAGTGTCGCTGGTGACGGTAGTTAGGAACGTAAATATTTAGGTTCGCCGTCAGTGTTTTATAGCGTCAGGGACCCCCCTATACTACCTAATAAATGTTTTAACCCCTTGATTGCCCCCTAGTTAACCCTTTCACCACTGATCACTGTATAACCGTTACGGTTGACGCTGGTTAGTTCGTTTATTTTTTATAGTGTCAGGGCACCCGCCGTTTATTACCGAATAAAGGTTTAGCCCCCCGATCGCCCGGCGGTGATATGCGTCGCCCCAGGCAGCGTCAAATTAGCGCCAGTACCGCGAACACCCACGCACGCAGCATATGCCTCCCTTAGTGGTATAGTATCTGATCGGATCAATATCTGATCCGATCAAATCTATACTAGCGTCCCCAGCAGTTTAGGGTTCCCGAAAACGCAGTGTTAGCAGGATCAGCCCAGATACCCGCTAGCACCTGCGTTTTGCCCCTCCGCCCAGCCCAGCCCACCCAAGTGCAGTATCGATCGATCACTGTCACTTACAAAACACTAAACGCATAACTGCAGCGTTCGCAGAGTCAGGCCTGATCCCTGCGATCGCTAACAGTTTTTTTGGTAGCGTTTTGGTGAACTGGCAAGCACCAGCCCCAGGCAGCGTCAGGTTAGCGCCAGTACCGCTAACACCCACGCACGCACCGTATACCTCCCTTAGTGGTATAGTATCTGATCGGATCAATATCTGATCCGATCAAATCTATACTAGCGTCCCCAGCAGTTTAGGGTTCCCAAAAACGCAGTGTTAGCGGGATCAGCCCAGATACCTGCTAGCACCTGCGTTTTGCCCCTCCGCCCGGCCCAGCCCAGCCCACCCAAGTGCAGTATCGATCGATCACTGTCACTTACAAAACACTAAACGCATAACTGCAGCGTTCGCAGAGTCAGGCCTGATCCCTGCGATCGCTAACAGTTTTTTTGGTAGCGTTTTGGTGAACTGGCAAGCACCAGCCCCAGGCAGCGTCAGATTAGCGCCAGTACCGCTAACACCCACGCACGCACTGTACACCACCCTTAGTGGTATAGTATCTGATCGGATCAATATCTGATCCGATTAGATCTATACTAGTGTCCCCAGCAGTTTAGGGTTCCCAAAAACGCAGTGTTAGCGGGATCAGCCCAGATACCTGCTAGCACCTGCGTTTTGCCCCTCCGCCCAGCCCGGCCCAGCCCACCCAAGTGCAGTATCGATCGATCACTGTCACTTACAAAATACTAAACGCATAACTGCAGCGTTCGCAGAGTCAGGCCTGATCCCTGCGATCGCTAACAGTTTTTTTGGTAGCGTTTTGGTGAACTGGCAAGCGCCAGCGGCCTAGTACACCCCGGTCGTAGTCAAACCAGCACTGCAGTAACACGTGGTGACGTGGCGAGTCCCATAAGTGCAGTTCAAGCTGGTGAGGTGGCAAGCACAAGTAGTGTCCCGCTGCCACCAAAAAGACAAACACAGGCCCGTCGTGCCCATAGTGCCCTTCCTGCTGCATTCGCCAATCCTAATTGGGAACCCACCGCTTCTGCAGCGCCCGTACTTCCCCATTCACATCCCCAACCAAATGCAGTCGGCTGCATGAGAGGCATTTTTATGTCCTCCCGAGTACCCCTACCCAGCGAACCCCCCAAAAAAAGATGTTGTGTCTGCAGCAAGCGCGGATATAGACGTGACACCCGCTATTATTGTCCCTCCTGTCCTGACAATCCTGGTCTTTGCATTGGTGAATGTTTTGAACGCTACCATGCACTAGTTGACTATTAGCGTAGGGTACAGCATTGCACAGACTAGGCGCACTTTCACAGGGTCTCCCAAGATGCCATCGCATTTTGAGAGACCCGAACCTGGAACCGGTTACCGTTATAAAAGTTAGTTACAAAAAAAGTGTAAAAAAAAAAAAAATATATGAAATAAAAAAAATAGTTGTTGTTTTATTGTTCTCTCTCTCTCTATTCTCTCTCTCTATTGTTCTGCTCTTTTTTACTGTATTCTATTCTGCAATGTTTTATTGTTATTGTTATTGTTATTGATTGTTATTGTTATTGTTATTGTTATTGATTGTTATTGTTATTGTTATTATGTTTTATCATGTTTGTTTTTCAGGTGTGTAATTATTTACACTTTACTGTGCTTTATTGTTAACCATTGTTAACCATTTTTTTGTCTTCAGGTACGCCATTCACGACTTTGAGTGGTTATACCAGAATGATGCCTGCAGCTTTAGGTATCATCTTGGTATCATTCTTTTCAGCCAGCGGTCGGCTTTCATGTAAAAGCAATCCTAGTGGCTAATTAGCCTCTAGACCAGTGGTTCTCAACTCCGGTCCTCAGGGCCCACTAACAGGCCAGGTTTGCAAGATAACTGAAATACATCACAGGTGATATCATTTGCTGCTCAGTGATTGCAGTAGTCTAGTCTGCATCTCCTCAAGGTAATACATAAAATCTGGCCTGTTGGTGGGTCCTGAGGACTGGAGTTGAGAACCACTGCTCTAGACTGTTTTTACAAGCAGTGGGAGGGAATGCCCCCCCCCCCCCCCAACATCTTCCGTGTTTTTCTCTGGCTCTCCTGTCTCAACAGGGAACCTGAAAATGCAGCCGGTGATTCAGCCAGCTGACCATAGAGCTGATCAGAGACCAGAGTGGCTCCAAACATCTCTATGACCTAAGAAACCGGAAGCTACGAGCATTTTATGACGTAGATTTCGCCGGATGTAAACAGCGCCATTGGGAAATTGGGAAAGCATTTTATCACACCGATCTTGGTGTGATCAGATGCTTTGAGGGCAGAGGAGAAATCTAGGGTCTAATAGACCCCAATTTTTGCAAAAAAGAGTACCTGTCACTACCTATTGCTATCATAGGGGATATTTATATTCCCTGAGATAACAATAAAAATGATTTAAAAAAAAAAAAATGAAAGGAACAGTTTAAAAATAAGATAAAAAAATAATAATAATAAAGAAAAAAAAAAAAAAAAAAAAAAAAGCACCCCTGTCCCCCCTGCTCTCGCGCTAAGGTGAACGCAAGCGTTGGTCTGGCGTCAAATGTAAACAGCAATTGCACCATGCATGTGAGGTATCGCCGCGAAGGTCAGATCGAGGGCAGTAAGTTTAGCAGTAGACCTCCTCTGTAAATCTAAAGTGGTAACCTGTAAAGGCTTTTAAAGGCTTTTAAAAATGTATTTAGTTTGTCGCCACTGCACGTTTGTGCGCAATTTTAAAGCATGTCATGTTTGGTATCCATGTACTCGGCCTAAGATCATCTTTTTTATCTCATCAAACATTTTGGCAATATAGTGTGTTTTAGTGCATTAAAATGTAAAAAAGTGTGTTTTTTCCCCAAAAAATGCGTTTGAAAAATCGCTGCGCAAATACTGTGTGAAAAAAAAAAATGAAACACCCACCATTTTAATCTGTAGGGCATTTGCTTTAAAAAAAATATATAATGTTTGGGGGTTCAAAGTAATTTTCTTGCAAAAAAAAATTATTTTTTTATGTAAACAATAAGTGTCAGAAAGGGCTTTGTCTTCAAGTGGTTAGAAGAGTGGGTGATGTGTGACATAAGCTTCTAGATGTTGTGCATAAAATGCCAGGACAGTTCAAACCCCCCCCAAATGACCCCATTTTGGAAAGTAGACACCCCAAGCTATTTGCTGAGAGTCATGTTGAGTCCATGGAATAATTTATATTGTGACACAAGTTGCGGGAAAGAGACAATTTTTTATTTTTTTTATTTTTTTTTGCGCAAAGTTGTCACTAAATGATATATTGCTCAAACATGCCATGGGAATATGTGAAATTACACCCCAAAATACATTCTGTTGCTTCTCCTGAGTACGGGGATACCACATGTGTGGGACTTTTTGGGAGCCTAGCCACGTACGGGACCCCGAAAACCAAGCACCGCCTTCAGGCTTTCTAAGGCCGTAAATTTTTGATTTCACTCTTCACTGCCTATCACAGTTTCGGAGGCCATGGAATGCCCAGGTGGCACAAAACCCCCCCAAATGACCCCATTTTGGAAAGTAGACACCCCAAGCTTTTTGATGAGAGGTATAGTGAGTATTTTGCAGACCTCACTTTTTGTCACAAAGTTTTGAAAATTGAAAAAAGAAAAAAAAAAAATTTTTTTCTCGTCTTTCTTTATTTTCAAAAACAAATGAGAGCTGCAAAATACTCACCATGCCTCTCAGCAAATAGCTTGGGGTGTCTACTTTCCAAAATGGGGTCATTTGGGGGGGGTTTGTGCCACCTGGGCATTCCATGGCCTCCGAAACTGTGATAGGCAGTGAGGAGTAAAATCAAAAATGTACGCCCTTAGAAATCCTGAAGGCGGTGCTTGGTTTTCGGGGTCCCGTACGCGGCTAGGCTCCTAAAAAGTCCCACACATGTGGTATCCCCGTACTCAGGAGAAGCAGCTAAATGTATTTTGGGGTGCAATTCCACATATGCCCATGGCCTGTGTGAGCAATATATCATTTAGTGACAACTTTGTGCAAAAAAAAAAAAAAAAAAAAAAAATTTGTCACTTTCCCGCAACTTGTGTCAAAATATAAAACATTCCATGGACTCAACATGCCTCAAAGCAAATAGCTTGGGGTGTCTACTTTCCAAAATGGGGTCATTTGGGGGGGTTTTATGTCATCTGGGCATTTTATGGCCTTCAAAACTGTGATAGGTAGTGAGGAATAAAATCAAAAATGTACGCCCTTAGAAATCCTGAAGGCGGTGCTTGGTTTTCGGGGCCCCGTACGCGGCTAGGCTCCCAAAAAGTCCCACACATGTGGTATCCCCGTACTCAGGAGAAGCAGCTAAATGTATTTTGGGGTGCAATTCCACATATGCCCATGGCCTGTGTGAGCAATATATCATTTAGTGACAACTTTTTGTAATTTTTTTTTTTTTTTTTTTTTTTTGTCATTATTCAATCACTTGGGACAAAAAAAATGAATATTCAATGGGCTCAACATGCCTCTCAGCAAATTCCTTGGGGTGTCTACTTTCCAAAATGGGGTCATTTGTGGGGGTTTTGTACTGCCCTGCCATTTTAGCACCTCAAGAAACGACATAGGCAGTCATAAATTAAAGGCTGTGTAAATTCCAGAAAATGTACCCTAGTTTGTAGACGCTATAACTTTTGCGCAAACCAATAAATATACACTTATTGACATTTTTTTTACCAAAGACATGTGGCCGAATACATTTTGGCCTAAATGTATGACTAAAATTGAGTTTATTGGATTTTTTTTAGAACAAAAAGTAGAAAATATCATTTTTTTTCAAAATTTTCGGTCTTTTTCCGCGTATAGCGCAAAAAATAAAAACGGCAGAGGTGATCAAATACCATCAAAAGAAAGCTCTATTTGTGGGAAGAAAAGGACGCAAATTTCGTTTGGGTACAGCATTGCATGACCGCGCAATTAGCAGTTAAAGCGACGCAGTGCCGAATTGTAAAAAGTGCTCTGGTCAGGAAGGGGGTAAAACCTTCCGGGGCTGAAGTGGTTAAAGAACAGTGTAAAAATAAAAAATAAAAGATAAAATAAATAAGGAAAAAAAAAAATGTTAAACGCGTCCCGTCCCACCGAGCTCACGTGCAGAAGCAAACGGATACGTGAGCAGCGCCCACATATGAAAATGTTGTTCAAACCGCACATTTGAGGTATTGCCATAATCTGTAGAGCAAGAGCAATAATTCTAGCCCTTGACCTCCTCTGTAACTCAAAACATGCAATCTGTAGAGTTTATTAAATGTCGCCTATGGAGATTTTTAAGGGTAAAAGTTTGTCACTATTCCACGAGCGGGCGCAACTTTGAAGCATGACATGTTGGGTATCAATTTACTCGGCGTAACATTATCTTTCACATTATAAAAAAATTGGGCTAACTTTACTGTTGTCTTATTTTTTAATTCAAAAAAGTGTATTTTTTCCAAAAAAAGTGCGCTTGTAAGACCGTTGCGCAAATACGGTGTGACCGAAAGTTTTGCCTGACCGCCATTTTATTCTCTAGGGTGATTTTATATATATATATATATATATATATAATGTTTGGGGGTTCTAAGTAATTTTCTAGCAAAAAAAAATGTTTTTAACTTGTAAACAACAAATCTCAGAAAGAGGCTCGGTCCTTAAGTGGTTAATTGCAATTAGTGTCTGTTTATAAATAGTCAATGAGTTTGTTAGCTCTCACATGGATGCATTGAGCAGGCTGGATAACTGAGCCATGGGGAGCAGAAAAAAACTGTCAAAAGACCTGCGTAACAAGGTAATAGAACTTTATTAAGATAGAAAAGGATATAAAAAATACCCAAAGCCATGAATATGCCAGTCAGTACTGTTCAATCACTTAAGAAGTGAAAAATTCAATCTCTTAATACCAAGCCAAGCTCGTGTAGACCATAAAAGATTGCAGCCACAATTGCCAGAAGAATAATTTGTCATACAAAGAAAAACCCACAGGTAACCTCAGGAGAAATACAGGCTGCTCTGAAAAAAGATGGTGTGGTTGTTTCAAGGAGCACAATACAACAATACTTGAACAAAAATGAACTGTATGGTTGAGTTGCCAGAAAGAAGCCTTTACTGTGCCAATGCCGCAAAAAAAATTGGTTACAAAATAAAAATAGAAGAACTTGTGCTCAGAGATCTTCTACAGCAGCTAACACATCAGTTGACATAAATGTATACCACTTTCATATAAGAATAGTGTAAAGAAATATTGAAAAATCCCAAAATAGTGCAATAAAGTCCAAAGTGTGAACACTGCAGGGACAATCCAAATGTCCTCTTCAATAAAAAAAAACACCATTTATCAGTCCATGATGCACTTAATTATCCAGTGATCCACCACCACAAAGGAAAGCATGCATGCTTACCAGAATAAATGGACTCTCATACCCTAGGTACAGAGTCAATCACATCTGTGTGAGTATAGATCACCACTCACAGGGATGGATACATCTCCAATAAAACCATCTGATTTCTGTATCCTGAGTATAGCTCTCCAAAAGGATCCCACATACACCCTCAGGGCCGATGACATTACAAGCACAGGCTCCACCCAACGTGTTTTGTCATAACTGACATCATCCAGGGCTTAGGAGCCGTGCCCAATCATTACGCCTTATAAATGTATCCTTATCCATTACTGACATCACGTGGTCAACCCAGCCTCTTTTTTTTTTTTAATTGTATTTTTATTGAAATTTTCAATGAAAAGATTACAGAACATTTGAGTACAGGAATGAATCAAAGGTTTGAAACATAGAAAAAAAAAGTCCACAAAGGCAGGACACAGAAGTGTACTGCACATCTTAATACAAAAAATTTACAAAGAATATACATCAACTTATAAGCATAGCAAAAACTTATACAGAGGTCGTACATGTAAAGCAAAGCTGATTTAGGGTATATAAGTATGGTCAGTAAACTCCAGAGGGTATCAATTTACTATATACCTGGGTAGAATGGGAGGAAAGTGAGTCTCTGCAAGTAGAGTCAGAGAATGGAGCATGTAGATTTCATGACTCAATGGACGGAAGTTGCGTTTCATATTCCAAACTATCCCAAGGCTTCCAGATTTTGTCAAATTGGGGTATGGTGTCATGCACAATGGCTGTCATATATTCCATTCTGCGAGTCTCTGCAATAAGCTGTAGAAGTCTAGACCATGGTGGGGGGGGGATTGGATAGCCAGCATAAAGAAATCAGTCTCTTAGCAGCAAAGAGGATGTAAGAAATTAGCCTATTGCTTTTTTTTATTAATACCTGAAAAAGGAAGGCCCAGTAAGTAATGTAGTGGGTCAAGCGGTAAAGACACCTCCATCACCTTTTGTATTAGTAACATCACTTCATGCCAGAAGGGCTGTATCAGAGCACATTGCCAAAAGATATGAAATATAGAACCCACAGCTAGCCCACATCGCCAAGAGTTAGCTGAGCTCGAGGGGTCATATTTATGTATGACCTCTGGGGTCTTGTACCAGTGCATGAGAATCTTAATGGATGTCTCCCTCTGTATGACACATTTAGAGGACTTGAAAGTAGAGGACTATATCTTATCCCACATCTTAGAGCTGATGGGCTGACGTATCAGATGAGCCCATCTTCTCATATACAAATGTGTGTCCTCAGTGAGAGGGTTTGACTCCTGGAGGATGTGGTAGATGGAAGAGACTAAATGTGGTTGGCAAGGGCCCTGTGCACATATATATTCAAAGAGGGTGGGTTTTTCAAGAGTCAGGTGCGAAGCCTGGGATTGAAAGAAGTGTCTAATTTGCAGACAAAAATGAAACTGGTGTAGAGGTATGTCAAACTTTTCGTGGAGGAAATCAAAAGTATGGAACCTACGAGAGATTGGGTGGACCAAGTTTCGGAGCTGAAATAGGGAGTTGTTTATCCAAGGGAGAATACGTCCCAAGGACAAACTATCAGGAATAGATGGATTAAATATCATTCATAAGAGTAGAACACGGGGAGAAAAGAGAGAAGTTCTTTAGGCATTTACGCCATATGGTTATTGTGAAATTCATTGGAGCCGTACATTGGCGTCTAAAAATGGGGTCTATATAGGGTAAATGAGACCAGACTAGGGAGCATGGATGAACCGGATACAACACCCCCTTCTCAATGTCAGCCCAGTAACTAGAAGCCTGTAGGTTGGACCAGAAGGCTATGGCCCTTAGATGTGAGGCGTAATAGTATTTAGCAATATCTGGCACCCCCAGGCCCCCCCTAGATCTCATAGCAAGGACAACTGAATTTGCAATGCAATGTGCCTTACCATTCCAAATAAAAATCTGAGCATTTTTCTGAAAAGCCTTAAGTTGGGAAAAGGGGATAGCAACCGGTAAGGTTTCAAAGTACTATAAGAGCCTAGGTAGAATAGACATTTTCAGTACATTGATCCTGCCAAGGAGGGAGAGGGGATACCTAATCCAGCTTTGTAGAGACTTATTGATATCTGCAATCAAAGGAGGGTAGTTTACCGAGTAAAGAGAGGAGTAGGTGGGAGTAATATGAATTCCCAGGTATTTAAGAGAGGCGGAGCACCATCTATAGGGATAGGATTCTTTGAGTTGAGATAGAAGATACGGTGGTATGTGTATAGGAAGGGCTTCAGTTCTTGTAGTGTTAACCTTATAACCAGAAATAGCACCAAATGAGGACAAACGTTTGTGTAGAGAAGGTAGGGATAACAACGGATTTGTGATAGTTAGCAGAATGTCGTCCGTGAACAATCATAGCTTATACTCTCTCTGTCACATCACCACCCCACGAGTCCATGGATACGAATGGACTCGGCAAGAGGTTCAAAACACAGGATAAAAAGTAGTGGGGATAAGGGACACCCTGCCGAGTGCCATTAGTCATGGGAAGGCTAGACGACAAAAAGGATGACATTTGAGCTTGAGTCGTAACTTGTGAATATAGGGCCTCTAAAGCTTTGAAAAAAGGGCCTTTTAATCTGTACGTTCGTAGGGTGGAGAACATATAAGGCCAGCTCAGCCTATCAAAGGCCTTTTGAGCATCCAGGCTCAGAACAAGAGCCTGGCGGGGAGATCTGTTCAATAGATCAATCAAATTTATAGTGCAGCGAGTGTTGCCTATTTGAAACAAAACCCACTTGATCCCTGTTAATTAATTTAGGAATATGTTTGGAGAGTCTAGATGCCAGAATTTGTGTTAAATTTTTGTAGTCTGAGTTTAGAAGGGCTATAGGCCTATAGTTATCTGGGAAGAAAGGGTCTTTATCTGGTTTATGGATAACTGAGATATATGAATGCGAAAACTGGGGATGCAGGGATTTATGAAGTGGGAGATCCTTAATTGTATTTTGAAGTTCCTCTGCAGTTATAGCTGAATTTAGATCAGTCAGATCGGAGGAGGACAGTTTTGGAAGTTTGAGAGCAGAAAAGAACTTGTCAAATTTCGCTTGGGTAAAGTTAAAATGATTATCAGGGGTAAGGCAGTTATATAACTGGTGGTAGAAGCTGCCAAAAATCTTGGACATCTCCATGGGGCAATGTGTTCTAGACCCATCCGCCCGAAGAAGATAGTCAGAAAAAGAGTTAAAGGGGTGTGGACGCAATTTATTGACCAGCATCCTGTGTGGCTTATTAGAAAATTCATAGAGTTTTGTTTCATCCAGAGTATGGATTTGGCCGCTTTACCAAGGTACAAGGACTTTATCTGTTCCCTGAGGGAGGTGACCCTACGCAGTTTCGACACTGTGGGTTCACACAGTAGCCAGTGCTCAGCTTTCTGCAGAACATCCGTCAAGGACTGTAAAAGTCTGTTTCTGTCTCTTTTTATGCGGGAGCCCTCCGCGATACAAGCACCATGGAAGACCGCCTTGTGCGCCTCCACAGTGTGAAAAAATCTGAGACAGACCCCAGATTGAATTGAAAAAACTCTCTTAGGTCTGTGGCCAATTTTATGCATGAGATCTCGGATTGTAGAACATGGTCATTAAGGCGCCAGTGACATGTTGTCATGAAAGACGTCCTGTTAGTTCAGCCGTCGGCGGAAGATCGGTTAACAGAACTATTGTCAGTAGAACCAGAGGACGCGTTCGGAGACGCGTTGACACGAACGGACGCATGCGGGTGCCCGCTAATACGAGCGGGTGTACGCGGGTACACGATGAGACGAACGGGCACGTACGATCGGTACTCGGCTTTTGGCGCCATTAGGCCTATTTAAAGGTGCCTGTCAGCATGCTTCCTTGCTGTCTGGTCTACAGCGTTCCCTGTGACCCTAAGCTTCCAGTATACCTGTTTACCTGATTCCTGTTACCCGGCTTGTTCCTGACTTCTCCTGTTTGCTGCCAGTCCCTGACCTCGGCTTGTCTGACGATTCTCCTGCCTCATCCTTCAGTTATTACCTGCCTGTCTGTTGCCCACCCGGTCCGTGCCCTGACTACTCTCCTGGTTCCGTTTTGTACCTGCTCTGCTTACCTGTGTTTTGACCCGGCCTGTCTGACTTTGTAAAGTGCTTCCAGTGGTACTACAGAACACCTCCCTGCTGCTTGCTGGTTCGTGGGTGTATGCTAGCTACAGTGCTTCCCTATCCAGTCAACAGTTCCAGTGTTCCTGCCAAGAGTTCCGGTTCATCTACCAGTTGTTCCAGTGCTTCAGTTGTACTACAGAACACCTCCCAGTTGCCTGTTGTTCCTGAGTTCCTGCCAGTGGATCCAGTGTTCCTGATAGTTCTCCTGCTGCTGCACCAGAGGTCTGGATCAACCCTACACCTGCCACTTACCAAGCACTTGTGGCCCCCTGCGCTCTTGAGTCCCTGTCTTCTCTATCAGGGGCTCTCAAACCAGAGGCACACGAGAGGCTACTCCTTGCATTCTGGGCTCCACCACCAGGTACGTGACAGTACCGGACAGCCATGTCTGAGCTCACGCAGGGAGCCTCTTCTATGGATGAACTCTGCCGCCATCTTGCTGGACTTACCCAGGCAGTAAAGAGCCTACAAGAAGGCTACACCCAGCTGGAAGGCCAAGTCCAGGCCCTAGCAGCTTCTACACCTCCAGTATCCGGGACTTCTGCTTCACCATCAGTGGTCATGTTGCCGCCTGAACCCAGGGTCCCCACGCCTGAAAGATTTTCGGGTAACCGGAGCAAATTCAGGTCCTTCCGCAACTCATGTGAGCTCTTTTTTGCCCTTCAACCAAGGACTTTCTCCCTGGAAGCCACCAAGGTGGGGTTCGTGATCTCGCTGCTGACCGGCGAGCCCCAGTCCTGGGCCCATCGCTTGTTAGAAAAGAAAGACACCTCACTTGATACTCTGGATACCTTCTTTCGGGCTATGTCATCCCTATATGAAGACCCACAGCTGACTGCCACGGCAGAGACAGCCTTGCACACCCTACAGCAAGGCCGCAGACCTGTTGAGGACTATGCATCAGAATTCAGACGCTGGAGTTCCGATACAAATTGGAACAATGCCGCCCTACGGTATCAGTTCCGTATGGGCCTTTCAGAATCCTTGAAGGATGAACTAGCCCGAGTGGGCCTTCCTGAGACTCTAGAGGACCTCATAGACCTTTCCATCCAAATAGACAGACGCCTAAGAGAACGACGTACAGAACGATCTTCTGGCCCTGCTCGTCCTGTCTGGATGCTGCCCCGGGTGCCTAGTTCTCCCCATTCCGCTCCTCCAGCTTCTACTACCATGACTTCAGATACACCAGAACCAATGCAGCTGGGACTCTTACGGCCATCCCTCACTCCTGAAGAGCGTCAACGCCGTCGGGCTGGTAACCTGTGCCTATACTGCGGGGAACCCGGACACTTTGTACAGACATGCCCGGCCAAGCTTCGTAAGTGCCTCTCTGTTTCCCCTGCTCTTTCCCCAGCTTCACTGAATAATATGTCTCATCTGGCTGTCCCGCTTCTTTTACAGCTCCCAGGAGGGAATATACCAACCAGCGCTATCATTGATTCCGGGGCCTGCAGTGGCTTTATAGACTTATCCTTCGCTTCCAGACATCATATTCCCATCCGGCCCAGGGCAAAAGGACTTTCAGTATATCTGGCCGATGGTTCTACCCTCAGATCAGGACCAGTAACCCAGGAAACAGTACCCTTGCTCACCACCATTGCTGGCACTCATCAAGAGCTACTTTGTCTGGACGTCATTGAATCTCCTCTATTCCCCATCATATTGGGCATGCCTTGGCTCAAGGCCCATAATCCACAAGTTGATTGGGCCTCAGGGAAAATTGAATTTCCTTCCTCTTATTGCCACCAACACTGTCTACCAGAAGTTACTCAAGCTCCCTCTGCCCTGTTGTGCATGGAAACTGATGCCGAGACCCGTCAAGTTGTACCTGAAGTCTACCATAGCTTTCTGGACGTTTTCAGTCAAAAAGGGGCCGAGACCCTTCCTCCCCACCGGCCATATGACTGTCCGATTGAGCTTCTTCCAGGGGCAGAGATTCCTTTTGGGAGAATATTTCCTTTATCAGAATTAGAACTAGGAGTATTAAAAACTTACATTGACGATAATCTTAAGAAAGGCTTCATCCAACCCTCCACATCCCCGGCAGGAGCAGGAATCTTTTTTGTGGAAAAGAAAGACCATTCTTTGCGCCCTTGTGTGGATTATCGGGCACTGAATAAGATTACAATCAAGAACCGTTATCCCTTACCATTAGTGCCAGAACTTTTTCAGAGGCTGGGGTCTGCAGTAGTGTTTTCAAAGTTAGATCTTCGTGGTGCCTACAACCTTGTCTGCATTCACAAGGGAGACGAATGGAAGACTGCTTTTCGTACCCGGTTTGGGCACTTCGAATATTTAGTTATGCCTTTCGGACTCTGTAATGCTCCTGCCACATTTCAGCATTTTGTAAATAACATTTTCAGAGACTACCTTGACCTGTTTGTTGTTATTTATCTAGATGACATTCTAATCTTCTCTTCTTCCCTAGTTGAACACCGTGAACATGTCAGAAACGTTTTGACCCGACTTCGCCTGCACGGCCTTTACGCCAAGCCTGAGAAATGTGTCTTCGAGCAGGAGAGTATTCAGTTCCTTGGTCTTATTATCTCTGTGGAAGGCATCAAAATGGACCCTCAGAAGGTCTCCGCCATTCTGGACTGGCCCGCTCCCACTGACAAAAAAGGGATTCAACGTTTCGTGGGATTTGCGAATTTTTATCAAAAATTCATCAAGGGATTCTCCACCATCATTGCTCCCATTACAAGATTGACCCAACAGGGCCTCCAAGTAAGATGGCACAGTTGGGCATCCGGAGGCTGCCCCTTGGGGGGGGGCAATGTCATGAAAGACGTCCTGTTAGTTCAGCCGTCGGCGGAAGATCGGTTAACAGAACTATTGTCAGTAGAACCAGAGGACGCGTTCGGAGACGAACGGGCACGTACGATCGGTACTCGGGCATGCACGTGTGCACGCGGCGGCGCGCAGACGTGCGGTATGACAGCTTTTGGCGCCATTAGGCCTATTTAAAGGTGCCTGTCAGCATGCTTCCTTGCTGTCCGGTCTACAGCGTTCCCTGTGACCCTAAGCTTCCAGTATACCTGTTTACCTGATTCCTGTTACCCGGCTTGTTCCTGACTTCTCCTGTTTGCTGCCAGTCCTTGACCTCGGCTTGTCTGACGATTCTCCTGCCTCATCCTTCAGTTATTACCTGCCTGTCTGTTGCCGACCCAGTCCGTGCCCTGACTACTCTCCTGGTTCCGTTTTGTACCTGCTCTGCTTACCTGTGTTTTGACCCGGCCTGTCTGACTTTGTAAAATGCTTCCAGTGGTACTACAGAACACCTCCCTGCTGCTTGCTGGTTCGTGGGTGTATGCTAGCTACAGTGCTTCCCTATCCAGTCAACAGTTCCAGTGTTCCTGCCAAGAGTTCCGGTTCATCTACCAGTTGTTCCAGTGCTTCAGTTGTACTACAGAACACCTCCCAGTTGCCTGTTGTTCCTGAGTTCCTGCCAGTGGATCCAGTGTTCCTGATAGTTCTCCTGCTGCTGCACCAGAGGTCCGGATCAACCCTACACCTGCCACTTACCAAGCACTTGTGGCCCCCTGCGCTCTTGAGTCCCTGTCTTCTCTATCAGGGGCTCTCGAACCAGAGGCACACGAGAGGCTACTCCTTGCATTCTGGGCTCCACCACCAGGTACGTGACACATGTCCTGGTGGGGGTCTGAGATAACATAACATCCAGTACAATAGGGGCATGGTCTGACCATGTGATGGGGAGTATGTCGGAATCTAGAATGCAAGGTATGAGTGGGGCGGAAACAAGAAAGTGATCTAGGCGGGAATACATTTTGTGGGCCATGGAGTAGAAAGTATATTGTTTAGCCATGGGGTGGTTAATCCTCCAGGAGTCAAAAAGTTGCTGAGATCTAATGCATTTGCGAAAAGAGTTGGCCTGGGAAGTGATCTTCCGTGAGGGGACGTCTCTAGTCATGGCTTGTCTGTCTCTAGAGGGGGACATGAACAGGATGAAGTCTCCTCCAACAATCATAAAGGGTTGAGAGTGATATTGAGGCGAGTCAAAAACCTTGTTGAGGAAATCAACCTGTCCAGTATTGGGAGTATATAAATTTACTAGGGTGAAAGAAGAGGTCATGTAGCCACACTCCAGGACAAGATACCTCCCGTGGGGGTCTGCATGTACTTTTTGGACCATAATGGGACAGGATTTTTTTATTTAAAAATGCCACCCCAGCTTTGCCTGTGGAATCCGAGGCCAAGAAGAAGGTGGGAAAAAATCTGGAAGCAAATTTTAACGTACCTCCCGCTCGAAAGTGGGTCTCCTGGAGCATGACCACATCCGCCCCCGAAGATCTGAACTTCATCAGAGCCATCCAGCACTTCTGAAAGGAGCCCAGACCCTTTACATTATACGACATGATTCTCAACGCCATGAGAACAAATCATCAATGGTAGCTAACATTGGCATGTAGACCCTGTGAAGAAACATAACATAAGAAGCATGATAACTATTAAATGAGTAATTATGAGCATAGTAAAGAGAACTAGCCCTATGGTATCTGTGAAGGAACATATATATCTCTCGGAGAGAAACCCATAGCAATAGGAATAACACAAAATCTTGTGACCTCAACCTACAAAGCTGGCATATAGGCATGGACATGTTGGAAAAATAGAAAAACAAAAATAAAAATAGAAATAAAAACAAAAATAAAGACAAAAAAATATCTGGAAGAAAAAAAAAGAAAATCAAAGTTCGAAAGCCTGAGATCCATTGGCATCTCAGGAGGCCGCGCACTGTGACAAAGGCCATGTAGGGGCACAAAGGGGACTCCAGCAAGGGGGGTCCAGGAGAGAGGGACTTATGAACTTGGCAGTCACGGTAACAATCTGGCAAAGTTAGTCCATCAGAAAACAGTCATTAACGATCAACAGAACAATAACAGTAACTTTACCTGTAATACCCCACGGCATGGGAAAGGAGAGCCCCTGAAACAAATTTTCAGGGAAAACTCAAAATACCTGAAGTCCAGCACACAGTATTGTGTACCCTGTAAACTACAGGGGTAGAAAAGACAAAAATGAGCCAAAAGATCCGGCCAGGAGGATCAAGGAGGTTGTTTGGAGAAACGTGAGCGTTGAGGTGTGGAGGCTTGCTTCCTTGATTGACGCCTTACAGGGGTCCAGACGCGGCTGATAATAGTAGGAAATGGACAGGCCTGTCCAGGAGGAGGTAGCAAAGCTTCTTCAGACAATGGAGGAGATTTAAACTTTTCACAAAGGCATCACCTTCCTGAAGATCCCGTAGACTATGTTGAACCCCATCTCTGGACACGATGAGACAAAAGGGAAATCCCCAGTAATACTGGACCCGATAATGTTGCACATGTGCTGTTATTGGTCGTAGATTTCTCCATTTGGCTAATGTGATGGGGGAGAGTTCACCGAAAATCTGCAACTTAGCCCCCTGATACGTATTCTGGGATTTGTTGCATGTGGCCAGCGTCAAGGCTTCCTTGCTGTCATAAAAATGAAATCACACAATCACATCTCTGGGCCTAGCTCCAGCCGGGGTTTTCAGACCCAGAGAATGATGAGCCCTGTCTAGGCCACATCCACTACGAGGGAGCCAAGGTGTTAAAGAGCTCCAGGAGATAGGGGCATAAGGCCGAATCACCCACCTTTTCAGGGATTCCACGGAAACGTAGATTTGATCTTCTTTCCCTGTTCTGTAAGTCCTCCTGCTGTAACTGTAGCTGGGAGACTGAGTGTTTAAGGCTGGAGTTCTCATCTTCTATGGCCTGCACATAATTCACCATTTCGTCGAATTTATGTTTCAGCTGTTGCATATGTTCTAATATGTTCACCGATTTATGTGGGACATTGTTGTGTGTATGTACACATGCAGTCAATGTTGACCAGGCCAGATTGACAATGGTTGTCCAAGCCAACTCAATTTTAAGATAACAGTTGAAGGCCCTTTGATGTGTTAATCTTATGCAAGTCTACCTAGGGGTGTAAGGTATGGGCTGTTAACCTAATTGAACATTTCAAAGGGTACATTGTTTAAAGGACCATAGAAGAAGTATTTATTGATGGTAATTAGACTTGAGGGGGTAACAATGGGATTAAGGAGGGCTCAAAAGGGTATTCAGGTGGTATCTGTTAATCTAATACACATACCTAAGGGGACTTGTTGATGTTGATATGCGGGAGTGCAAATTGGGGCGGTTTATGACTACAGCTGTTCACGGCTGGGAGTTGTTGTCTGTTTGATAGACTAAAGCTTATCAAAGTCCTGAATTGAAACGGCCAATCAAATTGCTCAGCCATTCAATGCCTGGTGAATATAACACGGCATTCAGTCCATAGTTTGGGTTAGGCTTGTCTGTGTATGGCTGGGAACACACAGGCCTAGGAATATGGGTCTCTGAATTATAACTACTCTATCGGATTTTTTTGTCATCTGTGGACTTTGGTTTTTGTTCTGTGTTGGAAGTCAATAAAGTGCATCTCTCTGGAAGAATTGGGTTGCTGCGGAAGAGTACTTACATCATCATTATAATAATACCTAAATATTAATTATCATACCCACTCTACATCATATCACCCAATATATATTAATATACCCGATCACTACATTGGTGCCGTTCAAGCGACCAGAAGAGCATTTTTGGACTTAGTAACAGAAGTCGGTGGTGACAACAATCCTGTGAGGTGGACAGAAGTCTGATGAAGAACCAAGAGCTGTGCTGTGACTCTAATGTCTGGTTGTGACATAAGAGAGTCTAATCTACAAAATTTAACAAGTTGGGAACCCCAGAATTATTCTCTGGAGACTGGAAACAACAAAAAAAAAGGACTGTGTCGTGTACCAGAAGACCTGAAGTGGAAGCTGAAGAAGTAACTAATGCGGTGAGTAAAATATTTCCTTTTTTTTAAAATTATTAGTAATATAGTCAAAATGCTTACTCAGTGTGAAGCTAGTGTCAGTTCTGATAAAGTTAACAGATGGGTATTAAAATGTATTAAGCGCCATGGCGGTCCTTATGAAATTCCAGAAAAATGTAAGCAGACGTGGACGATGGTGAAGGAATTTTTAGAGAAAAATGTTTTTGATAGCAAAATTTCAGAAAGTAAAAGAAAAGGTTGTATTATACAGAGCTTGTTATCTTGCCTTGCTGTTTAACAATGGAAAGTTCTTTGAATTATAAGGTTGAGGAAATTACCCAGTTACAGAAGGCAGTTGATAATAGCAACAATGTTTGTGAGAGGTTACAAAACCAATCAGACACTGAGACAGAAAATTTAAAATTGCATGCGGTTACCATTGGAGAAGCTTTACTTGAGAGATTAATGAGAGATTAAAATTAAGAATTATGGAATTAGAGAAGAGATCTCAGGAATGCAGATATGCATCAAACCTTGGATTCAGCAATCTGCAGCAAACAGAACCTCATATTAAATCTGATAATTCATTACCAGCTGCCCCCACTGTGACTACCACAGTTTATAACAATAATAATAATACAGGTGAAGTTCAGCTTGTAATGAAGCCTTTGAAACCAAAATTATTAGACGCAATTCTTAAAGAAATAGGAATGGTTCCATACCATGATTTAAACAGATTTTTAAAATGGTTTTGTGACGTGCAGCAAGTCAGAGATATGTACAATCTCAACCCATCTCACTTAGAAAGAGTTTTGCAACATTCTGTAGGAAGTGGTCTTTGGATGAGAATTAAACAGATCTGTATTCAGCCTCTGAGGACAAGGGACATATTACTGGAATTATTATGTGTTTTGTATGGTGTACGTTCTGATGTTACTATTCATGGGAAGATCCAACAAATGCAAAATGAATCTCCCTATGAATTGTCACACAGGTTAGCAACTATTATGGAATTATTGGTCGATAATAATCTTGCATTTGAGCGTGGGGGCTTGATACATATGAGTATGTTTCTAGATGCGTTGCATGAAGATATCAAACAAAATATTTTATTAGTTACCCCAAATCCTCATGATTTAAAAGACATATTGTTGAGAGCAGACCATTTATGGAGAAAGTCAAATGAGCAGGCTGTCAAAATTGATTTAGCCACATTGTTTAGGACAAATACTGAGCATAAAGATCAGAAGATAATATCCTATGATAATAGCCAGAGAGGAGACATTGGGTCAAACATAGGTGATATTAATATGAAAAACAGAGCTGACCAAAATAATAATAAGAAAAGGTCCAAGACTTGGATACCGTTTTCTCAGTTAAAACAGATATGACCACCTGAAGATTGAGTATGACAAGATGAGAGAGGAGCGTGATAAATTATTAGAGCAGTTGAAGGGGGTACAGGGTGTCATAAATGCAGAAGATGTACATTATCCAGATCTGTTTTTGAATGCAAATGACATTTCTCTAGCAGTGGGGGTGAATTAGCTCCAAACTGTATATGTGTAAATAGTGTTTTGTTTTAACTTCAAACAATGTTTAAGGACCTTGCTAATTAGTTTTGTTGGAGAGTTTTGTCTTTCAGGGACGTCTGAAGATGCTTGCATGTGAATAGCAGAAGCACAGTCTGAAATTGCTGGCTAGTGGGGGAGAATTATGGGAGAAATGCTGAATAGACAATATATCACTATACATGGAATTATAAAGTATTCATGGACTCTCTCGAAATTCATCAAGCAATGGACCTTTTTTTTCTTTTTTCTTCAACGCCCTAATTTTTAATTTTTCTCCCTTTTCCTGATATATTTTGCTTTTCATTTTTTTTTATTTTCTTTATGTTTTATTTCTTGAACTTTATCTTAAAACCAAAGAGAAGCATTTTAACCTAAAATAATTTTCATAACATCTGTACATATTACATAATGCGTATTGATCAATATATTTGACATCTAAGGTGAGATGCTGCACAATGGCCTGGCATAGCATAAATTTTAGTATGTTGGGGGGGGGGGGGGGTTTCCTAAATTTATAAGAGGGGTGAGTGAAATTCATCACTCTAGTCATGATTTGAAACTTTGTTGATTCAGTTGTTTATAATATGCTAAAGGCTATGACATATATGGATGAAAAAGACCTGTCTACCTTTCATGGTGAAGATACTGGCAAGAATTTCCACTGCTGCTTTGTCTGGATAGAAGATCTGATAAACACTGATGTCAAGCTGATTCTATCTGAACCATCGTGTGGGGGTATATGTATATGTTGGTATACCATTCAAGTGTAATTATGGCCTGAATGATCCAAGTAACTGCTCTATTGAAGGCAACGAGGGGTCGGCCTACGGCAAATTACAAAAGTAAATTGTGGCTGGCAATCAACAAATTCTGGTACTTGACAGGTACACAACCCGGTCATCTTTGTTCAAATTGTGGAAATGGAAAGAAGCAGATGTGTTTTGTAAAATGCTTGCAAGATGGACTCATGAATGTCAAGTGCAAGAAAATAGTTTGAAGCACAGTTTTTACTGCCATATCCAAACCTTTTCTACCTTGAAAGTGAGTGCTGGTACATTGATAGTTCTTACTATAAAGTTGAGAGTAGAGTGTTTGCGTAAAAGCATCTTTAAAAATGGAAAGCTTGAGCCTGGAGATGAAAAAAATCCTGGACTTATGTGGATTGGAGTTCCCAGAGCATACCAAGTTTACTTTCAGTGAGATGGTGAGAGATGTGATGAAGTCAGACCAAAGGATGGACTGTGACATCAGCTCGTCTTTGTGCAATATTCAAGATCTTGATGTGATATAATAAGGCCTAACAGCTATATGGGCCACTGATGTTTACCAAATCCTTTTCTAGTCATGGTCTAAAAGTTATATTATCTAATAACTGTTTCATGGGGATATTTTAGAGGCTGGTGAAGAGAGATGTAACCAGTTTCAACTTCATATTTTATATGAGCCATTGTAAAGCATCCAGTACCTTAAATCATAATGATATTTTTTGTTGTTTGATTTATGGGTCAGTTCTAGTAGTTAGAACCGACCCAAGTGGGGGTATATGTTGCATATGTTCTAATATGTTCACCGATTTATGTGGGACATTGTTGTGTGTATGTACACATGCAGTCAATGTTGACCAGGCCAGATTGACAATGGTTGTCCAAGCCAACTCAATTTTAAGATAACAGTTGAAGACCCTTTGATGTGTTAGTCTTATGCAAGTCTACCTAGGGGTGTAAGGTATGGGCTTTTAACCTAATTGAACATTTCAAAGGGTACATTGTTTAAAGGACCATAGAAGAAGTATTTATTGATGGTAATTAGACTTGAGGGGGTAACAATGGGATCAAGGAGGGCTCAAAAGGGTATTCAGGTGGTATCTGTTAATCTAATAAACATACCTAAGGGGACTTGTTGATGTTGATATGCGGGAGTGCAAATTGGGGCGGTTTATGACTACAGCTGTTCACGGCTGGGAGTTGTTGTCTGTTTGATAGACTAAAGCTTATCAAAGTCCTAAATTGAAACGGCCAATCAAATTGCTCAGCCATTCAATGCCTGGTGAATATAACATGGCATTCAGTCTATAGTTTGTGTTAGGCTTGTCTGTGTATGGCTGGGAACACACAGGCCTAGGAATATGGGTCTCTGAATTATATCTACTCTGTCGGATTTTTTTGTCATCTGTGGACTTTGGACTTTGTTCTGTGTTGGAAGTCAATAAAGTGCATCTCTCTGGAAGAATTGGGTTGCTGCGGAAGAGTACTTACATCATCAATATAATAATACCTAAATATTAATTATCATACCCACTCTACATCATATCACCCAATATATATTAATATACCCAATCACTACATCAGCGTGTCCGTACGTTCCCCAATTTGGGTGATTTCCCCCCTTAATTCTGCAGATATTTTGCTTACAGCAGCTGAGATGTATTGGGTGATTTGCTGAAGCAGAAGCTGCAGTTTAGCATCTAATTTGGCATCTAGGACATCTGGGGTTAGAACTGTTGGTGTAGAAGACGATATGAGGCCTGGAGCCTGCATCGCAGCCTGTATTGCAAGTGGAGGGGGATTCTTGGCTTCCTCCGTCCCCAGCGAAGGATTCATCGTTGCCAACGGATCGGCGGGGGGAACTCGAGGCTGAGGATTGCGGCCTAGTAACATATCGGTCCATGTCGGATCCCAACTAAAGGATTATAGCAGTGTCGCTGCTGACCAATCTTTCCCATGGGGTGCCCGAGGAGAAAGGCGTATGGCCAGGCTTACCCTTGATGCTTCTAGTCTCTAATTGCACTGTGCGGAGGTCATGGAGAGCGGACGGAGCTCACTCAGAAGATGTCCGCCATGATCAAGAACCGCGCATACGCCCCCCTACCACGTTCTATATCACTCTCTCTAGCTGATGCATCAACTGTTAACTCAATCCCATTGTGGAGAGCTAAGTCATTTCTTATGCAACACCCAGAAAACCAAAAAAATTATCAAGGACAATGTAAAGGAATTTTTCTCTATAAATGACTCTTCTCTACAAAACCAATTTACATTATGGAACGCCCATAAGGCATATATGAGAGGGATTTTTATAAAACTGGGGGCCAGGGCGAGGAGACAGCAGCAAAAAAAGTTACAGGAAATTACAGACAAAATTTTTAAACTAGAATCCACAAACAAAAAACAATCATCACCCTCATTATCCAACAGACTTATTCAGTTGAGGTATGACCTCAGAAACCCTCTTATTAGAGGCATTTGATAAAAACACCAAAAGACTAAAAATTACCCATTATATTTATTGTAATAGAGCGGGGAAACTTTTAGCGAATAAATTCAAAGGTCATAGACGTAAAACCAAAATTCCCTACATCCTTCACCCTATGAGCAAACACAAAATGCATCACCCACAGGATATAGCAGATGCATTTAGCCATTACTATGGCACCCTTTATAACCTAAAAGATGATTCAGACACAATTCAACCCAATACTATAATGATTAACGATTTCTTAAAACAAATATTCCTCCCACATTATCCACACAACGAATAGAATCTGTAAACTTACCATTCATGGTATAAGAAATCCATAAAACCATAGAATCCCTCCCTGCCAACAAGTCTCCAAGCACAGACGGATTCATAGGGGAATATTATCAAACCTTTAAAATTCTACTATCACCTTATTTGAGCAAACTATTCAATGCCGTAGCCTCTTCCTCCTTTCCTCCAGAAATGCTTAATGCTCTAATAGTGACCCTACCGAAGCCAGGGAAAGAGCCGAATGCCCCTGCCAATTTCAGACCTATATCACTGCTAAATAGCGACCTAAAACTATATGCCAAACTTTTAGCCAACCGCCTAATAGATATTCTGCCTCTTTTGATACACTAGGACCAGACTGGATTCACCAGGGGACATCAGACATCCAGCGCCACTAGGAGGTTGGTAAACATCATACACTTAGCTAGGCCTTCTCTGCTCCTAGCCTTGGATGCGGAGAAGGCCTTTGATTGGGTCCACTGGGGATACCTGGCTCTGGTGCTGAATACATTTGGGTTCTCTGGACCCATTTTTACAGCCATAATGGCCCTCTATTCAAAACCCTCTACCCGGGTATATACATCAGGTGTACTCTCCAAGCCATTCAACATTACGAATGGTACTCGCCAGGGCTGTCCTCTACCCTCCTTAATTTTTAACTTAATATTAGCACCACTGGCTACCTATATCAGACCCCACCAGAACATTAAAGGTTTCCCGATTCATAAATCCATTAGCTTATTTGTTGATGACATTATCCTAATGCTTACAGACCTCGAAAGATCCCTGGCTTCGGTACACATGGCACTACAAATGTTCAATAAAATTTCTTACTATAAAGTGAACGAAAGTAAATCCTATATATTAAGACTGGGAATAAGTACACAACTAAAGAATGAACTCAGAACACGGTTTCCATACACATGGAAAGATGATGGTATAAAATACCTAGGAATTACCCTTACTGCTTTCACAGAGGACTTAATCACAGCTAATTATATTCCATTTCTCAATTCTCTGTCTTTGAGACTTCAAGAATTGGCAAAGACTGAGCTGTTGTGGTCAGGGCGCTTAGCAGCTTTTAAATTGGTGATACTACCACAACCAATCTATATGTTCAGAACAATTGCTATTCCAATCCCCAATTCTTATTTTTGCAAAGTCCAATCAATAGTAAACAGGTTCCTGTGGAAGGGTAAGAAGGCAAGATGGGCTTTCAAAAGCATCAAGAAGGGCGGGAGGTGTAAGACAAGTACTCATAAAGGACTACTATATTGCCTCGATTCTTGCGCAATTGAGAACATGGTTCCCTAACTCACCTAGACCAAGATGGCAAGAAATAGAGGAAAGTCAAACCCCACATAATAACCTTCATGACTTTTTAATGGCAAGCACTTTCAAACCACATAACACCAACACCTTAGCTCCCCCCGATGAAGGCATCACTACAGGTATGGAAAATCTTACTAGAAACACAAAAATCAAAATCCACTACAACACCACTACTAATCCCCATCACCAGTCTACCTAGTATTATACCAGACCTCCACATATCACATTGGACAGACAAGGAAATCATAAACATATCAGACTTTATGATAGGTCCCATCTTGAAATCATTTCAAACTTTACAAATAGAATTCAATCTGGGGGAGTCTGAGTATTATAGATACCTCCAGATTAGCCATTTCCTACGCACCAATCCTTCACTTTTTATCCAACTACATTGGAGAACAACACTATATCTTACCAAACAGTATACCAATATCAAAGGAATATCTTTATTCTACAACACCCTAAACGACAAATTAACATTCATTAAACTATCTAACATCACAGCTTGGGAACGAGAAATGGGAGTCTCATAGACCCCAGAACAATGGCAACATGCACTTCAAACAACCTACTCTGCCACTAAAAGTATAAACCTTTGGGAACTAACTCAAAAAATACTATTATGCTGGTATCTAACTCAATTTAGAATATCCAAATATGACAACCGAACCTCCCCATTATGCTGGAGAAGATGTGGATCTGTGGGCACCCTATATCATATAATGTGGGACTGTCCACACATTCGTATGCAGTGGGACAAAGCATTTAACTTGATAGCACAAATATTGGAGATACAAATCTCCAAAACCCCAGGTCTGGCTATTCTATCCTTGGGCATACATTTAATACCAAAAAATGCCAGGGTAATAACAACCCACATTTTACTAAGCACTAGACTAGTGATTAGGAGACATTGGAAAGACCAAGAAACACCAATCAAAGAAATAATAACAACAACCAACACGCATGCATCATTTGAAATAATGTTTGCATCATCACAGGGTAAATTCCAATCAACACATAAACAATGGAAACCATGGACTGACTGGTATCAAACAAAAAGCTTTGTATAATATTACTGACTTGCATACTCCCAAATGATACGAAAGAACTGTGTAACTGTACGTTTTATTTATTTTATTTTACGTTGATAATTTCTTTTTCTTTCAATCTTTGTTTATAACACGTTGAAAGGTTCTTAAAACTCGTCACCTTCATATTCCAGACAATAACTCAGAATCCTTACTAAGATAAATAAATAACTGTACAATAATGAATATCTGTATTTAGCAACTTTGAGTCAATAAGGAATACAGGGTCTCCCCTCCCAAGACACAGTGTGACCCCAGTTGGGGTGTCGAAAGGGGTGGAGATTCATATTCATATTCACACAATAAAAAGAAAGTGAACATTGCTCCAAACATTTGGACAGGAATTCCATCAATATACACCAATGATAAAGTGACTACAAAAGGCTTGGAATGAAGGAGTAATTATTGCTATCTGTTATCTTCATTTGTGTTATACCATATTTACGGTAAACTCTGTATTTTCTCTTCTGAAAAAAATCAATAAAAACTTATTGAAATTAAAATTGCATTGATTACTGTAAAAATGTCACTGGCAGTGAAGGTGTTAACACTAGGGGGCGGTGAAGGGGTTAACTGTGTTTCCTGCGAGGTGATTCTAACTGAAGGAGAAGGGACTAACTACAGGAAGTGACAGATTGTGGTTCCTAACTATTCTGTCACTCCTGTCAGAACAGAACAGGGAAGTGTGTGTTTACCTGTTCTGTGTCTCCTGCTCACGATCGCTCGTGGCCGGCGGTCATCGCGACCGTCGGCCATGAACAACGGCACCCCCGCTGTGCAGCGGGCACGCGCCTGCTATCCAGGTCCCTGCGGCGGCTGGTCCGGAAGCAGTTAAAAGGGTTCTAAGTTTTTACCAAGTAATTGCAGATTGGTTAGTTTAACTTCTATATCTGGGAACATATTTATTGTTTGATAAAAAAGATCACATAGAAGAGTTTTTGCTAGAAAACAATAGAGCAATTTCTAAGCACTAGTCATCATGGATTCATGAAAGACAGACATTGTCAAACAAATGATTTCTCTTTATGAGGAGGTAAGCAAAAACTTAGACAAAGAAGAGGCTGTGGACATGGTATACTTGGACTTTGAAAAATTGTTTTCCACAGTTCCCCTCACACGTCTAATGTGTAAATGAAAGTCTACAGGTCTAGAAAATTTGGTTTGTAAATGGACATAAAACTGGCTAAAGACTGTATTTATAGAGTGGTTATTAAGGATTCATGCTCTGAATGGTCTACGTTTATTTGTGGTGTTCTCCAAGGTTTAGCATTAGGAACCATACCTATTACCTATGTAGCAGTACCCCCGTAAGGGTTGCTAATAGACTCTGTATCCCACTGATTACCTTGATTCTGCAAATCCTCCATTACCTCTGACACCCTGGGTTCCGTCATGCCACCAGCTGTGGTAGTAAATAGAGACTGACACGGTATTAAAGAAACAGTTCAAATATGTTTACTGTATTATCAAATTACAAGATGCATATATATATATCAACTTTGTCAATGATGGAAACACTCCTGTATACACCGCCTTTTATCTCAAGTAAACTTATCAAGTAAACACCATATATTGGTGTAAAGTTCCCTTAATTGTGAATGAACACAAATATTAACTCAATCACAGGTTAACAGGAGAGTAGACACCTGCCACTATATGTTATGTATCAGATCTCTCCCTTCTGCCTCCTCAACTCACAGGCCAGAAAATCCTACACAATATGGAAAACACTATAAACAATATTATATTCAATAGGATGGCTCCCTTTAGCAGTTCAATTCAATAAAGGCAGATGAGGGAAAAGATGATAAAAAGGTGGAAAAGGGTATTCCTTGAAATCTTGATATCTTCAGCTAGCCTCTTTATGTTGTAAATAAAGTAATCCAAAATGGCAAGGGGTAGCAAATTTATCAAAGCTGTGGTTTGTCCTGGTAGTATTATAACTTCCTTCCTTTCTGATTCTAAGATGTCATCTGATGTGGCTACTGAAATCAGTAATGTATACCGAGCATAGGCATCTACTTGCTGTGTCCATTATAATAGAGGATTTAACTTCTGTGGGACTAAAAGTACCACCAGCTAAACTGTATGGGTGATGTTTAACAGCAGTATCCTCAACTATAACATGAGCTATGCCCACTCACTACTCAGGAACTCAGATGGATTAGATAACAATGCAGATGATGAGAAGATTCCAGCCGCAACGCTCTCTCTGTGTCTTGGCTCTAGATAATGCTGGCTGCTGCGCCATGCTGCAGCCCACTGGAATCTGAATTGCAGGCGCCTCTGAATGACCTGGAACACCCTCCGGTCCACTGCACTGAAGGAGTGATGCTGTCCACAGAGATCCCTCTGGATATAGCTGTCTGGCTCCCCGCTGTGTGGGCCACAAATCGTCAGCAAACTCCCTGTCATGCAGACCTCCTGCTGGCAGAGTCAAAACAGCGTCCCCAGAGACTAATCTAGGCCGCACCAACCCCTTTTATATCTTCTCCCAGCAGTCTGTTCTGTTCACTTAGTATTCTGTTCCTTGTTCAGATCAGTCCTGCTGGCATAGTCACTTCAGCATTCCGAACTATACATCCCATGATGCTTTGCTCTACATCCTCACATAGGAAGAGAGGAAATTCGTACAGAGAGTCCAGCGAACACTAGAGGGAGCCAACCCCACATTAACAACACAGAAAATGTCTCTAAATTGTAAGCATAATAGCCGAACATGGCTTCACCTATTTATAAATGATTTTGAGAATAAAGGTACTTTTTATGTTTTTGCAGAGTATGTCATGCTACTGTATGTAGTGGAATAACATCCTTACTCCAACTTGCAACATTGCCCAATGCAATACTGTGGGAGAGTGTTGTCAAGGTAACTCCATACTGATAATGCAAAATAAGAAGCACCCCATTATAATGTTTAATGTACAATATAAAGGCTTCATTTATAGGCTTTTTAACTGATGTTTTATAACTGTTTTACTTTATTTGCCATATTGAGAAGATAAATGTCACATACAAGGTGTGTCTAAAAGGTTTGGTAAATGGTCTGATATCTCAACGGCAACATGGGCCAGGTGCGTGCACATGCACATGGCTATCCAGAGACGTTGTAAAGCGCAACATAGCATGGAGTACACGTGGCCATCAGTGTAACCCCGCTGTGGGCAGTCAAGCATAGTGTGAGAGGTAGGATCACAGTGCAATGGAGCAACGGGTGAACATCAATTTCTGCTACAAATTGGGGAAATCGGTCACAGAGATGCATGAAATGTTGGTGCAAGTGTACAGAACAGAAACCGTGAGCAGAAAATGTGTTTACGATTGGTTTACATGCTTTCGAGATGGAAAGGACCAACCAAGAATGTGCCATGTTCGGGTCGGCCATCGACAAGCAGAACTCCATACATGATTGTGCGCGTGAGACAAATGCTGACTCAGGATCAGAGACTGACTCTACGATTTATGGGGGAGGAATTGGGTGTTAGCAAGGGCATGGTGCGCACCATCGCTTGCAAAGATTTGGAAAAGTGAAAGATCTGTTCCCAGTTTGTGCCGCATAAGCTGACAGACAAACAGAAAGCAAAATGGATGGAAACCTCTGGAGATTTCATTACCTTGTGTTACCAGGATCCATCCTTTCTGAAAACCATTGTCACATGGGATGATTCCTGGTGCTACCAGTTCGATCAGGAATCCAATCTGCAATCGATGGAATGTTGTTCACTGTCTTCCGTGACCCAAAAAGAATCACCTGCAAAAGTCCAAGGTCAAGACAATGTTGATCTCCTTGTTGTGTGACAGCAGTTCTACCATCAATTCCAAAGGAGGCCTTTGCTGACCAGAAGCTTTAAGAACATTGCCAAAAGTGTGTTGTGAATGATGGAGATTATTTTGAAGGCCAATGAAGGTGATTTGTGTGTATCTCCTGTTTTGTTTCTTTTCTGATACCATTCACCAAACTTTTTAGACACACCTCGTATGTCAAGGAAGCGAGCAGAACAGTAGCAGCCTGCCTTGGAGCTCACTTTGTGTCAGAGAACTTGTGCAGCAGGTGCTTATTCCCATGCAGTAAGTGCTCATTCCCATCCAGCAGCTGCTAATTCCCCTTCAGCACGTGCTAATTCTAATGCGCATGTGCGGAGTCACAAACCAAGATGAGCAAGGACTGGAATGCGTGCGAGCGTGTGCGCTTACAAGTTAGCATGTGCATGCATCCACAGATTCTGGCGCCCAGCAGCCTATTTAAACTGAGAGTCTACCTGGCTTCAGTGCTGGATTGTCTTGCGCTTTGGTTCCTGTGATCCTGGTTCTTATCCATGTCTGCTGACCTTATTCCTAACCCGGCTACATCTGAGAACTCTTTTGGATCACCCCTACCGGCTATATCTTTTTGCTCTTTTTGCTTATGTTACTGACCCCAGCTTGGGTTTATGATTACAGCTCCGCCTACAGATTTGGTACCCCACGGCTAGCACATTACCAACTTCTGCCTGTTCCCGACATTGCAACTGATCCTGATTCTGTACCTGTCTGCCTGGCTCCCACTGAACAAGGCTTGTGACCAGACTCCACTCTACCATGGAAGGACTCTTGTGTCTTGAAGTTACAGCTCACTCCTACAGCTGCCAGGCACCTGCACCCTTCCACTGCCCTAGCAGTCCCTGTTTCCACTACCAGGGGTGCTTGGACAGGAATTGTGCAAGAGGCCACTCTCATCATCTCGGGCTCCACAGTCAGATATGTCGCATTTTGTCTGATTTGAAACCTCAGATGAAATGTCTAATATGAGGTAAGTCAGTCTTCTGATTTCTTGTTATTATTTATGTGCAAATTGTAAAATTGTAAAATGAGTTATCAAGCATGGTCATGTAATCCCACTGGGGTTTTTGTCCACTGCTACGTTCTTTATTTTAATGTATAAAAATAACCAATGCAAGATGAATGGAAAATGTTGTGCTATATAAACACCTATAATAGTTAAATAGTGAGTTTTTATATAGATATATACACCAGAGCTAAAAGAGAGACATTTTGAGGAGAAATTTGAGAAATAGGGATAGGGATAGGGATAGGGTTGCAAGTGAGGGACAGATAAGTGGCCTACAGCCATTTTTCTGGATTGACAAAAACAGTCTATTTTCTATACTGAGAAAAAAACGGTGTATATGTATATGTATATATGTTGCAATGTGGGCCACAATTACAATGGACAGTTATTCCATACCCTATCTGTATATCATTTATCTCCCTATTGCCCAGCATTACTAAACTGACATCATATTTGTGAGCCCAACCAAAGGGATTGTGAGATTTGTAGTTCTTTCAGATGGCTGTTCCCTTGCATGACTATACACACCACATATCCCAGGGATCTTTGCTGGGAAGAGCTATAAAAGAGACCAGAGACCCGCCCCATGGTCTCTTCCTTGTGGCCCTTGTGTGTGGATGGACCACTCCATGTAAGGAGAGTGAGGTCGCGGCCTACTACGTGGTATCCAGAATTCCTGCCTGACTGAGAAGAGGTCCAGCACTGCATGTGGTTCGTTGGACATCTGAACAGCACCAACTCAACAGTGTATCAACCACCGCTACAGGCTCCATATTGGGTGATTATCACAAGCCTGTCCGCAGCCACGACATCTATCTGGGAATCGCTCTCTGGAAGGCACTGAATTGGCCTGGTCATTGGTGAGAGGGCAGTTGCCTATCTTTGCAAACCTTTCCTTGGTTGTTTACGGGGACACTGTGCACAGACAGCTTTACTTTGGGAACACTTCACTGCCCTTCTATCCGAACACTGTACATGGGCATTTGTAGCCACAGTCATCACAAGATACACCACCACTCTGCTACTACACTTTATTGGATATAGTTGATGAGCTCCGACTGCCGGTGAAGACCATCAGATCTACAACGGGGGCATTCTGTCATTGCTGCTTAAGGGACTCTCATCCTGGTTTAGCTTAATCTCTCATTAGGAACACAGTTTAAAGAGGCTGACCTGGGCTTCTCTTTCTAAAAGTATTGTCAGAATTGATGCTTAACGTTACTTAGACAACCTGAAAAGGATAAGTGGTGCTCCATTGTTACATAGTTACATAGTTAGTCAGGTTAAAAAAAGACACAAGTTCATCTAGTTCAACTATATGTGTATATAGTATTCTGTGTTTGCCAACTGTCTTAGCTGGCATTTCTTCTGGAAGCATTCTACTAAAGCTCAGTAGAACCATTGCCTTTCTTACAGCAATATCTTAAATAAAGTATTCCAGTAAGCGTTAATAGAATATAAACACCAGCAGTAAATGTACTGTTGACGATTGGCAAGTGGTTAAAGTGATATTAAAACCTTAGTTTTTAAGCACTTTCTTCAGGTAATGTAATCACTTAATGAGTACGAGCGTCTTTATCGTTTAATCCTCACCTATGTTCCAGTTTTTACTGGTGCCATGAGCATAGCCCCAGGTTTCCTGTTTCAGGGTGGCTTCATTCCCTTGCTGCATCCTGTAGAGCCATCCTTGCATACAAGGACTAGAGGTGTGTCTCCCTATGTTGTGTGCATTAATAGATGGCAAGGCACTCCCCTGCTCCTTGCTTCTCCTCCAACCTTCTCCAAGCTAATAAGACTTACTAAAAAGGAAGTAATCAAAACTATACTTCTAATAGAATTAATTAAATAGTCTTTCAAACTTTAGCAGCGCTAAAGGTTTTCCATAATATGATCTGCAGCAGCTCAGATTGAGGACAGTCCTGTGTCATGTGGGACACATGACCCATGTTCCGTGTTTGGCACACATCCTGAATTTGGTGGTGCAGTCTATCTTGAGCAGGTACCCAGGCTTACAGTATCTCCTGAGGCAGGCCAGAAAAGTCTGTGGTAATTTCCGCCGGTCATATAATGCCAGAGCTCGGCTGGCGGACATTCAAAGGGAATGCAACCTGCCCACCATCCGCCTCATTTGTGACATGCCCGCCAGGTAGAACTCAACGTTGGCAATGCTGCAGCAGCTGCACACACAGCAGAGGGCCATCAATGAGTACCTGTGTGAGTACGGCACCAGGACAGGGTCAGAGGAGCTTGGCTTCTTTCCTCCACGCCAGTGGCTACTGATCAAGAATGCATGCACTGTCCTGTCACCATTTGAGGAGGCAACAAGGATGATGAGCAGCAACAATGCATGCAACAGTGACACTGTCCCTCTAGTCTTCCTGTTGGAGCACAGGCTTCATGGAATCATGGACAGGGCACTTGAGGTAGAACAGCGGGAGGAAGAGGAGGACTTCTTTACCTCTCAAGGCCCCCTTTATCCAGATAGCATTCCTGCGGGCCCACCAAACACACAGGAGGAGGAGAAGGATTGTGTCAGCATGGATGTAGAGGATAACACTCAGCAGCAGTCTTCAAGGGATGGTTTTCAGTCTCCAGAAACCCAAGGAGTTGTACGTGGCTGGGAGGATGTAGTTATGGATCATGTGATGCTTAGTGATCCAGAGGACTCAGAATTGAATGCCTTTGCAAACTTACGCTGCATGGCCTCCCTGATTCTGCAAAGCCTGCGAAAGGACCCTAGGATTCGTGGTATAAAGGAGAGGGATCATTACTGGCTGGCAACCCTTCTTGATCCATGTTAGAAGGGTAAGGTTGCAGAACTCATCCTGCCTTTGCAGAGGGAGCAGAGGATGAAACATCTTCATGAGGCCTTCATGAAAGGTTTGTGCAATGCATTTCCAGACCCTGGGAGGTTACAATTTTCTGGTGCTGGACAACATGTTGCTGAGGCTTTGTTCAGTCAGAGGAAGAGCGTTGGAGAAGGTGGCTGGCTGTCAGATGCCCTTAAACAATTTTTCAGTCCTCAGTGCCAAGGTCTGATCGGTTCAAGCAACCATCGCCAGCGTCTGCATTACATGGTGCAGGAATATCTAGGGACAAGAGCAGACTTGGAGACCTTTCCATCAGAGCATCCACTGGGTTACTGGGTCTTGAGGATGGACCACTGGCCAGAACTTTCTCAATATGCAATTGAGCTACTGGCTTGTTCTGCATCCAGCGTGCTTTCTGAACACACATTTAGTGCTGCTGGAGGGTGTCAGAGAGCTTACCTGATTGGGCTTTGTCGCGCGCCGGGGCGCGTTGGTGCGCGCTTTCCTGCGGGTGCTCGGGCGCCTGCTTCTGTGGGCACTGGTGTTGGCATGCCGGCTGGCCGTGGTGGACGCGGTGGTGCACGGGCACGTATGCCTATGGGCGCTGCTATGCGTTCGCCTGGTGGCGCTGGTGTGCATGCCGCTGTCGGGGGCACGCTCGGGTGCGCGGGTGCCTGTGCGGAACGGTGCGTGCACGAACGCGGCGTTTGGCGCCAATCAGCCTATTTAGGCTTGCTTCTCCCTCTGAGCAGTGCTGCCTGATCAACAGCTCCGTGCCTAGTTCCTGTTTCCTGTTTCCTGTTTCCTGTTCCTAGTTCCTGTGATTCCTGTGTTCCTGATCTGTTGACGACCCGGCTTGCCTTTTGGACTCTCCTGACCTCCGCCTGCATTTGACCCCGGCCTGTTTGACTTCGCTTCTGCCCGCTCCTTCTGTACCTCTGCTGCCCGCCTGTTGCCAAAACCCAGCTTGTGCACTAACCTGTCTCCAGCTCCTGTTCAGCATCTGTTGTCTGTGCCGCTGACTATCATCTGCTGTTTGAAGACTGCTAACCTCCGGAACACGGACTCCTGCACAGGCTCTCATACCACTCCGCACTCGTGGGCCTCCTGTCTGCTCTACCAGGGGCCGCGAGTCGGATACGTAAGGGAGCCTACCCTCTGCCCAAGTGGACTCACCGGTCTGGTAAGTGAGAGACCTGACAGAGGGTTTGTAACGGATCAAAGAGTGCGCCTGTCCACAGACTCCGTTGATAGGCTCATATTCATAAAAATGAATCAGTCTTGGATCAGCAGCTTTCAAACACCTGATGCTGATGTAACTGATTGAATTTGCTATGGATGTGGAATCCCTTGAAGACTGCCTATGCTGACTATCCTATTCCCACTCAATCTTGATAATGCTAGCTTCCAACAATATTTTTGGTTTAGGGCACCACCATCCAAGGCCCGTTCCTGCACCCAACAAGAGTATCTGTGTGTGGCTACAGTGTTGTGGCACCACCACTACCATCACCACCAAAGGCCCAATTTTTCTGCCCCTGTTTAACAGGGACATGTAATTACAATTTTTGATCTAATATTTCAACGCAGGGCCCGTTCCTGCGCCCAACAAGAGTATCTGTGAGAGGTTACAGTGTTGTGACACCACCACCACCCAAGGCCCAATTATTCTGCCCCTGTTTAACAGGGGCATGTAATTACAATTTTTAATATCATATGTCAACGCAATTTTTCAATGCCCAATTTTTCTGCCCATGTTTAATAGGGGCATGTTATTACAAATCGTGATATAATATTTCATAGCAGGGCCCATTCCTGCACCCAACAAGAGTAACTGTGAGGGCTTATAGTGTAGTGGCACCACCACCACCAGGGCCCATTCCTGCACCCACCAAGTGTAACTGTGAGGGCTTACCGTGTTCTGGTACCACCACCACCACCACCAAAGGCCCAATTTTCCTGCCCCTGTTTAACAGGGGCATGTAATTACAATTTTTGATATAGTATTTCACAGCAGGACCCATTTCTGCACCCACCAAAGATAATTGTGAGGGCTTACAGTGTTCTGGTACCACCAACACCTAAGGCCCAATTTTCTGCAGAGTATATAGGGCAGGCTGTATAGTATATATACTGCTGTTCAGAGTAAATAATGCCTGGGGGACCCCCACGCCAGGGTGCGGGTTCCCCTTAATATCCATACCAGACCCAAAGGGCCATGCAGTGTTTTTCAATGATTTTCATCTATATTGCTGGGACCTGACAATACATTACAACCACGAGTAGTTTTAAATGACATTTTTCCTTTAAGAATGTCATTTTGCTGTGGTATTATTCTAAACACGGGAAAAATGTGCTACTTTACAGGCAGACTAAGCGGACCCCCCAGGCACGATATTTAAAGGAATATTTCATTTTTACTGTTTCACTTTAAGCATTATTAAAAATCACTGCTCCTGAAAAAACAGCCGCTTTTAAAACTTTTTTTTTGCATGGACCCGGGTCCCCAAACACTTTTTATGGCAATAACTTGCATATAAGCCTTTAAAATTAGCAATTGTGATTTTTCACATTCGTGTCCCTCATGCCCCGTACACACGATCGGACATTCTGACAACAAAATTGATGGATTTTTTCCAACGGATGTTGGCTCAAACTTGTCTTGCATACATACAGTCACACAAATCTTGTCAGAAATTCCGAACGTCAAGAACGCGGTGACGTACAACATGTACGACAAGCCGAGAAAAAGGAAGTTCAATAGCCAGTGCGGCTCTTCTGCTTGATTGTGTACACATGATCGGAATTTACGACAATGGATTTTGTTGTCAGAAAATTTGAGATCCAGTGTGACAGAAATTCCGATGGAAAATGTCCGATGGAGCCTATACAAGGTCGGAATTTCCGACAACAAGCTCCCATCGAATATTTTCCGTTGGAAAATCTGACCGTTTGTACGGGGCATAAGACTTTAACGGTGTTCGAACAAATTTTTTCCTGTTCGCATGTTCTACTGCGAACCAAACCTGGGGTGTTCGGCTCATCACTATTCCTGAGTAAGCTCTGCACTGGTGGTGCCCCAATCCCCCAGCAGAATCAACTGTAGGAGATGGTCCTGGCGCTTGCTGGACTTTCTTGGGCACCCCTTCACAAAAGAGAAGCCTGTAGTAAAAGACAGAGAAATAAGAGCAGGGCTGGCATGACAGGGTAGCAGGGCAATCAGGACAAAAGTGGATAACCTGGTGTTTTGGGTATGTTTAGTCAATTTAGTCAAGTGGGGGTAGTCAATGGGGTTTGCAGGAACTAAGAAGGGAGCTGCTAAGTGTCCGGTGGTCATTCAGAGGTCATCGGACGAAGAAGCAGCTTGACTGTGAGTAGCTGCTATGACTGATATGTCAGGATTTTTGGCCGAGCTGTGAGCGGCTGCTGCCTTAATGGGTACAGACTGGCTGCAGCAACAGCTCTCATCTCTTTCCCGGGGAGAGAGTTTGACATGGGGAGTTGAGCGGCCGGCGCGCTTGGATGACTCAGCCCTCGGAACGCTTTTCACCCCCTTCCTCCCCCCGTGCTCAGCGTCGCAATGGGAGCCCCCCCTAAAGGGGACCCTCCAGACTCACTGGCTTTCCACTCCACCAGTGTCAGCGCTGGGAGGAATCCCTGACGTAGGCGGAGCTCTTCTGGCAGGGACCGCGGTGTGGCTTCTCCCCCGGTCCTGCCTGCATGGCGCGGGGGACAGGAGCATGCACCTGCCTCACCCGGCAAGGCTCCTGGTATGGAGGCAGCCCAGTGTGGGAGAGACAATCCTGTGGGCGCCGGCGCTTCTGGATCCAGGGCTGGTGATACCTTCCGTGATGTCCCCTCGGTTGCTTGTTGGCTAGATGTGGCGTTCACCAGGTCAAAGGGTGAGCGGTCCAGCTCAGAAGATGGTGAAGTTCCTGACCACAATCTGCGGTGGTGGATTTGGGATGTGCAGATGTGGGATCCTCTCCTGTGCAGCCTGGTGAGTGCAATACTAACCCCCTTTCTTCTTTGCAGGCAGTGTTGGACAGTTTGTTGGGGGTGGGGGGTAGCAGGGGTCAGAGTGTTCCCCTGCCGGTGTTGTCTTCCGCACCCACTCCTCACTCAGCGGACCGTGCATCTGCTGCGTCGGGCGCGGGCTCTGATTTACAGAACCTTTTGGCAGGCTTGCGCATGTTGTTGCAACGCTTTGAGGTAAGTACAGTTCCTGCTTCCCCGGTTTCCGGCTGGGTTCCCGGCCAGATGATCGATGGGCTGCTGCCCCTGTTCCTGGGTCTGGTGTGGCCATGGGTTTTGGTACGGCAGTGGAGACACAGTCTGCTTGGCTGACACAGCCAAGTGCGAGGTGTATGTCTGCTTTGAGGGCCCATTGGGGGCGCATCTCAAGTCGAAGGTGCGGGACAAGAAATGCAAGGGTGAGTATGTTGACATTTTCTCCCTTCTGTTGCTTGAGAAGTTTAACTTGGATTGGGTTAAACCAGATGAGCCAAAAAAGGAAGAGGAGGAAAAACAGCGGTATCACCTGATTCCCCGCTCCTTTGTTAACTGGCTACAGACGTTCACTATATTAGTGAACGTGATTGGCGAAAAACAACCCGAGAGCTGTTTGGTGCTTTTCTGCTACCTGGATGTCATTGGGGAGGCTCAGTGGGTTTATGGGGGTCAGGCGTGGCTCCGGTACGACAAACAATTTCATCAGCGGAAAGCTGTCCGCCCCTCACTGCGCTGGAACTACAAGGACATCAGCTTATGGACAAAGCTTAAATCGTCTGTGCAGGCCTCCACGTCGTTTTTCCCGGTGGGGCAGGAAGTTCGAGTACCCCGGGACTCGAACTTCCTGCCCCAGCGGAAAGCTGTCCGCCCCTCACTGCGCTGGAACCACAAGGACATCAGCTTATGGACGAAGCTTAAATCGTCTGTGCAGGCCTCCACGTCGTTTTTCCCGGTGGGGCAGGAAGTTCGAGTACCCCGGGACAGCTAGCTGTTTTGTTGGCAGTACAACGAGGGAGCATGCAGGTTTTGAAACGGTTGTCATTCAAACATGAATGCTCTGGTTGTGGAGGCAGTCACACGCTGTCTCGATGCTTTCTTTCATAATAGAAAGATCTGGCTCTATTGCGACAATTTGGGGGTTCGTTCAAGTCATTAACCACGCTTCGGCTTCATCACCACCGGTTGTCCACCTGCTGCGGCACTTGGTGTTGCGTTGTTTGTAGCTTAATGTCTTTATGTATGCTGTGCATATTCCAGGAACGACTAATGCAGTGGTCGATGCTTTGTCTCGGTTTCAGTGGGACAGATTCCGGGAGTTGGCACACGGAGCGGAGCAACACGGATATCCATGTCCCCAGCACCTGTGGCAAATTGCATTGGAGTCTCCGCAGGATTGATCCAGAATTCCGTGAGCGTGAGGATGTGGTCTGCGTATGTAAAGGTTTGGCAGGAGTGGTTGGGGCTGTTGGAGCGGGTAGGTGAAGTAGCTGGTGAGGGAATAGTTACGGTATTGCTGTATTTTATTTGCCTGAATTTTGAGAAGGGTGTGTCAGTTCCGGTGACAGATCGCAAGATAGCGGGTTTAGCTTTTTGGTTTAAGTTAACGGGGGGCTGGGATTTTACAAAAGTTTTTAATGGTAATGCAGGCCTTGAAGGGGTATAGGAAGGGGACCAATAAGCGGAGGCACCTGGTTACTTATCCCATTTTGCAGCAGTTGCTTCTGCAGGTAAGTTTGGTTTGTGATTCTAGTTATGAGCTCCTTTTGTTTAGTGCAGCATTCACATTGGCCTTCTGTGGGGCTTTTAGCGTGAGTGAATTGGTTAGCCCTTCTCGATCGGCTCAAGGGGGCCTTCTGGTAGGTGACGTTTGCTGTGGAAGTGCTTCAGTGGCTCTCTTTCTTTGCCGGTCGAAAACAGACCGGTTGGGGAGGGGTAAGTATGTACATGTATATAAGGTTCCTGGGGCGTCCATTTGCCCTGTGGCTGCGAATGAGGAGTGTTTGGGCATTCCCCCAGCAGTTGGGAGATCCTCTTTAGCTCACCGGGATGGGTTGTCATGATCAGTGTTTCACTTTGGTTCGGTGTTTCGCTGATGTCTTGAGGTAGCTGGTTATGACCCCCTGGCTCATTCCTCTCATTTATTTCGCATCGGGGCTGCCACTGAGGCCGCCCGGTGGGGATTGGAGACTTCAGTTATAAAACGAATTGGGTGATGGGAATCTGACCAATTAAAGCTTTATATCCGCCCGCATTTGGTTTAGATCAGCCAGACTTGTCAGGTGCTGTTTTTTCTGTGACTTTTCTTCCTGTTTATTTTATTTTATTCTCTATGTTGCCGTAATTTCTTTTCAAATGATGCAGCTGATCTTGTCTGGATCACGGGCCATTCTTTTGTTTATTGGGGGGCTAAATGGGCGGATGCTAGTTAGGTGTCACCCGGGAGGTGGCTTTGGTCTGTTGGATTGGGGTCCCGAGTATGTTGTGGAGCAGGGTTTTGTCTGAGATACATAAATATGCCCCTCTGGATAGGGCCTCAGACGTGTTGGTATTGCACGTTGTGGGCAACGATCTAGGAGTTCGGTCTATGCGGCATTTGGTTTGGGACATTAAATTTGATTTCCTTTGCAACCGCATGGATTTTCCCCATACTCTCACAGTTGGCCGTACTTCCTGGCACTGGGCTAGGTCAGTGGAGAAGGTCAACAAGGCCCGTATTAAGGCTAACAAGGAGGTGAAAAAATGTATCACACGTAATGGTGGCTTTGTGGTCAGACACTGGGATTTGGAAGTTGACACTAGTAAGTACTTGAGGGGGGATGGTGTCCACCTCAATGTTATTGGCATTGATTTTTGGTTTCTAGGCCTGCAGGATGGAATCCAACGAGCTCTGCATTTTTTGCACCATACACCATCAGCACTGCCTCCTATTGTAGTATCCCCCTCTGTGTATGATTTATAAAAAATAAATGTTGCAAATACCTAATTACACAGCCAAGATTGCGATCACATGACCAGGCAGCTTTCTCCTTTTCTCCTCTGGGAGATGCAGTGTGTGGGGCTGAGATTCCCCCTGCTGATATCAGTCTGAAGGGGAGGAAGAGGGGAGGAGAGAGCTGGCTGGTCATGTGATCGCAATCTCTGCTCCTAAATTAGGTATTTACAGAATTTATATTTATAAATCATTCACAGAGGGGGGCACTGTAATGGGAGGCAGTGCTGATGGTGTATACAGGTTAGTGTTATGAGAGCAGCAGGAATGGGGAGGGGCGGGTCACTGAAAGACCCCAAATAGAATTTTTTGTATCAGCATGACCACAAAAGGGCCCCAGTCGCAACACACCGACTCGAGGACGATACTAACTCTCCACTTTCAAACACTGAGATTGTGTGTTTTTTGTAAATAAAATGTTTATGGTTTTTGTTAATAAATGGCCAGTACGGCCATTTTTTACTTCAAAAAGGGTGTCGTTTGGTTATTTAGGATGGGTACAACAAATATGGTAGTAGTAAGGGTAATGGTCAGTTTGCATATGTCTTACCATAGTCAAGAGAAGCCCGGAGCAAAAGACAGAGAAATAAGCACAGGGCTGACATGACAGGGTAGCAGGGCAATCAGGACACAAGGGGTTAACCCGTTGTTTTGGATATGTATTACTGTCTTACCATAGTCATGTAGAGGAAATGTTTTTTTTATTGGGTTAAGTTCACTTTCATGGCTAAGAGGAACTTTGCAATTAATTGCAATTCATCTGATCACTCTTCATAACATCCTGGAGTATATGAAAATTACCATCTTACAAAACTGATAAAGCAGACTTTGTGAAAATTAATATTTGTGTCATACTCAAAACTTTTGGCCATGGCTGTAGTTATATATCACAGGATTTTTGCTACCCACGAAAACCCATCAGCAGCTACAGCAGGTGTCACAGCACTCAACAGAAAGGTCAATGTTGAATTAAGTTTTCTAAATATTTTATGCAAATGTGTTTGCAGTGTTATTAGTGTGCCTTAGGCTGTGATCAATCCTTTATATACAGAGGTTTTTTTTTATTGTAATGGTACAATAGATTACCAATATGCCTCTTGTACAACTACATCTGTTTTAAATGAATGCCCCAGCCCCACACCAACATTTTTTTTTTTAAGTTGCCAATTATGCATGTAACAACTGGAAATAGTGACATCTACAGACCAGGGATATAAACACCACAGCTACCACATCTAAGTACCGGTAGCTTGCAATAAATTATATCTTTTAGCAAGAAACAGATTACAGCATGTCTTGTACTAAAAAATACACTAGATGGCGCCATTGCTATTATTATACTCTGATGTATGAGCCTTTTCACAATCGCTTGCCTGAAATCACATTTAAAATAATCTATTTTGGTTACATTTGAGGCTACAAGTTTGTAGATTTCAAATGTGTGCATTCTGGCTTTCCGAGCTGTCTATTTCTCAAAATTGTAAAACATTGTGCGTTCATGCGACACTGTATCCAAACAAAATGTATGTCCATTTTTCCCCACAAATAGAGCTTTCTTTTAGTGGTATTAGATCACCTCTGCGTTTATTTTTTTTGCACTATAAACAAAAAAAGAGTGAAATTTTGAAGAAAAAAAAAAATTGACTTTCTGCTATAAAACATTTCCAAAAAAAATGTAAAAAACAAATTTATTCATCAGTTTAAGCTGATATGTAATCTGCTATATATTTTCGGCTAAAAAAATCAAAACAAGCGTATATATATTTATTGGTTTGCGCAAAAGTTTTTGTGTCTAGAAAATAGGGGATATATTTATGGCATGTTTATTTTTTTTAATTTTTACTAATAATGGCAGTGATCAGTGAGTTTTAGCGGGACTGCGATATTGCGGCGGACAGATGGGACACTGACAATACATGGGACAATTCACTGACATTATACTAATGACACTGGCAGGGAAGGGTTTAACATCAGGGGCAATCAAGGGGTTAAATGTGTTCCCTGCAGGTGTCTTCCAACTGTATGGGGGATGGGCTTCCTGGGGAAACACACAGATCCGTCTTCCTGCTTAGCAGAAAGACAGGCTCAGTGTGATCTCCTCCCGTCAGAATGGAGATTTGCCTTATTTACACAGGCAGATCCCTGTTCTGTCACTGAAGGGAATGATCGCGGGTGGCCCTGTGGACATCGAGTCCGCCCCACCCGCTGATTGGCTTCCCCGCTGGCCAATGGAAGTGCCCAAAATAGTGATTCCCTGAGGCGTTGTACAGCTACAGCGATTCGTGGGATCGTGCCACCTTGCCGCAGTATAATGACGGCGGCTGGTCAGCAAATGGTTAAAATGGACCTGTTACCAAAACCTATTTTACATAATGTTAGATAGAGCGGGGATGTGTTAGGCCCTCTGTCAGCTTTCCCCCCCCCCCCCTCTCTCTATGTTTCAACTTAGTCTTCTAAATTCCTGTTATAGAGGAACAACTAGAACTGGAACAAGTGTCCCTTTACTCTTGTGCCAGTGACAACACATACGGTACGATTTCGAGGTTTCCCTCATATTCTGTCCTGATAACAATAGTTACTATAGTTAGTTACGAGGGTTAATCTCTTCAACACAGCAATAAATGCTTGACAGAGATTCTAATCTTTGCTCGCTGTGCAAATGTGGAAAAAAGTTTTGCCTGGAGCTCTTCTTTAAAGCCCCACTCCTGGCACAATACCCTTACCAGGTTTAAAGGAGTAAATCATTAATCTTTCTCAAACGCAAGCTTCTGTCATGTAGTCTTTCTCCTACATATTTGCTTTTCTTGCATGCTGCGATTAATATAGGTTTTGCTGTACTTCCGGACTGCTCACATGTAAACACTGCAGGTTTCATGGACTACAGTACTGAAGTTTTGTCTCTGCCCCCCTCTCCTACAGACCATTCACAATATGAAGCTCTATAATTTGTGAATGGCCTGGAGGAGAGGGGGACAGAGACACAACTTCAGCTCTGGGGTCCAGTGGCGGTCCGTCCATTAGGGGCGCAAGGGCACCGGCCCCACTAATTCAATGCATCCGGCCCCTAATCTACATGCAGGGCGCCGGACGCATGGATTTCAATAGAGGTTTTTTTTTTAAGCACATGATTAGAGCCTGAGGCTCTAATTGGCTTTAAAAAAGGGTGGGCTTGGGGCGCAGAGCACTGTGCCCTGAGTCCAATCAGTTGTGTGACACTAGCAAATTAATATTCGCTATTGTCTTCCTGGATCTCCTTCTGGCCAAATCAGGAAGCGGACCCGATTGGCCGAGAGGAGAAGCGATTGGAAGGAGGAGGGAAGCCACCGTGAATCTGAAGATGCAGGGTGAAGCCGCCGCCGAGGAGACGCAGGAAGGAGCCGAAGCTGCCCCCGACCTAGACTGGGTCAGTGAGGGGCTGGTGGGAGGGATGAGTGAGCGACGGGGGGGGGTTGAGTGAGCAACCGACCGACCTGGGAGGGTTTGGCAGCGAGTGTCTTGTTTCCCGCCCCGCAATGGCAATGCCGCTCCACAAGCCCTGCGGACAATGGATTAGAAAATTATCCACCCTTGATGAGGATCAGGTGCAGACTGTGCGCAAGTCTGTATGAACAAGGAAATCCCGGACTGCTGCTCTCTGAAAAACGATCATCTTTATTCCATGATAAAATCAACAAGAGTCATCAACACAGACAGGAGATAGCAATAGCTAAGGCGTTTCACATACAAAGATAGCTATGAGTAAGCATCTTTGTATGTGAAACGCGTTAGCTATTGCTATCTCCTGTCTGTGTTGATGACTCTTGTTGATTTTATCTTGTTTCCCGCCCCCCACCCCAAAATATACAGCACTGGCCTCCACTGCTGGGGTCTATGAGACCTCCAGCACTAACATCTGAGTTAAGGTTGCCTTTGTACTCATTTTGAGGGTTCTGTCCCCAGCAAAAAAATACCCCTGGAATGTATCTGGCATAAATGGCATACAGCAAAGCCATGTTGGTCTCCAGGAGAAAAGTATCCCTAACAGCGACAGTAGCAGGGGCAGAGGCAACATGCATATCTGAACACAATTCCCTGGACCTATACAGCAGTGTTCCTGTATACCCCTTGTGACAGTGATATAACTAGCACCAAGCACTCTGGGTGCCAAGACTGCCCGCCTTTAAGTGTCACTGTGACTAGCAGAGTTCACACTGGCTACTGGGTAGTAAGGAGGCTTTAGCAGTACTGTTGCCCTACCCTCGCTCCCTCTGTGCACGTCATACTATGCACAGCTCTGCTAGACTTTCACAAGCTCAAAGTACATTGCTTTTAGGATCTGCTGCACTCTCTCTATTTTCCGTTTATTATTATTATTATACAGGATTTATATAGCGCCAACAGTTTGCGCAGTGCTTTACAACATGGATTTTATTGTGGGGAAGTTAAAAAACAGCTTGTGCAAGACCTTATGTAGTGTGAACAGGTACATGTGTTATTCCTCTGCAATGGTCCGATGATAATAAAGTGCAGCACTAAAAAATCATATGACATACATAATAAAAATAACACGCTTAGTAATAAATATACATGAATGACAAAATCTATATGTGAAATAATTCTATGGATAAAACAAGACAAGTTCAGAGTGCAAACAAACGAAACAAAAAAATAAATAAATACTGGACTTGTTTTGTTTTATCTATAGAATTATTTCACATATAGATTGTGTCATTTATGTATATTTATTACTTTTTAGTCAGTTCCCACCCAGTGTCAGTGTCAGATTACCTGCCGCACTATTACAGCCCCACCATAAGTCGCTGATCACCGCCATTACTGTTATAAAAATATATACCATTATTTGTAGACGCTATAATTTTCACGCAAACCAATCAATATACACTTGTTGGGATTTTTTTTTTTAACGAAGACTTATAGCAGAATATATTTTGGCCTAAATATATAAAGAAATCAGATTTTTAAAACATTTTTATTGGATATGTTTTATAGCAGAAAGTAAAAAATATAGTTTTTTTTATAATTTATATAATTAAAAAAACAGTGATGATTAAATACCACCAAAAAGAAAGCTCTATTTGTATGAAAAAAATGATAGAAAATTTTGTTTGGATACAGCATTGCATGACCGTGAAATTGCCAGTTAAAGTAGCGCAGTGCCAAATAGCAAATGCCCTGGTCATGAAGGGGGTAAAATCTTCCAGAACTTAAGTGGTTAAGTAGCCTGGACATTCAGCAAGAGCTGTACTAATCATAGTATATAGAGGGGGTTTCGGGACTTTGAATGAGGTATTAAGATGGGACTCAACAAGTAAGACAAGGTAATAAGCAATGTGTTTATTGTCTAAAACACACAACATGACATGCAGCAGTGGATACATCGATTATAGTAAGCACATGAACAGCATATTACAGACCATCAGCATATAATTGTCAAATCGTACACAAAGTAGTTGAAAGAATACTCCTCCATAATACATCCTGAGAACACAAGGTAGTGGCCTATGAGTATAAAACATATGCATCGTTTTAAGCCTGACACGTTTCATGGCAGTGAAGCCACACTTCAGGGGCAAATGCATAATAATGTAAAATCTGTAGAGAGATATAAACATCACATAAAATTTCTAATCATGCGACCCACTCAGGGGGTGCAGGGACACGTTAGCAACTTACACGTCAGCAGCCTGTGAAAGTATCTGTACGGGAGCAAATGGGCCAGCATTGTTGCCTGTACCAGGAGCTGAGGTGGAGTCTATAGCAAGGCAGGGAAAATGGATGTGGAACGCAAGGACAATATATGTCCCTCCAGGGGTGCAGCAGGGGCTCCAATCTAGGAATAAATGATAGTATATGTATATATATATATATATATATATATAGTATATATAGTATAGTGGTATATAACCCAAGTGGGGTAGATATGGAAGAGAAACCTGAGCCACGTGAAATGTGATGAAGGGAGTAAGAAAAAAGAAGAAAAGAAAGAGGGGGAGGGCATGTGTGTATGTATACATACACACATATTGGTAGTGTGGGGGAATGAGTGCTACTGGTAAACAAAAAGATAAACCTTAAAGCGGCGTTCCACTTAGAAAAAAAATATAATAAAAGTTAGCAGCTACAAATACTCCAGCTGCTGACTTTTAATAATCGGACACTTACCTGTCCCAGGGTCCAGCGATGCAGGGGAATAAAGCCCTGCTCCTCTTCCCCTCCTCTCTGCGGCGCTTTGTCACTCTGAGCACCCGGCTGTGGCTTCACAGTCGGGCACGCACTGTGCTTGCGCGAGCCGCGTGTGCGCACCGTGACTGGCCGGGCAATCATCTGAGACCTGTGATGTGTCCCAGATGACTGCCAAAAGAGAGGGGGCAGAGGTGATTTCCCTTCCTGTGCCGCGGTGCGCCGGGAGGAAGTGGGAGCTGGAACCCACTAAAAAGAGGGTATCCGCTCCCCCCCCCCCCAAAAAAAATTACCGTATATACTCGAGTATAAGTCGTTCCGAGTATAAGTCGAGGCCCTAATTTACCAAAAAAAAATGGGAAAAACTTATTGACCCGAGTATAAGACGAGGGTGAGAAATGCACAGCTACTGTAAGTGGAAAAGAGGGTCAACAATGCCCATTTGCAGGATCACTGTGCCCATTTGCATGCCTCACTGTGCCCATTTGCAGCCATAGGTTCCCTGAACTTCAAACTCGGTAGTTAAGGGTTCCTAGATGCCCCCTAGCTGCAGCCAAAATTTGGCGTCTCTGAACCCAAAGGGTCCCGAAATAACATTGCTGCAGATAGACACAGTTGACCGAATTTGGGGCCCTGTATCTCAGGGCCACTTAGTGCTAAAAACCCCAATTTTGGTGTGCAAACCCAGTGGAAATAGCACCATAAAATTTCCAAAGCTGGGGTTTCTAGCACCAAGTGACCCTGAGATACAGGGCCCCAAAAATTAGTTCAGAAAATGTCAAGCACTTTTCTGCAGCAGAGAATGACATTTTCTGAACCAGTTTTGGGGCCCCGTATCTCAGGGCCACTTGGTGCTAGGAACCCCAACTTTGGATATGTTGTGGTACCAGGTCCACTGGGTTAGCATACCAAATTTAGGGTTTCTAGCATCAAGTGGCCCTGAGATACGGGGCCCCAAAGTCGGTTCAGAAAATGTCAAGCACTTTTCTGCAGCAGAGAATGACATTTTCCGAACCGATTTTGGGGCCCCGTATCTCAGGGCCACTTGGTGCTAGGAACCCCAGCTTCGGATATGTTGTGGTACCAGGTCCACTGGGTTAGCATACCAAATTTAGGGTTTCTAGCATCAAGTGGCCCTGAGATACGGGGCCCCAAATTCGGTTCGGAAAATGAAATTTTTTGCTGCAGAAAAGTGCTTGACTCGAGTATAAGTCGAGGGGGGCACTTTCAGCACAAAGAAATGTGCTGAAAAATTCGACTTATACTCGAGTATATACGGTATCTGCCAAATGTGGCATGTCAGGGGGTCACCTTCTCTTAAAGCGGAATTTCCATTTTTAGGTGGAACTCCGCTTTAATTACCTGAAGAACTGGGATCACAGTGGTCAACAAAATAGTTCTCAGTGTATAGAGTGAGCTGGTGATACAGTAACCCGTGACATAATCATAGTATGTACATGAGCAGATTTGCCAGATGTAGAAGACCGCCTGCATGATAGGAGGAGGCTAGTAATAACACTTATGCCCTGTACACACAATAGGATTTTCCGATGGAAAATGTGTGATAGGACGTTGTTGTCAGAAATTCCGACCGTGTGTAGGCTCCATCACACATTTTCCATAGGAATTTCCGACACACAAAGTTTGAGAGCTTGCTATAAAATTTTCCGACGGATGTTGGGTCAAACTTGTCTTGCATACACACGGTCACACAAAGTTGTCGGAAATTCCGATCGTGTGTACACAAATCCGACACACAAAGTGCCACGCATGCTCAGAATAAATTAAGAGAGGAAAGCTATTGGCTACTGCCCCGTTTATAGTCCCGACGTACGTGTTTTACGTCACAGCGTTCAGACCGATCTGATTTTCCGACAACTTTGTGTGACCGTGTGTATGCAAGACAAGTTTGACCCAACATCCGTCGGAAAAAATCCTAGGATTTTGTTGTCGGAATGTCTGATCAATGTCCGACCGTGTGTACAGGGCATTACTGTGCCCACAGTTGTGCTTTAACCACTTGTTTACTGTGGCGTTTTTCCTTTTGAATGAATAGCTTTTTTAAAAGCAGAGGCCCTGGAAAAATATAGTAGCAGTTGGAATTTTTTATGTTGCTCAATATTTGCATAACTATTTATTAAATACATATTTTCATGAGTAGGTACACTAAAATTTAATTTACACATTATTATATTTGGTACAATATTAAAGACGAGGTTGCAATGAAGAAGATAAAATACCAATCATAGTTACATAGTTGGTAAAATAAAGGTTAAATAAAGATACCAGTTTATGAGTGTATGCATGCGTGTATGTGTTTTCGTGCGTGAGTGTGTTTATCTTTACCATTTTCCATTTCTCTGTACACTACTTTTGCTAAGAAACATAACTGAAAGTTTTTTTTGTTTTTTTTTTTATTTATCCAAACTCCCTGCTAACACCAACTGTGGAAAGAAGTTCAACATAGTTGATTTAACTGCTTCTTGTCCATCCGTATTGTATAAACACGTGTCTTTTTTAGTGATCTTAGGTTAAATTGTTTCTGCTCAATGCTAGAGTCACCATTCAAAAATGTGTTTGTTGCAATCATATCTCCTCTTAACCACGCCAATATATGCCGGCAAAGTGGCACGTTCCCATGAATCGCTGTATGGGTACGTCGGCTTCTTTAAGAGCCATAGCAGGTGTGCGCGCTGCATGTCGGGGGGGGACCCAGCCACCCGTGATCGTGGGTACGAAAGCCAGAATGAGGATTTGTGTGTGTAAAACAATGTGTGTAGAAACAACATTGTAAAAAAGAAGAAGAACAAAAAAATAAAATAAATTGTAAAATAAAAATAAAAAACTACTGACACAGTCCACGCATCATCAGTGCTACATATTAGTGCCACGGTCACATGACATAAAAAAAAAAAGTATCGGTAATCGGTATCGGCTAGTACTTGAAAAAAGTATTGGTACTTGTACTCGGTCTCTAAAAAGTGGTATCTGGACAACCCTACCTATTATTGATGTTAGGCTGACAGGTTTGTAGTTTCCAGGTATATATCTTGTTCCTTTTTTGAATATCGGTACCACGTTTGCTTTTTGCCAATCAGCTGTTACCATTCCCGTCAGTAAGCTGTCCTTAAAAATTAGGAATAATGGTCTGGCTATAACATGGCTTAGTTCTTAGAGAACTATCAGGTGAACGCTATCTGGTCCAAGTATTTTATTCATATTAAGCTTTTCTAGTCTTATTTGAACACTGTCAGCCACAAGGGTACATTCAATATAAACTTATTGAAGTTGAAAGTTTACAGTTAAAACTTAATTGGGCTTAAAATAAAAAAAAATTATATTCACTTGCTCTCTGCAAGGCAATTGCACAAATCGGTCCCTTACCTTCTCCTCTGGAGACCCTGTCTAGCGCTCTACACTCCTTCATCCTGCAGATGCCCCATAGCAAGCTGTGTCCTATTGGGGCATTGGGGTGCTGGTGCGCTCCCCAGCTGGGTTGTGTGCATCTATAGACATACACAGTGTGGCTTGGCCACTCCATCCGCTCCTTCCTCAAAGGATTTGACTGACAGCAGCAGAAGCCTAGGGCTTCCGTTCCTCCCAGAGTCTCTTTTGAGATCAGGAAGAGAAGAGAGCGGAGCTACGGATAGCACTGGATCGTGAGAGGACTCAGATAAGTGTTTAGTAATGGGGAGGGTGGACAGGTGTTGATATTGATTTGTTTTTTTTTATCCTAATGCAAAGAACGCATTACGGTCTAGTTTATTTTAACCCTCATTTTCATTTGTATAAACGGAGGAGAAGAATGTATTTAATGCTTCTTTTATGGGGCCAATATGTTTTGACCTAGCCTTTTTATTGTTAATATATTTGAATAAATTCTGGGATTTATTTTTTACTTCCCTCTACTCTGATACTCTATTTTAGCTGAACTGATTGCGCTCTTGCATTTCCTATTGCATTTCATTGTAGTTTTGGAATGCAGATGGTGACCCTTCAGCCTTATATTTTTAGAAGCTATTTTTTCCAGTTAATGTACATTGTACATTAGTTTTTAGCCACCAAGGTTTAAATTGTGTTCTTTTATAGTTCTTGCCCATTGGAATGCACTGACGAATGCCATTGTTTAATAAGTCCTTAAGACACTGACACTTTTCTTCAGTGTTTTTTGTTGCAAGAATTTGATAGCAGTATCGTGCAGTATGAAGTGCAGCTTAGTGAAGTTAGTAAACATATCAAGTCTTAAAGCTGAGTGCACTCATGAAATTAAAAAAAAAGTATGGTATTCAAAATTCCCCAGAGGCAATGTTTTGTATGCAAATGCTGGACTACGACAGTATGGTGAAGATGGTATTACCCTTTATTAATTTTGCCACCCTTTGAGTTACTAATGTTAGACTGTACAACTCTCCTCCAGTTACCAGGTGGAGTTCCAAGTCTAGTAAACTCATAGACTTTAATGCAGCAGGCCTGGAACCCTGGGAGTTGTAGTTCAAGGCTGCAACGATGTGTTGACATGAACTACAGGTCCCACAAGATCATGTGCGAACAGGAGGAGCCAGAGAGAGTTTTATTAAATCACCTGGGAAAGCCTGCTGTCTTGATGTCATGGGAGTCCAAGCATCCAGACCTGCTGGTGCAAGCAGGGGGAGACAAGGCAGGCCAAAAAGACCCATGGTAAAGAGGAGATTGATGGATCAACAACTCTGTCAGTCTAGTCCATCTTGTGGGGTTGCCACCAACAGACTGGAGCATTTGCCAGCTCTTCTGCTCCTACCTTTCAGGTTACAGCTACCCTAGAACCAGACCGAAGGGGGCCCTTCCATCGCAAGAGCCCTTCGCTAAATTGGGAGCCGGTATGTGGGCCTCCGGACCACTTTGTACTGTTAGCTGTAGAAAGCAGGATGATCCTAGCACCCAACTTGCATTCATTCATAGCAATCTGGTACTCTGTCACACTAAAGTCTATACTGCACCACTACCAACTCAGGGCTGTGGTCATACAGCATCATTATTCATATCTCTGACCTTCTTCTGTTGTACTTTACACTGAACTGAGTTGCACCTGTTGTCATCTTACTGCCTGCATGGTTGCAGTACTATCCTAAATGCACCATTTAAAGGGCCCCAAAGTAAGCCGACAAAAGACTAACTTTACGGACTTCCCCTAATATGCCCCTAATATTCACCTTATATAGTGTATTTCACTATTTTGTTTATATTGTTCAAATGTAACTGTACTCACCCAGTCGGTTTAGGCCTAGCACTGTCATCACTAGTGCACACTAGCAGTATAGCCCTGGTATTGTTAAACAAAATTGCACCACAGTCGGCTCAAATTTTTGGATGGCATTACTACTGTTTATGCCAGTCTGGATGGCTCATGCTCATTTATATCTAGCTCTCACAGTTAACAATCCTCTCTGCTGAACTGTGATACAATAATTGTTAACTCCCTTGTATTTTCTTAGTTATCAACTCCATCGAGAATTAACATTTCCTTTAGTAACTGGTTCAGTTTTGAACTCAACCTGGTGTGTCAGAGGGGCTGAGTCCTTTGGGAAGATCGCGGCAAAGAACAGAAGACCTATCTACATGGCGGCTCCCATGGGGGTAGCGCTACAGCTTTATAATAAGTATACATTTAACCATGACTTATATCCCAAGAATTATTGCTCCCACTCTGATGGTCATGGCGATACCTCACATGTGTGGTGCAATTTATGTTTACACACAAGTGCGTTCACTATGCTTCATATTTGCACTTGGGGATGTCAAGGGTGCTTTTCATTTTTTTATTATTATTGGATGTTTCCCGATCCCCTCCTAAACCCCAAAGCTCTGTCGGTTTTCTGTACTGCCTGGAGGAACAAGAGTGTCTGGACACCACTGCAGGCATTACAAAAAAGGGAAGGAGGGGAGGAACAGACTAACATACTTGCTCCAGGACGATGCCCCAGGATGACAGCAATCTCTGAGGAATTGCGTAGTGAGGACGACATGCTGACCTCATTGCTACTCACGGGTACTGGAAGCGTGGGTGCTCGTTTGTGTTTATAGCGGCCGGTGCTAATTTCCCAAGCTATCCAATTTTATGTGAGGTGTTTTTACAATAAATCGTTGGATTTTACACTATGTAGAGCCTCATTTATTTTTGAGTGGGATACTCCGGATAATCTGGAGAGAGGATTCGTCTACAGGACCAACAACCTTTGGTCGGACTGCCATCTAAAGGCCCTGGCAGGGTAATCGGCCACAAGTGTTACTGACCTTTATCTAAAAGGACCTGTACTGCTGGTAAGGAGGCAATCTTCCTATACTATCGGTGGTGGTGTCTTGTGGTGTTTGTCACACAGGGGGTTGGAGTGGACTGTATGTCACTGCGCTTGAGATCTACGTGTGAATATAACCTGCAAGATCAATAATACTGCTGTTTAAATACCACCCTTACTTAAAGAGGACTATGGTATGTTTGATGTTTTTTTATGCTATGAAATTTAAATTGGTCTAAGAAGCGTGATTCTGTTTCATACAAATAGTTTCTATGATGGCGCATTTCAGAGGCATGGCCTACTTTTTCAAGTCCAACCCATTGGAACACGAGGCCGTGTATTTTATAACAACCTAATGGGCCCATTAGGTTGTTAAATAATACACAGCCTCCCTCCCCTTCGTGCTGACGCTTCTGCCAGTCTCCGTGCCTGGCACATGTGCAGTGGGTCCTGCACTCCGGGCTGTGTGACAACAGCTCCATTAGGAATCTTTGGAGCTTTCAAGCTCCCTTCTAGTACTCATGGACATCCCCTTCACGGACTGCAGGGATTACCATTTAGGAGAGGAACTTTGTGTCAAGCTTGTCTGTTTATTATTCATTTAATAAATGATTTTACACTAAGGCGATTATGCGCTCTGTTATTTTTGTTTTTGTTTCAGATGTTTCTGCTCCCCGGAGGAATTTAAAAGCTACAGTGGCCAAGTATTTCAAGATTTTATCAAGATTTTATCATCAGCCGGTTCACACAGCTCCAGGGTGGCCGCAGCCTGCATTGGAAGAGGGTCCTGTGCATCTTTGGCTGCGTTTCCGGTGCAAATTCAGGCAAAAATTTGTATCTGATTCGCACCTGAATCGGTGTACTAGGACGCACCGGTCCCCCTGTTGGGACCTGCGGGCGCATCAGTGTGAACCCAGCCTTAAGGTTTTTCACCTTAATGCATTCTATGCATTTTAAATGATCATTTTTGCAGGAGCAGTGAAAAAAATGACATTTCTAAAGAAAAAAAAAAACAAGTCAAATCACATTTGAAAAGACTCACGGTTGCAATTGCTGGCACCCACGGACAGGTGCATGCTGGGTCCATGATGTCAGAAGGGGCACCAGGTGACGTAGCCCCCGCCCCTTACCACTATAAGAACTGTCAAACGGTGGAGCCTGCAGTAGGCAGCCAGCCTTCATGTTGGTGGGAGCGGTTTCAATTTTTTCATTTTTCGGGTACAGTGGGCGGCGTAATTGACGATGGATTTTCATCGGGGGGCACTATTTTTTTTATTTTTTAATAAAGGAATTGTCAAAAACTGTGCAAGTGTTTTCATTATTTCTTACACTTTTTGGTGAATGGGTAGGGATACTACATATTAAGTATTAAAAGAAAAAACTGCGCTGGTAAGATCACTAAAAAGGCTGCAATTCAAAAGTGAAACACACACCAAACACGTGAGAAACTAAAAACACTAATACAGAATGAAATAAACAAATTAATATGATCAAGTAAGCAAATATTCCTGTGAATTAAATTGACTAATAAAATAAAAACATTAATATGATAAAATAATATGATTAACTAATAAAAATAATCAAAAATACAGATGCAGTGAAATGCAATAAACACATGGATTCTGTGTGGTAACAGACGAAGGTTGCTTATAAAGTGAAAAAAAGCAACCAATTCAAAATGTGAGTAAATAAAAATAAATTAAAATTAAGATATAAAAGTCTCTTCCATAATGCTTCCCACCGGGGAATAAATGATGAAAAAACCCTGAGAGGAATCTTCTATATTCAAGGACACCATGCATCCACAACCACATAAATTGAAGGCTTACCAGCTAAACAAGCTGTTAGAGCTTGTGGCTAATACACAGTCAGGGCCTTTGAATCCTCCTGACACCTCCAATGACTAACAAGCCGAGCGTTCCTGCAGACTTCACGGATGACCAACAATTCAGACAAGCAGCCACAAACATATCCTCAGTGGGTAGGTTAAGCCCATAAAACAAGACAAAAAAGATTTGCCATCGGTAAAACCAGGTGGTGTTTATTTGTAAAAGTCTGTACAAACAGACAGACTATGTAAAAAGCGCCATAAAACAAGCTAGGCCGGCCGGCAGATTGTACAAACACGCCCGTGCAAGCGTTACATGAAAAACAGCGCAGTGACATCAGGACGTCGCTCCTCCCTACACGTTTAAACCACTAGGCAGACGTTGCCCTGGGGCACGGGCATCGTACTGACGCACCGCTATAAATAGTCCCACTCAAGCCTCGATCTGAGCTTCGAGCGGCTGATGCTGTTGACGTCATGTTGGATGAGGGAAAGCAAAAGGGCAGAACAAGCAAACATTGTGGGGCGGAATTAGTCTGTCTGTTTGTACAGACTTTTTACAAATAAACACCACCTGGTTTTACCGATGACAAATCTTTTTTGTCTTGTTTTATGGGCTTAACCTACCCACTGACGATACGTTTGTGGCTGCTTGTCTGAATTGTTGGACATCCATTAAGTCTGAAGGAACGCTCGATTCCTTAGCCACTGGAGGTGTCTGGTGGATTTAAAGGCCCTGGCTGCGTATTAGCCACAAGCTCTAATGCCGCGTACACACGGTCGGACTTTTCAGCTACAAAAGTCCAACGGACGCTGACGGACTAAAGCTGGCTGGTAATCCGATCGTGTGTGGGCTTCTCCGGACTTTCAACGTACTTTTTTAGCCTCAAATCCGACGTACTTTAGATTTGAAACATGCTTCAAATCTTTACGTCATAACTACGACGGACCCCGAAGTCCGCTCGCCTGTATGCTAGTCCTACGGACAAAAACCCACGCTAGGGCAGCTATTGGCTACTGGCTATCAACTTCCTTATTTTAGTCCGGTGTACGTCATCAAGTACGAATCCGTCGGACTTTTGTGTGGTCGTGTGTAGGCAAGTCCGTTCGTTAGAAAGTCTGCAACAAGTCCGCCGCAAGTCCGCCGCAAGTCCGCCGAAAGTCTGTCGGACTCCCCCACTCGCAGACCCCCACAACCACCGGCCATGGTTGTGGGGATAAGGCCCTTGTCCCGATCAACATGGGGACAAGGTGCTTTGGGGTGGGGGGGCGCCCACCCCCCATGTTGAGGGCATGTGGCCTTGTATGGTTCAGGGGGGGTGGGGCCACTCGCTCTTCCCTCCCTTTCCTGACCTGCCAGGCTGCATTCCCGGATAAGGTTCTGGTATGGATTTTGGGGGGCCATTTTTTTAAACAATTTTGGGGTGGGGTTCCCCTTAAAATCAGACAAAACAGATCTGAAGGGACTGGTATGGACTAGGGGGGACCCCACAATGTTTTTCTTTTTTTTTTTTTACCATTGATGACTCCGGGCCCTGCTTCTTAACAACTAGCTCATACTGCCCAAAGCTTTGCCCAATCAGGGCGCAGGCGAAGGCGACGGGGAGAATGGGGCACTTGTTAATTTAGCCGCTAGGATTTATTTTACAAGAAAGTGTTATTTGGGTATAACCACTCAAAGTTAGGTTGACGTATGTCACCTGGCAATAAGTAGTTAAGAATAAAGGGGCTGTAAAGGTTTCTTTAAAAAAAAAAATAACAAACATGTTGTACTTACCTGTTCTGTGCAAAGGTTTTGCAGAGCAGCCCCAATCCTCCTTTTCTGGGATGCCCCCCCGGCGCTCCTGGCTCCTCCCCTTTATCGGGTGCCCTCACAGAATGCCGCTCCTGCTGCTATTAATTTGTCCAATGAGATGAGAGACAGCGGCTGGAGCTGCTGGGCTCATGCACGTTGCTGCATCGGATGGGCTCAGGTAAGGAAAAGGGGGAGTCTGGGGGGAGCTGCAAATAAGACTTTTCATCCTAATGTATTAAGGTGAAAAACCTTTTGGCTGGGCACACACCGCAGCACAGAGCGGCTCACATCAGGGTCCAGTGCAACCCCGTTCACCCGTCCAGCCCGAATTTTTGGCCCGATACGGACCAGAAGACGCACAGCACTCCTGTGCAATTCGCTCCGGAGCTGTGTGAATCGGCTCCATAGAGAGCCGGTCACAATCTCCTGACATGCAAATTGGATGCGGCGAAACCCACATCCAATTCACACTGGAGTGAACCCAGCTTTAGGCTTTACAACCACTTTAATCGAGTGAGTGTTCCAGTTTAGCATTGTTGCAGAGCTTGCTAGATGGCATCAATAAATCACAGTTTTGTCTGACTTGTTGCCTGGAATTGCTCACAGCAGATTTTAGCCCCATACACCCCAAGGCCAACAGAACTACTCAGTACACATTCCGAGCACCTCCTGTGCCTAAGGCAAAAAAAGTTCTTAGGGTGCTCTGTGACTCACTAACCTTTAACATTTAATTTCTACCAAATTGCACTGAGAAGAATTTAACCTGCAGGGTTTATGCATGTTGTGTAAAAAAAAAAAAAAAGTGAAATTCCCTTTTCTCTCTGAGATTTTAATCCATCATTCATTTAGTGAATAATAACAGAATCACATCCTTCTGTGGCGCAGATTCCCCCTGTTTAAACCCCTGATATTTCACCAAAGCCCCCTAACAGGGCTCCTAAAAAAAATTGTAAAAAATGAATTAAAAAAATGTAATATTATAATAAATAAAAACTACTGACACCGTTCACTGCCCTACTGACACCGATCCCTGCTCTACTGACACCGTCGGTATAAGTACACATGCACACATACATATGTGTTTGAGCTTTGAGGTGCACATCCTAATGCAATAGGCTGTACACACATATGAATGCCATCGGCACCTCCCCACCCTCCTTTTTATCACAGCTGCTGCACCAAGGATGGCGGGGAAGGTTCGGTGCAGCCGCAAAGAGGAGCGCTGTCACTTCTAAATACAGAAGCCGGGCTTCTGTATTTAGAATTGACAGCGCTCCTCGCAATGGAAAGCACAGAGCTAGCGCCAACCCTGTTTGCATGGGCTGATTAGGGTGTGCCCAAGCACACTCTGCATACCCCCTGCGCATGCCTATGATGGCATTGCTGATGTAGCACCATGATGTTTAGGTAGAGCTGCTATTAAATTTATTTGCCAGGCAATAGTTGCCTTGGCCAATTGTTAGGAGATCAATTGATTTCCCCCTAATTCTGGAATTGCTGCATTTCTCGCTTCTGTCACTAGGTGGCCTGGTAACTGGTGACTTTGGATAAGACAAGAGCATAGCAAGGACGGATTGTGAATGAATGGGGTATCTGAGCCAATGGGCAGGTATTTTCTTGGGTCCCTTGGAGTGCTGGGAGAGCCTATTTATTTGGGTGGAGTCAGGTGATCGGGGTTCTGTGCCACCTGGACGGCTGTCTGGGTGGACGTGTGTCGTGTTGCCCTGGGCTGCTAGGCCAGAAACCTAAGGCTTATCTCGGGGATATCTGGCTGCTAGGCTGTCTGAGGGCCTATCCAGAAGCAGGAAAGCAGCGTAGGGTTGTAGTCCAACCAGAAGTAACGATTCTGCCGGCTCGGGAACCAGTTGTAGTCGGAGGTAGAGGGGAAGCTGTCTCCATAAAGGGACCATCCACCTTGTTACCGGAGGCTGAGGCCAGTACCAGAGCAGACTTCTCGCCAACCGGGGACAGTGAAGAAGTGGGAACATTTCAGCAAGTGTCAAGTCAGGGACCCAGCGGGACAGCAGAGGTGACTCTTGTGGAGCATCAATGAGTGGCAAGTCAGGGACCTAGCGTGTCCGCAGGGGTGACGCTTGAAGAGTTTCTGTGAGTGCCAAGCCAGGGACCCAGCAGGGAAGCGGGGGTGACGCTGGAGGAAGATGCTGAATGCTAACAGTGGAAGAGCTCAGGGGATCCAGTGGCAATTGGATCTGGAGTCTAGCGAGAGAGACTGGAAGCTCAGTGATTGTGGGGTAAGCGTAGAACTGTACAAGTTGCAAATAGTTGGATACAATTACAGTTAGTAACTTTTGTAAGACTGTTGCCATAGGAGACAGCGTCCTACCTATACAGAAGTAGTGTCCGGCTGGGGGCCTTCACCTTTATAGCTGTCTGCCTATAGAAGTCTCGGAGTCTGCCTATTAACATTGCATCTACCTAAGGGTGTCCTGGCCCTACCCCTCTCCCCCAGTGTTCTGTTTAAGTGACAATAAATCTCTTTTTGCATTCTAAAAGTGTCTGGCACCCACCCTTCCATCTTGCATTACACCCACCATGCCTTGCAACCCACTCACCACAGAAGGATGTCAGCTGTCCCCAACTCTGGAGGTCACCATTGGGCTTCAAGGGCCCCGGGACTTTGTTACATTAGTACAGGGCATCCAAGCATAGCATCCTCGGCACCTCTCCCCGCTGACCACTGCCTGTCACACTTCCACTAAGCTGCTCCTCGGCTCATACCTGCCTAATCACAGACCCTGTGGAGGAGCCTGGGAGGAAGAATGTCTCCCACCCCCCATCGAGGCACAATGTATCCGAGGTCTGTGTCTGTGGGGAGGGGGGAAGACGATTTACAGTAGATCGGGGGATAGGGGGGGGCTTGTGGTAGGATTGAGATGTCAATCTAGTCTAGGATGTGGGGGTGAGACAGGAGGCGGTAAACTGTTGACCCCTGATCTCCATGCACTGTACACTGCACACCCCAACACCACGCACCCCTGTACACCGCACACCCCTGTACATTGCACACCTCTGTACACTGCGCACCCCTGAACACCGCACACACCCCTGTACACTGCACACACCTGTACACTGCGCACCCCTGAACACCGCACTCTGTACATTGCGCATCCTTGTACACTGCGCACCCCAACACCGCACGCCCCTGTACACAGCACACCCCAACACCATGCACTCCTGTACACCGTGCACCCCTGTACACCATGCACCCCTGAACTCCGCACTCTGTATACTGTGCACCCCAACACCACGCACCCCTGTATACCGCATATCCCAACACTGCGCACCCCTGAACACCACACTCTGTACACTGTGCACCACTGTACACTGCGCACCCTTGTACACCGCGTACACCTACAGCGCACACCCCTGTACACCGCGCACCCCGACACCATGCACCCCTGTACAGCGCGCACCCCTGCACACCGCGCACCCCAACACCATGCACCCCTGTACAGTGAGCACCCCTGTACAGCGCGCACCCCTGAACACCACACTCTGTACACTGTGCACCACTGTACACTGCGCACCCTTGTACACCGCGTACACCTACAGCGCACACCCCTGTACACCGCGCACCCCGACACCATGCACCCCTGTACAGCGCGCACCCCTGCACACCGCGCACCCCAACACCATGCACCCCTGTACAGCGCACACCCCTGTACACCGCGCACCCCGACACCATGCACCCCTGTACAGCGCGCACCCCTGCACACCGCGCACCCCAACACCATGCACCCCTGTACAGTGAGCACCCCTGTACAGCGCGCACCCCTGAACACCACACTCTGTACACTGCGCACCCCTGTACACTGCACACCTCTGAAAACTGCACTCTGTACATTGCACACCCCTGTACACCGTGCACCCCAACACCATGGACCCCTGTACACCGTGCACCCCTGAACACCGCGCACCCCAACACCATGCATCCCTGAACACTGCACTCTGTACACTGCGCGCCCCTGTACACTGCGTACCCCTGTGCACCGCGTACCCCTGTACACCGCGCACCCCAACACCGCACACACCCCTGTACACTGCACACACCTGTACACTGCGCACCCCTGAGCACCGCACTCTGTACATTGCGCATCCTTGTACACTGCGCACACCAACACCGCACGCCCCTGTACACCGCACACCCCAACACGATGCACCCCTGAACACCACACTCTCTACACTGCTCACCACTGTACACTGCGCACCCTTGTACACCGTGCACCCCAACACCATGCACCCCTGTACACCGCGCACCCCTGTACACCACGCACCCCTGAACACTGCAAGCCCCTGTACACTGCGCACCCTTGTACACCGCACACACCTACAGCGCACACCCCTGTACACCGCGCACCCCAACACCATGCACCCCTGTACAGCGCGCACCCCTGCACACCGCGCACCCCAACACCATGCACCCCTGTACAGCGCGCACCCCTGAACACCACACTCTGTACACTGCGCACCCCTGTACACTGCACACCTCTGAAAACTGCACTCTGTACATTGCACACCCCTGTACACCGTGCACCCCAACACCATGGACCCCTGTACACCGTGCACTCCTGAACACCGCGCACCCCAACACCACGCACCCCTGAACACTGCACTCTGTACACTGTGTGCCCCTGTACACCGCGTACCCCTGTGCACCGCGTACCCCTGTACACCGCACACCCCAACATCATGCACCCCTGAACACCACACTCTGTACACTGCACACCTCTGTGCACCACGCACCCCAACACCACACACCCCTGTACACCACACACCCCTGTACACCACACACCCCTGAACACCGCACTCTGTACACTGCGCCCCCCTGTACACTGCGCACCCTTGTACACTGCACACCCCTGCACACCCAGAATACACTGATCAGTGGCTGCGTGCAGCTGATCGAGAAATCCACTCCCGTTTAATCCTTGGATCGACTTCTGCCAAGTGGGAACATCCATATATGAATCCAAATTCGGCTAGTCTGTTCTGAAATGTCCGAATGTTGATTCATCTAAAGCCAGCTTAATAGTCGATAATTATTTATTGCTGATAAAATCAGGACAGAAAATGGTAGATGACACGTTTCAGGGGCCAAAGTATCTCCCCTTTATCGTGGCTCAAACAGGGATTAAAAAGCTTCCTATGGGGCTCTATCTACAAAAGATCCCTGATGCCGCGTACACACGAGCGGACTCTTCGACCGGACTGGTCCGACGCACCGAGTCCGGTGGACAATTCGACCATGTGTGGGCTTCATCGGACCTGCAGCGGACTTTTTCAGTCGAAAATCTGACAGACTTTAGATTTGGAACATGCTTCAAATCTTTCCGACGGACTCAAGTCCGGTCAAAAAATCTACTCGTCTGTATGCTAGTCTGACGGACAAAAACCAACGCTGGGGCAGCTATTGGCTACTGGCTATCAACTTCCTTTTAGTCCGGTCGTACGTCATCACGTACGAATCCGTCGGACTTTGGTGTGATCGTGTGTAGGCAAGTCCGGTCGTTAGAAAGTCCGTCGAAAGTCCGTCATAACTCCGTGGAAAGTCCTTCAGAAAGACCGTCGGACCTTTGTTGTCGAAAAGTCCGACCGTGTGTACGCGGCATGAGACTATTCTAAATGAGAGAAAGAGTGATAATAGTCAGATTAGACGTGCAATTATAAAACTTGTTCAGCTGCATTTAAAAGGTTTTGGCTATACAAATAAATTAAATATTACTCTTATTTATACAGTTTCTTGTACTAAAGTACAAAATGCAGTACTAAATGCAATTGAGGAGTAATGAGGAACAAAAATGAATTGGCTCCAAATCATGGTTTGACGGCATTTACATTGTTTTAACTAAGCACAAATATTCCAAATTGTATCTGTTCAGTATTTTCCAGTTCAGTTTCCTCATTCTGAGAAGACAGACTACTGCCGACCCAGTAAATGGAGTGGTTTTGCGTAGATTAAATCGCGGAATTTTCCCAGCAGAGCTGCATTTTTCTAAATAGTAGAAAGACCAGAGTTTTGTTATCTGAAAACCAGTTCTTAGTCGGACTAAGTTAGTTCACATGTTTACAATGTTATCGAGACTGACAAAAAAAAACTGTAATAAAGTTTAAAGTACCCTTAACTTAAATGACAAATTCTTTCATGAAAAACAATCTTGGGGGGAATGCACAGTGTGTTCCCACTAAGACAAAAAAGGAATTAGCATAGGCATATCAGTGTGGCTCCAAGGACATGTTTTGAGAAACAGAGAACCTACTGTTATCTAATGGTGCTGAAGGTCCTGCACTGAGTTTAACCTACCATATTTAAAGCAAGTATGATATTATTTTGCAAATTGTGTTCTACATTATATACTATACAGTTCTTAGCTGTGCGTTACATATTCCACACTGCTGCACTAAGTAGACTAAGCCATTCATCATATACTCTAGACCAGTGGTTTTCAACCCTGTCCTCAAGTACCCACAACAGGTCATGTTTTGGGAATTTCTCTTATGCCGTGTACACACGGCCGGACTTGTCCGACGGAACAAATCCGTCGGACAATTCGACCATGTGTGGGCTTCATCGGACCTGCAGCGGACCTTTTCTGTCGAAAATGTGACGGACTTTAGTTTTAGAACATGTTCTAATACGTCATCACGGTCATACGTCATCACGGTCGAATCCGTCGGACTTGTGTTTGATGCGGTGTGATTCAGTCTGTCGAAAGTCCGGTCATGTGTACACAGCATTAGACAAAATAGCTGTCCAAAATACGAAAACCATTGACTCTGATTTAAAGCACCTGTGCAAGATAATCGGAAAATCTGCAAACATGGCCTGTTGGGGGTACTTGAGGACAGGGTTGAGAACCACTGCTCTAGACCAAGGGTCTCCAAACTTTATAAGCAAAGAGCCAGTTTACTGTCCTTCAGACTTTAGGGGGGCTGGACTGTGAGCATTGGGAGTAGAAATTCCAGGCATCAGTGGGAGTAAACAGTGCATCTTTGGTATTAGGGGGAGGAATAGTGCCCAATCATCTGTGTCAGTGGAAGGAATAGCACCTCATTGTTTGCGTCAGTGGGAGGAAAAGAGTCTTGCGTCAGTGGGAGGAAAAGTGCCCCAAGGGCCTGGATAAAGGCAAGCAATAGGCCGCACCCAGCCCCCGGGCCACAGTTTGGAGACCACTGCTCTAGACTATACTGTTCTGCATGCTTGTTGCACAGTACATACTCCACTGTTCGCTTTGTCTGCTGTGCAATATGTTACAGTACATACCTTTGATCAATTTACTTCAGACTGCTATAGTTTGTATACTGTGCTGTACGTTACATTCCACTTTCAGGCAGGTGCAGTCTGTAGTCTCCACTGTAGGTGGCGCTTGACCAAAGCAGTAATGCAGAAGGGGAAGGAAGTCATGAGGAACTTGGTTCCCTTATGATTTCTTGTAGTCACCAGGGTAATAGCTGTCTGATTGGACACTGGTGGCCCTTGTTACCTCAGTAGCCATCTTGGGACAGGGCAGTGTCTATTTAAGACAATGGTTCCTGGATTTGGCATCTAGTTTGCGAGTGGTTAGTGTAGGGACAGGTTCCCCGTCTGTCAGGGAGAGTGTTCAGAGGTAGGAAAAGGTTCCAGAGGAATGGGGACAGTGCAGGGACTACGCTTTTCCTTGCAGGTTGCCTCCCATTTGGGTGTGTACCAGTCAGGCCGCATTCCTACTCCTTGTTTCAGAAGCTATCAGCATAATTTCAACATAACTTTCCTCTGCTACAGTTTCATAAGTGGTTCCAGTTGGGTGTGCCTACCCAATGTGCCTAATTATGAATTGCTGGGACTTTCGTAATATACCTCGGCCGCTGTGTGATCTCTGCTTGCCAACACACCACGCTGCACCCTGCTCATACACTCAATGAACAGGTGCAC